>CM067277.1:5000000-6250000 GCA_033220335.2 Troides aeacus | reverse complement strand
CCTGAAAGACGCTCGACCTGAAACAATTATTGCATCCAGTGACAATTACAAATGCTATGCTTTTGTATAATGATAAATTTACAAAACCACAGGATTTGTTATAATATTTACACCTGTAGAGACATTAAAACATCATTTGCCTGTATTTTTGCCCTTTTTATGTGAATAAATCCTGTTTTGAATACCCCACCAGTTGTGGTCCCTCTCCATTACTATTTGATCTTATTGGCTACTTATATATATTATTACTTACTACTTTTATATTATAGATCTTTGCAAACAAAATGAGAATAATATTTGCCAACTTCAGTGTAAAAAAATTATTCATTCTTAAACTAATTCTAAAGAAAACAAAATTGAAGAAACATTACATTTTAATAAATCTATTAAATCATCCTAACCTCTGAAAATGCAACTCCCGGGACATAAAGAGCACAAACAAGATGCACCCAAGCACCCACTTCAGTTTCCTTGAAAATACCACCTGCAATAAATATAACAGGACACATTTAACAAACAAATATAATTGTTTACAATTTGTAATTATATAATTTTTATTCAGTTTCATAATTATAAAGAATGTTCATGATTTTTTTATTTGGCTGTTAAGATTATTATATAAGAGTAAAAATTATAAAATACCGTGATATATTATGAAAAACAATTAAAAACAGTTATTAGAAGTAAGGATTTTAAATACTGGATAATATAGTACTATTATAATATAGTTGACAATTTACCTTTGTTAGGACACAACTCACAATTAGGATCTGTGACACCAGCCTTGCATGCTTCACAGAACCAAGGCTCAGTTGATGCTGAGCTAACTGTACTTGATTCACTTGTAACATCAGAAACTCCATAGCAACCTGTAAAAAAGCAGAATAAATTACAACCAACATGTTTTTTCTGAAACTGACCCTTTATAAATCAACTATCCTTTGTAAAATTTAAGTTATATAATAATACATATAAATATACTGTCACCTTCATGGACAGTAACACCACAGCCATCACATTCAACAATCTCATTAAAGTCATCACTTCTTGATCCTAAACAACCAGCACATATGAGAACATTGGCTAAGTCACCAGGAAACTGCAAAAAAAAATTATATTAGATATAAAAAAAATTATAATGAATATTTGAATTTAATCATATTAATTTATAAATTACCTTAAACTCTTTATGCTTTGCCTTCTCAAGTAGATCTGTAACACATAACTCTTCTCCTAGCTTATTGGCTGAGTTTTTAAAGTTATTGATAATATCTGAATCTGACTGGTCATCTGAGCTACAAGTGTTTGCATTTCCTTCTAAAATCATAAAATAATTATTCAGATTATTACAATTAATAGAGAAGTGTTTTCAAAAATCAGAGAACAAAATTTTACATTTTAAAATAATAGCTCCACTTACAAACATATAAGTTATCTAATACAAATTTTATAAAATATTTAAGGACTATTTTCCAATTTCGTTATTAAAAATAAGAATTTTTTTTTTTATGACTATGTTTGATAAAACCAATAATTCTTTTATAACATTTTGCTACGTATATATTAATTTTAGTTATAAAAAAGGTTTTAGGTTTTCCGGAGAGATTTTTCGTTACTTTAACAAGATGAAAACGTTTATTGCACAAATACAAACTTTTCTCTTCGTCATCAGTATTAATAGAATAATCATCGCTTTCTTCTGGGTGATCTTCGATCCGAAAGTCAGAATCATCAGAGCTTTCGCCTTCACCAAGATCAAAATCTAGTAAAGACTGTGGTTCAACAGGCTTTACTTTGCGCTTTGCGGGACCTCTACCTGCTAAATAAAAATTATTATAAAATCTTTAGGCGACGTAAATAAAACTCATATATGAATGTCCTAAAACGTTCCGATAGAATATAAATAAATACTTACGATTATTCATTATTAATCCTAATATTACACTAATACTAACATTCTCACACAATGATACCTTTCATATGCCGCATAAATAAAACTTATTAGCACTATACAAATATTTAAAAAAAGATGGTACGCCTTATTACCATGTCACTCACTAAAAATCAAAATCAATTTAAAATAATGTTTACGTTCATTTTAGATCAATAAAAGAAATATGTACATACACGAAGTATGTATAAAATGGATATAGAAAATTTAATACGGATATAATAATAGAAACTATGACTTTAACCAATATAGATTATACAATAAACATATGAGCAGGTTACACAGAACATAAATTTAGATTTATTAATACAATAATATTAAAATGGCTTGAATAGACGTGTGGTTAATGTTATGGAAAGTATCACATAAAATCGAAATTTTCCGAAAATAAAATTGAACATAAAAAAAAGATTTTGCTTCAATGAATTACTCTGTTCTTTTTCTAGCTATGTAAAAAGAGATTCTATGAAAAAGTACATTATACATATAACAGTAATTGATTATTATTGTTATAATTATTATTATTATTGATAATTTACTTAAGAACGCAGCACATAATTTACGTTTTTAACTTTAAAAGCTCTTAACGCTTTACACGGTTTTAAATAGAAATTAAATATTAATAATACCTAGTATATTTCCTGCTCTACACATATTTTCTTTAATATTTTAATGTTTATTTTTATTCATTGAATAATAAGTATATATTCAATAAACGGTCTATACATATAAAAACAGATATGATGTGAGTCGATCATTGATTTGATATTGTATTTTTAATATTTATAATAATATATTTTAAACTTACACTACTACGGAATCAAGAGGGCACTATTAATGAGGTTAAATTGCAACTTTAAGCAGCTTAAATATTTGTGATGCGTGAATCGTCTGCTTTGGAGTGTGATACTACTGGGAGTAATTTCTTATTAATGGAGAAAAAGAATGACAACTTTATTTTTTGTGGCTGTCACTGTCAAGTGTCCAGTGCTTAAATTGTTTTGTTTGGCATTCATTGTCGGTGAATTATAATTATTGTAATTTTTAGTTTATTACTTATTCAGTGCTGTGAACCTATGTCACAAAATTTAAGCATTTGAAAAAAAAAACCTATTTATCACAGAATAATATCAATCGTTAAAAATGGTTGGACTAGACGCAGATTTGAATAGGGATGACGAATGTGATAATATTGGTCTAGGCTGCGCTTTAGAGCACTTCTCAGAAGTCGAAGATGTCATGAACATGATCGATAAACTGAAAAACATATATAATACACCGTCATTAGAAGTAGAATATGAAAAATTATATAGTATTCTCAAACAGTACTATGAACAACCTCATTTGCTCGATCCTCATTTGGATAAAATTTTATCCAAGTTTCTTGCGTTAATCAAGGATAAAGATTCGCCAAGTGGATTAAAACATGCCACTTTTAACTACATGTATCAAATTATTAGAGTCAGAGGGTATAAAGTAGTAGTTAGGCATTTGCCTCATGAGGTAAACTTAACAGTCGTAGAAAAAATCTTCATACATTATTATAGAGTATTCAGTGTATGTCATATAATTCGCAATTGTTTTAGGTATCTGATCTCCTTACCGTTTTAACATTCCTTGAAGCTCAAGATCCCAATGACAAGGAAACATGGCGCAGTAGATTTGTGTTGTTGCTTTGGTTGTCAATTGTTGTAATCATCCCTTTTCATATGAGTAGATTGGATGGTTTTGCTCCTGAACAGCCAGGTGAGGGAAACGTCTGAATCTTCAAATAATTGTTAAATTAGAAATGAAGAATTTGGTTTACAAATAGTTGTAATTACTAAACATAAAATTGCTTATTTTCTACCAAACAGTATATTACCTTATCTAGTAGCAATTTAAGCTTGATGAATTTTTTGTGCCTTATCCCCTGTTATATAATGGTATAATATATAAATATAAAATTCAAATGCATCAAAAAACTTATATGATATAATGGAAATATATATAATGAAATAAAGCCTAGGTAGGCTCTGAGTTCATGTACACAAATTATATCTTAAATAATATACTTATTCCTGCATTTTATAGATGTAGTTATTACAGGAAGACCAAAACACATCTAACATTGTTAAAATAATCTAAAAATTGACTGTGAACCTTAATAGCTTATAATAAAAAGCAAATGCTTTTAAGGTATGTAATAGTAATATTTATGTTTTACAGGAACATCTGGATGTTCTAAGAAACTTACTGTGATGGAAAGGATTTTCAACATTTGCAAATTATATGCTTGTAGCAAAGATTCATGTGCTGAAGCTAGCGCTTACTTAGCTTCAAAATTCCTGATTAGGTTAACAGTTTCTTTATTTTATTACAATAGTTTATATATTTAAACAGACAAGTATAGAATTCAGTGTTAAAATGTTGAGAAAACAAAATAATATTAGTGTGAAAATTTACAAAAATTATGAATTTTGTTATTTCTTTCTAAAAGATACTTTCATAAAACAGAAGAGATTTAAATATTTGAATAAACTTTATCTTCTGGGATGGTCCATGTCTAGCAAAGACTATTGCCTATTGCCTAATGATAGATAATGATGAAATTAATATTTTTTTAAAAATGGTATTACAGGTCAGATGTTAAAGAAATTTATCTGGGGGCTTTTTTTGACTGGGCCTGTGATTTACATTCCAATTTGAAAGAAGAAGATACTATACACTATGGTGTATTGGCTGCAGTAGCAGCAGTATTAAAACATGGGAAAAGGGATGACTTACTTCCTTATGCTTCAAGGTTGTTGCAGTGGGTCACTGATCAGAATTATAAACAACATAAAGCAATGTTGGTTAGAAAGTATGGTGTAAAGATTGTTCAAAGAATTGGTATGTTTTTTTCGTAAAATATTACTTTGTGTTTAAGGTAATAATTTTAATTATGTTATGAATATATTTTTGTTAGAATATCCAAATGTAACACTACAAAGATCTTTTATTAAATTTTATTTACATAGTATAAAAGCTTACATAAAGTAAAAAATATTGTTATTATACTCAACCATTTCATTGTACATTTTGTTGAGAAGAAAAAAATAAGTGGGTTTCAAAAATAGAGAAACAATATTTACCTTCATTATAGTCTAAAAAAAAATTTTTTTTGGTAATTTTCATGTGTTTTGTTCACTTTTTAGGATTAACATTTTTACGTCCGCGTGTAGCTTCATGGCGATACACGCGAGGATCTAGATCTCTAGCTGTTACATTGGGAGGCGTTGCAGCTGCTGGTGATACGGAGCAACCTATTATGTCACAACCAGATGATGATGATCAAGATATTCCACAGGAGGTAATCGAATAAGTCATTATTAAAGTTATATACAGCTAATTGTTCATATTTCGGTACTTACGTACTTATATTACTAAGTACTTACATGATACACTTTATAAGTACAGAATAAGTTAATATTTTTTTCCAGGTAGAAGATGTTGTAGAACTACTGTTATGTTCATTAAGAGATGATGATACAGTAGTGCGTTGGTCGGCTGCTAAAGGTGTGGGTAGGATCGGAGCTCGCTTGCCCGCTTTAGCGGCGGCTGACGTGTGTGAAATTGTCCTTTCCCTATTTGCTGAAAATGAACGCGATACAGCTTGGCATGGCGGCTGTATGGCATTGGCTGAACTAGGTAATCTATAATAATTTCAAAATTAATAATAGATCAGAACATGTCAGAAGATACATGCAATATATGCTGTTATGGAGTAGCTTTGTTTAGGAGAGACCTATGACCAGCTATGAATTGTCGTGGGTTTTTGAGGATAATCGAGGTCCTATATACACTTCTCCTACGATAAAAGAATTATTGTCATTTAAAGACTGCTAATCAAACGATACAGCAAGTTGTCTTCAGATCTGTAAGAACTGTCACTCGGGGAATTGTTTATTTGCCTTCTTGATGCAGTGGTTAAACAGTTTCTTTGTAATACTAAGGTACCTGATTCAATTCCGAGGTCACAAATTAATTTTTTTTTTAATTGTGCTTGAAACACTATCGTTTTTATCTTTATCACAGTATAAAAAAAAAATTGTTTTATTTTTAGCTCGTCGCGGGCTGCTGTCACCACAGCAGTTAAGTTCAGCTGCGCATTGTGTAGTAGCTGCACTAGCGCGCGACGAAATACGTGCTGCAGGCGGCGCCGGCGGGCGTGCTGCTCGCGACGCGGCCTGCCACGCCGCTTGGGCGTTCGCGCGTGCGTACGACGCTCATGCACTCGCTCCACACGCGACTGCACTCGCTAATGCTCTCATAGCAACGGCTTGCTTCGATAGAGAAGTATTTACAAACACTCCATAACTCCTTTACTTTTTTGATACCCTATAAAGAGATTTTATTATCATAATACTGTTACATCACGCAAATTGAATGCTGGTCTTTGCAAAAAATAGATGTTTAGAGTTCACTTAAAGAATATTTATTTTCCAATAGCGTAATTACAGCGTTTTACACATTGTTTGAGGAGAACCAAAGTCAAGCAGGATGTGAGATGTTTTTAAGATATTTGTGAATTACCGATGATCTTATTTTTAACATATTTTTATCACTTTAAATGTTTTTTTGTAACAATAAATTAAAGTATAGTGGCGTTTGTGACAAAGAGGAACACATATCTCTAAAGGAGAATATCTCCTCAAAAACATTTAATTGTAATTACATTTTTCTTTCTTCCAGATAAACTGCCGCCGCGCGGCGTCGGCTGCTTATCAAGAGAATGTTGGTCGACATGGTATGTTTCCGCACGGCATCGATGTGCTAACCACTGCCGACTTTCAGTCCGTGGGACCGCGCAACAACGCGTACCTCGTGATAGCACCGCAAATAGCTTCGTATCCGGAGTATACACAACCGCTCATTGATCACATCGTCAATTTAAAAATAGAGCACTGGGACTACGCAATTCGAGAATTGGCAGCTAAAGCTCTCAATAAACTCACTGACAAAGTAGGTTACTATACCATTTCTAGAATTTTTCCTTTTTAGGGACATAACTTGAAGGATTAAATATTAATTTCATTTAAAGAGGTTCTAAAGTTTTAATAAGAACAGCAATGGAGTGAAACAAATTGCCGGCATCCGTTCTGCTGTGCAAGAACGACAGGTTATTCATGAGCGTTTAGCAATTGGGCAACCTATACATCTAAAATAACATTTAAATTTTATTATTTTAAACAATGTAAAAACATTTAGTATAAATTTGATTTTTGAATTTGAAATCGTATTTAATAATTTGTATAATTTCATGCAAGAACTACAGGATCATTTGGTGTGCTGATTTCTGGGAGAGAGTTATGCCCAACTGTGGATGTTTGTCTCCTGATGATAATTTAATTGTACAAGATATTTGTACTTACGTAATGCAGGTGTTATCTGAAAGTATTCACAATATAAAGAATGTTTCATTTATGTGTTTGTGAACATTATGACTATAAATTTTTTTTAAATCTCCTGAGATTTGTATTTGCCAAAAATGCTAATGTAGTAGAGTATGTAATGATCACAAAAGCATGTCTTTCTTGATACACTTGCCTATGACAATGTGGTGTTATATATTACGATAAACACTTCATTATGTCGTGCTTTAGAGAAAATATAGTTTTGATACCCCAGTAATTTCACTAGTTGCAACACCATTCAATTGGAACATATTAATATTTCTACACCACAGACGGTAGAAACAGAGGTTACGGTGGTACTTAACCTTGACTACTATGGTGATTCTCTAGTCACAGAGATCTACCACCAATCTTTATATTCAGTGAAAAGCTTATATTAACGGTCTTTCGGTTTTAGTCTTCTGTATCTAAAACTGAAAAATATTTTTTGTATCCTTTTAACATTTTTTTAATTAAAGGTCTTCTATAGAGTAATGCCAAATAATATTTATTACTGTCTTGCATGGCACATATATTATTAACAAAAAAATGTGCTGTCAATATAGACAGTTATATTTTACTGTATTAGGTTAAGGTTATTTTGTAATTTTTATATTTTATGTTTTTTTATTAATTTTCATTTTAATTTATTTTTATAGTAATTCTTTAACGTTTTGCTCACTATTCTATAGAGTGATGTGTAATGTTAGTAAGATTGTTGGTGCGATTGCAAACGTGAACATCAAGATTCTATAATTTGCTTTATTATTCTTTTAGATTCCGGAATATGTTGCGACAGTGGTTCTGCCGAAATTAGTGGCGAAAACCGAATCAATTGATTTAAATGTTCGCCATGGCGCAATACTTGGAATAGGGGAGGCTGTGTTAGCTTTATCTCGAACAAAATTAGCCGATGGTAAATTAATTTCAACATTATTACAAAATATCAATGAAAGGTTTTCAGTGTTAAATAAGGTCAATAGAAGTACAAAATAATTTTTTATAACATTATACCAAAAAAGTTTATATTTAATATTTGTTTTATATAAAATAAATGGGCTATCATTTGATCTCAATTTCATACGTTGTTATCTGACAATGAAACCGGAAATGATGAAGCAGGTTCTCTTAGAATACTGTAGTCTCTTATATGCTAACATCCGGAACCCAACAACACTGTCATGGCTGCTGATTTATACTACCAGATATATGGTGATGATGGTTGCTAGCTAGGCCGGTTTCTAAGCCCTACCGTCATCGAAATTTCTTAATAAAACCAGGAACCTCTGGATTACCTAGCAAGCGATTAGTGGTAGGCACTGTACTGCGGAAGTAGTTAAATTTGTTGCATGTATATATGTAAACTTAATGTTTTAATCCCGGAACTCGAGCATGCCGACGTAAGGCCTAGATGGTGTTAAATGTTAGTAACTTCAAGTATTCAAAAACGAATAATTTTCAACAGGTAGAAGTGCAGATAGTATGATATCTGACGACATATCGCAATCGGTACGCGGATTAGTCAGCAAGTTACGCACTCGTCAGCAGTTCCGTGGGCTCGGTGGCGAGCTGATGCGGCAGGCGTGCTGTCAATGCATTGCGCGGCTCTCGCTCGCTGCTGCACCTTACCATCAACACCCGGAAACTATTGGTATGTGAACCTAAATTATATCATAACTTTTTTATATAATGTGTATAATTTGTTTCGAATTAAAAAGATACTTGCATATATTCTATTGTATACTTTGCTCACATCTCGTCACCAGATGAAGTTTCTACTTGCCATTACACCAAATAAAAATATATGATGCTTTAGATGAATGGTTAAACTTGATCGAGGAGTGTCTTGCACACGAGGTGCAAGTGATCCGCGAGAAGGCGATCCATGCGCTGCCGCTTGTGTTCGACCAATACCTATGCGACGATGCGCGTATGTTTGGTGACGTAACAACAAAGCAAAAACGCATAGAACTTATGAGGAAGTACTGCGAACTGCTCAGCTGTACTGGAGTCAATGGGCTCGTGCTCAGAATGGGGTACGCTAGGGCGGTTGGTAAGAATTCTTATAATTTAAGTTTGCATTGCTAGATAATTTCTTTTTGTTTTTTATTTAATAAATAAACTTTACTATACATATACAACTAAAGTTGTACGTGTATTTCATTGCCAGCTTAACATTTACCATTAAGTCGTTAATTTAATATGACTCACAAAAGTATACATAAATTCATTAAAAATATCGTTTATGATCACGGTCTCACAGATTGACTGCTAGAATAAAGCAATGCTAATGTGACTAAACACAATAACGAATGGTATGCGATTCGAAACAAGGATTTTTGTGTAACAATGCATAGCCATTATAATAATTAAAATGCCGTTATAACAATTAAAACACCTTACTTTGACTATTAGACATAAAAAGAACTAATTTAACATTCACAGGTTCTCTACCAAAATTTGTACTGAGTGAACATCTTCCTTTAGTAATCCAATCGCTCATTGATTGCACGAAAGTTTCTGAAGCGACTTCAAAGTGGGCGGAGTCGAGACGCGATGCAGTTATAGGCCTGACCGAAGTTTGTCAGACACAGGGCATCGTGAATGGCGTGGAGAATTACGTGGGGGAAGTTGTGGACGCTTTGCTTGCGTGCCTGTCAGAATATACTATAGATATGAGAGGCGACATCGGCGCATGGGTGCGGGAGGCCAGCATGACTGGTTAGAGAATATTTGTTTACACCTATTTTTTTTGGTGCTTTTGTCCTATAGAAATATATCAACCCCGTTGATATAAACTACTTATTAATTAAAAAATCAAACATAACAATGAGACATTGTCATAAATATCTCGTTTTAAATTGGAGAAGTTATCACTATCTTTTTTTTATTACTATACAAATTAATAAAATTACAGTGTTTTTTTTTTATAATAGCTAAATAATAGCATTGTACTTGATCTGTGTTTCTAAATTATTTAAAACGTAAAAGCAATTTATATTTTTATTTATTTGTGACGGGTAATCTAACTGTTTAGCTTTATTTTTATGTACATAACTGAGGTTAATAATTTTAGTAAGAAAAGAACAATTAGCATTCTGCTATAAAAACATTTGATAAATTATAGGTTATAAATGATAGTTAAGTGCAAGTGGCAGATAATATGTGGTACTCCTAAGTATAAATGTAAGTAATAAAAGTATAAACTAACCCAAGTTGATAGATAGATGATAAATACAGCACTACAGCGTTTGTTGGTTTGAAACAGAAAATATTAAGTCTCTATACTCCAGCAATTTCACTAGCTATAGCGACCTCCAAACCAGCACTCGGCAGTGTTTTCATAGTACTAATTAACGGCAGGAACACGATTTTCGGTGAAAGCTACATTGTGGGTCTTCGTTAACGGTCTTAGTAACAATAGAATTACAGATTATTTTAAGTATTTAAAGATACGATACATGCCAAAATAGCGTAATGACGAATGTTTAAGGTTTATTGTCCATCTGCCGCGCGTGCGCATGCGAAGCCCCACAGCTGAACAGTGAGCGCGTCATGAGTGCGGTGATGTGCGGCGTAGCACAGCAAGCCGTTGAGAAAATCGACCGCACGCGTGCACACGCTGGAAGGATATTCACTGCATTCGTCTACAAGTTAGTATGAATTTATAAATACGTGGCGTCCTCTAACAAGTACTTGACCAGCGTATTTAAAAAATAGACTTGTTTCTCTCCTTGCATGAGAAGGCCATGAATCCTTGGAATGAAAAGATAGAGCTGTATATTTATTATCATTCTAACATTTGACGTGTTTATGATGTAATGAGGACGTGGAGATGATGTGGGCTTGTTTAGAATACTCTTACCTTTATTATAAAATCAATTTAAGAATATATGTGGTACAAAATCAACCCAAGACCTGGGTGGGGCATAATAAACCTTACCACCGCCTTAACAGCACTATTTATGTGTTGTTGACCGTCTAATTTATGTGTCAATGGTATATTAAATGTTTGTGGCACACAAAAATATTCTTAGTTTTAGTGTGCAGAAATCCTACGTATCACTGTCTTCTTCCTAAAAGCAGGGGATTTTCTAAAAACTTTTAGCACCTGATAAAAAAATATATAAAAAAAGAAGGCAACCTGAGTCAGACATGTATAAAAATGTATATATATAGAATTAAAATTTTCTCAGTGATCCTATCATAACAAATATTCCGCATCACGACGCATTGAAACGCATCTTCCCGTATGACGAGGTTGAGCTGAGGCAGGCCAAGGACGTTGAAGAGAATGTGGAGCAGGTCGCGGTCAGCGAAAGCTCCAACGTAGTGTTGTGGCTGTTCCCCGGGCACACGATGCCACGCTTCGTCCAATTGCTCAACTACCCCGCTTACAGATACAACATCATTAAAGGAATAGTCGTGAGCGGTGGCGAACTTACGGAAAGTCTGGTGAGATACTTCTTCTAAATAGGCCTTATTACTAACAGACGACCAAAGTATACAAGCACCGGCACCACTGTGCCTGTTTGCTACCAAACAGTAGTATGGTAAACTTTAGTGTGGATGGTATTGTAGCCGGTGAAGATACTGGGGTTACGGGGCGTAATGTGTATCAAGGCGACGAGCACAACACTTATTAAATATTACTTACCGTCAGAAAAACGTTCTGCGCTCATAATCGTTTCCAAAAAAATAAATAAAAGGTAACAGTTCTAAAAATAGTTTTATATGCTTTATTGCTTGGTGTCTTAATGTTGGTTTTATTAACAGTCTAAAAGATTTGTCCAGTAGTTTTATTATAATGTTATTTCATAGATCGGCCATTTAGAAATAGTAAAACTATCAAATAAAGCAGTAAGGATGTTTACTTAAACAGCACTGCTCCTATTACCTTCAATCATAAGATCGTTCTATTACGACTATAATAGTAGATAGGCCTCAGCGCCACAACACAATCAACATAGTAATGAGCTGAGAAGGTTTCCAAATTCTTGACCGAAAGACTCTGTTCAATGTGGACCGACGACCTGGTGTAGGTTGTAGATAATTTTTGGATGTAGGCAACGCAGAACCCATCGGTGTGCAAATCTCTTGGAGTACGCTTGTATCCAGAAAACGGGTATCAGCTGATGATGTTGATGATATTATTAATAACATAAACTAAGGCATTATGCACATTAAGTGATACTATCTCGGATATAATGGAATAAACAAATCCGTGTTTAGAGAATATTTTAAATTTTATCTAATTACTGTAAACTTTGGTAAATAATCATTTTAGGTAAAACACACAATGCAATCTTTATACGCATACCTGAACACTCTACATGATGACACGGAGACACTGAAGGCTGTGTGCGCGACCATCGTGCAGGTGTTTGCGGACAACTTGTATGTGAAGCGCATCACCGGGCCTATGTTCAACTTCTTGGATAGGCTTTTTAGTTCAGGTGATGCATTTATTCGTCGTTACTTTACGTAAAATGTGAATGGGTAAACCGATATTTTTTGTTTGTTTGTTAAGATTTTTCAGGTATAATACTAGTTGAATTCTGTTAGGAATGTTTTAGATTTAATTTTTATGTATTCTTTTATGTAGAAAACAGTTTTATTTTATCCCACGTAGTAGTAGACGAGCATGACATACATTCACCTGATTGTATATGAAACGCTTGCACCTAGTGAACTTCCCCTCTGTCCTGTGGCTACTTCGATAAAGAAAATAATAATAATGTTTATTTTTTTTTATAGGTGCTATATCACCAATTCTTGACGATGAAGAATCTACATTTGCTACTGATATATTAAAATATTTACAACAAGAGCTCCGCGGTGGAAAGAATATTTACAAACTTTTGGACTCTATAAATGTTTTATGTCAATTAATACAGGTATGTGTTTTAATAATTACATGAGAGACTCGTTCGTTATTAGGAGCTAAATGCAAAAAGAGCGCAAACATCATCGAGGCTATAAAATTTTATGGTCCAAAGTGGTCAGAAGATTTTTTATTATCCATTGGATTAACCCTAATTTCATATGATGTTAAGTGATAATGATGTTTTAAAGGCGAAGGGTGCCAAGGGGGCCCTACCAGCAACCAAATTCCTTAATATGTATGTGGTCCTGGATCGAACCAAGAACTATATTACAAGGCACGCGCTTAGCTTTTACCCCACGGAGAAGTAAATTTTTACTTTTTAATAGCAAATAAAAATAGATTATTTTATGACAAAGGAATGTTTGATAGGTCGGTGGCGTGGTATGCGGTAAGGCACTGGGTCAACTAGTAATCTACCTGTGTTACGCGGACCGCTACGTGCGACGTTGCGCAGCGGCGAGGCTCTACGAGGCTCTCACGCTTTACGGAGACGCGTGTGCCGCGCCCCACGACAACGTCGAACAGGTCCCTTATTACTTAAATTTTTTTACTAACATTAAAAATGTATGATTATTATTTTTATTTGAAGCTCAAGGAAAAAAATGCAATCCCTCAACCCTCGTCTTCTCTCATTAGTAACATTCCATTTATTAACTTCATGCTCATCTCATTGATCTATTTAAAAAATAATTGTAAATAGGTATGTATGAATCTATGTTAAACTAAGTCTTTATTGTTAGTATATATAATTGTCTATACGTTAAAATATTTCCAGGTTATGACGATATTGGCTGAAACAGATTGGGAAAGGGATGTTGAGGAATTGAGGCCTATAAGAAATGAAATCTGCGATCTGATGGACATTAGGAGGCCAGTTTTGAAACAGAGAGCGGCATAATTGACCTTTAAACTATCCAAAACTGGACTGGCTTTGAAGCACAGAACATTGTGCGCTTCCCGCTTCTTAACAGAGTGGATATTCATACAGAGATACATTATGTTGCTGCATCGTGCCTTAATTTCTTTAATTACCTATGATTAATATACTGACACTTATTTATCTTTTATTTATGCAATGATCTAATAATATTTACAAGCTAATACTTGAGTTAAAATTGTCACATAATGTGCAATAAAATAAATATATATATTCTTTTTCTTATTTTATGAACAGCTATCATAAATTTCTTTAAATAAAAGGCTACATCCTATTCACATAACGTTGGACAACTTATTTCACTTTGACAAACAAAGTAAGATGTCACATTCCATTTTAGAGATATTTCAAATAAAACCATGAATTTTTATCTTTCACTCATAATTTCTACTTCTTGTGTGGTGCAGTGGATAATAGCTTTTTAACAGCGAAAACACCTTTGAGGCCACGCCAGTATGATTGGTAACAGTTTTTTTTCAAATGCGTCTGGCTAAGTTAACGCTCATATAAATCTGTCGTGAGAACTGCGTTTTCCAGTTGTCAACATTCAGAGCCTTGTCACTAAACTCAATGTGAAATTGAGGAAAAAAAAAAACAATGGAAAAATAGGATACTTGTGCAAGTTTCAGTAAAGGTTGTCAGCTATAAAGTGTACGTACTTTTGCCTTAAGAAAAACCAAAAAAAAACACTTTTTTTAAATAGTCTACGGTTTCCAACTGCAACAAAAATTATTTTAATTCAATGAAAACTATAAATAAAAATATTTGAGCTGTAGACAATTTGTTTTCCTAATTGAACATTGAGAATTTATTGAGATTACATAAATTCTAGAGATTTTGAAAAATAACTATATAAACATACGGTAGATTGCCAGATTTCTAGTCGTATACCTTTTCAGTCCTCGTATTTTATATTTCGGAAACCATAGTTTTTTTACAGTTAAAACTTACGTTTGATTAATTACAAGTGTATTTCAACATAGTTCATGTTAAAACATGCTGAAAAAATATTTTTAAATACTATCACGTTTCTCAGCCAAGAATTTGAAGTTGTAATGGATCCTGTGGTGCTTGTGCGATGAGGTTTGCCCAAAATGTACCGTAATTTTTCAAAATTGTACCCCTGTAAATAAAATTGATCTTACTTATGCTTATATTGGAAAATTTAAGAAAATTCTTTTCATAAAAAAAAGGAAGCGTTCCTCGAACATTTTCAATTTCATTACATATACAATCTAAGCCTGTTAGTTTGTAAAGAAGGAAGATTCATATTGAACTTGTGCTTGCGGCGAATAAAAACATGTAGAGCAAAATCGACGAGGTCTAAGAACAACTTGATCATTTCATGTCAACAGTGTGGTTGGTAAGTCGCTTCATATTAAATTTGCCAAATTCCGATAATGGAGGCACCAGAGTATATTAATTTTAAAGTGTTTTAACTACAATATCTGTAAGGTATACATTTAAAATGCCTGTGCTTTTTAAGTCTATTTAATAAATGCATTAAAAGTGCTGTCTTAAACATATTTTATTACACAGTAGTTTTCTCAAAACATAACCTTAGTCTACAACAATTAAGCAACATCCGTTTATTAATTTTAGTTTGAATAATCTTTATGGAATAGAAAAATCAAATGTTGATTCTAAGGCCAGTTAGTTTGAAGTACTCACGAGCACTCTTGATATGTTTCACAACATACATCAAACTAAGTGAAAGGAGAGTAGCGTGAGGGTATCGGTTAATGACCCCATTAGATTTGTACTGTAAATGAAGTACGTATTACCCTCATGTTTTAATGTTTAAATATTTGTACTCGCATATTTAAAGACAGAAAACATCTACGGCTATATTACCACACTACAAAAAAAACAGTATTGTATACCAGTATAAGGGCCATTGTAGTCAAAGATTATAATTTACTATTATTATTACGATTGAGTAATTGATGTTAATATTACACAAGACATTAATTTCGATTACTCAATTGCAATTCCTTTGTACTTACGTAAAATAAACTCTGCCCTCTGAATCCAATGGAGCTTTCCACGAAAGAATAGCTCTTGTCTTGTCCTGTGGATCCGCGTGTGTTATGGCTGAACATTCCGGGTGTATGGTCGTGTTTGGTGCATTTTCCCACAAACCTAACCATTCATTCCTTTCTACTGAGCGTGCTTGCATAAAAAAACCTTTGAACGGTTCTACACCCTCTATTGTTACTGAAAATAGATTCCAAATAATTGGGAAAATGCAAAGAAAATATAAGCTGGTAATGTGTTTAATTTCAATTATTTACGTTTATAGCCGATTAAACTAATACCATATATATATGTATTATCGCAGATGCATGTTACACTAGATGAATTAGTCTACAGCAGTCAATCGATAACGTAAGAGGGTCGCTATAAGTTGCCTGACCTACAATGCCATCAGAGGGACTTGCTCAATCGAACTTGTACCGGTTGGGTCGACCTGTGTTATTTGTTATATTTCTAAAGATTCTAGTAATTAATCTGTATCTATATTATAATTACGGTAAGATGCTACTAAGACAGCACTAAAACATTGTTCAGAAAATTACTTTAACCTTTTATATGATCGTTGCGTAATAATGAGCTTAGTGGTTTTATTATTACGAAACAACTGTCAAGAGATTCGTAATATTGCTTCAGAGATGGTGAGAGGCAAAAATACTCATACCTTCCAAAGATTGTATTTTACATCTTATTCCAATATCTAGACAACGAGTATATCTTTTTTTTGTGTGATTAATCATTTAAAGAAAAATGAAGAAAACAAAATACGAATAAAATAGCAGTTTATACTGACGCCTGTAAATACAAATGGATTACTAAAAGTTTTACATAAAAATTAATAAATAGCTTAATGTATTCAAAATAAATAATTATTTAAAACAATCAAAAATGGTATATAATTTCTTTTCTCATACATAGTAACATAATAATACGCTAAAAAAAAATTGGGCCTCTATAAAAGACGTAAAAGAAAAAAAAATGTAAAAGCTTTCTTTTTAGAAATGTAAGGAGCATTAGTATCAATCTATAAACTCACGACATATTTAAAAATGTACCGTAATAAAAAAAAGAATATTGAATTGCAGTGTTATTACAATGGTATGCAAATGCCTGGAACATATGAACATTATATTTGAAAAACTACTAATTTCATTGTATTAGAATTTTAATGGAATGGAAGTAGATGCCCGGAAATGATAGGTGACGATGTGTAATTGATTTAATTATTTTAAAACTTTTAATTATAACGACCGTTGTACATGTAATTATTATTCTTGTAGGTGTATAACAGGCTAGCATTCTTTAACTTCGTTACTAATTTGAATAATATTATTATAGATCTAAACATTTATTGGTTTTTATTAGTAAACCCTCATACATTTATATTTATTAATATAATATTTTATAAAATATCTTGACTATTTGAATCTTTATATTATATTATATTTGTAATATTTCATTGAAGGAGTGCATAAGTAATGTACATTTTATTTGTCTATTATTTTTTATTTCTTAAATTGATACAAAGTAACGAACCTGTGATACGCGAATTTGGTGTATAGTATGCTGAAGAAGCTACGACTCTATAGGGTAGTGTCGAAAGGGGTTGCGTCCTGTGCTGACCGTGATTTGGTTGATTAGCGCGATCCTTTACACACGCGTCTATTGGGGCTCCGTCTGGGAAACTTTCAACGCCTAATAGTAACAAAGTCATAAACGATATCAAAATCATCGCGAGATTAAATTACAACAATTTTTTTGAGCGTCACTTAAAAATCCAACATGCGACTGGGCACTCGCTCGCTGTTACGCTCACTTTTGTAAGCATTCGAAAGGATCTAGAATTTAGACAACTTTAATAACATTTTTATACAATTAACAGATACTACTCGCATATATAATTAGTACTTTGATGTTTTGTAAGAGATTACGGTTGATTTTAATTATGTTCTGTAGCGTCATTGGCTTTTAAGTAACCTTATTAGAGATTGAATTTCATAAGTAATGTGGAAAAAATTTAATTATTTTAACACGATATATATGCTATAGTTTGGAGAAATAAAACATTAACTTCAAATGCATAAATTTTTATTATTCATCAACGAAAATAATTTTATCATTACTTTTACGATTCGGAGAAAGTATTTCCGGATCTAACACTAGGTCGCCTTTTTCATTAGTATCAATATATTGCATTATTTCGTCTAACATATTTTCACAGTCTTCATATTCTGATTCTACTCCACTGCCATAATCTTTAATTGAAGTAAGGGTACCGTTATTCTCATTAATTTTATTATCTTCAGCTTTTGTCAATGCAGGTAATGAAACAATTTCATATCTTTGATCGTTTCCAATATTGTTGATAAGAACTTCAGATTTGGAAGAGTTTTGTTCGTTTATAGAGTTTGTGGTATGTATATCAGGCTTAATCCAATCTGGATAATCTATAGAGAAGTTTGATATTTTGGTACCACTATAATCTTCGTCAGTATTAGATCCCCTGTTCGGAATTATACCTGAATCGTTATCCTGTTCTGGCCTATTAAGGAAATCGTAACCTTGATTAGGTAAGCCACTGTCCACAGTTTCATATACGGGATCTAATATCTCTGCAAGTTTTTCGCTGGCTTGTATTGTTATTATTTCAGCGACGTGAAGTTTGGGCTTCATTGATGTGTAATGGTCCTTTACACCTTCCACATTATGTGAAGGTAAATTAGTACAATAAGTTAATCGTCTGGCTGAATTGCGGTCGACACTGACACGGGAGTTTGTACCGCGTATGCGGGAGTTTACGGCACTTTCAGTCTTCTTGTAAGTTGCCTTAACTAGTACATGTACCTGTAATTTATATTAATACGTTTTCAGTTATATTAAATAACAAATCATTAAGTTCAAAAGATTTTATCTAATAACTTTTGTGTATATTAATTTAGTTGTTTGAACAAAAAATTTGGATAAATAGTGTGGAATCTCTGTTTGTGAGAGGGCACCGCAGGCCTCTTCTGTGGGACCGTTATGGAAAAGTTTATGTTTATTTATGTAAATAAAAAATTAAATATGATGCTTTTACCTCTTTGTTGACATAACAGTAAAGCAAGGCGACTATGAATCCTTGCAAACCTTCTAAAGTGTAAGAAAAATAATAGTACACTTGTTCCCACGTACAGTTGGTAGTGCTCGGTCGAAATGCAGTTAGGAGAAATTGTGTTCCGAAAAGAGGCATCAAAAAAAGCGTTGCCTTAACAGTACTTCTGGAAAAGGAAAATGTTTTAAAAGAAGTCATCTGCTGACCTTTATACTACTCTTTTAATTTTTTACACTATAATTACCTTTATTATTTTTCTTGGTATCTGTTATCAATTCTCACAAAATTTAACCTATGCGTTTATGGAGTTAAACTTTTCGAATTTTATTGTTACGAAATCAAACATGTCCTATTATATACTATATATCTATTATTTTTGTTTTTAATGCAAAGAATTAGTATTTGTTAATAACTTTATCATACTTACAGCTGATTCGCGTTCTCAGAGTTTCTTAATTTAGTGAGAAGAACCCTCAAGATATCGATAAGGAGCACAGAGTTGATCAATAGCACTGCTATTCTGGGCGCGTCAAGAATCCACTGCACATAGTCCACAGTGTACACGATCCAACATGAGTGGTCATTCAATAAACTCATTACTATCGCCCAACAAAGAACTGGTGCTATAGCGATGACTAAAAAATCAATATTTTTTAAATACTAATTACTATTACATACTAATAAACTAAATACATTTTTTTATTTACGAAAAAATTATTTACGAACTTGCGCCGACACTGTAAAGCCACCGCAGTTTGATGTTCTTTCGGAATACGGCGACTATGAGGCGGTGCAGGTAGACTCCTTCAACAAGCATACACACAAATACGGCATTGGCGGCAAGACGCTCGCATACAGCAAGTGTGCGGCACCACGGACTGTTCGTTGATAGCACCGTCTCACCCGCACTCGTTAACTCCGCAATATACACCTAAATAATGAGATTTACTAAATTTGATCATTTAAATTACTATTGACATAAATATTATGATAATAAGTTTCGTGCAAATTTTAGGGCTAAAGATAAATGTCCCTTCTTACCTGACTTCTACTCACGATAACGAGAGCATTCCTTATGATGATAGCTATAAGCAAGTTCCTGTGCAATGTTACTCTTGTAACTCTCAAACGTTTGTAGAAGAATAAGATGAATATTGCGGGCAAGCAGGAAGCGATCGAAAAAGATAGAACAGCAATGTTCATTCGGTAACGACGAAGCAAACGTGGCGTTATGCTGCATGTTGTGTAGTCAGTTTGAAGCTCCCAAGTGCCGTTAGAGAAACATTGCTTGCTGCTGAAATCTTTATAAATAATTTGCATTATCAATAAACACATTAAGCTCATGCTGGCTCCTTCTAATTATTTACTTATATTTTATATTACAGTTAGTGTTCTATATCTTTGTCAAAAGGGGATAAAGGTGAGTAAAATTTAAATGACTTACGATGGCACGATGGTCCGACGTTGGAATATGCAAATTCAGAACATACTTCATTAGCTACAGTATCAGATGGTGCTCCTTCCCAACAAGTCCAGCCGTCAAAAGTTGCTTGACAATGGCTATCATCTAAATAAAAACAAAACCATATAATTTCTTTACATTTTATATACACACAGACAACCTAAAAAAAATTATACAAATTTATTTTATAGTGCCAAAATTTACTCTAATTAAAAAACAATATAATTTGTTAAAAATAGTGAATAGTTTTAAGTTTTGTTAAGTGAAATAGTAGTTCAGAGAATCTCGATATATAACGGAAATGTATGTATTGTACACATGAAAAGTGTTTATATGTTTATGTAAAAAAACAACAAATATACTATATGTTAATTCTTTTGTATGGATACTTTTTTTTCTCATATCTTTTATAATCCAATATCATAAATAACTCAGATAATTTTTGATAACATATTCGAATCGTCGCTGTAGAAATGGTGAGTTTTATGAAATATATTCTTGTAACGTTGGAGTGTTGTATACTCATTATCACTACTTTTTAACCCAAGATTGACATTCTATCAAGGTTTTATAAGTACAAACAATCACGCATAAATTTCTAAAGTCTGATTAATCGAAATTATAGTTTTCATATATTTGATTACTTTGATCAATAGATCTTAAGACGACTCAGTTTCATGATATTACATTGTATGTAAAACTGCCAACAAAGAAAAGATTAATTTTGCTGAATTTGACACAGGCCAAATAAATTGATTAGCACCTAATTTCAATTAATAGTAACATTAAAATAGAAATGTATGTGCGTGTGGATAATAAAGAAATAAAAAAATAATGAATAGTTATTAGTAAATATATGATGACCTGTAACATTGGCATTATTCAACATGACTTGTGCGCAGCAATCGCTTGCTGTATAGAAGCATTTCTCCCACCGACCGTGCGCCGCGGGTATCAAAGCTTCACGTACGGCGTTGGCCACTTCTTCAAAACTAGGATCAAAAGGAAAACAGCCACAAGTGCCATCTTCTTTAACCTATTATATATTAAAGATAGTTTAACAACAGTTGTTACTATAAAAGTGTATTTCGTACTAGGAATGTGTAAGATCATGATCGGTTTAAATTTTTGTATAATAGAGGACGCTGTATTGACTAGAACCCCTTTTATATTGGTCAAACTGCTTGAACGTTAAAGTTGTGCCACTACATTAACTCGATCTAAAAAAATCTACCAATGGAAGATTATATATTACTTATTACAAAAACAAGTACGGGCAATGCTCTAAACACAGTCCCAAAACAAAGTAATTGTCCTTTTATCTTAAAAAAACTGTAATTTATGTACGTTAATTAATTGTTACTATCTTCTAATATGATTATAACTTACAATTTCCAAACAAGGTGCGAACCAAGGCCCATAGAAGCAACCAGCTCTTAAGTGAATATTGTTATGCCCTGCGACATAAAGGAAATCCGGAGTGTAGAGCAGACATCCTCTGCCGGCCACCCATCTATACACTTGCTCATGATAGCGAACGTTGCGAAAATCACACAGCTTTCCTTCATTAGCAGCCACAGTTTCTGGCGGTTCCTAAATGTTTACTCTAAATTTGTAAATATTATATTTGTATACCTTATTTATAATTAAAAATTACTTTGATTTCACATTCTACCACTTCCATATTTTTATGTTCATATTGGACATGTTGTTTTAGGATAAAAGCATATTTACTTCAAAAGGTTCATAAATATTTAATTTTTGATAACTATGTTTCATTATTACTATGTAATTTTTGCAGTTTTAATTGCAATTCTCGTAGTTCTTGTAGTCTCGTAGTTATGGCGATATCCTCTGAAAATATGTTTCACTCATATCCCTAGCGATAGGTACTTTAAACAAATTTTTAAATAACACTGTGGTAAACGATTATTAAATATATTATATGAAATAGAAACATCCATCAGAACATTTTCATTTTAACGCAGAAAGTATTATAACAAAATATACTCATTTCTAACTAATCGATAAATATTATGTTATTAATATAACTTTATACTCTCTTATTTATATACTTATTATGTAATAGTAGATTTATATATAAATGTTAAGCTACGTCTTTTAAATATTTTGATAAAATAACGAAAATGCTCATTGTACACAGCTTTACTTATTCTTACTGTTGTAACATAACTTACCTCGCAAATATATACGTTTGGTTTTTCACAAGCGAGCTGCTCATTAGTTGTGGTAGCAACTCTGGGTGTGCGCGGATGCCATATGCTTAGGTCTGCCTTCACTGGGTCAAGGATACCCTCCAGGTACGCTGGTTCCTAACAAAAACTTTGTTTCTTACAACTAGCATCGTTCTAAATATAAAGCCGGTTACAATGCGGTACTAAAAATATTTTTAACCGCATTAGAGATCCCTATATTGATTATGAACAAGACGACGTATTCAAGATAGAAACTTTTTAATTTCTTTTATTAATAAAGCGAGATGAACGGTACATTCATCTGATAGCAAGCGTTACACATATCCACAACAACATGGTTTTAGTCCGAATTCTTAGTTTAGATTCGTCTCTTACAATCAATACTGTTTAAAAAACCTGCTGCTATTTTACTGGTTTATTTTTTATTGTTGTTATATTTATTAGTAAATACTTCATGCAAATTAATTGAAATAATTTTTAATTATTGTCTATCGTTATATATTTTTAAAACTCAAATACATTTATATATTACAAATACGATATAATTACAAGTAACACAAGTCGGTTTACAAACAATCATCAAACTATTGTTGTAGTTTCAAATTGTACATTACCTGCGCACCGTTTGCTGTAGCTAATGATGTGATCCAAGGAAAAAGATAATACACTGTCAAGACTCTAAATCCGTACATGTTGTTATAAAACTTTCACTGAACTGATTCATAATGGAGTTTATAATATTAGGGAAATTTCATCAACAATCATAAATACAATTGCACTTCGTAACTAGCGGTGCAAGTACAGCATCACTACATTAGCTATTATTTGATAACAGACTGCAGTTACATTCCGGCACGGGCCGAAACCAAAACAGCTTTGTTGATTGTCTTCAACAACAGGTATTTTCTTTTACGATCGGTCGGCCATTGATTGTACTACCACCACTGTTTACAAATTATCACCGACCGTGATCGATTATCTCCTTGAAATAATCACTAAGACTGCTGTGATTGGAAAATGAAAAAATTAAGACATTAAAATTTTTACTTATCAGTTACACTCACAAATGTAGCGATAAATCATTGATAAATGCAAACTTTTTCAAATTATTTTGATTAGATCTGAATTCGTCATATTTCCTTGTAACAGAAAAGGCAAAAGAGACGCACACTATTATTCTTATAAAGTAACGCCTTTTGGCTTATATAAGTAGTACTTTATAATTGCTGTAATTAATTATGAAAGTAGTCACTCCTTGTTATATAGCATTAGATTTGCGGTCTAAAGGTTAAAATTATGTTTTCCTAATGTCGACTGTTCCTATCCCGTTAGGGATAAAAATATTTATTTTACTTGTTTATTCAAATTCTGCCTCATTGTCATTTTTTCACAAAGATTTGATAATTTTATTAAAGATAGCCATATAACAAAACGTTATTGTTAAATGATTTATAGTCAATTAATTATAAGCAATACCATAATTAATTTTATTTCTGTTCTTCTTTATAGTGATGTACTCAAATCAAATATTTTGCACGTAATTTCATTCAGGCGTTTATAATATAATTAAATGACGCGTTTGATACGTAAAAACACGACATTCATACTCATAAGAATTGCGTTGTTCTGCTACGTTAATGTTACGCCTATTGATTGATATCAGAACAGGAAATATCAACGTCAACGAAGAAAAGATTTTTACGATACATATCAATTACTTGGCTACAAATATCTAATTTTCTATTGTAACATTGTATTTCGATGTTATGTTTAGATCATACAATACAATATAGTCGTTACAATGTTTTAGGCACAATGGAAACCTTATGTAAAAAGAAGATATACTTACAATAGTATAATTATTCATTGAGTAATATATACAGTGCGTCTTAATATCCAGTCATTTACACTCGATATGCTTGATATGGGCAGTGGACTTTTTACAGTCCGTCACTTATGTTTTTTTTTATTTAATTATGCATCGAGACGCGTGATATTCACTTGGATGATAACTGATACCCCGCTCATAATGTTGCGCTAATTAGTAAGATACATACTTGCGCCACCACCTTGTGCTCGTCGCCTGAGACAAAATGTTTAGCGTCCTTATCCCAGTAATTAATTAATTACACTAGCTACAGTGCCTTTCAAACCGGAGCACAGTAGTGTTTGTACACTACTGTTTGGCAGAACAACGAGTTACGGTACCTACCTAGACAATCTTCGATATCAGAGACCTACTATAAGTAAAAAACTAATAAAAGAGAGACGCATACTAAATGAGCAATTTCCGCATAACTTCAGTATTACTTCCCTATAAAAATACACCTTCAGCATACCTTTTCGTTTTGCTTTACGTGGAGAAAATGACTTCGCATACCAGTCCTCGCAGGGGAAAAGATAGGTTATATCGGACTTGCACCGACTAAACCCACCACAATGTTCAACCGTCGCTTTACGGCAGGGCCATGGGGACACGAAACACACTACCGACAATTCCCTCTCTCCGCGACTCCACCTCGGCTACGAAATGCAGTACAAACCTGCCCCCGCAACCCACCGGCACCCATCCGAGGTGAACTCACGGAGCTCACCAGGCCAGGTAGGTTCCTTTTTGCTTCATTGTGGCCGACAAAGCCCCGGATACTGAGCCCCACCGCCACGACAAGGCGGGAACCTGTTCGGAGGGACCTTCAGCTGACCTAATTTTTTTTTATTATCACGCCTTTTTTCCTGTAGGGGTAGGCAGAGGTAAATAAACACCCACTTTTCGCCAGATGTGGTCAGATTAGGTCCCATGTAACAGAGGGCGAGCCTGTTGCTACTTTATTGGGGCCACCACATACACACAAAGTGATTTCAGTGTGCGGGTTTTCCTCACGATGTTTTCCTTTACCGTTTGTATTTCGCTGTTGTAACTAAAGTTCAGAAATGTGACGTAGCTTAAATATAAAGTCATCGGTACATGCCGAGATTCGAACCCGCGACCTTCAGAATGTAAGCCGCACGCTCTAAACATTTTCTTTCTTTTTTTTTTTTAGTTGTCCCACTGCGTTTTATGGGTCAGGGCCGTTATTTGCAGGTTTTATTATTTAACATGATTTTAATCACTTACCATTCTATGCTCTAACCATTAGGCCAACGAGCAGCTGGCCTACCCTATAATAATACAAAAGTTGATAGCAATAACTTTCGTAGCGCCTAAAGCCCGCCAGGATAAGGCAGAGTCAGTTCAGAATTCTCATTTTGTACCTTGCACACATAAATGATCGTTATTAAATTCTATTACACATAGAATTAGCTCGTAGATAGTTTACTTCGAATTATAAGTAACACGTGTCGCCATAAAAACCGAATACGATAGGGAGCAGTGATAAAAGTTTAGTAGCCTGTTATAAGTTATGCGCATAAATAGTATATATAATAAAATAAAAAAAATTAAAATTCACTCAACACGTAAAAAAATCAGCGATTGTTTATTGTTCCAAATTATAAAAAAATGAAAGAGTTCAGACTAAAACATGTAAGAGAGTTCCTTTTCAACACTCCCTTATTTTCAGACAGGAATAAAAATGTATAAATATGATATTTGCATGATGTTAATTACTTAATTATAAACACACATACATACATATATATCACGCCTCGTTCCCAGTGGGGTAGGCAGAGACCACCTCTCTCCACCTGCTACGATCCTGGCACACCTTTCTTAATTATAAACATGGTTAATTATATATTTAATTATAACTATGTAGTAAAAGCTGCCTAACTTGTATACGTATTAATCTAGCTCATTATGAAGTTCCTGCGTATGTTAAGTTTTTTTTTTAATTTTTTTATATAGTTCTTTACAACAAAAGAAAATTAAGAAATAGTTCCGATTGGAAACAATTATGTATAGAATAAAGTATAATAAACAAAATTTACAAATATTTGCGTTATATAGCATACTAATGAGTTTTAACCTCTTGAACTTCTGCTGCGATTAAATATCTGTTCGTGACTGCTGTTAAATACAATTATTGTTATCGGGAAACGATAATAATTCTGTAGCTTTAATGGAGCATTGTATACGTGAAGTGATAAATAAAGTAGCCACTATTTTTTTCCTTGTTTTCTTAGACTCCAAGTGGTAACACAGAAACACCGCTGAAGAACACTAATTTCATTTTATAAAACAGGCACTAGAAAAAACTACACTTTATACCGAGATCGACATTTATCTAGTTCGTGTAGGCGGTATTGGACGTTTTTATTTCAACCGATGGGAGCCCACTGCTGGACATAGGTACTCTTGTAATGTGTTCCACAAAGCACGGTATTGGACATTTACTCACATATAATTCAAAACAGAATTAAAATAATATACTTAGACTTCTTATTACTAAAAATTAAGCCCTTAGGTAAGACACCAAACCTTATATTATCTTACGAGCGATTATTTTTTTCAAATGATGGGTGGCTAAACCTACGGTTCGGGAAAAAACTCAATACTAAATGTTAGCACTAAATAATCACACCCTGCTGCTCTATTGATTATATAGATAATTTTGTGTTGTTAAAATTAGATAAAGTCGGCATTGAATCTTTATATCACTTTTTATTTACCGAACAATATCTCACCTCATTTTTCCTTTATAACACTCTGACATTGACAAACATTATTCAAAATTGCACGACCTTTTAAGTGGACCAAAGCGTTTATATATTTTTCAGCGAAACGAACGAATTAAAGAACTTCATGATTAACTATCGTTTTAGATACTAAATAATAAAAAGGGTCCAAAGTATTTAAATAAAATACCATTATTTAAAATATACCTTACATCAGTTAAAAGTTAAAAGAGGTTTAGATGAAAGCGAGAAAGTAACTCGAAGTCCTTACTGCATGATAAGAGTACACGTGTCAATGATATCTATGCTGACCTTATTGACTGTCTTGTATTTTAAAAATATAAATATTTAATTATTTTAACATTCATGATAAATATAATAAATAGGAATACGTATAGGAAAGCGAATCCAAAATAAAATTAATTTGAATATTCGTAAAAAAATCTTGTATGAATTGAAATATGAACATAGATGAATTACTGACAAAAAGTAATAAACATCACAATTTTATTAGCGCTATTTCTCTAAAAAACCATACTGAAATTAAAAATATATATTAGCCACGGTAGTTAATTCACTACATTTATACTAATTGTACAAAACTATTTTCTGTACAATTAGTTTTAATTATAACAATCTGAATTTATTTTAAAAATATTCGTAAAAAGCTATGATACCCTAATTAAGTGAAATATACGAAATTTAATATTTAGTTACATGTATTAAACTGTTACTTAAGCGTAATGAGTTTCAACCTCTTGAACTTTCGCTCTGATAAAATATCTAGTTGAGACTGTTGGTCGATATATTAATTTTTATCGCATTATGATGAGCTTTCAATATGCAGGATGTTCACAGGAATAACTACTTTTATAACAAATTTATTATTTCTTCGAGTATGATATCGATCCTCGACGTCTTCCTTGCCTTCTTATAAGATACGACAGCTTTATGAGCAATAGTTAATCATTTCTTCAGTTTTAGATGGATGTTCACCGATGAAAAATGTATCAATATATGTTACATGACTTTATAATTATGTTCTCGATAATTCTCCAAATTAGTTATAAGATTTTAAGTTATTTAGGCGATAATGATTATAATTGTCTCAACGAACGACCTTCAAACGTGTATCTTTTCTTTTTAAAACCTGATGTTGAATCAACATCTCGGAATGACCTTTACACTTAGATTATAAAATAATCTTTGAAAGATAGCTATTGAACTAAGTAAAAAACAACATGATAAAATATCTAATTGTTTCTTAATGTATCAAGATGTTACATGTATATTACAGTTATTAAACACTTTCGTTTTACTAAATAGTGGCTAAAGAAAATCTGTTCATTATCATTTCAACCGATGGACGTCACCTGCTGGACACAGGTGTGTTGTAATGTGTTCCACATAGCACGATCTTGCGCTGTTTGAATCCAGTAGCTCCCTGCGAGAAAATCTGTTACCTATGAAAAATTACAGGAAAATAACAACAATACTTTTATAATTGGCAAACTCAATACCACGTAGGCTCAGTATTAAGAAATAGGTTCAACCCAGCGGTGAAGGGTTTAGTAGTGCACTTCTTAAATTTTCAATGTATGATGTTTTTACTGAATAAATTGCGCTCCGATGATCAATCCTCGTTATTTTCCACTAGTACGGCAAGAACATACGCAAGAACACTCGCATTTCTATATACACTAAGAGGCCATGGATGCTAAGATCTCCCGTTAATACAAATCCATTTACCTTACTGCGGCGGATGTTGTTTCGGACTTCGTCACTGCCTGTAATTCGAATATGTAAGATAGGGATAACAGTGACTCACCTTCACCCACCACCACCACCGAAAAAAACCAGTACCCAGTGAACAGCAGGCACAACCTAACAATAATATGGATGGTAATTCGGATACATCTAATAAAAGGTAAAAAGCTAAAAGTAAGATCGCATTGTAACTTCGGCCATTCTTTAATTCATTGTTTAAAGCAGCAACAAACGTGGAAAGAATTCAGTGATAGCCGACGTTTGAAAATCTGTTGATTAGCATATTATTAGTTAGAACTTTATTGTATTGCACCATCTTTAATTATTCCAAAAAAAAACTGAACGATACGCGCACGAAAATTTAATCGATCACTTTATTCGTTATACCAACACATCATTCCGTTTTATCATATCATTAACACGTATTTATGTATAAACCAACTTATTTCTGATTACTGTAATACACCAACCGTCTCCTACTGTTATAAATATTTAAGGGTACTAGTAAAAATATAAAATTAATATCTTGAATGAAGGTCAAAAAAAATAATTTTAAAAAATTTTTCTTTGTCGAATAGCGTATTTTTTTTATGATGATGTTCTCGCCAGTTTTATTGACAACTATAGCGGTTTCATCGGACTCAGGGCTCGCGGATCCAGCATCCGCGAGCTAAAACAATAAAAATTAAATATATACATATATATGTAGATAAAGTAGTATGTATGAGGGGGAGGAGAAAGTTGAGAAGATATTGGATGTGGAAAGGTTGAAGAGTTGGATAGTGTTATGAGGGAAGAGAAAGGGGGGTAATTAAATATATAGATAGATAAATATAAAGAAGGGTGTCTGGTGGCAGATTTATGTTTTCAAATTTAAATAAAAAATAATATGTTTGACATATAATTTTACTAAAAGTATTAAAAGATAGAGTACAAATGCGAATTTCATTTTTTAAAGATAATGTCATCCAAATGTTTTCCATCCTGTTGCACACACTGTTCGAAACGGAGCCTCGTATTCCGTGCCACACACTGCAGTAAATTTGGTTCAATTGCACTGATTTCTCGCCGAATATTTTCTTTTAAGTCCACAACAGTTCGCGGATTGTTGGCGTAAAATCTCTCTTTGAGGTAGCCCCACAAAAAAAAATCCATTGGAGTTAGGTCGGGTGAGCTCGGTGGCCACGGGATGTCCCCAAAGCGACTAATCAGTTTTTGAGGGAGATTTTCTCGCAACAAATCCATCGAAGCTCTGGTCGTGTGTGCGGTCGCACCATCCTGTTGAAACCACGTGTGTGATGGGAATGATGAAAAGAGGCTTGTGAAAAGTGGCTGTCCGAGTTCTTCGCAAATAAGGAGGGGGCTTCTACGAGGGAGGTATTATGAAGTTGCCGTCTAGATGGAAACAGATTATCGAACAAAACGGCGCATATTTGAACTAAATCCGATCATAAAAAAAAAATAAAAATAATAAACAGCCCATTTACGTCCCCACTGCTGGGGCACAGGCCTACCCTCAATATGAGGGCGATTGGGCCATAGTCACCACGCTGGCCCAATGCGGATTGGTGACTTCACACATACCTTAGAATAAATTCTAAGTCATGTGCAGGTTTCCTCACGATGTTTTCCTTCACCGGTTGTATCTCGCTGTTGTAACTAAAGTCCACAAATGTACATAACTTAAATATTAAGTCATTGGTTCATGCCGAGGTTCGAACCCGCGACCTTCGGAATGAAAGCCGCACGCTCTAACCATTAGGCCAGCGAGCTACATGCAAAATCCGATCACTGTAACACTTTTTATAAAGCATTGAATAAAGAGCAAAAAAGCGGAGGGGAGATATTTGCCAAACTTATATATTATGTTGTCAGTTTCAGCAGCATATCGCAGGCGTTGATTCGGTCCAGAAGGTTTTTTTGCGTCAAATCATGCGGCACTCAAACATCAAGCTTTTTTTTGTATCCAGCCTTCTGCGGATGGTTTAAAATGGTTTGGTGACTAACTCCCATCTCCTGGGCGATGTCACGAGATGCCACATGCCGGTCTAACTCGATGTAGTCCATGATTTGATCGGTATTTGTCGTCACAGGTCTTCCGCCGGCTGGCTTATCCATGGTGTCGTTTTCACCGGCTCTGAATCGTCGAAACCATTCCTCCGCGGTTCGAAGTGATAGAGTACCATCCCCCAAAACACCATTAATCTCACGGAACGTTTCTCTAGCGGATTTGCCTTTAACGAAGGAAAACTTTAAAATAGCGCGAATTTCGGCGTTAGTGAACTATATGTTTACACGTCTATAACTGTTGAACGCAATATCCAAACTAATTATGCATAGCGTCGTTTTGTAGGTTATGTCAAGACCTTTCAAATTATGTATAGTATTGCCAGATACGAGCTCTGTAGCGCTTTGTACATAGCCGCGAAATTCAAAAGACAAAAAGGCGGAAGGGAGATATTTGCCAAACTATTATATGATCGAATAGCGTAGCGTTTCAAACCATGTAAGAGACGTCATAGAAATGTTTCTATTAAAGAATAAATAATTTTGTTGCGCTATAATATTGAAATTTTTAATGTTTATCAAATAAACCATTTCTCATTCTTCGATGCAATAAATCAAAGAACATGAGCAATATTTTCTTTCGTTACGTTAAAGCATTCGTCACAGTATTTCGTGCTTTATACACTGATGTAATATAATGTAGAGTGATGTGAACATTGACACTTACAGTGATGACATAAATTCCTAGATTACACAATAAACTAATTGAAGATAAAAGAACGTTTTTTTTAGCTTTTAGCAATTTGTTGCACATTCAGTATGCATCTCTCTTTATTTAATTCATTTTTTACTAATGGTAGATCTCTGTTGATTTAGGTACCACCGCAGTTCCTAATTTTGCCGCCAAACAGTAGTGTGCAAATATTACTGTGCTACGGTTTGAAGGGGTTTTGTAGCTGGTGAAATGATTATAATAAATGAGACTTAACATCTTGTCTCAAGGCGACAAACGCAATTAGGTGCAATCTATACATACCTAACTAGCACCACGTTTCCTGGCGGGAGTATCGCTTACAACGTCCCACCTGTGTTGTCGCTTCATTGAATAAAAATATTTATATTTATTCTATTACTATATAATCTGTCTCCGTAGCGTAGTGGCCAAGGCTTGACTTTTAACACAACCCTAGTTCGATTCCGTGGTCAAATGTCGTTTTCCAAACGAGTATTTTGCTATTACTACTACTACTACTATCACTACTAATGCCATTCTCATATTGTAAATCTGCTGTCATAACAGCATTGTTCTGTTCCGATAATCAACATATGAGAGCCAGATTATTTTGGGTGAGCACGCGTCATAATCCACAGCCTCATTAGAATCATATAAAATTAAGGTCAAGTGTTGGTCCATTGTAGATAAAAAATTAACAATAATAATACTAAACCCACGATTAAAATTTTAATGAATTTAGAATTTTTAGTTCTTTATACGTTTTTCGCAATGATTTTACACCGGGACTGAAACTTTTATACCTTGCAGATTTTTTTAAATTCCGACTGCTAGCAATACAAATAAGTATAACAGTTTACATACTAGGACATAACAGCAAAAGATAAGAGGCGCGTGCGAATTACTGTGAAGTTGCGTCAGCATGATAACTGGGAGAAGATTCGAAATTAAAATATCATCGTTGCGTTGCCCCTCAAAGTTTAAAGTTTATCAAATTTTTAAAAGCACGATGCCACCAACTTTTAGATAATGATTTCCCTTTATGGTACGACATGATAGCGAGAAGTCATAACTTCCCATTACATCACTTCATTGAGATACATCAGGCGCATGAAATTTATATTGTTTGATGTTTTCGTCGACTTTTAGTTAAAAACATTATACCATAAGTATTTATTAATATTAATTTTGATGTGATGTGTGAAATTGAACCATCCCAAATTTAACCGTTGAAGATGTTTGCAACACTTTTGAAAGCCAATGCAAGTCTATGATGACGTTCAATGCTGCTAATTGTTTGGACGCCTGATACATTTATCGGATACTGGGCCGAAAGCCAATACCGAAAGCCATAATCGATAATTTTATTGCAATTTTTATTATAGTAAATAAATATTGCAGTTGTTTTTAAACTTAACATCGTGTATAACAACTAGGACTTCGGTATATATGGGAAAATATTGCATTTTGTTAAAAATTAATTTATGTTAACGCAAACACATTTAAGTTATATAAGTAACACATAAAAGTCGATCAATTTACTTAAGTTATTAAAGATTTATTGTCTTACTAATATTTAACACATACTATGAAAATCACACAACTACAGTTACGTTTCATTAAAAAAATTAAACTTTGTTTAAAAGCACTTTATTGAAATGTATTTCGATTACTAATTCTTTATAGTAATTATAGTTTAACGTTAAAAATAAAACTTATTATTTTGGTAAACATAACAAAAACACAACACAATTAATAATAGTTCCAATATCCAAAACACTATATACTTATTTAATCAATAATATACAGTCGGAGTCATCAAGTTTAAGTTGTATTATGTTTGTTCCATATATAGAGACTTGAAAACAACATCATTGTTTACTAAAATAAAAATGAAATGTGTTTTGAAAAAGAGATCGCGATTATCTTTGAACTTTCGACTTCTGAGATGACATGTTAAGAAACGAAAGCAACGAGCCAGTAAAAATATTATAAGTATTTATGTCTTTATCTTATAGCATTATTTATTATTTAGGTAAACATTAGAGCTACAATTCAGTTGTATAGACAAAATACGTACAAAATTTAAAAAACTACGAGGTAAAAAAATATTGATGTAATTTTTAATTTAATTATCATCATCTTATAAATATACACCCTTACGAAAATGCACTATCCTATTGTCCGCTTTGTTAAAAAAATAGTTCATAAAAAGCTGAATACTGAAGATGTAACTTCTGCATTAACTAATTTATTTACAAGAATATACTTTAACACCATTAACTTTAATTTGATTTTATTTATATACTACGAATCCCATACATGAGAAAAATCGACTTTATAAAAATTACATGTTTATATGAGTATTTGTATAGTTTTCTGTGAGAAATTTCTAAAAACTTTAGAAAGGGATGAATATAAATAGAAAACATAAAGAGTAATATAATTAAGTCAAAATTCCAATGATTACAAAACAAAATAAAATCCATTGTAAATCTTTACGGGCTCTTGGACTATATATTAAGATCAATACCGAGACACGATTAATATTGGTAATGTTATCTTTAAGTTAGCAAATTCAACTGAATTAATCTCAGTTACTGTTTGTGATTCATACATTTTAGACAGCAGTAGACCTAATATTTAAACGGTATCTGTTGTAAGTAGATGAAGTGAATAGGTGTTAAAATAAGAAAATTAAAGCTTGTCTCTTTAATAAGGTAAATATAAATTAATTTATTTAAATCTTTTTATTTTTATATTAAAATTGTGTTTACTTTATGGGGAAAGGTAAGAATAAATAACAGTTTATGTAAGTTTCTTTTCAAATATATATATATTTTATTATTCTTATGGAAATAATAGAAACAAATATAAGTATTATTTTTAAGATTAAAGCATGCATAACATGAAAATGCTTTTACTCTAAAACTTATTTTATAAATAAAATCTACAGACTTATAAAAGATATGTACGTAATGTAAGAAATTTTAAATGAAGAAACCGTTTATTCTGTTACATAGCGAATTGTTATTAATTTTTACAATAAATTATTGATATTTCTTTAAACAATATATACACATGTAACTTTAAACAGTATCATAAAAAAAAATACTTAAGTATAGTAACAAAATACAACCAACAGGTTATTAATATTTGAAAAAATAGAGTAAATGTGCATTATTACTTAAAACGATTAATTTCAAAGTTTTTCAAATCTTACTCCCATTAATAACATTTACATGAATGCTATTACATGTTTTTAGTCAAATAAATTAAATATTTTTTTATTTTTATAAACGAATGATTTGTTTATATCACGGTTATACAGTAAAATAAAATTTAATATTATGAGTAATGAGTAACCTCATGATAACATATTTTATAGGTTATACAGAATCAAAACAAAATATTGAAACCAATAGAAGCACAGAAGTAACTGTCAACGGAACAAGGGGTAACTGCTGATTGGTTATTATTGAAAGCGCTGTGGCGCCCCTCCGACCTTATAAATAACAGTGCGAACGCGCGTTAGACCTCTTTTCCACAGTATTAATTCGAGGGGATTCTGTTGGGTTATTTTTGTGAGCTAACTCTAAATTCAGAATGCCGGAGACATCAAAAATGAATGGATATGCAAAAACAAATGGTCACAGTTATGATATGGAAGATGGATCAGTGTTTTTATTCACATCAGAGTCTGTTGGCGAAGGACATCCAGGTTAGTTTTTCACATTTCAGGATTTGTGCAAGATATTAAAACGAAAGATGGCCGCCTTCAACATGTGCGCAAATTTTGTATTTAATTACACACTGTTTTTGTTTTGATTGCTTTAATCAGAGCTGAAATAAATTAAAATTATTTTAAATCATTATTTGTGTAGGATACATTGATGTAACGACAGAAGTAAGTTACATCATAATAATTTCGGTGTTCGGTTTCCACTTAATTGATATATAATTGTCAATAAAAAATAACCACGTGGTTTTATATTTCTTATGCGTTATATTGAAGTTGGTCTGAGATATCTGTTTAAATATTAATATTTTAACATCGTTAATAGTGATTTTATTGTTTTAGATAAAATGTGCGATCAAATCAGCGACGCTGTTCTTGATGCGCATTTGAGGCAAGATCCTGATGCAAAAGTAGCATGCGGTAAGCGCTGGGCCAATAGTTGTTTATAATATGTAATAATTGATGTATTTAATTTTCAATTTAATTTACCAGAAACTGTCACCAAGACGGGTATGATCCTCTTGTGCGGAGAAATCACTTCTAAAGCTAATGTTGACTATCAAAAAGTAGTAAGAGAGACCGTGAAACACATTGGTTATGATGATTCCTCTAAAGGTAAGCAAATAAAATATTTTATCTAATTAATTGGTTACTGTGTATCACTAAGATACTGGTTTCGTGCAAGGTACTTATTTAAAATTTAACATTGTATGAAATGTAAATTGGCATACTTCCTGGAACAAACAGTAATTGGTTTATAAACACTAGGTTTTGATTGGCGTACACTAAATTTGTTAGTGGCTATTGAAGAGCAAAGCCCAGATATAGCTGATGGGGTGTATCGAAACAGAGAGGAAATTGATTTTGGGGCTGGAGATCAGGTATACAATTCAGATTGAGCCTGTTGCACGAGAATATGGGTCTACATTTCAAAATAGTTTTATGGATATATCATGTTGCATGATCATTATTAATTATATTTTTTATCAACATGTTCATACATTTCATATAATGGTAAAAATTATTGTTAAATGGGGAGAGAAGATATTTTGCAATCTTTTGACTTCAACGAATGGTAACAATAATAAGCATGTTGGGAACAGGCTTTGACTACAAGACTTGCAGTGTGATGCTAGCTCTGGATCAGCAATCACCAAACATTGCAGCAGGTGTGCATGAAAACAGAAATGAGGAGGATGTTGGTGCTGGTGATCAGGTAGGATTGTTTGTTTAAAACCACAAACATATGCTCATATATATCATATTGATGATGAACTCATTGATACTATAACTATTATGTTGTTACAATTTCAGATGGGTAAAACTAATTTAAACATTAACATAAATAATAATTTATTTTTTATAAAATGAAAAGAGTAAGATTGGAATTGTTGATCTATTATAAGATATGTTCTACAACAATGTTAAGTTTGTCCACTTATAGATATTTATTAAAATATTAACAAGTATATAACATGTATGTAATTTTGTGCAATGGCATTTAAGATGATAAAACTGTTTGCATAAGAGTAATTTAGTCGAGAAAAATTAATATAAATGTTTTTATGTTTTGTTTAGGGATTAATGTTCGGCTATGCTACAGATGAAACTGAAGAATGTATGCCTCTCACAGTTGTACTAGCCCATAAACTCAACCAAAAGATAGCTGAGCTAAGGCGAAATGGTGAATTTTGGTGGGCCCGCCCAGATTCTAAGTCACAGGTAAATTGTATTATTACATCTTAGTAAATTAAAAATGTATGCACACTATGATATCATAAAAGTAGCTTGCTGGCTTAATGATTAGAGCGTGCGGCTTTCATTTCGAATCTCTGCATATACCGATGGCTTAATATTAAAGTTGTAATATCTAAGTACATTTGCGAACTTTAGTTACAACAGTGAGATCAAACAGTGAAGGAAAAACCGCACACTGAAATCATCTTTCTGTGTGTGTGTGGTGGTCCCAATAAAGTGGTAACGGGCTCGCCCCCTATTAAATGGGACCTAATCTGACCACATCTGGCGAAAAGTGGATGTTTATAAACCTCTGCCTACCCTTACCGGGAAAAAAGGGTAATAATATAAAAAAAAAAATCATAAATGTTTTATCTCACAGCTAGTCAACATTTTGTCTAATTGTGTGTTTGCTACTATAAATAATTCCCAACTTGGATACTGCAAGATTAACCATGTGTTGTAAAATTAACTGTTAAATTTACAACTGCGAAAACATTCAGGTTTATATTTTCCTTTAAGAAGTTATTTGTGAAAGATGTAAATTACTTAATTCATTTGTTTATGCAAGGATGTGTAAAACTCAAGAATATTTTTTTTTTTAAATTTTTTATTGTTTTCTTTTCAAATGATTTGACAAGTTTCAGTTTTAGAAGGAAACCATTGAAGTGTTATTGTGTATATCACTATTCGGTTTTCCCTAAGGTTCTTGTTCATTCTTTTTTGTGTTTTTTACTGTAATGGACTAATACTACCTTATCTGACTTTATTGTCATATGATGTTAAATTACAATAAGGCAGTGGATGATAAAATACTCGACCAGACATATTTTGACAATCAGGATGTAACAATATCATTATAGTTGTAGATGTCCAATAGTTGCCCCAAAATCATACTTAGGATCTACCAGTAGCCAATATTCCTTGGACACAGACAGTTATTTTATTGAATTAAGACCTATATGAATTAAGGTCCATTCTATCCAGTCAATAAATGTTATAATAATATAATTAGCTATATAGTAATAATAATAAACAATTAAAAACTTCTTAACTATTGCAGGTTACCTGTGAATATATTTTTGCTGGAGGTGCCACTGTGCCACAAAGGGTCCACACAGTTGTTGTGTCTCTTCAACATTCTGAAAAGGTAAATGATGTACTATTAAAAATCTTAAAAGTTTACATCTCCTCTTTGATAAAGAAATTGCATAATACATGCATTTCATCATTACTGTTTGCAATATACAAATTGAAATTTTAGTACAATATTACTACATTTTAGAGATAAGGAGTTTATCACTGCAAATTTATTGACATATTATTATTAAGTGCTAATAATGATATAGTTTATTTATTTAAAGAAAGCAACAAAGAGAACTTATTGGTTACCGATTCACTTGCCCATAGCAATATGGTGCTAGTTATGATGATAAACACTGCACAACATTACATCTTGAGACAAGATTTTAAGCATCAATACCCTAGTAATTTCGTAATATACAGCACACATTAAACTAGAACATGGCAATGGTTGCATATTACTGTTTGGCAAAATCAAGAGGTGCAGTGGTTGCCAACTAAACAACAGACATACCAGTATATTGTTGTGTTATTAGATAAAAATGTTTCTGAGTGTTGCATGTTTAATTCATGCCATATAGTCATTTATTTGTCATTATCATAAAGTTCAGACACATGAGTTAATATATATTCACATTGTTTATATGTTTAGGTAACTTTGGAAACACTCCGTGAAGAGATTAGAGAGAAGGTGATAAAGGAAGTTATTCCAGATCAGTACTTTGATGACAGAACCATTGTTCATATTAATCCATCTGGGCTCTTTATCATTGGTGGACCTCAGGTAAAGTTCTATAACATTTGAAAAATAAAACTATGACCTCACTGTTATTACATTCTAAGTAGTGCTCAAGTGTTTATTTTTCTAGTTTTTAGTTAACCAAGTGGTGTGGAAATATGGCAGTTGTTTATAAATGACAAATTGTTTATTTACTGTTGTAATAATTGTATAATTTATTTGAAATTTATCAGACATATTTTAAACCATACATTAATACCCACTTTGCATAATTCTGAAATTATTTTTAATTATGTTCAGTTGTCCCACTGGCCCATAGCCAGTCTGGGTCAGGGATTAGACCAACTTTTTGTGAGAAAAAACCTCAAGTTTCTGATATAGGGATATTAAGAGTGCTTTTAATATTGCTGTAGAATATTATTGTTGCAGTTGTCTATTGATCATTTAACATTGTTCCTCTTTGTTTACTTCTGGATATTATTAAGGAACTTGTCCATTTTACTTATAAGCTCAATACTAACGTATTAATTATATATATTGATACTAAAACAATACATGCACAGCTGTTCCATAAAGTGGAACAACAAGTTGGTCAAGATTGGAGAAAACCAGTGTATATCAGTAACTGTTACCAATGATCAGTAATTAATATGTCTAGACTGATGAAAATAATTGCAACAAGTTGAAAACATTTTTTTTACAAATAACAAAACGAGAGTTTTACGTAATATTTAATATATCTTTCAGAGTGACGCTGGCTTAACTGGTCGCAAAATAATCGTTGACACTTATGGCGGTTGGGGAGCGCACGGCGGTGGTGCCTTTTCTGGCAAGGATTTTACTAAAGTTGACCGTTCGGCTGCGTATGCCGCGCGCTGGGTCGCCAAGTCGCTGGTGCGAGCGGGTCTGTGCCGCCGCTGCATGGTTCAGGTACGATTTGCTATTACGTTATATCCTTCCCACTTTTGGGATTTCTTCACAAGAAGAGAGCCAAACATATTATTTACCACACTAGCTTTCCAAACATATGTTCTCATTAGCTGTTTTCCCCCTAAAGGTAAAGCTCCAGTAGTGATTGACCCATACATCTTTGAGTTCTATTACATGTCAAGTTTTCTGAACTGAAACTGAATATGGCTGCTAAGTCTCTGTTTGCAAAAGATGCTGCTATGATACCTAACTATCACCTACTTCTGTAGGCAACATTACTGTGCTGATATATTATAAGGCTCTGCTGATAGTAAAATTACTGAGGAAACTAATCTCAACATCTTGTATCTCTAAACAGTGAGCAGTATGTGTGGTAGTGTGTATCATCATATGTATCACTTATTATCAAGTGAATGTTGTGCCGCTCTTGTCTGTTGCAAATAATAATAAATCTGTCAGTCGTTACATTTTATAGGTTTTTTTTTTCAAAAATTTTATAAATTGAAATATTTATGCGTAATGCCCGTGAAAGTTGTCTTTTCTAACTATAATTACAAAGTTGATGTCATCACTATTTGTTAAAATTTTGCTTGGAATAGAAGACCAAGCTATTGAAGTGGTAACCAGTGTCCTTTTAGACCATTTAATCCATTTTAAACCTTTCAACAACATATGTAAATAGTTATTTGAAAATTATTAAATTGAATTAGTTTTTAATGTTAGAAATGTAAAATGATAAAAATGCTCGATTAAATTGTACAGAGAACTTAATTTAGATATTAAATATTATTTATTTTTACCTATTTCTAATTTTAGGTTGCTTATGCGATTGGTGTTGCTGAGCCACTGTCGATCACAGTTTTCGATTATGGCACATCGCATAAGACCCAACAGCAGCTTCTATCCATTGTACAGAAGAATTTTGACCTCCGGCCAGGCAAAATTGTTAAGTGAGTTGTGAGCTTGATTGCTAGTTGAAATTGTTAAATTTTAAGGTATTTATTGATTTGCAAAAGGATTGGGTTTTTGTTTAGCAAAATAAAGTTTTATTCATGCAGATTCTAGTTACATGTTATTAAGGCACACATATTCGAATTGAAAACTCTGAATGTTTCACAGGGAGCTGAACCTTAAAGCGCCGATATATCAGAAGACAAGTACTTACGGCCACTTTGGACGAGAGGGTTTCCCATGGGAGAATCCGAAGCCACTCATCGTAGATTGACTTGTGAAGGGAGCACACAGAATATTGTAAATATTCCACCAGTATATTTTTAGGCACTTAATCTACGTGTTTTTGTAGCGAGAGCAACGGAGATATTATCGCTGATGTCTCTCTATAGGCTATATATAACTGATGCGATGTAATCTCGCGAATGAAACTGCCACTGGTTTTGTGACGGTTGCACGACGGTTGCATTTGCGCGATTCAGTGTATGTGTTATTGTTAAGTATTCGTTAGTTTAGGTGCGTAGGCGTAACGGTGGCCGACATTTCTGAATTTGAGTTAGTTCAGGGGTTCTAGCAAACGGTCTATTATTCAAGACACCGACTGTTTCCAATGTGAGCTTTCATTTATTTCGTGTCATATATGAAATTTTAACAATTAACCTATGAATTGACGATTGTTATAACTTGTTTTTTTTTTATGAAAAAAGGCGTCTTGAATCATGGACCATTAGAAATCTCAAATGTTCTTCTGATGTTTGTGTTAAGTGCTATATCCGGATATAGTAGACTACTTCCCTGGTCGTGTCACAGTGGAAAATTCAGTGAGAGGATTATTTCTCTATCTGTTTTGGTCCACTGCAAATGTAGTGCTGCATGATGAGGAAACCTTTTATGTTTATATATATATTTTTTTAGATAAGTGTCAGTGAATTTGCTTCCGTATTGAAAAGTTAGCTAATTAATAAGATGTCATCTCTCATGCAGTGCAATTTGTGTTGTGTTTCTGAAAAGGATCATAGTGGAAAAGAGCCATTTTGAAAACACACCGACTCATACAGGGCAGTAGTGTGCATTTACAAAAACTACACCGCCTTTAGGCACATTGGTAACTTGACATATGAACTTAGAACTAAAAATATAAATTTAACTAATTTGTAGGGCAAGTAGCAAACCATATGATTATATTTTTGAAACTAATTCTACCGGTCAAAGTTTCTAATTAACTTGCTGTGGATTTAAAATTTGTCAAAATTGTGAAATTTCGACTTATAATAAATAAATTGCAATCCCACCCCATCGGGGTGAATTATCAGTTTTTTTTTCCTTGTCCTTTAATTATTTAAACTCTGTCAATTAGATGGAAGACAGTGTGAAGTGTGCTCGCTCAGAATATTTTGGGTGTGGCTCTACCTGTAGATCTGTAGCTTTAATTTGCTAGCTGGAACACAGTAATGCTGTTATGGTAGGTGATTCAAAATGAGGATAGTTATTAGCCAGCAGTGAATTTAATTAAAACTACTACTAACCAAACAACAATGAGTGTCGTCGATATCGAATCGGGGACTTTGATTTGATGGAGTAAACAATAACCACAAAGTGGCTATTAAAATAATGTGAACTATGCTTAAAATGATGCTCGGTAAATTTCGGAGCAAATATTTAATTCTTAATATCCTATTGGAGCCACGAAGACACCAGCGTCCTTGCAGCTTGTTGAACCCGTGTCATCTGTATTGTGTCCGTATTTAGCCAGCCTTGCATGTCAAAACAATGAGACGCCCTAAAAAGATTTTAAGTAGTTAGGTTTAACATTTCTATCAAAGCGCTCAAAATCTATGTATATAAAGAAAAGATGTTTTCTTTGTTCACCAATCATGTGAAAACTGGTGAACATATCGAGATAGGTTATAGACTTTTTATTCTTTAAGGTCCATAGATCCTTCATTTTATTGCTAATGAACACTTAATATTTTCGTTACGGATTATTTATTCGGTTGTTATAAACAGACATTTTGCTGTCTAATTCTATATTACAGCTCGCAAAGCGGGCGTGAAATAGCTAGTATATAGATATATCCAGAGATTCATTGACTCATCACGAGATCTCTAAAACTATTAGATACAAACAATAAAAATTTGGTAATGATATTGCATCTGCCAAATGCTGAATTTAGCAAAATTCTGTTGCCCCAAAGGGATTTGCTGAGATGTTCACAGACAACAAAACTAGTGAGGAACTGCTGGTTTAACATAAAAATAATACTACTGTTGTATAACACAAGTAAAAAAATCCCTGCCAGAAGAAAATAGAATTATTATTATATCTAGGTAATATATTTTTGGTGCGGTTTTAATAAGTATGTATATAAATTACTGCCACAAATTACTAATAAACTTCACTGCAACAGCGCCTTTTAATTCATAACAGCAATTTTTCTATACCACTCCTTGGCAGTATAATATTCAGCCAATTAGTACCAATAAATACATTTTAATTTATCTGAGGGGAAAGAATACACAATCACAGTAAATATTAGAAGATTATTGAAAAGAGATACTTCTCATGTAAAGTAAAAGTGTCAAAATATCTTACATCTATAATTTACCAAAGTTATGAAATATGTTAAAATAAAAGTCTTGTTTACCTCGGAACTGTGTAGGTAGGTGAACTTTCTTTTAAATCCCGTTCATAAACACCAAGAGCATGCCAGGGATCAATAGCTCCGTGGATATTGATTGTATTATTCACGTTAGGTTTCAAACCACCGAATATTAAGTTAACTCGTTTCACAGCGTCGTAAACAAACGCCTCATCAAACCTATGACAGAGACACATTTTAATGTAAAATATAGTATTCGTATATTTATTATGCGTTCAATTTTCTTCTTAGGATAGTTAGATGCAGATGTGTTATTAGTTTTCTTTGTTCTGAAGATTTATTTATAACCTATTTCTATTCTGCTCGGCTGAAAAAAAAAGTAGAAGAGGTAAAAACCTCCTTTGTAATTAATATAATAATACCAGACCACCGCAGATTCTATTTCTGCCGTCAAACAATAGAGTTTTAAAGGTAAAAAAAACTTTGTAAAGGGCTTTGTAGCTTGTGAAATTACTGGGGTAACAAGGATTAACATCTCGTGTCTTAAAGCGACGGAGATAATGCGATGCTGTTCATTCTTAATAGCGCCACATTATTATGGACATGTAAATCAAGTCCCACTGGATGCGAGCAACGAAGGACCGATCGATGTGGAGATCTTTGGGAGAGGCATACGTCCAGCAGTGGACGTCTATCGGCTGATGATAATAATATGACGGATCTCCAGAGGAACGTCTTGCTTATCTCGATCCGTCGCGTGGAATGATGTAAAGTTCGAAATTAATTATTTACTTCGTAATATTGTGTTCAAATATATAATAAATACATTACAAGTACTAAAAGATTATCGTTTATTTGAATCGAATCTTCAGCTAAAATTGCTAGACAATGTGAAATGTACGTCTTTTTTCCTTTCACATTTAATCAAAAAATTATTATAATGTAAGCAAAGAAATTCATGTTACCTTTCATCATAAACCCGCTTACAAACTTCGACATAGAAAGCTACATCGAGCCATTTCAACGGATCGAATACTGTGCCAGAATTTGGTGCTATTTGGAAATACCCGTACTCTGTACATGTCTGGTAGTACCACGCTCGTGCTAATATATAAGAAACAACTTTGTTAAATTTTGATCAAAAATAAAAAATTATCTATTTATCCCCTTTCTAAAGTTTAGGCATATTGTGCCACTTTTAAGAAAATACGATATGTATAAAAATTTATGTTAAAACTTACAAATAGACGTAACGTTATAATTGTTAAGAAAAACGTCGAAGCTCACGGACCAGCAGTGCGGGCCCAGATTTTGAATTGCAGCAATGTATCCGCCAATTTTCTGCATAGCAGTTACTCCTGTATAAATAAACTTTTAAACAATTATACTTCAAAACATAGTTTTTTTTTGTCATAGGTTTCTGTTATCGGTGATTTTTCATATAAGTACAATACCAATGTTTGCTTGCAAAAATTTGTTAAAATTACTGTATTCCGGATAGAAGCATGTTGTACGTTAGGAATTTACTGGTTGAAATTACTGGTGTAAAACGTGACTAATCTGTTTTACATCTCAAGGCGATATATAGTACGCAGTGCATTATAAAACATTCTAAGTAACGTTTGTTACTAGCAGGCACATCATTTAATATCATTTGAATTGTCGCCTAATCGAACAAATATGCTAATGCTGTACTATCGTCTCGTTCACTTATAGTAAAATTACTAGCGTGTTAATGTATTAAATCCTCGGACCACATTATTTATCATAGTAGAATTTCGTCTATATAAAATCACATCACAAATGTTTCATTATTTAGGAATAAAATAGATAAATTCTTCTCTATTACTTCTTCTAAGCCGTATTGAAACTCCAGAAAAAGGAGCGAGAGCATATAGTGCTTTTAAATAATGGATCATTATCAGCCAATAGACACCCACTGCCGGACATAAGCTGCTCCCAAAGATTCCCATATCGCTTGGGTAAAGTTTCATATGAGTAGATTTGGGCCATTTCCCACTACTCTGGCCCAATGCGGGTTGGTGGGAGCCAGAGCCTCGTTTGTTCATTGGCAGGGAACACTACGAGCAGGTGAGGTTAGCTTGGATTTCGTGAGTTATTGTGCGGGAATCCTTGTATTGATTGTATTCTTAACATAATGAAAAGTAAATATTTTAAAGCAAAAACTATCAAACTTTTTTCAATTATTATTAAATTAGTGTCTAAACACTTTATCTTAAGATAAAAGATAATTACCAATGATATAAGATATATGAGGAATTGTTATAAAGCTTACCGTAAACATCAGAGGCGAAGTTATTACATATTGCCAACAGAGTGCCAGGACGCGCCTGTTGTACTGATCCCGAGAAAGACCAAGTGATGAGGCCAGAGAAATATCCAAGGTCCAACTCGTTTTCATAATTCAATGGCCCACATAGCCTTTTATTAAAATAAAAATATAATAGTAAGTATTACATATTAATTAAATTATTGTCTCCTTAAAATTATAAGATATTATGAACTTTAATACATAATTGATTACAATTAAAAAGCATAATACATGTTTAAAAATATATCTTTAGTAGATAAGATAATTTTTATTAATGTTTCAAATTAAAATAACGTTAACACCTTCATAAATAAGAAATATTTGCATAGTTTTGATGGTTTTGTTAATATAGTTTTAATATCTTTAAATAAATAAGTTCGTGTTTTTTCACCTATAAGCTTCTTCTATTAACCGCCGTCCTGCTACAGTTTGCATGGCCGCAACCGTATCAGCTATTCCTTGTCTTATTGTTGATATACATTGTTCACCTCCCTCCGATAAAAACGCCTCGTGAACTACTTCTAAATATTCTGTACAAAAAGGGTCAAATAGCATAAGATGCAACCATATTATAATTTAAAAATGAGGGGGTTTTGTTTATTCTAGCTTCAACAAGATAAAACAAAAACAATATAAGTGAAAAAAAATTTTCATGGATTTCCGTAAATTGTTATATTTATCACATGATAAAACTTTGACGCATCGGCACATGAAACAAGTGCAAAAACTATTACCAGCATAATCAACTTTTCCTTTAATGGGACCACTTGAAGCAACTACTCCTTTAACTAAGTGAGGATATCGCTGTTTGAACCACAGCGCCATATTAGCGGCGTAGGAACCTCCGTAAAGAATGATCTTGCTGTCAGCAAATCGTGGTTGTTTTTTTATTTCTAGAATAAAATAGGCTAGATCTGCTAATGCCTGGTCCACATTTAAGTATCGTAAGTTTGATGTCGTGAATTCCCTGTAAAGAGAAGTATAGACTTCTTTACCTTTATTTTCGGAATAAAATAAAAGATTTATATTACGTACGTGTAAGGTAATGTCTCCCCATAATACCGATGTTCGGTATATATTAGGTAGCCACTGTTTTCTTGTGCCATCAAATACATATTTCCTGCCAAAAGCCATCCTGGTGCGATTGCCCATTCTCCGCCCACCATTATAAATATAGGACTTCCGTTTCCACCAAAGAATTGCTCATTGAACATAAAACGCTAAAACACGACATTCCACCAATATATATTTTCTACGTATTTTATGGCCTTTTCAGATTATCTCTGCGATTGTATTATACTTAGATCATATTCACATTATATAAATATTATGTAACAATATTTTAGTATTAATTAATTTAACTTGCAAAGGTACAAACCATTTGAAACGTCGCAGAATTCTGAGGGTCAAAGTGATCGAGAGGCATCGTTACCCAACTTTGGAATACGTTTCTGGTAGGGAGAGATCTTACTGACTCAGGCGGCTGTAAGTCCACTCTTATCGGCGGCTCCAGTGCACGTGGTTCACCCCAAGATTGTGAGAGAATTGATACTAACACAAGACTAATTATCTGAAAAAATTGACGGAAGTTGTCCAAAAATGTGTTTTAATATAAACTCATTAGGGATGATTTTGATATGTTTGCGCATTGACGATGGTCTAACTTTCAGACATTATAATATTATGTATTATTGTATGTAATATGAAGTCAATAAAAAGACATTTAAGTAAATATATAAAGATGACTATTTAAACCAAAAGTTATACGTAATTCGTTATGTTAGATCTCATAGATTAAATAATAATATAAATAATATCTCAATATTTACCATTTTGTTTAAGAAGCTGTTACAGGTCTCCGAATTCACGTTTGATTGTGGACTAAATGATTAGCTTACCGTATGTGCTTATTTACTTGTATCTAATTGATACAGTCTGATAAAATTAACGAATATGAGATATCTTTTATGGTAGGTAACAGTCAAACAACAATTAAAAACTTTCAAGATATATGATTTTACTTATAATACAAAATATTTTAAGATAATTGTAAAGTTCAAAAGCAAAAAGAAATTTCTGTGCCATGTAAAATGGTTTAGGAATTTAGGTAATACGAAACTATAGCAAATTATTATCAAAAGATTTATTTATATACGAATTATACATACATATTTTTCAATTCTCTAACGTAAAACTATTCACTTAGAGTTGAGCTAGAGCTAAGCATATTTACAGATAACAATTTTATTATGAATCAACTAAAGATATATTATGATGATAAATTATTGAAAAATTATCGTAGACCTAATTTTTGATGATATTACAACGAATTTATCAATTATTAATGAAATAGTTCATAGCGTTTAAAGTAATTGTTGATTGTTTTTTTTTTATTACAGAATTAAAGAACAAACCGAGAGTAGACCTTAATATATATCGCTTATGATAAATCAGTCATTAAGATGTATGGGCCTGTAATTAATGGAATGAAAAAATCTAATTGGAAGCCTTCTTTTTTTGTTAGGTAAAAAGTAGGTTAATAAAATGGTTATCACTTCAGTCAGTACATGGCTATGAGTCATGACTGTATTGTGGGTCAACGACCACTGTACTCTTTTTTACGTCTCTTCCGAAACAATTTATTTAATTTCGAGAAATCTTAATTAGTCCATGTAAAATCGGGTCATGCGATTCATATAGTGTTACCGGCACATTGAAAACGTTTTCCTTATATCGTTTATACCTATTTTTTGTTTTTTATTTAGTATTAAAATGTTTTTCAATCGTAATTCTCACTACGCGAACTTATTAGGAGTATGTTAATAAATGTTAATTAGGTGTTAAGCGCTTTGTAACGCACTTTTAAGAACTACAAAAAAAAGCAATATTGGTTTTATAGAATAAAAAAAATTACATGTGTTTACTTCGTGAACCAGAAAATTCAGAATCGGTTTTAATATAGATATAACTTTATTGTTTGATAGATAAAGTTATCATTGCTTGAAAGTGTAATATAATTCTTAACTATAAAAGTACTTTTGTATACCTCCATCTTGTTATTAATAATTATGTTTGATATGTTTATTTTCAGTGGTTAGAGTTGCCATGGTAACCCTTTTGGACTATCATTATTGTCTGCAAGACCATTATTTTTTTATATCTAAAATTGTATACACTGTGTTTTTGTATAAATTGATGCAGCAAATTTCTTCAGCTCGTAGTAAATTTCTGAAAAAGTTGTCAAATTTATAGCTTTTACTTTATATAGTGGAAGAGGAACCTTAATGATAATAGGTAACGTTAAAGTACTTACCAGGCTTCATAGCACGTAAGCAAAGGTTTGTTCAGATATTACAAAGTAAAGACAAATAAAATGAACGTGCTTCTTAATGTGTGTACATTTTGTGGTATACATATACTAAGTTCAACGTTAATTTATTATATTATAAATACTTTTTTAAATACAATAGACATACGACGGTGCATACAATGCGTTACAATTTGTCCGTAAAGCTCAGCTGCATTCCAGCTCACACATACTACTACGAAAATTCACTTGCTGTGTGAGTAGACTACAATAAGTTAGTTCTGAATTAAACAACTTGATAGGACAAAAAAATGTCCATTGCGGTTCCAATATATAATTCTTCTTTCTTTTTATATTAATTATTCTATCCTTTACTGTCTCCGAAGCCTCGTGCACTTTCAATGATGATAGGCTTAAACCGAAGCTACTTGATTAACTACTACACGCCACACTTATATTATAAATGTGCAGCTTTAACAAGATTTCTGTATTCTTGGTGTTAATATTTAACATTTAGTGTTAGGCTTCACAGTCATTCAATATCGTGTGAAATTCATGACAAATGTAAACGTATTTGTCTATTAAAAAATATTCGATACATTAACATTTGAAATTACAAAATGTTGGTAAGATATAATATTTACTATTATATATAGCCATAAGTTTGAGACGAGCTGTTTTTTTTATGTTAAATGATACCTACAAATGTCCAGCAATTGAAGTCTATCGGATTCGACATCCCCTCAGATGTAGGATATCTATTGAAGATTTTTTCTCCGACAGTAAAAACGGCAGGTGATAGTTGATACACCTGTTCATAGAAATGAGGTATCAGCAAAAATGTTTTTGTAGCACTGTGATCCGTGGTAAATCAGCTTTTATGCTAACTTTTGAGATAATAAAATAATAGTCAAAATAACATATTTCTTTACCATTTTATATATACGAATATTCTAAAGTTCGAAGCTTTCCCCTTAAACAATAAAACAGGATAATAATATTTTACATTGTATGTAAATCGAGTTTAACGTACGCGTGTTCGTTACACTCAATTTATTTGGCTGTGACGCCGTAAAAAGGTGGGTTCGATTTCTAAGGCAATATTAAAAGTATATACATAAAAAGTATGTCATAAAAACGTTCTCATCGGAGACTATCTATGCCGTCTAAATCATCTATCAGAACAGCGTCAATTTCTGCCACCATACGGTATTGTGTAAATATTACTTTGTTTCTATTATAATAGTTTGGCAAATATCTCCCTTCCGTCTTTTTGTCTTTTGAATTTCGCGGCTATGTACAAAGCGCTACAAAGCTCGTATCTGGCAATACTATACATAATTTGAAAGGTCTTGACATAACCTACAAAACGACGCTATGCATAATTAGTTTGGATATTGCGTTCAACAGTTATAGTCGTGTAAACATATAGTTCACTAACGCCGAAATTCGCGCTATTTTAAAGTTTTCCTTCGTTAAAGGCAAATCCGCTAGAGAAACGTTCCGTGAGATTAATGGTGTTTTGGGGGATGGTACTCTATCACTTCGAACCGCGGAGGAATGGTTTCGACGATTCAGAGCCGGTGAAAACGACACCATGGATAAGCCAGCCGGCGGAAGACCTGTGACGACAAATACCGATCAAATCATGGACTACATCGAGTTAGACCGGCATGTGGCATCTCGTGACATCGCCCAGGAGATGGGAGTTAGTCACCAAACCATTTTAAACCATCCGCAGAAGGCTGGATACAAAAAAAAGCTTGATGTTTGGGTGCCGCATGATTTGACGCAAAAAAACCTTCTGGACCGAATCAACGCCTGCGATATGCTGCTGAAACGGAACGAACTCGACCCATTCTTGAAGCGGATGGTGACTGGCGACCAAAAATGGATAACATACGACAATATCAAGCGAAAACGGTCGTGGTCGAAGGCCGGTGAATCGTCCCAAACAGTAGCCAAGCCGGGATTGACGGCCAGGAAGGTTTTGCTGTGTGTTTGGTGGGATTGGAAGGGAATCATCCACTATGAGCTGCTCCCATATGGCCAGACGCTTAATTCTACCATCTACTGCGAACAACTGGACCGCTTGAAGCAGGCGATCGACCAGAAGCGTCCAGAATTGGCCAACAGGAAGGGTGTAGTGTTCCACCAGGACAACGCCAGACCACACACTTCATTGATGACTCGTCAGAAGCTACGGGAGCTCGGATGGGAGGTTTTATCGCATCCACCATATAGCCCGGACATAGCGCCAAGTGATTACCACCTGTTCCTGTCCATGGTGAACGCCCTTGGTGGTGTAAAGTTGAACTCAAAAGAGGCTTATGAAAAGTGGCTGTCCGAGTTCTTCGCAAATAAGGAGGGGGGCTTCTACGAGGGAGGTATTATGAAGTTGCCGTCTAGATGGAAACAGATTATCGAACAAAACGGCGCATATTTGAACTAAATCCGGTCACTGTAACACTTTTTATAAAGCATTGAATAAAGAGCAAAAAAGCGGAAGGGAGATATTTGCCAAACTTATATAAACGCTGAAGGCAACGAAGTTATTAAATAAACTATATTTAACCCTTTATTACTCAAAGCGGCGAATACGTGTACTGTAGTGTAAACATCCTTACGCATCTTTAACGTAAAACTCACCACAAACTTAAGTTTCAAGATAAGTAACACGTTCGTAATGATAAAATGAATCATTGGCAACTTTGAGTAACGACGTTAAATAGCATTACATTGCGAGCAGTAATACCTGGTGCTACTTCATTATTTCAACTGGAACACAGTTAGGAGTGAACTAATTAATAGACACATGGTTGCTTATTTATATTTATTGACATTATTTACTACAAGTTACATTAAATAAAAATTTTAAACGAACTTATATACTTTATAACATCCTTTCATTTAATGTTAACAATATTATAAAAGTTGTTATAAAATTCATGTTGCCTGAATTTACTTCTCTTAATATTTGTTTACTGTAACATATATACATATTTAAATTATAAACACTACTCTTTGGTAAATTTCAACATTTGTCCCCGTATCGCTGCCTGCAGTCTTTTATGCCGCACACTAGCGAATTGCTCGCGCCGCGGTGCGTTTCGTATGGCTTTTGTCCTAAATAGTTTCCACTGAAAAAAATAATAATGCATTATGTAATATTTTATTACATTAAAACAATCTATTTATTTATCTAGTAGTATCCAAAATATTCTAAAAAAGGGCCTGTGTGGTGGATAATTAGCTTTGACATTCTCCTTGCGTTTGAAGAGTAAGTGTATCAGCAGTGGGAACACTAAGAGTGCAGTTCATTACATTATTTGTTATTTAGAAAATACTATTGCAAAGCCCCAAAATGGCCAATATTTTAAAAGTGATTAAATTGTGCATATTCTGATGAATGTTTTACAAACAAAGTCAATGAGGTTCTATAAAATGTATCGATAACTACACGGAAGTTTAATAATAAAAATTGTTACTGTGTACATGAAACGTTTAAACTTGAAAATGGAAATATTTAACAAAGCGATCTGACAAAAAATCTAGTATATGTGATTAGAATATTAAATACAAACACTTGGCGCTCATAACTTTAAAATAGGTATATTTTGATTTTTTAATCTTCTATAAAATAGCACTTAACTTTGAATTAAAATTTTGATGCACACTCGCAAAATATATTCTACCATATATAAAACGGAAGCATAGTATAACTCTTAGTGACAAATTTACACTATGAGGGTGGAAGAAAATAGGAAAAAAATTTACCGCCAACCGAACTCCACATGTGGCTCCCGATTCGAAGGAGGGACTTCCGTGTTAAGGCAAGAGCTTAATCACTGCCTCAGGGAGGCATTTAAAGTCGTTATCTTCGTAATTTGTTAAATATTGGACAGTACTTATTTGGTGGCAGAAATGGCCGTAGCGGTAGATGAACTAAAGGATATTATGATTTGACTTTATTTTATAACATAATCTTCATATATTTAATTTAGTTTATATTACTCACCTTGGACCGTAATTACATACGACAAGGAATTCTTTGAAATCATTCTTTGTGTACTGTGAAATTGCACATCCAACATACATGGTGTTCGCCCATGCCATCTAAAATAGAGAGGACGAAAAACTTTTTTACATGTTATTAAAAAATATTTCACTTCAGTTCTGACATTATAAGAATTTCAATAAAAAAAAATCTTTAAGTATGTTTAAATAAGTTTGAAGATTTTTGGTTATTTTACTTAAAGTTAAGATTTGTATTAGTAACGAAATTTGTTACACGGTTTTTTGCAAAAATAACTGGATAGATTTCTATGAGAGTTAAGAGTAAAATTGTAACTGGTAGATATTATTTTAAAATAAATTAAAAAAAAATATTTATTATATACAGGCACATAGTTTGGCAAATAATAATAAATAAAGAATATGTTAATCGTGCAAATGGTTGTTTGTATTAAAAATTATTACAGGTACATAAAGCTTTGAAAAATTTTAGTGAACTTAAAGAAATAATTTATACCTGAGTATAGTGACCGATTTGATGTTTTGACGACTTTTCAAAATCTTTCATTTTCAGTGGTGCGTACACATAGTTATAGTGTTCATCAAACCACGACTTAAGGCAACTATCTATGTCTAATTTATGATTTTGATTTGTTGTAGCATACCAGTAAAGGTTTTCGCCCGTTTGAAACCTGTGTGAACCTGTAAGAAAGTCAGTGACCCAGTTTATAATAAAAAATGTCTATGTAATATGTCACAAGTAACATTTCTATTAAGCAAAGGTGCATTGATATCACTTAAAAGTGGTATTGAATATACCACGATAAATCTAATTCATAGCAAACTCGATATAACAGGTATATATAATAAACATATGAGATCGGTTTTTTACGTCTGTGTAATGTATTTTTTCAGAGTTAAGAGAATTTTTATTATCATGCAGTATTAAGTTAAATTTATTCTCATTTACCAATTGTTTTCTCTGGATTGTGTGCAAAACGATTTTTAGAAGCCCACTTTGCTGCTTTTGCTGCTAATTCGTCATCCCATACCTACAACAAAAACAAACAATGCGTTAACGAAATTAGACTCACATAAGGCTTTGTTAATGAAAAATTAAACTTGGATTAGGCTCCATAAAATTTACTTTGTTAAGCTAACTCATAATTATACTCGGTAATGAAATATTGAAGTGTGGAAGCGAACATTTTGTCCTATAGTTAAAACAATCTTCGTTTTAAATACGTAAATTTCAAAACATTATTTTTTCGTAAAGTTCTTCTGTCAAATCAAATTTCTCAAATGCGAACCATTTTTCATGATTATATGTAGAACTAGTTTGGATTCGAATGAAACCAATATCATAATGTTATGATGACAAATCAAATCGGAAAGGAAAGAATCAAAAGACATTGTTTAACTTGATTATTCTGCGATTTTTAGTATAAAAGAAAATATACAATTCATAATTTTTCCATTAAAAAACCTTCAGTGACTTTATGATTATTAAAACTGAGTACGAACAATAAGAAAATATTCGACTATCGATTCGTTATTTGCTAAACCGAGATAATTAACCAAAATGCAAATTATCGTAATGTAGGTACCATGATCTTCATCTCAGATGCCGGCGGCTGACCAGGGACAATTCCTTTTGCTAACTCTAGTCTTCGGGAGTTGTGTCCGTCGACAAACATACGAATTTGCTTGCATGACAAATTTAACACTGAAACATTCACAAGAAATAAAATTTAATAACAACTTATAATTTTTTTAAAAAAAAATTAATTAATTGTAGTTAAGAAAGATTCTATTATAATTCATACTCCGTACATTTCGCTTGAGAGAAACTGGATACAGCGAATAACAATATAACGCAAAAATTCATCGTTACGGCGTCTAATGAACGGCGGTAAGGCAAAATAGTAACTGAGAATTAAACGCAGTGCGCATGCAATTATGTACCTACTTATGATTTATAGTTGACCGACACTTGGACGAAAGGAATATTGTTGATGCGGGGAAAATGACTCACCAATATCATCGCCTCAGGCTGTATGGGGTTGTCATTCTGGTGAAAGTGGTACGAGTTCTTTTTCGGTTGAAGTATTCTTAATGAAATTTAACAGGTCAATTTCAAATGAAACATCATATCGTTTTTGTTATGAATTTAGCACATCCACCTTCTCTCTGAGTATTTGAAGTGTTAGATGTCGTTCGCTTTCACTTCTAGTAAAACATTATGTTAATGTAATATGAACCGTATGTTTGATAAATGATTTTAATACTAGCAAAGATTTGCTTAAAAAATTGTAAATACAGTAACAAAATACTTTAATTAATATATTTCCTTTACTTATTCCATTCCATTATAACATTTCCTAATTAAGTGCATTCTTTAAAGTTTGTTTTGCAAATACTAAGATTTTTAAATGGAATAATGTTTTAATATGAATTAAAAAATATGTGTTATCGACCGCATTTAGTTATCAGTAACCCTTTTATTTACTGTTTGATTACAAAAACGGTAACAAAGGGGAAAATATCGCGTTACGTTTGTAAAGCGTGCAAACACTAAATCTTGCAAACAATTTTAGATTGTTAACGACAAGAGACAAACGATGAATTTGAATTTAACATATTAAATACGTAGGTAATGAAATCTATGCTTAATGATGATATTAGTTGAATATAATCAATATTTTTTTGTCATCTATTACCAAAATGAATTAGGAAAAGTGTATTGGGAAGCTTATCATTCTTTTATAGCTCACGATTATATTTCAAACATAGATTTTATATGACAATTAATTAAATTTCAATAAGCCCTATTGTATTTTAAAGAGCTGACAAACTCGAATAATTTGAAATATAATCTTGATTTATTTCAATAAAAGAGTCTCACCTTAAAAGAGTATTAAAGGTTGGACAACACTTTGTATTAAATAATTTCTCAAACAAACTAAACACATTCTAGAAATAAAATAAGCTTGCGACACCATTTTTTCGCTTGCACGAAATAACGCTACATTTATGGGTCTCGGCGTGCTCATCTATAATAAAATCCCACAAATTGTGGTACATTTGCCATATGATTTTAAAATGGGGTAACGAGGCTCCACATCTTATGTCTCAACGCGTCTAACGCTGTGTTGCACTGTATACCATTCTAACTAGCGCCACGTTATGTGCAGGCGTATTAGCCACTTATCATCTGGTGAACGTTCCTCTCGTCTCGTCACTTAATAGAACAAAAAAAAATATGTAGAAGTGAAAAATGTATTAAAAACCCAAGGATATTATAACGTTGAAAAGTATCTCAATGACAATAACGTGTGGAAGTATAATAATACGTGCTGATTCTCAAGCAGTATGTTACTCAGCGTGTACTTTTAAAATTAATAAAAAAATAACTATTATATATATATAGCCAACTGAGTTTCTTACATCCATTCTTCTCAGGTCCGATACATTCCTTTAGTCAAAATCTATAATTATGACGTTCAATAAGTGAACTAATGTCCTATGTTGAACAAAAAATTTTGACTCTGACTTTGACTTCATACTTATCTCAATAATTGTTGTAGAATGTACAGAATAAATTATCTCCTAAGAGAAATTGTAACTAATACTTTCTACTAAAAAGTTGTGTATTTTTTTCTGATTATCGTTTTTTAACATATTATTCAACAATGATCTTCATTCCTAATTAAATTGAAATTTTCGCGATTATTCTAAAATGATGTCCCGTTAACTTTAATTGTATATTATATGCCTTAAGACGTACTTCGCATATAAATATTCTAAACCTCGAATTGTTAATAACAACAGACTACTTGTGGTGTTATTCGAATTATGGAAAATTAAACAACTTGTAGATATATATTACAACCGGAATTACCGCAACCGGGTTAAGTTGTAAAGATAATTAAAAGAAGAGTTGATGAGTAATTTTCAAATTTACAGTTATATTTCCCTTTAATTATACATGACAAGAACATTATTAATTCTTACCTTAAACAAATTTAGATTTCGTAGAATGAAAAAAATATATATGATAATTTTACTATTGATACAACTAATACAGTGGATTTATAATTTTAATTGATATGTGAACAAGCGGCTCTTAAATTAAAATCACACTACAAGCCATTACACACATTACAAGAGATCAGAGGATAAACAGAAAAATATTTTTGGAAACGGATATAATATATATCAGCTAAGAGGCAAACGAGCAAGACGGGTCACCTGATGGTAAGTGATTCACCGCCGCCCACGGTCACCAGCGACGCCAGTGCGTTGCCTACCCTTCAGGTAAGAATATGCTTTTTTCTTGAATAACCCAATGTCGCAGTTGTTGGGGAAGACCGCTGATGGCAACGAAAAGTATGTTGCAAGCATATATATGTTTCGGAAAATTTTCTAAATGATATTTATTAATTTATCAATTGATTAATGTGAATATAGACTGCGGCTGAGAAAATATTAGGAGGACCGGAAAGTAATGTCGTTTTCTTACGCTAAATACAAACACATACATTTTTAACGAGTCTTTATTTTTAATCAATGATGTATTCCCCATCATTGTCAATAACCTTTTGCCATCTAGTGAGTAAATTTTCAATCCCTGATCGATAAAAATTAATTGGTTTTTCGGCAAAATATCTAGAGATGGCATTTTGGATATCATCCAAATTTGCAAATGTTTTGCCACTTAAAAAGTGTTGCAGCGCTCGGAATAAATGGAAATCCGATGGTGCAACATCGGGCGAATATGGTGGATGAGGCAGCACCTCCCACCCCAATTCATTAATTTTTTCTAGAGTTCGCCTTGCGCAGTGCGGTCTTGCATTGTCATGTTGGAGAATGACGCCTTTTCGGTTGACAATCGCTGGCCACTTTTCAATTAAAGATTGATTGACTCGCTGCAATTGTTCGCTGTAGAGGTCTGCAGTAACAGTTTCTCCAGGTTTCAGTAATTCAAAATGAACAATGCCGCGAATACTCCACCAAACACACAAAAGCGCTTTTTTGGGGTGTAAACCTGGCTTAGCAGTACTCCGAGGGATTTCATTTGGAGAGAGCCACTGCCTTTTGCGTTTTGGGTTATCATACAGGACCCATTTCTCATCTCCTGTGATCAAGCGATCAAAAAACGCTTCTGTGTTGTGTCGTTGAAGCAATAAGTTGCATGTGATTGATCGGTTAGCCTTATTCTGTTCGGACAGATTATGCGGGACCCAAACACCTGCTCTGCTTACTTTTCCAATCTGCTTCAAATGTTCTTGGATGGTCGACCAAGGTTTGTTGAGACTGTTTGACAATTCCTCGATCGTCTGACACGGATTTGCTTCCACTTCCGCCCTTAACACGTCGTTGTCTAACGCTGATGGTCTTCCTGATCGATACGAGTCGGAAAGATCAAAATTACCCGATTTGAACTTGGAAAACCACCTTTGGCATTTACGAATGTCCAGTGCATTTGGATAAACATCGCAAATGTTTTTGGTAGCAACTGTTGCGTTATTTCCCTTGCGAAACTCAAAGAGCATGCAATGCCGGATGTGTACCTCTTCTGGTATTTGGCTGGCCATTTTACCCAAAATTACAAAAAAAAATTGTAATTCAATTGTCTATAAGTAAAGAAATCACTATAACCTCACAATGTCTTTGGTACGCCTCTGAACAAAACAATGAGCTGACAAATGACAATCAAGTATTGGCATGCGCAGAAACGACATTACTTTCCGGTCCACCTATTATAATCTGAAAAAATAAGCTGGGCATCCATAACACTTCACAACTTCGAAAGATTTTCTAAATATATTTAGATCCTAAAACTACGAATAAAATTTGTTTAACTCTTGACCGAACAGTTTAAATTTAATACTATATTCCAAAATTTACGCGTTTAAACATAAAAATGTTACAAGTCTGCGAATTAATGCCAATGTGTTAAGACATTCTGTGATTCTGTTGTATAAGTAGGTTTCCTGTTGTGAATCTGTTACTATTTTGTTGGTCAATTGCTCTGACCATTTAATTAAAGTGTGTTAATGGCTTTCCCCATCAAAAACGTAATATCGTAAGATTTTTCATTATATGAATGTTTTTGTTGTCGAGTTTGGATAGTGTTAGGATTTATTCGAACACGTATAGCCAGCTACCATCCACATATTATATACCTGCTGCCATAACTGCATTGCTGTTTCGGCTGTCAACATATGAGAACCACACTATTCTGAACGAATTTTGCAATTCACAGCATCTTTGTTACTCAACACCAAGTGAGGTTAAGATCAATTGATAGTCTATTGTTAATAAAAAAAAATACTTTTCGTTCCTTCGTTCTACAATCTCTACAACAATTTCACTTATTGACGTTTTCATGATTTTGCACAATATGCTTAACGTTTTAACAGAGATTAAAAAAATAATTTTGAAAGTAGGTAGATTTTGACAAAACAAGGGTAGTATTAGAAGAAACATATTTGATTTCAACAAACACTTTAATCAATTAGTGAATTAAATAAACATAGAATAATAAATCTGTGGGAGGAAAGGAAATATTGTATTTGGAGGAAATGTTGTATTCAACACTTGTCGTATGGATGACTGCAGTCTCCGATACTGCATATGAGAGAGTTACTAACACCGCCAGAGGTTTTATACGGTGTTTGTCCCAAGTAATTCCCACTGAAAAAAACAACTATTAATAAAAAAATCTCTATTATTTTATATCCAATCAGTAAGTAAGCGAGTATTGTGGTTTCCTGATAATGATTATTATATTTCTTTTTCGATTTTAAAGTCATCAACAGAGTGATCATTAAAAGGAAAACGATGTAAAACAAGATAACGAATTATTTTGCGTTTTTGAATAACATATCAGGACTACACATTTACGTAATAATAAAATAACATATTGTACTTGTTATATATCATTAGACCATAAAATTACTTACGAAGGTCCGTAATTGCAAACCACGAGATAATTCTTCATATTGTTTTTTAAGTATTCAGAAATTCCACAACCGATGTACGTTGTATCAGCCCATACCATCTAAATAAAGACAATAAAAATGTGTAAAAACTACTTTAATATAATAGTTTTTCCACCTCACTTCTATAGTTAATAGTCAAAAGCTGAGAATGTGTTTTATATCAAACCTATTTGTTTTATATCACACCTATTTGTGACCGAAGGAATAGCATCATCCGAAGGATGCAATGCTACTGGTAATTAGTCAAGGTCATATGGAATTGACACTTACTATACTTAGTTCGATAATTTGTATAGAATCTAATATGTATTATGCTAGCAATGACGTCCTAAACAGACATAGCGCCTCACAATTGCAGATCAGGTGAAGAAATTTAGAAAGACATGGAATAAGATATATGGTGACGCTCAAGACCGGACGCGATGAAAAATCACTGTGAACGCCTTCCGCTCTATCTTCTGACATAGGATATTAATGATGATGATGAACCTAGACGGAGGAAAAAAGCGATATCCCAGTGAAATAGAAAAGGTTACTGAAATGGATTCGAAAAAGCTAAAGAACTTTTGTTATGTGTCTGCTGCCTTTTTTACAATTTTTTGAAACATTGTCAAAATAAGATAATATTTGTATTATCAAATTACGTCTCTAACTATTAAAATATACAACGATTTCGTATGAAAAAAACCCTTTTTATTCACCTGTGTATAGTGACCAATTTGATGTTTTGACGAACCGTCAAATTGACTCGTCGTTAAAGGGCCATAAGTAAAATCCTTATGTTCACCAAACCAGCTCTTAAGATTACTGTCTATATCTATTTTGCTAGTTAAATCAGTTGTAGCAGACCAGTAGATGTTTTCACCTGTATCAAATCTTCCAGACCCTAAAAATATAAATATATTCATTCATATACTGATATCATCATGAAAGAAAAAAATATGTAAATTATTACTGTTTACATTTTATAATTTTTACTGGGAGGTACCACCGGAGCTTCCGTTAGCTGCCAATCAGTAATATGCAAACAATTCTGGTCTGGTGTAAATGGTTTACTAAATCTTGAAATTATTGGGGTAATGATACTTAATACCTTAAGTCTCTAGGTGATGAGCAAGATGAATTGTGCAGTGTATAACGTTCTAACCAGCGACATGACAGGCAGACGTATTACTTATCATCAGATGAACGTCTCGCTCGTCTCGTTGCTTCGTGCAATTAGAAAAGACTTGATTGTAGATTGTAATGAACAGCTTTAAAAAAATTACCAATAGTTTTGTCCGGATTGTGTGCAAATTCATTTCTGGACGCCCATTTTGCAGCCTTTGCCGCCAGTTCACTGTCCCAAACCTGTTGTTTAAAGATACATTTATTACATAAATAATGATTTTTGTTTATATGCAGTTTATCTGCATCTATACAAATTTGAATATGTCTTTAATTTGTCTGTAAACAATGGCGTAAGTAATGAAGTTAATACTTATTAAGGGATGTGTATGAAAACAACATAGAAAAGGAGTACAGATGTATATTTTCAAAAGTAAGATATGTATAATGGATATCATAAAAATTTAAAACAGAGCGTACGCACCATATATTTCATATTGGAGGCAGGAGGCTGCCCGTGCACTTCTCCTTTTGCTAATTTTAGTCTTCGGGTGTTGTGTCCGTCGACAAAAGCCCGGATTTGTTTACACGATAAATTTATCACTAAAATATTTTAAATGATTAAAAATAATAAAATACGATACATAAGAAAGCTATAAATTTTACCTACATTTTGACTGTGCAAAGCCATATAAAGCGAGAAATATAATAAGTTTAAAATACATCCTTAGTATTTACTTAATGAACGCTAGTAAAGCAACGCGACGACTGAGTTTAGTACGCACGGTGCTCACAATTAAATACTTTTGACTTATATATTAGTGGTTAAAGCTTTTGAAGAAGAGTACAATACCGCCTCGTGATCTAACAGATAACTAACAACTAATGTAATTATGGTTACAGAATTTCTGTAGAAGTAATTAAATGTATTTATTATTTTCCATATTTCTCTTTATAATCTAGCCCTTATTTAAACGGGTTTACTACAGAAGTTTCAATCTTGGTTTTGGTAAAAATAATTTGAGGTTAATTAATATTCATTGATATGATTACATATTTGCATAGAACAGACACATACACATACAGAACACTATAAAAATTTACCTTTTACGAATACTAGTTAGTGTTTAAGTCGCTAAAAATTTGAAGGATTCAACTTATGATTCCTGATTAATCTACTGTGGAAGAACATGCAGCTTGGCCTTCGTCTTAGATATATTTTTATTTATTTTTTAACAAAATCTTCTCGTACGTTATACTGATGCAATAAAACCTTGAAAATATACAATAATTTTTTAAATTGGTTTCTTGTAGTCTCAGGGAAAAATTAAGAACCTGACCTAAACCTTAACAGTACTAACCTTCCACTTTATTAATTTGAACAAAATAAATTTTATTACAAATATACAATTTTATATTTATATGAATATAAATTGTTTTTTTTTTTATTTTCCTATGGGTACATACAAGTACTATGTTAATTAAAATTTAGAAGTCGAATATAATTAAAAGTTTTAACGGTTAACCAGTGGTTTATAGTAAATTATTCATACCTACTAGCGATAGTAACGCATATATTTTATATTGAGTTTAAAGAAATGATTCTTTCCATTGAATCATAATAATTTTCTGAAACTAATGAATCACTATATTTTTTTCGAATATTACTCATACAGGAAATTGAAATGGCTCATTTACTTCTAACTCCGTTATAATCCGTTAAAACAAATTTTGGGTGAAAAAAAAGTGATGGAGATTTCACCGGCTTATAAGAAGGTCTATTTTGTTATTCGGCGAATTTAACATGTTAGCAATTTAAATGTTTACATCCATATCTGGTCATACGTCGCCGTTCAATCAGTTCAGACCGCCTACATGTATAAAAAAATATTAGTGCGTAATTATTACTTCGATTCGGTGAGAGCGCTGTAGATGGTAACATTGCTGGTGCAACAAGACTTAATATCTTACGTTACAATGCACGTTGAGTGTTAATAAAAATTATTGTCTTCTTAGATGTTGGATGTTTTTTTATTTAATTAAGCGATGATACGAGCGGGACGTTCTCCTAATAATGGTACGCCCGCCCATAACAACGTAACGGTAGTTAGCATATCATCCTAACTAGCGCCACGTTGCGTTCGTCGAGACATAAGATTTACCCTAAACTCCAGTAATTACAATAGCTATAACACTCTTCAAACCGGCAAAGTAATGTTTGCATACCACTCTTTGGCGGCAGAAGTAGGCGTTACGGTGGTACCTATTTAGACAGTCTTCAGCAACAAAGACCTACCACCAGTATGTATTATAGAATATACCTAAAAATGTGTAATTTTAGTTTTCTTAACTTGTGATATAGAAGTGTGAATATAGACTAAGTTATGGAGATTTTTACATTTAACAACTGGAGAACCCCTGATGTAAAATCTTCTTTGTTATAATCTTGTCTTTGCTTTATTTGTGATATTTTTTATACATGGATTAAAAAAATAATAGAAGAAAGTGTAATAATGCGTGGTTGATGTTGAAAATCCACACAAAACCGCAAAACGTAAGACATGCTAGCTAATTGTCAATGTGCTTTTGAGTATTTTATTTTGAGTATTTATTCCGATTTGTTTTACCTGTGAATGCAACGCATGGTGAAAATATGTTGGAAATGTTAGTAGTTGTAATAAATTTAGAAGCTGAAATAGTTTTTTTATAAGCTAATTCTTGAAATTTACAATGTGAAAATAAAAACGTCAACTATCATAAAACATATTGCACAAAATAATAACTTTTGCTTTTCAATTCAGTTGTTATTAGGTATCATTTATGCATTTACGCTTGATACTTCTTTATTTAGTAATTTATTTTCGGAAGTAATCTACATATAAGTACATAAATTCATGTAATGGATACATGTGTGTACTGCTATATAAGTAATTGTTATGTATTATATTACAATGATAAATTTGTTACCCTTGCTATATTTTACTATTAATAATTTTAATAAATTTTTGTTCCTGATTATTTTTTCTTTTCTTCACGTGAAGAAAAATTGTGTGCCATTTTGTTTATCTATTATATTTATATTTTTTACTTATCTGTTTAATTGCCAAAATGTTTTAATTAAAATGTAAATAAACCAATGTTATAACCAGCGTTATCTAAAGATACATGTGTAAAGTTCGCTGCGTAAGCAAACAGTATTGTTTAAGTTTTCCTCACTAAGTGTAACAATCAAGGCAATAGACAACATAAGAAATAACAGACCGATGATAGACAACACGGAAAATCGCTTTAATGTTTCAAACGTGCTCATATATTAGGGGGATCGGAAAGTAATGTCGTTTTCTTACGCTAAATACAAACACATACATTTTTAACGAGTCTTTATTTTTAATCAATGATGTATTCCCCATCATTGTCAATAACCTTTTGCCATCTAGTGAGTAAATTTTCAATCCCTGATCGATAAAAATTAATTGGTTTTTCGGCAAAATATCTAGAGATGGCATTTTGGATATCATCCAAATTTGCAAATGTTTTGCCACTTAAAAAGTGTTGCAGCGCTCGGAATAAGTGGAAATCCGATGGTGCAACATCGGGCGAATATGGTGGATGAGGCAGCACCTCCCACCCCAATTCATTAATTTTTTCTAGAGTTCGCCTTGCGCAGTGCGGTCTTGCATTGTCATGTTGGAGAATGACGCCTTTTCGGTTGACAATCGCTGGCCACTTTTCAATTAAAGATTGATTGACTCGCTGCAATTGTTCGCTGTAGAGGTCTGCAGTAACAGTTTCTCCAGGTTTCAGTAATTCAAAATGAACAATGCCGCGAATACTCCACCAAACACACAAAAGCGCTTTTTTGGGGTGTAAACCTGGCTTAGCAGTACTCCGAGGGATTTCATTTGGAGAGAGCCACTGCCTTTTGCGTTTTGGGTTATCATACAGGACCCATTTCTCATCTCCTGTGATCAAGCGATCAAAAAACGCTTCTGTGTTGTGTCGTTGAAGCAATAAGTTGCATGTGATTGATCGGTTAGCCTTATTCTGTTCGGACAGATTATGCGGGACCCAAACACCTGCTCTGCTTACTTTTCCAATCTGCTTCAAATGTTCTTGGATGGTCGACCAAGGTTTGTTGAGACTGTTTGACAATTCCTCGATCGTCTGACACGGATTTGCTTCCACTTCCGCCCTTAACACGTCGTTGTCTAACGCTGATGGTCTTCCTGATCGATACGAGTCGGAAAGATCAAAATTACCCGATTTGAACTTGGAAAACCACCTTTGGCATTTACGAATGTCCAGTGCATTTGGATAAACATCGCAAATGTTTTTGGTAGCAACTGTTGCGTTATTTCCCTTGCGAAACTCAAAGAGCATGCAATGCCGGATGTGTACCTCTTCTGGTATTTGGCTGGCCATTTTACCCAAAATTACAAAAAAAAATTGTAATTCAATTGTCTATAAGTAAAGAAATCACTATAACCTCACAATGTCTTTGGTACGCCTCTGAACAAAACAATGAGCTGACAAATGACAATCAAGTATTGGCATGCGCAGAAACGACATTACTTTCCGGTCCCCCTATTATATCTGCATGTTTAAAACACGTTCTTCATGTTTTGTTTTTAACAATCAATGTCATGTCTTATCAGTATAAACTTTACTCTGTAATCATTGTATTTCCAACTGCTCCATTCAGACATATTTTTTGTATAGAAAAAGAGAAGATATGTGCTAATAAATGCCAGAGTAACATAGTTTGAATTAAATATTTCTCTAATTATAAAAAAAAAATATTTAGGACACTTATTTTATGAAGGGATTATGATTTTTGTGCTGATTTGATTTTGGAGTGAAATATCATGAAGGTTTAGTTTTACGATTTTACAATCCGGAGATTGTTCAGTCGATAAGTTAAAAACCCGGGAACCCGCATACTTTTTTAATCGCCCTGTAGTAGAAAAAGCTTACTTTGTTGTCCTATTATCTATATATCCAATTGGAGAGCTGTGAATAAAATTCATTAGTGTGAAGATCTGTAGTACTAGTTCGTTTCTTGTACGTTGCTTTAGCTAGATACTGCAAAGTCTAGGCGCATAATAACTAAAACGGTAAATTTTAAAATAATTGTATGGATGAATCACAGGATAAACCTATATTCAGACCTCTAATATATATTGGGAAAACCACCAGAACATACCAAACATTTCGAAATTTCCACAATGAATACTATAAGAACAAAGACACATTTTTCACATAATAAAACCGCAGAGCGGCTATTTGCATGTGTTTAATGCTGACATATTCGTGTGGTTATTTGTCACTGGTGATAGGTCTCTGTTACTGGAGACTGTCTACGTAGGTACTACGCGGCGCCTATTTCTGTCGACAAACGGTAGTGTGCAAATAATAGGTTGGAAAATATCTCCCTTCCGCCTTTTTGTCTTTTGAATTTCGCGGCTATGTACAAAGCGCTACAGAGCTCGTATCTGGCAATACTATACATAATTTGAAAGGTCTTGACATAACCTACAAAACGACGCTATGCATAATTAGTTTGGATATTGCGTTCAACAGTTATAGACGTGTAAACATGCGAGTTCACTAACGCCGAATTTGCGCTATTTTAAAGTTTTCCTTCGTTAAAGGCAAATCCGCTAGATAAACGTTCCGTGAGATTAATGGTGTTTTGGGGGATGGTACTCTATCACTTCGAACCGCGAAGGAATGGTTTCGACGATTCAGAGCCGGTGAAAACGACACCATGGATAAGCCAGCCGGCGGAAGACCTGTGACGACAAATACCGATCAAATCATGGACTACATCGAGTTAGACCGGCATGTGGCATCTCGTGACATCGCCCAGGAGATGGGAGTTAGTCACCAAACCATTTTAAACCATCTGCAGAAGGCTGGATACAAAAAAAAGCTTGATGTTTGGGTGCCGCATGATTTGACGCAAAAAAACCTTCTGGACCGAATCAACGCCTGCGATATGCTGCTGAAACGGAACGAACTCGACCCATTCTTGAAGCGGATGGTGACCGGCGACCAAAAATGGATCACATACGACAATATCAAGCGAAAACGGTCGTGGTCGAAGGCCGGTGAATCGTCCCAAACAGTGGCCAAGCCGGGATTGACGGCCAGGAAGGTTTTGCTGTGTGTTTGGTGGGATTTGAAGGGAATCATCCACTATGAGCTGCTCCCATACGGCCAGACGCTTAATTCTACCATCTACTGCGAACAACTGGACCGCTTGAAGCAGGCGATCGACCAGAAGCGTCCAGAATTGGCCAACCGGAAGGGTGTAGTGTTCCACCACGACAACGCCAGACCACACACTTCGTTGATGACTCGTCAGAAGCTACGGGAGCTTGGATGGGAAGTTTTATCGCATCCACCATATAGCCCGGACATAGCGCCAAGTGATTACCACCTGTTCCTGTCCATGGTGAACGCCCTTGGTGGTGTAAAGTTGAACTCAAAAGAGGCTTATGAAAAGTGGCTGTCCGAGTTCTTCGCAAATAAGGAGGGGGGCTTCTACGAGGGAGGTATTATGAAGTTGCCGTCTAGATGGAAACAGATTATCGAACAAAACGGCGCATATTTGAACTAAATCCGATTACTGTAACACTTTTTATAAAGCATTGAATAAAGAGCAAAAAAGCGGAAGGGAGATATTTTCCAACCTTATATTACTCTGTTTCGAATATGAAGAGTCGTAGGTAATGAAATTACTGTAGTAAATAGACTTAACGTCCTGTGCCAAGGGGACGAGCGCAATGTAGTGTAGTGTATGCCATCCTAACTAGTGGCACGTTCTGGGCCGATGTATCACTTACCTTCAGGTGAACGTGTTGCTAGTCTCGTCGTTTCCTTGAATAAAAATATACAGGTAGTTTAGATTACATAGACATTTGGAAAATGTTTTCTGTTTCTCACATTGCGCTTGAGACTAAGTAAAGCCTGTAATTTTACTACCTTCAGTGAACTTTTTTCAATGGTCACATCGAAACAACGGCGATGTTTGCAAACTAATGGTTGGCTTCACTAATACGCACTACGCTGTTATCCCCCATAGCAGTCATCGACACTAGATCTAGCACTAGTAAATATTTTAAGTCGTCTCGAAACTAGATCTTAGTTCTATGTAAAATAAATACTATTACTTTTCTTATCAAAATTTAAGATTTTTATAAAAAATTGTTTGTATTTTTATATCCTTAATTCCTTTCAGTAAAGTTCTACTTTTTTCATGCAAACGGCATAGGATTAGAACTATCTGCTTGCGTCAGTATTTCGGTGCAGATAGAGAATCTTTACGAGTGAATAGACTTCTCGACCAGAGCGCATTACTACGAAAGACTACATCGCCGTAGATCATCAGCGGGGATCGTAGTCAATCGCTAGTTTACATGTATATAAAAAAATACTTAAAGGTTCCATCCTATGCAGGACTGTGAGAGAAGGCCCCCAATCCCAGTAATAGAAATAAGAGGGCTGTATAATTTTATTCTGCTCTTATAATAAAACTAAACAAGAAATATTTTTTTTTTGGTTCCTATACATTGTACATCATAGTATTAATGATTTAAGCAAAATTAAAATCGCTGGGCACTTTCACATTTTTAATTAATACACATTCTTTTTTTATATTAAAGTTACATTTAATTCGTAATAGATTAAATGAATGTTTGAGACGCGCAGTTTGTAGACTTCCAGAAACACGATTACTTCTAATGTACATGCCTTAATGTTTTGTACCAACTAGTTATTACATTACAATAAGACGAAAGATTATCAATAATGTCTTTTTACCCAATACACATATTATATATAACGTCATACAAAACCATCGCAAGTTTTCGCGGAAATAGTGAAATCGTGAGCTGTGATCACCACTGGCCTCAAGGGAACGTGTTTAATACGACATTGACATACAACATACGGTCGAAGATGAACTTGGTATTGATAATCGAACATAAAAGAACTTAGTTATCACAAATAATGGCGTCTGTAATCAATAATTACATTCCGTTGTATAAGTATCACCGAGTTAAACTTGTCTCTAATGGACATGAAAGTCCAGAAGTCCAAAAAAATTGCTAGCCCACCGTCAACAAATATCAGAATATTTAATATTTACGTTGAGATGGAAATATACATATTTTGTCTTTAAGCGACGAGAGCAATATGGTGCAGTGTTTATTACCCTAACTAGCGCCACGTTGTTAGGCGAAGATATACTTGCCGTCAGGTGATTGTTTGGTACTTTCGAAGTTTCGTCAAATAAAATACATAACATTGTTCACAACCTAGGCCGTTCCACCACGAAACCATTTGTAACAAGAAACCGAAAGTTGAGATTATTGAAACGTCTTCATTATTTAGGACATACTACTATATTTTTCACAATATCAACGCAGTGTTAATATTAATTACAGATATAGTGAGAAAAGATTTTCGTTCGTATATTTTTCGGAAAAGTTCGTATTTATCGTGTCCTCTCATTCTTCATTTTGATATTTTGCACTAAACGATAAAATTTCATAGTAATGGATATGAAAATGTCACTAATTTAATACGATCATTCATTGACAGTTCGGGTGATATCGTATTCCTATAAAGATCAGTTTTGCCGAAGAAAATAATTTCTCACTACATCTGTACCTTTGTCATTTTACCAGAACTTTTTGACACACCTTTATTGATAAAAACCTACAATGAATATGGAATGATTAATGACTTCACATAGATGATTCAAAAGATTGTGGTGCCGTATATAAATAGCTCGATCTTCCCGTTACTGAGGAACAAGTTTCCTTGTGCGTTCCCTGACAGGCCAAGAGTTCTTGCTTGTTCAGGCTCTCTTCAAGGGCTTGTTGGCAGGTGTGGCAAGTTCTGGAAAGCTGTGGTTATATAAACATGTCGATTTCGTCACGTTCTTTTTCACCTGAAAGATGTATAAAGAGTACGCTTGCCTTACAAATGGAGCAATCACGACTTGATTAGCTCTGTGATATAAAACGGCATTCTTCGTCTAGAAAGGAAAGTATTTACCCAGATATTATTTAGAAGAAAGTCTAAATTTGTTCATAACAATGCAAGAAACATTTAAGGATGACTTATTGTTATCTACAATAGAATAAAACATCAAGTATAATACAGTACAAATAGTTTTGGTTTACTTATTGTTGGGGGCACTACTCTAAAAGGAAATCACATTGATATGCTACGCTTTAATCCGCCTACGACACTTTGCACTAATTACAACAAATATAACCAATATGGTTTACGGTTTTTGTTTCAATACCCTACATAATAAATGAAAAATTATAAAAAAAAATTGATTTACAAATTAGTAAAACAGTACCAATCATTATTACTTAAAATATTAATAAATAAATTTCAGAGAACTATATTCTCATCGTCATTGATTTAAATAAATTTCAATACAGAAATCACATAGATTAAAGTAATATTAAGGTCGATATGGATTGATCAATAAATAAAAGTATTTTTGATCTACAGAACAAATCAATTAACAACTGTGCCCCTCTATAACATTTTTTCTTAAAAACCTGTTAATGACCTTAAAATAAAAGTTTTATGTTCCAATTTGAAACTTGACTTAAATTATTTAACGATCGTTAGATTGAGTTATCATAACAACTATTTAATCCAATAATCACTGGTCAATTTATTCTATATGAGTAAAATAAGGTATCATCTGTATTATATTCAAATGGTGCACGGCATTGTTACTTAGTTCGAGAAGGGCACAGTTTTGCAATATAATACCGTAAACCCGCATCTGTTTCTTACAACTAGTTTTATTGTAACGAATAAATTATACAGCTTAATTAAACCATCAAATACTCTTAAGAATAAAACATAAAAAAATTAGTCAAATTGAAATCTACTTAAGTTTAAATTTATAAAAGTCTACAAATGAAATCATTTGTAGAATAAAAAAATAACAGGAAAGTATTTTCCACTGTATCAATATCACCTTAAACGATTGTTTCTCAAATTGAGGCGACCCGCGTTAACATATTCCTTATGACGTAAGTACTATCACCATAACGATATTCATGAATATATCGCAAAAAAATTAATCATCGTATAAGATACCAATTTTCTAATATCCATATTAATTTTAAAGGTCATATTTAAAAATAATTAGTGTCCCTTTTTTATTATAAATCTGAACTAAACAAAATTCACCTACGTCGTTTAGTTTTTTTTTTCTTCATATAATCAGTTAACTCTATTATGGAAATTTTCCGCATCAATGTGGTATGATAAAAAATTTAATAATTTAAATCGTTCATTATATAAAACAGGTAGCATCTGTTTAATTAGAAATAATTTAATTTTGATTATCAACTAAAATATCTAATTTTGAACCAAGTCATTGATTTTTTATAGGAAATTTATAAGCTTCAGTTTGAGAAACGACGAATAAAACTGTATTTGTCATAGTATAATTTTTCTAGTTGGTACTAGGGCTGTCCGTTCCGCTTCCACTGTTCTCGGTGTTACCCAGTATAGATTTCGTATTTTTATTCTTTTTTGCAGACTTGCTCAGTGTTGCCACCTCCTTTAACAAATTTTGTATTTTTGTGTTCATTAACGTGAACTTCGTCTCGTTCATTCGTTCCTTGTTTTTCATCTCGTTTCTGAGGTCAGTAGTATTGTTGTGGTGTTGAGCTTTCAACTCTGTTATCTGAAATAGTGATCTTGAGTTATAAATTTCGTATGTAAATTTTATGACCAATTAAGGCAAGGAATCTAGGCTTGATAATTCAATCTTCAAGCCGTTTGAACGCGCAGGCGCAGATTCAAAACCCACTGTGCTTTATGGTAAGGAAAAACATTGTGAGGAAATTCTTAATACCATAACAGTTAATTTACGTCCCCACTGCTAGGGCACAGGCCTACCGTAAACATGAAAGCGACAGGGCCATAGTCACCACGCTGGCCCATTGCGGGTTGGTGACTACACCTTAGAATAAATTCTAAATCATGTGCAAGTTTCCTCACGATGTTTTCCTTCACCGTTTGTATTGCGCTGTTGTAACTAAAGTTCACAAATATATATAACTTAAATATTATGTCTTTGGTACATGCCGAGATTCGAACCCGCGACCTTCGGAATGAAAACTACACGCTCTAACCATTAGTCCAGCGAGCTACTTTAATAAGCTAAGTTATTCGCTAAGCTAAGTATTTAAATTAAGCTAATTCTTAATAGTATTGAGATATTATGATTATATGAAATTTACCAATTTATCTTTAGACAGTAACTCCATTTCTTTTTGTTGTACTTTTTTCTGTAGACTAGCAATGGTTTCCTTCAGCTGTGTCATTGCTACCACATGATCTGAGCTATTTGGGTCCAGTTCACCTAAAATACACAAACTATATGTATACATTTAGTACACTAACAGTTTAGTTACAACAGTTACAATGCCAAAAGTCCACTTAATGGTAAGTGGTATGGCAACTTATATCAATGTGGCTTTACTTAAGTCAATATACATTCCATGGCATTGTACTTATGGCTATAAAAAAATATATTATAGATGTTATAAGTTTTTATTACTCCAGTACATTTACATTGCAACACCCTTCAAATTGGAATGTTCTCCAAAATCTGTCAGAAGGAATAAACAATGTATTTGTACCTACCAAGATAATCTTTGGCCATCAATACAAAACCTTTAAAAATACTACTTGAATCTGTAGAAATATTGAATAAAAAAAATACTGAATAATTAGTTCAGTAGTTTTTAGTATCATTCAAGAAATTTTTATGACAATAATTGTTACAATAAGAGTTAATATTGTAGCAAGACAATGCTTGTATTGTTCAGCTGGTAATATATAATAAGCTACTTACCTTGCAATGGATTCATCTTAGACTTCTTCTCCATTGGCTGTGATTCATGTGAAGAATCACTTGCATTGATAGATTTTATCATATCTGACTTGCGTTTTTCTTTATGACTGTGTTTTAATCTGTCGATTGTAAGCAAACTTAACCTTTTTAATAAATTGAACCAAAAATTTATTGTAATGTATTATTGCAGTAATAATACACAAACAGAAAAGACTTTTTTTTTTTAGAGAATATTATTGAACACTTTAAACCATAGCACAATCGAAACACTTAATAAGCATTTTTTACCATATAACCTACAGGATGGTCATGAGTTCCTAGTGTAAACCATTATAATAAAAATATAATTAAAAGATCTATGTTTATATTAAAAGAAAGGAGTATAGGTCAGCTGTTACACACTTTTTTTTAATAATTAAGAAAATAGGCACTGAGGAAATTTTCAGGTAACATGAACTATGATATCTATTCAATACTAGACAGTTATGTTTGTACCAAGTTTCGTTCTAGTACAAGATGAAAGTAAAAATTTGACCTACCCTGTGACCAAGCATTTCAATCTATGACACACAGGTTACTACAGCTTATATTTGTAAATTTTGTAGAACAAGAGAGATTTTTTATTAATTAAGCTATTTGTAAAAAATAGATAAACTAATCACCAACAAACTTTCTCAAACATGGCTAGGAATTTAGAATAATATATACACAATTTTTTTTATCTAAAATGATGTCAACTGACTTGTGGGCTCGATGTTTGTGTTTATCAACGGAAGATAAGTGCTGCTTGGTCCTTGCCAGTGCCCGTTTTAGTGATTGAGTGCAAAGCCAACATAGTAACTTTCCATCTACCTGTAAAAAAATTACAATAAAAAATCTATTGCAGGGGCTTACTTGATTTTAAAACAAATCGTTTTTTAAAATTATGCTAAAAAAGTCTGCCTGGTACTTCTTAAAACAAAATTAAGACTTAATGTACAAATGATCATGTGAAACATAAAACACCTCTTAAAATATTCGCCTAAATTGGTTTACAAGCTAATAGTACAGAGCTAGAGTAACAATTTACATTAATCATTTCTTGGTAAAAATTGCAGTTTTTATTATGAGCAATGAGTAGTAATATCTTTAACTTAGCACTCATGGCAAAAGTATAATAATGAGTTACGAAAAAATTAACATTAAAAATATAATCACACTATCTACAATGTGCAAACCAAATTGTAAAAGTGAGAATTAGTGTGTACAAATCTTCAATTTTCAGACATAAACACTAGATGAATAATGTGTGAAAGGTAGTACACATGTAAATAATACCTTTTTGCTGTCATCATGTCTATCGAAGGCACAGCGTTGTTTACATTGTTCACATGTCACTGCAGGTCCATACTTGCGTTCAGAGTTTGCACATCGTTGGCATTTATTGCCTAAATTAATAAATGTTTTATTAACTCTATTTAATAACATTAGAGTATGTTAAGATACTAAGTAATTTCTTACCAATAAAAGCAGCAATAATGTTACAATATTCACAAGCTGTTGGTTTTCCATATGCTTTAACATTAGCTTCACATTTTTTACAAATGGATGATGTGTTAGATTTACTGTAAAATATATAAGAAAATGAATATGTCATTCTAAACAAACATTTTATATACATTTCAAATACAAAAGAATTATTGCAAATAAAATAGTTTGATGCTAAACCATCAATAAGCAACATTTTATTTAATAGGTAAAGAATTGCCTCTAGTTTTACAGGTTGTTTGCTATTAGATAAAAAAAATGGATATATGGATGTGAGCAACATGGCACCAATCAATGTGGAGATCTTTGGGGAAGGCCTGTGTCCAGCAATGGATGTCTAACATTTGATGATGAGGATGAAATGGATATATGGTACAAAACAAAATATCCAACTTTTAACTTTTGGAATATAATATCTGTCATTTAATGTATTTAACTATGTTAACATTTTATTTACATTAGACATATAATTTTTCATTGTATATACAATTCCATGCTTAATATTGGAGATGTCTTTTTTGAATAATAAATAGGCTCACCTCTGTATTGTTATCCAAGGTTTTGTTTATTACATAAACATAAAAGTAAAGCCATCAAAATTAAACATTAGTAAAAATGAAAGATGTTATGTGGCAAAAGAAAATCTAATAATATAATTGAATGGGACATATATTTTCATGTCTGAGCTAAGAAATCAACACTGACCTTGTTTGTTGAAACTCAGAACGGCAATACGTACACTTGACAACAGGAAAAGATCCGCGACATTCCTGAAAAATCAAGAAATGTCTGCGTCATATGACGTCAAATAACAGCATTACACAAACACATAATTGTTTTTAAAAATACATGTAAATCACTTAGACAAACCATTATGTTAATACATATGAAAGCAAACAGCCCGACTTACCTTGCACAGTTGTTCTCCGGGAGATAGTTCTTCAAAAGGATGTCTTGAGAAACAACGAGAACAAGCAAAAAGCGGAGTCGAAGCTGCGGTACTCATTATGATAAAAAGACTTTACTGCAACTTAAAAAAGTGGTACTAGTGACTAATTACGGTTTACACCTTTACAATTGAATTTAAATACAAAGTTAGAGCTTTGGCGAACCTAACCGCCATTAAAAGTAATTGAATGAAAGTGATGAATGAATCAATTCACTATGGAGTGCAGTTCCGAACGGATAAAAACAAGAGTTTTGGAAATTTTGTTGCTAAGACAAACATTAGCATTAATTTGGAGAACTTTTTATTTAAGACAAAAAATTATGTAGCTACTTTTAATAATTATTGTTAATAACGATCAACTACAATTAGAACCGTTATACAAGTACTAAACGTATTTATGGTAGCACTAGAAAACCTAAGGTTTCTATTTGCTTCTCTTAGCCGATCATCAATCGAGAATATGCTACCACATAAACTACAATTATCCACAATTAGTTAACTGGTCAGTGCTTTGATTTAGCGTGTTGAATCTCACTATCTTTCAGGAATAGCTTCTGAAAAGTAAGTAAGTAAAAAAAACTCTGAAAAACTGACATATAATGGGCTATACCCAGGATTTACATTCGAATCAATATTATTCATATTTGATTACCAAGTGATCGGTCGATGACTGCCAGTGAAAGTTTCTTTGTAAGATGATTTAATAACATTGATCCGACGAAAAAGTTAAAAATTCCTAGCTCAATTAATATCTACTGGCTCTACTTTTCAACACCTTTGTCGTATCTCGTAACTATATTGTGTATACTCCATAGATAATATTATTTCATAAATGTCATATGTCGTTATAGTTTTGCGTGTTTTGTGATTGTTTGTTTAATTTATTAATATTGTATAAAGTAACGTGTATTATAATTATGTATTATGGTTATATTTTGCGTTTTGTCCTTTTTTTAAGCAGAATTTAACATGGTCTTATCACCATTTCCTTCTCAAGACTTAGCGAAGCTTGTTTTGGGTATGTTATTAATTGGCGGGAGCTAAAATAGACGCATTGTTAACGAATTTCTGGTGCTATAATTTCGATTTTATTTAATAGGATACCTAGCGGAGGAGCAACTTATGACTGCTTATGATGAGTTCCTGCAGGCTAGCCCGTATTTAGATGCCTTCAGAAATGAATATGACAGGATTTTTATGACGTCACTTAAAAATATTTTGGCCGAATACAGAGCAGTTAAGATTTATCGTGTGTAGTAAAAATAATGTTTATTTATGCTGTTTTGACTATCTCTGTAAATTTCAAAGTATAATTGTGGACATTTAATTTTAAAAGTATCATTAGATTTTAAATAGTATGATTTAAATTCTAACGACCCACACGTAAATTTTTATTGCATGTGTTTCCTTAGGAGAACTTTAATGCAAAAGAGTTATTTTCAGTGGAAACGCGTACACCACTTTTACTTAGAAAAAAATTGTTGCAATGCATCAACTTATTGGAAATAGTGAAAATTTTGATACAAATTGCAGACCTAAACAAATTGGATGCTCTGGAGCAAAATGTTGATCAAATAAGGTATTATATGTTTGTGTTTGTTGTTCAACTTTTTCAAACATTGAGTTCCATTTCGGCTATTATAATATGAAAATTAATCTATCAGAGAACTGTGTACCATTGTAAAAATAAACATCTTGCATTTCCATTTTTCATTTGGTTTTATAGATTAAATTTTAATATTTAACTTTATATTGATGTCTGGATAAATATAGTATATAGTAGCCTTATAGTTATGAGTAGTGAGGTGGAGAAAAATAAATAAAGTTTCTCTATAAATTTTATGGTGATTGCTTATTGCATGTTATACTTACACATTTTCTTCAATTAATTCTTGAATGATATAGAAATTAATAAAATTTTAGCTATTTCCTCCATAACAGGGTTAACTGTTTAGTAACATTATTTTTATTGTTTTCATTATTATAAATTATGATATTTACATACATTATCTAGAATTTTGTTATACCAACATGTCAGTAAATTGAATAAACAACATGTCACAGTATTGAGTATAGGAATATTTATATGGGTATTTTAAGGTTAGATTTTAAAATTTGAATGGAAATTTTTGATGTAATGTGCACAATGGCAAACGTACAAAATTTTTAGATTACACTGATTTTATCTTTCAGTTTACACTACATATTTTTTTTTTGTCAGATAAAATAATCCTTTTAGTTATTGTAACATTTTTGGAAATTTCAGTTTAACTAAAAATACAAATGTGACATCAAGCAATGTAGTAACTAAAAGTCCACAGTCTGCAAAAGATATTGAGGTTTCGATAATAGGAAGTTCTGTTGAAACAACATCTTTAGAGGATCTACCAGGTATATATTCTGCTACTGCATTTTGGATTTTTGGTTTCTATTAATTTTTTATTTTGTATATTTTACTGTTCAATAGCTATAACTTTGTATAATGTATATTAAGATATTTACTGGTCTGTTGCTAGAAGTAGCTTAATTATACTGTTACAGTGTCCATTTCTGCCAAAAACCATCAGTCAAATTTATGTTGATCAATAATTGCTTAAAATGCCATTAATCCAAGAGATTGATTGAATAATTGCTTAAATAACTTCTTTGTTTTTAGGTAAAAATACTAAAAAGAATTCTAATAAGATACATGATCAGGAGTCCAGAAAGGCTGAAACATATCCTCCACATGACACTATAAATAGTGAAGCAGGCCAGTCAGGTTCCACATCTTCTAGTCATACAAACCCTACTAATGTATCACCAGTTGGTGATAAAGATTCAGCCAATATAAATCAATCAGTAAATTCACATTATACTGATGAATTGGTATGTGTTTTAAATCATTTTAATATAATATTATAAAAATGTTTTTTATTTACTCTACCATGTCACAAGAAGAGCATCATGTTCACATGATAGGAAGTGAAACAAAACTTGTAACCTTGTTAAATGATATATGTTGCATTATATTATGCTTGTTGTTTTTAGACATAAGATATTATATCTTGTTGCACCCAGTAATTTAACTTTATACAAGTACAGTATTTTTCAAACTGGAGTAATTTAAACATACTAAGGGATAGTACTACTATATTGCGTACTAAGAAAAGTTTTCTAGTGATAGGTTTCTGTTATTGGAATCCATCTAGGTAAGTACAATAGCAGTTACTGTTTCTGCCGCCAAACAGTAGTGTCGATCTTAAAATTATTCTTAAGTAGCACCACATTGTTATGCATAGGTAGGTGTATCAATTACCATCAGGTGGACATTTTGCTCATCTCATCACTCTGTTGAATAAAATAGTTATAAGTATTACAAAACAATCTAAAAATGTTACTAATAGTAAACACATACCTATAAATTTAAATTAAATTAAGTTAATACATATCTGTTGAGGCCCCAGCCATTGGTGTAGATAGAATGCATTAACTTGTATGTAACTGTTTTATATCTATTTTAATAGTCAGTTATAACTTATTCAAATGTTCAGAAATTACATAAAACATCTGATTTTTAGATGAACAAACCGGAGCAAATTCCAAAGATTGAAGAATTTAATAACATTTTGGATTTTGTGTGCAAAAATGGTAGTACAGTACAGAATAAAAGTCCTTCAGTTGTTAACAATGTCACCAAACAATATCCAAGAATTACAATGGCAGGAACCTTTCAGGATTTCACAAGAGGTATTCAAAGTAAGTAAAGATGTGGTGACAGTTTAGTTTGTAGGTGAGGTCATAGGCATGATACACCATGAGCAGATTCGATCCAATCCAATCTTCAACTTCTAAAAATTTGTTCTAATAATACATGACATTTAACACTTGCTATGGTGTACAAGTGGTTGTGATATCTCTCCCTCGGAGAAAAGGGATCTATTCTCAGCTGTAGGAATGGCAACCTAGGTTGTATATCTGTTTATAATACAATATATGGAAACCCTTTCAGTGTTTCAATGTTTTGTACAAAATTCTTTGGAAGATTTAATCCCAAATAATTTTTTGTTTAATATAATTTTTATTTATGTTATTATATATAATAATATACAATTCCTTTTAACTGCTTTTGTCTAGTATTAAGTTTTATTTTATACCTGTCAATGATAATGCACCACATGCTCACTTTTTCAATATTAATTACATATTGAAAAAGTAAATACTGCTTGACAGTAAATATCTAATAATACTTTGCAAAAATTAAATTTCTTTATTTTAAAAGGCATCATGTTTTAATAATACTTGACATCCTATATCAGGGTAGCACAATGAGGTGCACGAAAAAAAATTCAGATTAGTTTATTTAGTTTGTCATTCTTGTCTGAGGCTACATATGCGAATATATAATGATACTTTTGCAGTAATTTTGTGTCTCCATGGTGCAGTGTCTAAATAACAGCCTTGTAAGCTATTTTGCCAAGGTTATAAATCTGTAAAGTAGCTCGCTGGCCTAATGGTTAGAGCGTGCGGCTTTCATTCCGAAGGTTGCGGGTTCGAATCTCGTCATGTATCAATGACTTAATATTTAAGTTATGTACATTTGTGAACTTTAGTTACAACAACGAGATACAAACGGTGAACGAAAACATCGTGAGAAAACCTACACACTGAAATCATCTTTGTGTGTGTGTGGTGGCCCCAATAAAGTGGCAACAGGCTCGCCCCCTGTTACATGGGACCTAATCTGACCACATCTGGTGAATTGTGGGTGGTTTATTCACCTCTGCCTACCCCTACTGGGAAAAAGGCGTGATATATATAAAAAAAAATATATAAATCTGCCTCCATAACAGCACTGCTATGTTCCCGCTGGTGATATATGCGCACACTTCATTATCCATGGCCTCATATACCGTCATATGCGATACCATTCGCAATTGCAGAGAAATGTTAGCTTAGCACCTTAAAGATGGACCATGAAAATTTAAGGTGTTATGATTCTTAAAATTATTTTCTTAAAAATCACATCAATTATGTACAAAATTTACGAGCACTATATAGTTTCACATCAAGCAGTTTTATATGTGTTTTTTTAATTGATAATTTTTAATTAATTGTTTTAGGTAATGAAACTATGGCTGTACCAGAGTGTCTTAAGATTGAAACTAATAAAGCAGAGTAAGTAGTACATTTCAAATATTTAAAACTGAACTGAACTAGTAAACATAGTAGAGTTCTGCATAATGTTTTAGACTATACACATACATTTAGAAGATACATTTCTGTATCAATATGTATTAATTTTTAAACAAGTTGTTTTAAATGTTATTTATTACTTTCAGAGCGCATGTAAGAAGGAATAATTGTAATACATATGTAAATATTGGAACTATCAATGCAACAGATTTGAAAAGTCATTTAATGTTAACAGTAGATGGTGCTCAAAATAGTAAGGAGCTTCCAAGATCTATAGTTTCATCATTGAGAACAAATAATTTACAATCGCAAGTTGGTATCCATAAACGTGACGAAACTAAAATTAAAATCTTGTCTGACGTTAAACTGGATAAGTCATATGAAAATTTACCAGGAAGATCAAAGATGCCCCCAGTTTTAAGTAATGTAACATCTACACCATTTAATTTGCAGACTATATTAATAAATGGCACACCAGCTTACAAAAATAAAATGCAATGTGCACCTAATTATAATTTTACTAAAGATGAAATAATGGCAATGCCTACTATTATTCTTGTACCAGCTACAGGTAAGTTAACAGTATTTAATGTGGGGTACCACTTATATGATTAAATATTAACACGCTAACTTGGGCGGGAGACCATGATATAGCAGTGCTAAGCTGTGCGGGTTGACGTGCATGTTTCACTCCATGTATGGCCATGTGTCTGCACTAGCGCGCCATCAACGGACGATGCGTCCCTGGAACGGACTCGCCAGTCGCACCTGTACAGCGACGGCGGACAAACGGTTCATCTCGTTACATGTTCCCGCGTTTACTTTTATTACCACTTTATTTTTGGGCGTGATATTTTTTCGTAACGTAAAATTAAATAAACGTTTTGTTGGTGTCTACCCGAATCTCATTTCTACTCACCTGGGTAGATTTCCACATTTACATATTATATCATGTTTCAACAATTTATGATTGTTTCAGAAACAACATCGAAAAATTCCGAATCTGAAATTTTAATTTCTTTGCCTAAAAACGATAATGTTGAATCTGGAACTGCACAAAATTTACTTAAACCACTTTCGATTGATGTCTCCTCTAATATTACTGATCAAAATCTGAGTAAAAATCCTACAATTATACAAAACGATAAAGAAAGAAATTTAAGTGAACAAAGTCTTGTTAAGACTGTAGAAACTACAGGCCATGTGTCTCTACCTAAGGATAATACACTTTGTACTACAGAGAAAACGAGCACTCCACAAGGTTTACTGCCCAAAAGAAAGTCATCTTCAACTCCACGCAGAACTTCTCACATTAGAGTGTTAGATTTTACAACACCTAGGAGAATATTACATGAGTCAATTAATGAACAAAATAATGATGGTGTGGAAAATATAGATGTTGAAGTTGTTCAGACTCAAACTAAAGATACTGGTATTGAAGTAAACAATATGATTGAGGTGGATAAATTTTCTTGTACGGTCAATGTAGATCGGATAAATTTAAGTAATGTGGCAGCAAAAGAGAATAAAACCGTCTTAACTAAGAAAAATAATTGGGATGCTGATTTGCGTGCTATAGCAGTAAATCTAAACGATATTGAGAATTCATGTCAACCCATTCAAAAGTCAAGACATAAATCTAAAACAACCAAAAAGAAAAATATTGATGAAAGTGATCTACATATAAGGGAAGATGAAAAAAACAAAAAGAAATCCAAGAAAGTTCTCTCAAAAGAAAACACAAATAAAAATACATTAAAATCTAAAGATAACAATGAGGATATTGAAGATGATATGTATAAAAACGATCGAAAAGTACCTCCAGTGGTTAAACCGAACATCAATATTATTACAAGTAATGATAGAGGTTCTGGACAAGAAAATGATAAAAACCAGAATAAAGGTAATACAAGTAATGTCCGAACTGATACGCCTGAAAGCGAAAGAATAGCATTGCAAAATGCTATTGGCGTTAAACTCAACATTTCAGATTTATTAGAAACTCCATATAAACAAGCGCTTTATGATATACAAATGGAAACACCAAAATTTTTAGGACCAGATTTACCTGATGATCCAATTTCTGATGTCAAAATTATGAATATACCGACACCGCGATTTCTCTGCAGTCCCAAAGGGCCTCTGGCTACACCGTCTACATATTCTTCGAGACCTACTGATTATTCTAGTGGTGGATCTTATTATAAACCTGATGATCAAGATTATGTTATACCCACTGAAGTTTTAGAAAGTTCTGCAATAAAAGAAGAGGACGTCCATAATGTTCCAAATGATGATAAATCATATAAAAAAAACGCTAATGAACCAAAACTGCATCGACCAGTGAGACAATGTAGAAAAAATGTTTCTTATTTTAAAAATTTAAGTACAAACAGTAAGGTTAAGGAATCAGCTGAGAATTACGAACCGAATAACCCAGCCACCGCTTATAGCCGTTTAGATAAAAAACAAGAAAACGAAGAAAATTGTAAAAGTTATAAAGAAGCTTCCATGAAATCAAAGAGAAAACCAGAGAACAATAAAAAGGCTAGTTCTATAAAAAAGTCTAAATCGCCTTTAAAAAGAGAAACTCCAAAAACTTTCATGAAAATTAAACCAAGAAAAACAACACCAATTAAAGAAATGGTAAGTCGTAAGAGCAGAAAATTATCAGACTCATCACAAAATAAACAACAAAAGAGAACTAGTAGTAAGGATAAAAATATGAATTTGACTCCTACTGCAGCATTAATTCCGACTAAATCACGTAGAAAATCTTCAACCCCTAGAAAACTACCTTGTACGAAGATGTTCAGTTCAGAAAATTCTTATCATAAATCTTCAGAAACTTCTAAATTGAGGAAAGACACGTCACCGGAAAATCAAGTCACTTCACATGAGTCAGATCTTGAACAGTTGCCTCTTCGATGGTCAGACGAAGGTTCACAAGATGGAAAGTCAAAGGATAAATTTAGAACAGAATCCGTTCGTCTAAATGATAGTGATGACGTATCAAAAATTAAGGAATATATCGAAACAACGGTCCCTAAAAAATCAGATTGCACAAAGGATAGTGAAATATGTTTGCATATTGACTTGATCAAGAGGGGTTTTGATATGGAAACAGCTAAAATCATCGAACGAGATTTACTAGATTCACCTTGTTCTAAACTAGATAAAAATGTAGATGTTAAATCATTAAAATATTCTGACTACAATGATCTTGGAAGCAATGTTATTACAGCAAATAATGCTTCTAACTTAGAAATTTTAGGTGACAAGGATGATGACAATGAAGATATAGAACTATCTGTACATGAATGTAATGCAGATACTGTTAACTATATTTACCATAAATATGATGACACAAGTTCTGAATTGCGAGGTCAACCTGCAAAATTAAGAGATAATTTTAGTATGGAAATTTGCATAGATGATGATGTTACCATACGATTAAGAGCTACAGCATTTAGTGTACTGCTAGAACAAGTACCACAACAAGTTGACTTAAATAATTCATGTAAAGAGACCGAAGTAGCTATTAGTTCTATATCTAACATTGACAAATTGTATACACCAATGAAAGATCCAAAAACCCAAGTTTACGAAATCTTTGACTCTACCTTGACTAGTTTAGATACTCCTTTAAAAGCAAATAGTCCAAAACAGCTGGAATGTAAATCTGTGGTCACCGAAGTAGCTCTAGAAGTTGAACAGACGGAATTCAGAGAGAAAACCGAGGCAAAAAAGAGAAAGAGATTGCAGAGTGGCTATTCAATAGATGAATCTACTAATTGCAATAAAAGAACGAAAACAGAAACTCAATACTTACTTAACACTGCAAATATACAAAATATTGATATTGAATCAGTTTTAAGTAAGTTACATGGACCATAAAACTATGTGGCTGTAGTAGGAAGGTGGCTGAAAGGCCCTCCACAAAGTAAATGCGGGTAGCGCAATACAGAGGAAGGTAGAAATCTTTGGAGGAGCTAAACATCCAGCTGTGGATATCTATGGGCTGGTGGTACTGATACAGGGGTGTTCTCTGATTGTTTTTCTATGTAATAATGTAAGGGGCTTTAGAGTACATAATGTTTAACATATATGAATAATGAGTAATAAGTAATAAGAGAATACATGTAAATAGAAAAAGCGGTTTTTCATTGGATATTATAAAAAAATATTATTATACCTACCTATCAAAGAGTAATGTAATGCCAATATCAAGTCTTTGATATATGTTACAAAAAAAAATCTATATATTCAAGCTTGAATACAAAACTTTTATAATCAAGGTTTTGATAGCTAAAAAAATTTTACATACGGGAATAAAGAGACAACTAATTTCTTGTCCCTGGTGATTCCAAATTGTAAGTTTTTAAAATTTAATCATGAGGTTTAAACAGCGGGACAAAGGTCTTTTCGCCGGTGCGTTGAATTTTAAGAATATTTTTAGAGACCTCTCGCGTTGATTATTGCCGATTTTTGTTAGCTGATACCCTCCATATTTGTCCGCCGTTCCATAACGTGTTGTATACGGCGAAGACAATGTCGAAACTTGTTATACTAAAATTTCAGCTTTGTATATTAGATCGATTTTTTATTTAAATTAAACAATGAATATTTTATTTATAATGTTTAAATTAATTGGAGGGTTGATTAAGAAATGTTCTTTCTACGTATTAACGATTAATTGGAATAGTTTATTCTATAAAAGTGTATCAAGATAAAAGTTATATGAAATAGTATGAAAAAGTATTAGTCCTCTTTGAAATTGTAAATATGTTGTTTAAAAAAAATGTACTGCAAATGGATCTTATATTTTACAAAATTTTAATGAATACATGCAATATTTTTATTACAGTACCTATTTTTATATGTGCTAATTATACCGTGCCTTTATTGTGCGCCATTTTAAAATTTCTAGTATCCTTTTGTTGTAAATATGAAATAAATAATTAGTAATAATGATGTTATCTTTCTCAACGACTGATTACTATCAATTTCAGCGTGTTGACAAGACCAATTCGTTGTCATCGTCATCAGTCTATAGACGTCCACAGCTGGACACAGGTCTGCCGCCAAAGATCCCCATATCAGTCGATTCTACGCTGTCCGCGTCTGGGTGGATTTGGGCTATTTCCCACCGCGCTGACCCAATGCGTGTAGGTAGGAGCTAGAATCTTGTTTGTTGATTAGTAGAGTGCACTACGAGCAGGTGAGGTTGGCTTGGGTCCCGTGAGTTCTTGTGCTTGGGGCCCCTTCCACCCCCAAGGTTAATTGACTTAGTATATTTAGTTATAGCGCTTAAGAGCAAAGGATTCTGCGCAGGTGACATGTAGAAGTACATCGATCAGAGATTTACTACAATCATAATAAAAATTGAGTAACGTTTGTTACTTAATGTAACAACCATTGTTTTATTTACAGAATTTTAAACCGTGAGTGTGCCCAATTTTTAATGGTTTTCTACAGTCTGCAAGCATCTGGCTTATTTTTATGTATACTGAGAATTTAGGCATGATTTTTATTAATCACAAAATGTAACCCAATAAGAACTTTAGAATTAATTCGTTATTCATATAGTATATTCAGTAACAGCTTAAGTGAAATTAAAAAATAGATATTTTTATATTTGAGGAAAATTAATACATTTTATTAATTGAAAATTATTTTATTTATATTAGTTCGTGTATCTTAGTGTCCTGAATAAGGCTAGTACTTTTTGACTATATAATTAAACTGCGTGTAGTAATCCCAAGAGCTCTAGTTGGACTCTAGACATCACGCATAAGCGGACTTGTAGCTTAGGTATTTTGGAATAAGAAATTAGTAAACTTTTTGTGCATTTTACACATAAACAAAAATTTTATAGTTTGTAAAATGCAGGAATGTGTTGAAGTTATAAAACCTTTTTTTTTTATTTATATTGTCACGCCTTTGTCCCAGTAGGGGTAGGCAGAGGTGAATAAACACCAACATTTCGCCAGATGTGGTCAGATTAGGTCCCATGTAACAGGGGGCGAGTCTGTTGCCACTTTATTGGGGCCACCACACGCACACAAAGATGATTTCAGTGGACGAGTTTCCTCACGATGTTTTCCTTCACCGTTTGTATCTAAAAAAAAAAATCTAATTTTATCATATTTTGAATCTACTGTCCTCTACACATTTGCAAGAAAATACAGTTCTTTTGCAATAAGACATTAAAAGGTAATAAAAGATACATTGTACGTATTTTTATAGTTTGATAAAAGATGGCGTCGTTATTAATTTTAGTTCCAGGATAAAATGTTCTACAATTTTAAGTATTTTTTAAACTAGGACAATAGTAAGATCCCTAGTTCATAGCTTCGTTCGCTTTTCTATGTATGACCGCTCCATATTATATACAGAGTAGTCTAATGTTGGTACTTTTTTGTTCGAGTATATACTCCGGAGTCTACTCATAAAAATTTAAACAAAAATTCATTGTCATGGTTGCGTCTTTTTTTTATGATGAAGTTTGCGCCGCAAATTCTATTCATAACTGGCTAACTACTATCTGCATATTGTCTATCAGTCGTAATAAGAATTTTGCTGTGCAAACAGGTTTCTTGGTCAGTTACTTAACGTCATGTGAAATTAATATGAATAATGATGTCCACAGATAATGTAACTTTCTGATAAATGTTTGGTAATAAATATAAATCTATAAATAGCTGATAACTACCACTATTGTATCTTTAAAAACATATCCGTTATTCTTGTAATAGAATTTTGCCTTCTCGGTACATAAAAAAGTCATAATAATATTAAACCCAGGGAAGGTATATAAATAAAACTTTATTGGCGATATAACAAGGCTTGACATAACCTAGACCAAAATATACAGCAGTGCCGACGGGCCCCGGAAAGGGGTGTTCGTAAAGTGGGTCACGGATGCAAGCTCCTGACACAAATAGCTACGTCGTAGAATCTCACCACGTGGCCTCGAGTCGCATCTACAATTGAGCGAGTTTCAGCTGTTTTTTTCGTTTAACAGTTTGTTATAAATTACTACAATGTAATTTATCGTTTTACATAAATATAAAATACATTAGTTACATAGCATAATAATTATAAAATAAAACTAATATAACAATGCAACAATTCATAATTTTTAAATTTGAATGCGTGTATTTTGTAATACTTATTTATAGTTATGTTTCGATTTTGAATACCATTTGAACCAAAACGCGATTAGCGAAGTTTATTTAGAAATAATCTAATTAATTAAAAACGTTTTCCACGTTACATATTATTTATATTTATTTTTATTTTACAAATAATATTATTATGAAAATTTACAGATCTCGTAATAATTGATAATATTGATGTTAGATATAGCATGTAATAGTGATACAGCAATGGCAAAGTTTTTTATTTTTTAAAATTTTCAAATATAACGATAATACATTCAGTGAAAAGTAGTAATTTTGAAGGTAGTTTGGGTATAAATGATTGCGGGTGATTTTACACCCTCTTTCTCCCCCCCGGTGTCTAACCCGCGCCTACCTCCCCAGGCTGCACCGACGCAGCGTCGCTCCGGACAATCTGCGTGCTCTGCTCATTTTCACCCATAATTTCTTTGCCGGAAATTGCCTTTATAAAGAAAGAAAAGTTTAGTCGCAGAGAAAAACGCTAATGTAATCAAATATAAAAAATGCAATGAATTCAAAACGAAAATGAAATTGTTTTATATGAAACATTATGTAACTGAAGATATACTTAGAGGAATAAAGGATCAACATTACGACTAAAATGTTATAGACCACCCTATTTATATTTATGGTGAACACTGCGAAACGTCAAGATTAAAAAAAAACATTTACATATCTGTACAGACATGTTCAAGAATTTATATTCTAGAAAAAACTATTGTATTTTATTTTAAGGTCACTGGCGAGAGGATTTCCACTTGAGAGGATATGAAGTAACAATTAATGTAAGTTTTTGTATGTCTTAATATAGGCTTGTGCAAATGATTATGACTTGTAGCGACCACTTATCACTTAGTAAATATTTAATTATTTTTTTTTAGTGAAAAGTGGTTAGTGCTAAAAAATATGAATCAATGAAACAGATTTAAGATGTATTATGTTTTGGAAAAAAATGCTTGTTATATTTGATTAATGCTATTTAATAATAAAACTTTATTTACTGAGCTCAAGGTTAAATAATGCCACTCACTTCTACATGTGCCGTTACGACCTACAGACGGGCTCTAAGCCAACTGGGTCGAGCTTTCTGTAACTTTCAGCTATTTCTGCCAGCTTTATACCTGCCATGCAAAAGTTAGTCCATTTAAAATTAGCGATTATAATTCAGTACTAGAAAAGAACAAACACGTGGTTAATATTTGTATAAGTATTTAATGTACTACATGTATAATTGCAAGTTTTTGTTTGTTAATGATAATTAAACTCTTGACTTTTTTAAAATTTTGTATAACAAATTTTGTATTGGACAAAAGCAATAGCGACATCGTAAGTGCAAAGTATTACCTTAAGTGTGTCAATTGGTGGCTTGATGTGCGTGGCCCCCTGCTTCCCACCCTTGGGGTGGCAGAACGTGGGGCAGGTCGGTGGATCGATACCCGACGTCTGGCCCACGACCTCGCCTTTCTTACCACCTTCCTAAATACTAATTACGTGCTTTGACACAGCCTGCACGACTCGTACCGAATGAAAAGAGCTATGGATGCCAGCATGAGTGTTATTAACGTTTTCTCTGAAACGTTCTGTTCGTTTTTTTGGTTATTTATTGTACATACATAAGGGAAATGAGCGCTATTTCCTGTTGTGGTTTCCTTTAAAGAGATTTCGCGATTAATGATTTCGTACGTAATTAAAACGCTTCACAAATGCTTAAAGGTTAGTTCTCTTTGTGATTTTAAAAGTAGGTACTAAAATTTGACAGTTTTATTTTGATAATTTTCTTTGTTAGACTTAAGAACATTGAAGCTTTCCAAAGCGGATAATATAATGGAAACAAGATTAAAAATGTATTCTCTGCACGTGGACCCTAATGCGATTTATCGGTGCAGGGGCATGTCGTGACTGTAACCTTTTGAAACGAGTAGGTGCTACGTCGAATAAATATGTCTGTGACGTTCTGCTGATCGTCTGGTGAATCATGTAATACCACATGAAAACAACTTAAATTACTATCAGATCAAATTAATTATTCATTTATAACATACGCAAGGGTACTCAAATGCTCAAGAGGTATAAATGAATAGGAAATACCATATACGTTCCTAGCATGAATTATATTTTTATTTAATTTTGTGAATTTGAACGAGACAGTCGAAACTGTATATTAAAAATCAAAATTTTTGGTAAATGTTACTATTATAAATAAAATATGTAAGGTATCCAATCAAAACTAACAAAAGTAAAAAAATGTAAAGGATCTTAAAATAATTTTACCAATTTTTTTTACTATGAGAGCGTTCGACTGAGTCACACTAAACAAAGAAACTAAATCAGAGGGAGTGGCTGTTTGTGGGTTCGATGCTTTCATATAAAAAATACCACTTTTGTGGCAAGGTGATTAACCATTTGTCTTTTATCACAGAGATCCCTAATTCGATTCCAGAAGAGTAAAGTTTAGATAGTAGCAGGAATTTTTTGAACAGGCTAAGCTAGCAACCAAGTAGCATCCAAGTATTATCAATCTATCGATATAACAGCATTATCGTGGTCTGGCGATATGACCACCAGAGTATTCTAGTCGTGAGCGCTTCACCGTCCACATTCTCATTGTTAGTTAACATCATATAAAATTGAGGATAAGGTAATACACAGACACATCTGTCAAACTTGTAATAATACCATTTTAGATCGGGTGAAAAATATGTTATTACTATTTCAGTATGTTTTCATTTAAATTATAGTTTCGTGCGATTCAATTTTATTTCTAAGTCTATCTTTAGTATTTTCCTAAGATATTCTACAGGTATAGTCAAGAAACAAATTGATGGAGTATAATTTTTAAAAGAAGAATATATTATTAAATATCTGATCATTAAAAATATGTTAGTTTTCTCTTTTATTTTAGTGCAGCTTAGTCGCAACGCTGCAAAGCGAAATTAAACCAATAGGTAGTTAGTCACGAGTCCTAATCAATATAAGTTAAATAAATAAGAGTTCAAACTCATTACCATTTTGTGCAAACGGTAGTGCGGTTTCGTCCAGAACTGGATGCATCTTTGGGTGTGAGGGGAGGCCGCCACCCTGTACTTTCGGCACAACCACCCTCGGGTGGTGGGGTAATGGACGCACGAGGCTCCTAAGCCGCGCACCGTCGCTCTTTATGCCGGCGAGCACGCGTGCACTTGCTAGTTTCTTTGACGTCCCTTTGTTGTGGATTCCAATTTCGGAGCGATGCGCTGCTGTTATTGGTTTCGGATTAGTTCACTAATGTATCGCTCTACGTATTATTTTCAGTATAAAAGTATAAAAAAAGTATAAACCCATTACGTTCTTATAGAAGGATGTCGATAAATGAATACGGTTATTAGTACCTTTTGTTTTTTGTTTATTAGTTATCATAAGAGTAATATTACCTTGCATTTATTCATTTGGACATTATTTGCCGTATTGGTCGCATTGTTTATTGTCCCATGTAATCTATAAATATATACCTTGTTATATAGAAGTTGAAGATACCCGATAACCTTGACAAGTTCTTGGATCGATACTAAGACGAATCGTTTAATATCGGTATATTGTAGGTTTTTTATACGTTTTTAAAATTACTAGAATTATTTGTAATAGAAATAAATGAACCATGAAAGTGCTATATTTATTTATATTAAATCATTGGACTGCTTAATATTTAGAAAATAGTTACATTATGTACGTAGTAAATTGTTTAAAATACAAATACGTATTATAAAGTACCATTCAACCTTTGAAGGTCGTTCTGATGTTCCTCGTATAAACTCACTGCGATGTTTGAGTTAATTTAGCGGGCTTTGGTTAAATTGAAAATTAATATTATGATAATATCACTCATGTTATTCCGTTCACATTGTTTTGTATCGTGAAGTAAAATTATATACAATGTATACGTACTCGTTCAAATAAAATTAACTTTTGTTTCAATAATTTATTGTTTCACGATATCAAGAACATTGTATTTTTATGTGATTTCATAGAGTTATATAAAACGCATCACCTAAGTCTGAAATTTGTTTTACTCATAACCCTAAATTTCTTGTATGTTGTCTTTAGTTCGGCTGCGCACGTAAGCCTTCGTTTTCACGTATTCACTGCAACCACTAATCAATACGACTGGATCAGTTTCAAGTTATCGAGTATAAGGAATGAAAGGAAGAGAGACGAATACACATAATATTGTTATAAGGTAATGAAATTAAATTTCGTTATGTACACTTTGCTAAATCTACAACAAAATATTATCATATAAAGAAACTTTAACATACAGTATCTTTTTTAATCATTAAATGATTATATGAAGGTATAAATGAAACAGTTGTAAATTTTTTATAGAAAGGTTTATTATCATATTGTTTTATTTTAACATTATTCGTAATATTTGAAAAGTACAGTTTGATGATTGCAGCAAATTAATTACAGCTTCATTATAACGTGGGCTTAAAAGGGCGCCTCGGTTGGGTGCACTATCGATCTCCGTTGAATTAGTGTGCGGATCGCCCGTCGTCTTTGTGGAGCCGTTCTAGGACCAAACAGACCAAAACAAGTGAGCCCCCCCACGCGGCCCACCCCTACACCCGTCCCCCAGTCGTTACCTTATTCAAGCCTTCATTTTAGGGTTTCTGTTATCACAAACCTGAGACTGCAGCGACGTAGTTTAAGTACGCTTTGAAATTATACGTAGATAGTACATGGCGTGTTTTTATTTTATTATAAATAAGACAAAGTTAAACTTTTGAAAATTGTATGTTTTTTATAATATAAAAACACTATTTATTATTTATGAAAGGTAATTTCTTTACAGCTAGTTTTTTAGTTTTATCCAATTAAAACACTACTAGCTTCATTTTTATTAAGGTTTTCTATTGTTCGTCTGATTTAGATCAAATCAAGATAGATTAGTCATATTGAAAAAGATTGCCATTTTGTATAACTTTCTGAGAAGAGCTGTATTTATTACATAATGCTGTATAACGTTGTGTCTTATATATTGTTTACACAAACTTTCCATAATAAATTTCTTCGAAGAATTTCGATAAAATTAATTTCGTCGCCTGCGCTGTACATATTATAAATTGAACGTAATTAAATATACTCTAACACAAAGGAAATACCCAAGCCACATAGCGTCCATCTATTGAATTAGTAAAGTCTGTCAAAGTGCATCGCTGAGGCACAAAGGTCGTTGCGTGGGAACTAGTGGGTGGTGCGGGTGTGTTCCCGCTTCCCCCCTGCCATTGGTCTCCTGGGCTTGCTTGAAGTAAGCTGAGCTCTAGAAATTTGTTATGACGCACAAGGTTTTTGTTATTATTCTTTTAATAAAACTACGTAATACATGTGCGATGTTTGGATATATATACTGAAATATTAAAATATGTCTTGTATATTTAATACTTATTCAAAATATTAATGCCAATAATTAATGGAAAAGGATGAATTTTAAACTAACAATTCTTAAGTTCTAGTGCATTCTAAGCCACAGTTCAGTATAATGTACAGGTTTAAATATATCTAATGGATTTAGCCGGCTATATGACGTGTATACTTTTTCGATATATAAAAGGTAATAAATAGTTTTGAGAAATTTGAGAAATATCTTACATATAAAAAAGTCTTTACTATTTTTGCGAATGGAACAGTAAAGACGTACTTTCTGAATATTCGATTATTCAGAAAGGTCTTAAACCTCAATAATAATTCATGTTAATGTTCACTAGCCATCTTATGTAAATTCTGTAGTGGGGTATAAATAAAGTGCGGTTGTTTTCAAAGCAAGTTGCGTGAGAACGGGAGGGTGACGCATGCAGTCTAGAGTCTAGACATTATATTATTACGAGTGCTCGCCTCGCGCCGCCTCATTTCACAGCACAGCCGTTACCGTTACGTGTTAACTACATTAACATAAAGCTTTAATTAATTGCTCATCACAAAGCGCTTTATTGTTTAGCGATTTAACAAATTTATGACAATAATAATATTATGCCTGTTAAAAAGAGCGAATAAAACGAACTGAAGACATTAAAATATTTAGCATGCTACTATCAATCTACTATACAATAAAAAACCGGCAAGATACATACAGTTATACATCGTTAGTGTTTTGTCATAATACGATTTCACTAGGATGACCCCCTTATTGATGTTTTATTAGAAATAAACCTACAAATACATAATACCGTGCAAAAAGCAGTAAACCTTTGTACTTGCCGTATCGTTAGGAAGTTTTTACTGGAAGTTGTCACTAACAAAACAATACTGAAAAACGAACTCCATTTGATTAAGCTGCTAGTACATACTAACTGTAACTGTAACTCTGTTCTTAATATAATATCATCATCAGTAAATACATATTAATACAATTAAAATTATTTCATTTATATATATATATATATATATATATATATATATTTACGAACAAAGTATTTACAGATTTTATAAAAACAGTGGCAAGTACTTGCCAAATGAAAGATTTCAGGGTAGTATATATTTTATATTAAGATTTCCCCAATTCTTATAGAAATTTCTACTGTTTCAACGATCTGTAAATTATAATTTCAAATGTTTTTTTTATTGAAAATATTTAAAAGTAGCCATAATCAAAAAGCATAACGTTTTAATATGGCAGCTGTTTTATATAATTATTAAAACAACAATATTTGCTTTTTGTATAGTTCTTGAGTTTTATAATTATATATAAGGTCTATCGAGTAACAATTACATACTGTTATTCTCTATTCCCAATAGTGTTTAAAAATGAGAACAAAGAATTTTCCAAATGTGATCGCTGGCAAACAAAGAGACTTCGATACGTACCTACATGAGCAAGAAAGTAATATTTAAAGGAACAATATCTATCTAAAAATTTACATCCTCCATAAGGATATTATTGTTTTCATAAGTATTGTAATAATTTGAAATTCAATTATATTAATTTCAAAGAATATATGATTGTACATAAATATGATATAATATACTCGTGTAAATATATTAGTATGTCTTCAAGGCTCAATTTGCCTAATCACTACAGAGCTGCATATTTGAAGAGACAACAGCTACAAAGTACATATTTAATCAGCATTTTTTTTCTAAACACTATAAATATTTAATCTATGCCTCTGAAACACTTGTCGTATTCGTATTGTTGAGGTTTCAGTTGGTAAAATCATTGCGCCATTTTCCATGTAAATTTTTGAGATTGTTTTTTTGTCAAGTTTCAAAACCTTGTCATATCCGAGACAGCTTAGTTTGTTCATACTTTTTTATTCTGTAAAACACCTTAATATCGTTAATGCTATCTTGGTTTCAGCTGGATAAACAAAAGAATGACAAGTTTTCGGGCGACGGAGCGTTCCTTTATTTGGCACCTATTCCGTATCGGTCGGTAACGTAACGTCGCCTGCTTAGTATTGTTCAGTTGACAGGGCAATGACGTTGGTTCAGTGCAGTGGTTCGTGTCGCTCCCTTCCACCCCTCCTACCACCTCGCGGTACGGTACACTCCCTGGCTCCCTTGCACCCGACGGTCGACGCTCTCTAAAACGAAAAAGGAAGCTAAAGGATAATCTATCACGCCCGAGGCCCTGCTTGATAAAAATCGACGATTAGACCCATACAATCGATGACTTCAGTATCGTTTGAAACGATGTAACCGCTGTATGTTTTGCAGGATTCTGCTATTTTCATAGCTTTGCAAATGTGTTGGTGAATGTTGTGTTGTAAAATGTTTCAACAACAGTTATAATAAATTTTAAATATATAAAACAGCACGATTGGCAACATTATACAAAGGCTTTTTGGTTGTAATCAAATTATTTAGATTATTATTTAAGTTTATAAAGACAATTTCGCTGCCTATAAGCTTCAAATTAGTTTCAGACTTTGCTTACCTAATGGGTTATAACCGAGGCGCATTGCACTTTATTTTTTTTGGGGTTGAGAGGGGGTGCTCTAAGTTCAAACGGGTACATGAATTCGGCGGTGGCAAGTGCAGTTCATTGGCCGGGCGTAGACCTACGCGCTACGCAGCTACGCCGTAGACTCTGTATTAATGTATAACAAATGGACAAGGCGAGACTGAAATTAATAATTAAAAAAGTGAAATGTCCTTTTAGTTATCATTTTACAATAAATTTATGAAAGTGAACACTTAGACTTAGGGAAGACGAAGCAAATAGTATTAGCAACATAATTTTACTATTCAATGTCTTAAACTTACTCATATCTGAATCTATTTCATCCTATTAATTTGCGAATTGCGTTAATTATTATCATAATTTTATATTAATTATAATACCTTAACAACCAAAACTAAAAGTACAGCATTAGTGTATACGGTAAAAAACTTAACAATAATACTTTTAAATCATATTTAAAAAAAAATAAAGCTAGTATTTTTTTTATAACTTGGGACAAAGTGTTCGAAATATTTGTTGTTATGTATGGTATATATTTTATTATGAGATAAAGCGATGTGGAGATAACGCTTTTCGTGAGATGGTTAAAAACACGTAAAGAATGCGCGCTTCAAATTAAGATATAACGTGTTACCTCGTTACTCAATAATTTCACTAGATACGAGTACATTGCCTTTCAAAAATTACCTTAGTAATGTTAGCATATCACTGCTTGGCAGTAGAAACTGACACTTTAGCCTTTAAGTTTACAACTAATTTACCAAAACGGTACCTGAGAAGACAGATGAATTTGTGATTTAAATACTACGAATATAGACACTAGCCAATTTTACCATAATTTATTAATCAGCTTGTATAATCATTCGTATATCAATAAAAATCAAGAAGCTTTTAAATTTCTGTTTTAATTTAGATTTATCATACTAATTATTATTATTTTTTATGATATTAATAGTCAAAGATATTTTATTAGAGATAATATGTAGTTACGTCTAATTAGTTGTCTTATACTGCGCTTCTGAGTTTGTTCATGATAGACGAATTTATTCTATGTAATTGTTTATCTCTGAGGTAATTACCAAGTTGTCATATAACACAAAGCACTACTAACTTTGTTGGTAAATGTTTGTAATACTAATTGTATTTGTATATTGTCGCTGCGCTATATAATTCATACAACATAAAGCTTTATCTTGTATGCGTAAATTACCATCCTCAGGTCGCATGTTTTAAATTTATGTCATGTAATCTCAAGTTAAGTCTTTTATGTTTGAACATCAAAACAACAGTTGCGGCATAAAATAAGATTGTCTTATAAGTAACGCATCTCGTAAAGTGGCAGGTTCAATAGCGTTGACAAATTTTTATTGTTGGAAAGATTATTCACGCGAAACGCATATCTTGCTCGTTACTGCTATTATAAATGTTCCATTCTTACGGCAGTCGGCGAACAATAGTCGACGTTATTCATACGACTATTTGTTTCTCCATATACTTTATGATTATGGTCGAGGAATCGACGTCGTTGTTGGGATCATGATAATTCGAGTACTTTATATGCGAGCTTTAAGTTGTACCGCTTAACTGGAGTTTACTATTAAAACACACGACTAACTTTCATAAAACCTAATAAAACAATGAAAAATTATATTAATCATAGAAATTTTCTAACTTCTATAATTGATGAATTTTAGAAGTTACGTTTTCAATTAGGATTACTATGACATATTCGGAAATCGCAAATGAACTTTTTTATATAAAAATCATGATAATCGAAATTCAGACAGGTAAAAATTCTGACATTTACTTATCGATTACTTTATCTAACAATTTGCGACAAGTTTTATAAAAGCTTTTGTGGTAGGTTCGATAGTGGAATGAGAGGCGTAGCGTCCGCGATGTAAGAAAGGTCTGATTGTGGTAGGTCGAGTACTAACCTTCCTTTTCCGAGGCCGCTCATCTGTTTATTCGCTTTATTACATTTTTGCGGTCACGGAAGATATTTATTTAATGATAAAGCATTAGTGCCAAAACCATGAATATGACAACATATTAGAATTCTTAAACAATATGTTAAGAAGCTGAATAGTAAAGCTTTTGAAGTACGCATTTTCAGGTGTGATAAGAATTTTATTTACTTTACGATACTTAACTTACGGCTTGTGAATAATTATTGAAAAATTTTTTACTCAACTGTATTGAACTATAATGCGTTAACATTAAATAAATTACGGAGATATTTGGATGAGTTCATAATGTAACAGATATTTGGACAGAAAACGCCGCGTAGGTACAATTTCTCGAAGCCGTCGGAACACCGAAGTCAGATAAAGAGGGATGGCGAGCGCCCTCTCGCGGCGCTAGATAAGTTCGAATGCAAGCCTTTTACATCAAAGACGGTATTTTTCACTGTGAGTAACCACTTAGCGATAAAAACGTTTTCAATAGAATTATTATGCAAATTTTTTCTGTCTTATAAGGAAATCGTCTAGTTTCATGCGGTAATTAAAATAGATACATATAGTATGTCACCAATCCGAATTGGGAGCGCGTGGTGACTATGACCCATCGTCCTCGTATTGAGAGTAGGCCTGTGCTCCAACAGCGGGGATGTAAATTGGTTGTTGAAATACATATGATAAATATTATTTCAATATATTTTGCTTAAAGAAGTTTTAAACTGTGTTCAAGCTTCCGCTTTGCGCCCATGCCGTACTTGCCCTAAGAACCGCTTACTTTACTCGCGCCAACGGTAATCAAGCGCTCCGAGTCTCTCACAATAGAGCAACAATTGTCCATTATGAAGATTAAACTTTATGAACGTTTAAAAATTTATGTAATGCTTACGACTTTATAGATACAAAAGGATCGTATTCAGTGATGCTTCTAAGGATTAAAGCTATATATCATGGTAAGTGATGACCGACTTCCCTAAACAGTGTACATATTGCAGCAGTAGTTTTGTTAATCATAGAGAAACAGTCAAGTCGTTTTTTTTAAAGACCCTTAAATCATTTTAAACTGGTAATATAGTTGACGACAATAGATGCCACAAAGTAGTTGTCAGTGGTGCTTGAAACGCACTATGGAAGATTATCACCACTATAGTGGTGTAAATGAAGTTTACTACAGTATTTGTACAACACGAAATCCTCAAAATTCGTATTATAAGACAAAAAAATTATTGCTGCTTCATGAAGGCAGTTAATTATTTACAAGGATACGTGAATTTATCTAAAGATCGCTGTTATGATATGAAACTCAACATTACACGCATTTAACGCACTAAACGTTGATCAGAGCGATACGATGGCAAGGGTTATAGTATGATATAGTATACAAAAAAAAATAGTTATTAGTAAAATTAGGGTTTTTCTCATTAATTATAAATAAACCTAATTCACACATTATTTCACTTTTAGTTTTATGAAGCGTTCAGACTAATCAGTAATTATTAGCTAGAGAGCGATATATGTAGATAATGGGTTACTTTTTCGTCATTTGGACTGGGTAAATAATAATGCGTGGTTTAAAATTCGTTAGAATTACATTAGCTTTATATATGTATATGTACCTACGTAATTCGTGAATACGAAGCATAGAAAATTTTTTTATTTCTACACCACTACCCTTATTTTGACACGCTAATGACTGATAATGAGATCCAAGAACAATCTGAATACAGTAATGTCGTTATGGCGGTAAATTTACAGTATACGGTGGTAGAATGTTTGAAGGCGAGTTAGAAAAAAAAAAAATCACCGGCTAAACGATACTACGTATGGTCCCGGAACCTATTCAGTATCGTTAGGTGGTAGAATGCAAGAACTTGCTGATGGCAAGCATTTTATTGGTGGTTGGTTTCTTTTGCGAGAGACCGGGAGGTAGGTATCTCCGCAGCTCCTATTTCTGCCGCCAAACTATAGTGTGTAAACATTACTGTGTTCTGGTTTGAAATGTGCTATATTGAATGAAATTAATGCGGTAACGAGACTTACATCCTATGTCTCAAGCTGACGAGCGCAATGTTAACGCCATGTTATTATGGGTATGCGTATCTCTTACCATCAGGCGAACGCTCCGCTCGTCTCGTCGCTTCGTTAAATAAAATAAATTTGCTGCTGTACAAGTGAGGCTTTTAAAATTGTGATAATGAGCCGTCATCATTCAATATATTATTTCAATACAATGTTGTTACTCCCGAAGTTCCCAGAGCTGACAAACTTGAAGTTCAAGAATGTTGGTTATACAGGAATCCTTTTTCAAATAATTAATGCGATAAAATAGTGCGGCAGCGCGGGCGCGTGACGAGCGCGCGCGCACGGTCACGACGCATGCGCGCGCGCAACCGGCGGAGGAGACCACGCGCGACCTCTACCCGCATCCAGCTTGCTCTGCCGCTTCGCACCCATCGCCTGAAAACATTACATTTCTTCTTAAATACAAAACAAAACTTCACATTTCATAATATTTAAAACACAAGTTAGTTTTATCTAAAATGTATAAACGAACATAATTACAGAATCATATATTTCTTTCTTAATACGGTTTTAAATAATGACATTAATAAAATTCTTAAATGCACAATTAACCGTTATCAAACAAACTTTCTATCAAATATAACAATATTTAGATCTAACTTTAGTATCAGTAAAGCAGCAATGTAAAGCTAAGTGTGAAAGGAAACCAACAAAACAGATGAACTATGGTAGAGCGGCAGTCCCTATGTCTATACGCTTCTATTTTATTAAATCAGGACACTGCCCCGGCCAGCTATCCTATACTTGTTGCAGGTATTTTATGAATCATGCTTATCATAGCTATTCTAGTGAATGTAACGAATAGAGCTCAAAAATATGAACTACAATAAAAAATTGTTTATCCATCATCATCTAAATCGACAAGCGTCCACTGTTTGAGCATAACTATTTCTAAAATATGCAAATATTAATAAATTAATTCCTATGGTAAAATGTATGTAAAAATCATAATTAAATAAAGTATTATACATCATGATTAATTACGCTTGCTGGTAAAGTTTTTAAAACATTCCAAACAATAGAAATAACAAAGGTCTCGTTTCAATGATCGCTCTTGACAAGAAAATAGCCTATGCTTTTAAACGGCTTTTTAAAAATGTGTGCAAAATAAAAATTTGAAATGGGAGATAAATCCTGTCAACTCGGGCCGGAGGCACATGGAGACTACTGAGGTCGGGCTGAAGCGCGTTATAACTGACAATGCAATTCAATTCTCATGTCAAGTTGTGGTTGCTGTCAAGATGGGCTCTCCATTTGAATCATTCGATTTACATTTTTTCGTTTTAAAATTTGCAAACAAGTAATTACGTACGATATTAACGTACCTTTCCGCACATTTCGTGTGCGTCCATAAACTATAAAATTAGTCTCATTCAATTATATTTGCATTCACTCGATTATCTCTCCGCTATCGGTGTACTTCCCGAGCAGTAATATCTGTAAACACGGCTTTCTACATGCGAATTGAAAAGCTTTACTCACGCCCCGTCACACCGGCTCGCATTAATTACGAAACAAATTATACGTTCTTCATCACGGTACTTTTTTTAATAACAGCCATTGTTGTCCATTCGTGCCAAGGAACGATTCTTTTCAGCGAGTGACTGATTTAATTCGATTCGCTCACGACTCACGGCTAATGTATCGAGGAATGTCTTCATCAGTCATCTTAAAACACCTTATTTTTAAATTACTGACTCTTAATAACTTTACTTATCTATTGAAATTAAATTACTGTATAAATACTTAATCGTATCTCAACAATTAAAACATGTAATGTAATGATTTATACAATCGAAGAGGACATTTCTGCTTTCGATCAGGTAGGATTGTGGTGTAATTGTTTCATTTAATCAGTAGTTTAGACTTTTAGAAACATAATTATATTAATCTTTCATATTTGTTGTATAATTGATGATTTCGTGAATTTTTCCTCGTTTCACACTCATTATAAGTAAATAAGTCTCATAAAAGGTTTGTCGCAAAAGTTTTTATGTTTATATCACATTTATATATTTTTTCTAAATACTGTAAAGTGGCATCAAAAAAATTTTTCAAATTTACCTTTCAGTAAGGTTCTTATATAGGAAAGTATATGTAAAGCTAAGAAAAAGTATATAAAATATTTTGTTTCATAACAAAATATTAGACAGTGTTTATCGGCTTTACTAAATAGTTTGGCAAATATCTCCCTTCCGCCTTTTTGTCTTTTGAATTTCGCGGCTATGTACAAAGCGCTACAGAGCTCGTATCTGGCAATACTATACATAATTTGAAAGGTCTTGACATAACCTACAAAACGACGCTATGCATAATTAGTTTGGATATTGCGTTCAACAGTTATAGACGTGTAAACATATAGTTCACTAACGCCGAAATTCGCGCTATTTTAAAGTTTTCCTTCGTTAAAGGCAAATCCGCTAGAGAAACGTTCCGTGAGATTAATGGTGTTTTGGGGGATGGTACTCTATCACTTCGAACCGCGGAGGAATGGTTTCGACGATTCAGAGCCGGTGAAAACGACACCATGGATAAGCCAGCCGGCGGAAGACCTGTGACGACAAATACCGATCAAATCATGGACTACATCGAGTTAGACCGGCATGTGACATCTCGTGACATCGCCCAGGAGATGAGAGTTAGTCACCAAACCATTTTAAACCATCCGCAGAAGGCTGGATACAAAAAAAAGCTTGATGTTTGGGTGCCGCATGATTTGACGCAAAAAAACTTTCTGGACCGAATCAACGCCTGCGATATGCTGCTGAAACGGAACGAACTCGACCCATTCTTAAAGCGGATGGTGACTGGCGACGAAAAATGGATCACATACGACAATATCAAGCGAAAACGGTCGTGGTCGAAGGCCGGTGAATCGTCCCAAACAGTGGCCAAGCCGGGATTGACGGCCAGGAAGGTTTTGCTGTGTGTTTGGTGGGATTGGAAGGGAATCATCCACTATGAGCTGCTCCCATATGGCCAGACGCTTAATTCTACCATCTACTGCGAACAACTGGACCGCTTGAAGCAGGCGATCGACCAGAAGCGTCCAGAATTGGCCAACAGGAAGGGTGTAGTGTTCCACCAGGACAACGCCAGACCACACACTTCGTTGATGACTAGTCAGAAGCTACGGGAGCTCGGATGGGAGGTTTTATCGCATCCACCATATAGCCCGGACATAGCGCCAAGTGATTACCACCTGTTCCTGTCCATGGTGAACGCCCTTGGAGGTGTAAAGTTGAACTCAAAAGAGGCTTGTGAAAAGTGGCTGTCCGAGTTCTTCGCAAATAAGGAGGGGGGCTTCTACGAGGGAGGTATTATGAAGTTGCCGTCTAGATGGAAACAGATTATCGAACAAAACGGCGCATATTTGAACTAAATCCGATCACTGTAATACTTTTTATAAAGCATTGAATAAAGAGCAAAAAAGCTGAAGGGGGATATTTGCCAAACTTATACTACTTTACACTAATTTGATGGATTAACAAAAATAAGAAGTTTAACTAAAACTGTTATCCAATTAACCAATATTATGGAACGTTTTTACATATTGTTATAAACAAACAATTCACTCGGTTTTCAGCGAACAAAATCAGGGTGCTTAGGAGTCGAGGGAGACTCAACAACATCCTGAAAACGTTATTATGTTGAACAGAAAAGTTTGTGTATGACATATCAGATTAATTCATTAAAAAAGTTTTTTATAATAACCAGACAATGTACGCTGAAAACTAATTTCCTATTTTTGACAAGACTCTTCTTTCTCTTTTTCATAATTGTCTTACTAGGTGTTGTATGTGTAATGGCTGGGGCTATAGTACTAGCAATTTTTGATTTGAATTTTTGACTTGACTTTAAATTGACCTTTGGTAACATAATAATAATAGTACCATGTAATATTCTTAGCACGCAACGTTAAAATATACACTGTGTATACAGGGGCGATGTTAGTTGTAATCAACATAAAGGCAATCAGGCTACAGTATCCACTGCTAAACATCTTCATCAGTCGATAGACGTCCATTGCTGGACATAGGGCCTTCCACAAAGTTTCCCACATCGATCGAGTATGGATTAATTTGGGTGATTAGGGCCATTTGCCACCACGCTGGTCCAATGCCTGTTGCGTTGGTGGGAGCTAGAGCCTCGTTTGTTCATTAGCAGAGTGCACCACGAGCAGGTGATGTTGACGTGGATCCCGTAAGTAGTTAGTTATGCGGGAACCTTTCCACCCCCTAAACATAGCCCTCAACAGTTGAAAGTAATTGTCAAATTCACCGCGCTTAGAATGCGGATTGGCAAGTCCACTGTGCTGGTTAATGAGATAGCTGCTCCGTTTTTTTGGAGTTGTTCCTCCTTAATCGCCTTTTACGTCGAGGATAGAATGGCAGTGGAGCCATATCATTATATATTTTTATTCGGCTAGCCGACGGTATGTTCCCAGGGTTAGTGAGACGCCAACTTATAACAATGTAGTGTTAGTTAGGATGACATACACTGCACCACATTACATTAGTCGCCTTGAGACATAAAGTGTTAAGTCTTGTTTCCATTAGCCCTTCAAACTGGAAAACAGTAATGTTGTACTAATGTTTACGGCAGAAGTAAGAGCTGCTGTGGTATCTAACTAGACGTCTCTAGCAACTCAGTCTTACTACCACAGTATATAATACATAAAATTAAACATTATATAGTTTTCGTTTTAATAAGGTGGCGGTACACGTTAGGATATTGTGTGTTTCTAACATTAAATAGGACAATATTAATATGAGAGATGGTGTTACTGGTGCAGGTGGCTAGCACCTGCATCTTGATTAGTGATTGCATCCGACCCCTCGCTCCTGACACGGGATTAATAACTGGACATTGGTAATTGCGAGTTTTAATTAATTTGACTGCGCATTGGCGCTTCAGGGGCGTGCAAGCTGATGCTCATAGATGCAGATAACGTCATTGCGCTGCTATGTTACTTCTTTATTAAACACCTCATTTGATAATGTTCATTTCACGTTGATACATGTTGGCATCAGTTTAATTGTTACAACGTTTAATGCTTTTATTGTTATGATAAATAGATAATGTCAATAAACACTTTGAAGTCAGTTTATTTAGTGGGCTAGTCCAGCTAATATATACCAAAAAGGAATTTCTTATCTAATTTCTAATCTGTTGACACAGATACTTATTTTAAATTAAAATTTTCGACCATTACAGTAACTACCATCTTAAATTTTTGTATAAATACTTGTTATACTTTTCATCAGAAATACTACCTACTATAACAATGATTTAGCAGCATATACATTGACAGATAGTTCATATGAGATTTTATTTTATCTTCCGGTCATTTTCAATCAACGAATGTTTCTTCTTAAGCCTGAGTGTGTCTTATATTATTAAATTGATCAATAAGAGTACCTGTAATTATATTGCCGATATTACAAGGTCATTATTTTCACTTATTCGTGTTAGGGATCGGTTGTCAAAGACCATCTACTTAGTTGGGTACTCCTGTAATTCTATCAACAAATATTACTGTGTACCGGTTTGAATGGTTCTGTAGCTATCGAAATTATTGGTACGACAAGACTGAACATCTTGTCATAATCTGTACATATCATCTCCTAACCAGCACCGCGTTGTTTAGACGAATCACTTACCACCAAGTGTCTCGCTCGTCTCAGCGCATCGTAGATATAAAAAAAAAATCTTTTTTACTCAATCGGTGTTTTTTTTACAAAAGCATATAATTTACTGATATGTGTTGATTAGAAACGATTTAACAATTATTCAAATTAAACGACTCATAATTACAATGAGCACTTTTCATTCCCTTTGTTCAAATAATTGTGTCACATTAGTAAGGATATCTTATTAAAGGAGCATGTTATATGCAAATCGTTCCGGTAAGCGATCCAAGTTATACTTAATGAGACAGTTATTTTGTATATCATTAAAAATATTTAATTATTGCTTGATAATATGGTACCACAACGCAATATAACTATTACGCTACTGTTGCATGTAATTCGATAACATCTGTGACTGGTAATCTTTTTTATTAAACAAAGGGTGTAGATATTAATATACGTGTGATGTTGAAAATGACATGACATATCAAATATTATATAATTTCAATATATTTATGTGTTTTAACTTAAAACTTAAGTTTATTATAAAGGTTTTGGTCAAAAGATAATAATTAGACGCACTATACTTTCATTATTTTAATTTCAACTTTTGTATAAGTGACTGACGTGTTAGGTTTCTTTGGTAGATGAAATATGTTTTAGATCTCCTCACAATTTATTTTCCATTTAAACTGTCTTACAACATCGTCAGTTACAGTTTAATGGTTATGGGTTATGGTTCATTATTTAAGGTTTTTGGGAGATATAATAAATTATAAATATTATTTATATAGTTGCTTATTTTTTTACTCTATATATACTTGTTATTAAAAAATATAATAAAACATATCACAAGTAGAATATTACATAAGTAAGCACTAAGCAAAATGGATGACGATGACATGATCACTAACTGTATCTACTGATAAATATACCATTTTTATATTTGACGAAACCTCGAGATGAACGAGACGTTTACCAAAGGTATGTGATACGCCTGTCCATAGCAACGTGGTGCTGGATAAATTCATAAGCTTAGCATTATATTGTGTTCGTCGCCTTGAGACCATAAGGTCTTAACTCATGACATAATTTCACCAGTTAAATACTGAAATATGGTAATACTTACACACTACTATTTGCCAGCAGTAACCATATAAGGAATGTGCCGTTATGAGTGAAGTATTGAAAAACGACTATTTCCTTATTATATAGTGCAGGTTGATAAAATAGCGAGCGGCCGTGAAAGCTAATAATCATCGGATGGAGACGCGGGCGCGTGCCTTACTATCGCCGCGGCACGCCCACGACTCCGGGCCGAGTTTGTTTTTGCACGATCGAGGCATCCTCTCAGTACGTACTTTCTTATGTGAACGGTAAAGGAGTCGAACAACTTTCCGGTGTCAGCCCTCCAGTACAAATACGACGTGGGTGTTTTCAAAGAAAGAGTGAATAAGCTCTGAGAATAATCCAGTGCGTTTAGACATCCTGGACCACGTCACCAACCTATCGTTAGATAGGATCGTGTTCCAACACTTACCACGTCCTATAAACTATTACTTAGAAATATTAAAAGTATGTATATTTTTATAATCAGCCGTCTTATTATAATTTCTCTTGATGAAAATCGAGTGTAAACAGTATGAATCCTTTATTGTTACTATTTCAAGTTAACGTCACCTAAAACCGAGTTTTATTGCGGGATAATTTGTGTATGTTCAGATGGATCGCTTAAAATACGAATATTTTCTGACCTGTAGAGTGCAAGTCATTGTCCTTAACATGGGTATTGAAACTTTAGAAATAAACCATCAAATATACTCTAGAGCAATGAATGCGAGTCACCTAAAGAAACCTATAAATTTTGGAAACAGAATGCTAGCTTTATAAAATCAACGGTATTTAATAGACAATGTAATGCCTCTTTAATGAAAGTAATAAATTTTATAAGTCACTACATTTTATTTATTAAAAAATACATAAAGAGAAAAACTTCTGATCTGGTTTTAAAACAAAAATAGGAAACGACATATTTGTACAACAATATGATTTTCTTGAATTTTAATAGTTTATATTGCCTCCTCGTGCTTCCATTACTACGTTGACGCGGTTTGGCATGCTGTACACTAAGTTTCTTATACATTTTTGGTAAATATTCTCCCATCCCTCTGTGAGAGCAATTTTGAGCTCACGAAGCGTTATTGGGGGAGGGTTTCGTTGTTTTACGCATCTCCCTAGCTCGTTCCATGCATGGCTCCATCGGGTCTATATCCGGGCTGCGTGCTGGCCACTCCATACGAGTAATGTGCATCTCTTGTAGGTAGTCAGTCATTCACAATGAAACCTGTATGAGGTCGGGTATTGTCAGGCATAAAAATATCATCCTCACCCAAATTGACCATAAATGGCACAAAAGGTTCATTAGGGATTTCTTCCACATATCTTACGCTAATTAAAGAGCCAATTTTTCCTACAACTTGTTGTGTTGAATGGTAAGCTTTCAATCAGGAATTGATTCTGATATGGCATATAATGATTGGTTCATTCATTGCAAACTTTTTATTATTGAGACAAGAGAAAAATAAAATAAATTTCTGCTCGTAAGTGGACGTCTATCGGTTGATGATGATGACGAAGTTTCTGTTGCCGCTGTCTACGTTGTTAGACACCGCAGCATTCAGTACTTAGTGATGGTCACTGCTCCATATTTGTTATAAATTAAAAAGTAGTATTTAATTGCCGTCTATTGTTTAAATTTAATTTGTTTTGTAAGTCTTGCTTTTTCTGTTAATGTGAATTCAGCATGAAGCAAGAAATGCTTTTTACAGATTTTCTATGCAAAATTTGCAAAAAAAACGTCTCTTTTATTTAGTAATTAGATAAAAGATTAATTTGAAATTTTATAGTAATTTTTGTTTAAACTTATAATAATAATGTATTTGTTAATACCATTTGTAAAGCATCTATCCTATATATATGTTCTCCTTGTTTAAAACACGATCATTAAATATTATACAATAAATTGTAACTATGTTCTAATAATTTTATTAGTACAATGTACCATAAACATGCAGTAATGCAGATCATATAGAAGTAGCCATTGTCTGACTACTTCGCTCCAGTACTATTTGCGTGTATTCAAAACAATATAGTCTGGAAAATCTGAATCAAAATGAATGTAGTTTCCGGGTACTCCTTTATTACCATGATTTATGCGACCGATATATTTACGATCAATAACTGATTTTAAAATTGAACTATCTGAATTGTGATATATTTTATGGTAGGATCTCTGCATCACCTATTGGTAGATCATTTTCGTGTCGTCGCTTTATCTAATGAAAAAAGTTTATACGTGCATTGTGTTTTCACTTAGTATTGCGAAAATATATATTATATCTATTTAGCACTAAATGAAGACAGTTAACACAAATATAAAAATTAGAAAAAGAAGTGAACTCTTTACAAACTGCAGCTATGTTCTACTAGCAGATAGCTGTGGGATTGGTTCGTTATTTCCTTGTTTGATGTAATGCTAGCATTAGCGCCTGTATGAATATTCATGTTCATATTTGCTCAAAATTTCGGACATAAAGACGACGCGGGGGTCACTGCTTGTTGAGTTAACGAGTCGCCGGTATGTTTATTTATTTCGTATGAGTATTGTTTACATGTATGTTTTCGCCTACCCAACTGGGAACGAGGCGTGATATATATGTATGTATGTATGTATGTTTTTGCACTGAGTTCTAACGGCTAATTCGTCTCTGTATTTACACCGTGTAAAACTGTTGCAATTTTATAACAGAAATAGAAACGTACACAAGGTATTTAAATCTCTGCTTTATAAATACTAAATGAAGACAATGGCGTGAATACTAAATTTAGCCAGTGATCATATGGACAGATATATAAAAGTATAACGTTTTGGAAGTGGAATGTTAGCCTTCCGGGATCTATTGCCGCCATTAGCTATCTCCAGTTTTGTTAATCTAATGGTCATTGAAAATATTTTATTATGATCAACCTTTGTACTATGTGTTCATATAGAAAAACGAAATTCAGAATAAGATTCATTAAATAATAGTATTTCTTACAGTAAACTTTAAATACATATGGTGGTGCAATTAACGATGAACTATTATTAATTACTTTCGATCTGTATTGAAATCGCATTTAATAACAAGTTGAAGGTATGGTGAGTAAATATTTGTGAGTAAGGTACCGCTGGAGGCTTCAAGACTGCTATAACTTACGCTACAGGAACGCGCGGGCGTCGCTAGATAACTGATGATAACATACTATAACTACCGAGTGGTGATCATATAATTTATCGTATTAATTATTCATTACTGCATATATTTTATGCGATAATACATTATAAATTTAATTATATGCTTAAATTTCATTATGTAATCAAAAGTTTTATACAATTCAGCCTTTGTTTTCTAACACTGGACATGCGTTTGAGAATTATAATGAATATTGAGATTTTCCTCAAAGATAAACATATAGAATATATTACAGTTTTCCATACCAGTCAAAAAAACGTTATACTGCCATTGTCAAATTGTTTAATACAGAGTTTTGTATACGAAAATATTAAAGGTTTATATCGAGTATAATCTGAGGCTGCATCTCGCAAGAGCATGGTTTTACGTGAATGTGCACCTAAAATCGCGTAGGCCTGTTGTGCGGGCCTGTCACGACTCACGACGTGCTATTTGTTTTAAATCTGACCGGTGTTGCCATCAGCTCACACTATTTTGATGATTTTCCTTATGAATATCTGTCCAATATTGCAATAAAATTGCAATATTGGACAGATACTGTCAAAAGGCGTACGAGAGGTTTGATCACAAAATATGAATAGAAAACGTTTATATATAAGTTTGCCTACTGTGATTTATAATTATTGTTAAAAGCGTAATAATTTAATCATATACAAATTGAAAAGCTATTAAAAAGTTAAATTGTTCATGTGTGTATTGATTTTGTTGTGTATAGTGACAGTATAATGAGACGGGTAGATGAGAAAGATTAGTTTCCTTATATATACATATTATTGTAAAAATAACCTCAGGTAATAGATAATAGCGTTTCTTTAAAAAGACCAAAAGCACTGTGATCGCTTCCGTATAAAAACTCCGTATAACAAATAAATTTGGCAAATGCAGGAAATTCATTCCCTGCCTCGTCCATTCCCAGTCTGCGTTTATTTCGGGAATAAAACGGTTTTCACTAAAGCAGATTACATATGAATATTTTAATTAAATTGACTAGTATATTCGTATAATATAACAAATTTAAACGATGATTTTTTCCCATATAACATATTAAAAGTAACTTCTGGTTTTACTTACATAAAGGGGTTTCGTAAGAGTTTAGATTCAAAGTATTAATTATCGAAGTGAGATGTTAATTCTGTGTATTCTCGTTAAAGTGGCAAACTACATCAAAGCTGAATAGTGTAATGTATGGGCGGCGGGTGGCTAATGCGATGAGAGTCTAGATTCTTCCCTACCTAGCTCAGAGCGTCTCACGCGCTATTACCTACTGGTCCGGGTCGTGAGTGCGCTTTGCATATTTCAAGAATACGTTCTAAATGCGTGCACTGCGGTTAAGTGAAATGCATCTGCCTTTACAACATTAGCAGCGGGCTTAATGTTCTCTTGTTAAAATTCCCACGTTATCTTTTCGTCTGTACTTAGCCTTTGTTCATAGACATTCTTTTTGTCATGTACTTGCACTATAAAAATATTAACATTCCACTTAATGCTCCCATTACTGGGAAATGCGGCCTTCTCTTACAAAAACAGATACTGATACAGTTATTGGTAACTCGGACCATGTCGATGGAATGGAAAAATATTCATTTTTTTTCTATTTATTTAAAGCTGCCGTACACAGAGTAGACGATGAAGGTAGGTGCATAGGATGAATAAATAAGGTAATTATTAGTTATAATAACATTTTTTTCCAAAAAAATACAATAATTTACTTAACAAGAGTATGCAAATAGTAAGTAAAATCTTAATTTGTTATAAATAATTAAAGTTATTTTTTAATGTTTCACTACGATTCATTTCCGGCACCAAAGAGTTTACATACCGTTTTTAAAATAATATATGGTGCTATTATTATACTAGAGATGTACTTTTTTTATTCTAGAAATTTAGTTTACTTTAAAATGATTTGAAATATTTCAACAAATTTGTTTTAAATGTTTCAAATAATTTAATACTAAAGATTAATTGTGTATTGAAAATTTCATAGACTGTACCTCATTATACGACGTTGTAAAGGTCTCCTCGCTTAGACCTTGCCTATTAGCGGTCGGGCAAAAACGTGCGGAAGTCTGAGCCGACTAATTGGGGCTGTATTGAGACCGCAGCCAGGGGCGACCTGACCCATCCATCGATACTACTATTTTATATTAACCAACTTAACCATAAGTATATATTGTTAACCTATACTTTTTGTAATTAAAGTTTTTGTAAGTAGTATAAAATACTTAAATTTTTGTTACTGTTATGGATCCATAAAAAATGGAAATTCGATATTAGTACCTTTAACATATATCAAGGTTGGTGAATTAGTGATATGCGATAAGTTGAGGTCACCTGGGTGAAAATTGGCAGCAGATTTCCATCCGGCATCGCACGCAGGTTTCGCGCGTTAATTTTTCACAACGCTAACTCGCGCTATTGTGAGGTGTTGAAACGGCCATTGTTTCCCTGACAATGGCCTGACAATAGTCGCGTATCTCAAAAGGCCGCGGGCTTCCAAGCTCACCTCCCATAGACGCAACCAGCCAATATTAAAAGCCCGTGAAGGAGTTTTATTTTTTACGCCCTAAAGAATATATCCCAAACATATACTATTTTACGTGAAATACATTTCCACAAAACCTTTGTTTTTTTTTTTCAGTTTGTTATAACAGATTATAAAGTAAACATTAATAATTTTTTTTAAATAATAAGATATAAGAACGCCCGTTAACTTTAGCAAGCAGATTTTGGGTTAATTTTGATGGTTGTTAAAGTAATATAATAATGATGATGGATGAAAAGCTTTGCTCTTATTGTATTTTGTTAGAATAAAACGCATTTTATTGCGGTCACCAGTTGAAGAGTAATAATTAATTGCTCCTTTTTTCCGATTCCGATGCAAGCGAAACTACGCAAAACGACACTGATCGATGCTTTGCTAAGTAAAAAGGAATAAGCTTCGCGAAGAGAATTTTTTGTAAACACTTATTAATTACTTATATATTATTACAATGCTTCGTTCAATTAAAATTATTTAAATTATTACTACTTGTTCTGAATAAATTATAAGATAATAAAAACGAAAAAAAATCGAATATATTACTAAATTATAGCAATAGTCTTTTCAAGGTTCCTAAAATGTTTTTGTTGTAAATACCTAGTTTTTTTGCTTGTAGCTAAAAACATTTATTTAAGAAAACCGCTTTGTATGAAAATTAGGTGATATATATGTTGTGTTATTTTCATTAAGGAGATTCAGATTGATCTTAGAATGTAATTCGCTCCTTTCGTGTGGTACTGCTATTAAGCCGTGCTAGTAAAATCGATCAATTATTTTTCGCTCGGTTTGTGTTAAAAAGGCGGTCGCAACCGTTCGGATATTAAACGATCGTTCGACGTGGAAGGATGGAGAGTTCGGATAACGTTGGTGATGCCTTTGACGAACGCTAGCTATTCCTCTACGTCCTTATCGAGCCACTAACTTCGTTTTGCCGTTTAAAACTAAATCCTTCAGTTTTTACGTGTCTGATGATTAGTTTAAAATAAATCATTACTTTTTGGAAGTCGTACGACGGTGTAGACGACCAGACCTCTAATAGGAAATCATTAGCCTACCCATAACAATGTGGCGCTAGTCATGACGGAATACACTATGTGCGCATCACCGGAAGACATAAGGTTATCAGTTTTGTTACCTGTAGTAATTTTGATTGCTACAACGCCCTTTAAACCTGAACACATATATTCGCATACTACTATATGGCAGCGTCAACAGAGCCTTCGACTATTGAATTATGATTAAAAATTTAGATATTATGATAAAGTAATAACATATCTACTGGAACTGAAGACGTTTAAATTAAATAAGTTGGTTAATTATCCTTTTAACTTATCGATATATTATAAATGTGATGTATAATAATTACGTCACGCTTTCTCCAGACCAGTATAATAATTTAAGTAATATTTATGTTTGAGCCAAACGTGAGTAATGGCCGGAAGTACGAACTGTGCGAAAGTTTTAATATTGTACTCCTTAACAAAGATAGGTATATGGTGCAGTAAAGTCGGGTCGCAAGCCATTAGTATCGGTCGGCACTGGGCGACTTTGATCGATGCAGCTCCTGACTCCCCCCAGATGCATCCTACACACCCTGTCCCCTAAAAATTACTACAGTTAACTTAACTTGAGTAAAATGTTTTTAAGAATTATTTATCATTAAACTTGAAATTGTAATAAATTATTTTTATTATTATGTACTATTAATACAATTTTAGTATAGTTTTAATTAAAATTATTATTGCTAATAGACCTTAAAATACTTTTCTTAAAGCACCTACGATATCAAAGAGATAGTGTTAAGATATCGAGATATCCCTATAGACATTTAAAACTGTATATTATATATACTACAATAAAATACGAAAAATACTGATTATTTGTTTTTGCGTATATCTTCCAGCACTACTCTATAAATACATACTGACTTAAGAAAACATAACAGTATATATACATTTTCATTTAAGGATTCTTTTGCTATCGCCGATAATCAGGATTGGACATTATGCAAATATTTTCGTAGTTAGCAAAGTTAAAGTAGTAAATAAAGGGAATTTTGAGTCCTTTAAAACTTCTTTCTGTAAAATAATCCAGGAAATGTAACGCGTCAACACAAATGACTGGATAGGTGTTCAGAAACAAGGATTAGTTTCCATTGGGTAAACATTTATTATAAATGAATATTGTAAGGGAGTTCATTAACCTTAACAGGTGGACTTCTTTATTTATATTACACAAATAGTTATTTCTGGTGTGAACTTGAATATCCATAGAATATCTCCATGCTTTAGAAAGTCTACAATCTGTGATATATATCATCCAAAACTTTATGTCAAATTTAATAACCAAATATTTACAAAACAATGTCATACTTCCAATAGAGGAAGTAGTTGTGTATTACCTGTTTTAGATCCTATTATTAAGAAAATAAAATCAAATACTGAATATACTATTAGAATAGCAGACGGAATGATCTCATTCTACGTAGATCGGACTGCAAATTATAATTGTAAATCTGTAGGTACTCCATGATAACTTTGTTGTTAGGTCTTCTGTCATACGTAAGCTTTAGTTTTAATTTATGTGTAATATCCGTATACATATAAGAAATTATTTTGCTTATCTGGTTCGTGTTGTTTAGTTAATGATTCATATGTTTTCATATAGTATTGTAAAGGTTATGCCACTAAAGAATGTTAGTCGTGTGTCTGAGTTGGTCTAAGTTGTTTGTAATATGAGGGCGGGCGGGCGCGGTGGGCGGCTGGCGCCCACGCCGCACGAACAAAGCCTTCCGTGAAAGCCTTCGGACGTTGATAGATGCGATAAGCTTGGATGCAAGTACGCTGCATACATTTCTTGCCGTAGTTTTCTATGCTATATTATTTCAAAGCTTATAACCAATACTCTTAATGAGTCTTTTTATAAATTTGTAGAGATCATACCAATGATCAATTATAAGTCAGTTGCGCTTAGATCTGAAAATGCTGTTAAATAAATTCATGTCTTATATTAATGTTACATAGTAACATAAAGTACAAAATCGACAATATGTTTATATGCGTTTCCGTGGTCTTAGGAACTGCGTGTCGAAAAGAACATGATCGACATAACCTTGCCTTCGCGAAGGGCAATATTAAAAACCTATGTTTTAGCGGGTGTAAGAGGGCCCGCACAACAACTCACGGGACCCATTCCAACCTCATCTGCTTGTGGTGCATCCTGCTAATGAACAAACGAGGCTTGAGCTCTCACCAACCTGCATTGAGTCAATGTGTGAACGCCTAAACAGGAGTTCGTGGGAAGCCGCTTAATGTGGGCAGCGCAAGACCGATTGATATAGAGGACTTTGAGGAGGCCTATGTCCAGCAGTGGATAGTGCCTATCGGTTGATGATGATGTTTTAACGACACAAAACTTTATAAATAAGATTGTAAAGAGGTTGTTAAATTGTAGTTTTTTTTAGTATTATAAGGTAGAGTAGTTTCCATTGGTTCTGATACCAAAGTCCGTTGTTACCGTCTTGTGAGCGTTGTCTCTTTTTCATTTTTTGCGTTAATTTTGTTCCATTTGATTGTGTGAAGAAATAAACGACGCAGTTAAATGTATGTGTTTTCTTCAGATAAGTTATACTTGGCAGTCCATAAAACTTGAATTGAAACTAATGAATTTATTCAAAGAAAATTATTATCGTCTATTATGTTTAATTCGGAATCAAAAATTTAAGGGTTAGTTATTTGCAATCACCTTGAAGATTGATATGAGTCTTTAAAATTTATTTAAGTCCATAAATTAGTAATTCAGTACATCTGAGGGATGTAAAAGCGAAGAGAGCAATTTAAAAACAACTAAAGTTTAATAATATTTTTTTTAGAGTACGCAAATATATTTATTATATATAGCTTTCAGGTTTCTGACATATCTGAAATGTATCTGTGTAATTGTAATAATGTTATTTACAAAAGAAAATCTATGTGAAGATATAATGTTAAAATTGTTTTTAATAAGACTGCGCACAAATAAATTACATTATCGGCTAAAAGTCTGGTGACTGCGGACTCTCATATCCATCTAATCCATATTGCACAACTCACGTAAAACTAGACACGAAAATGCGCCGTTCAGTCTGTGGCGCAGCTCCGTAAATGCATTTTCTTATAATTCAGAGGCGTCACGTAGCCCGCACCCAGCCCCAGAGGCGAAAACCCAGCTACACAAGAACGCAAGCGAATTTGCAGTTACCCCTTTTTATCTCATGTCTCAACCTATAAAATGGTATAAGAAAATTGGATTGAATAGAAATGCGATGTTTTTTGTGGAAGTGCTTTGAATAGGAAATAAGTTTGTATTTCAATATCGCACGATAATTTTACAATGCAACTATAACGTACCTAGATGCAAATTTTATGCGATTCTATTAGTTATTTATTATTCATTGTAACTCAATCTAGTTATTCTGTACAAGGATAATACATCGCAGAGAAAGTTATATATATTTTTTTTAAATTAAACTGTAATGTGAAATATAGAAATTGGTTAAATGAACATTAAAAAAATAATTAAAACAGTAACGGTGTAAGTCTGTAAGTGGTTTGGAACAGTATGGCAGCAACTGTCATATCAAGCAAGTGAGCGCAGACACTATGCGAATATTTTATTTGGGCAGTGCGGGGACGTCGTGGCCTCCCTGTGCCTATCCACCTAGGAGGAGGGGGCGTTAAGTGGGGGTGGTGGAGTTACCGGGCCCGACGTTGATCGATGCACGTCTTGCGCCGGAGGCTGCACCCAACGTAATTCATTAAACGCTGAAACTGCAGGCGGATTTTGAGTATTAAAACGATTTCTCACGGGCTGTCCAGTTTGGCATCGCCTTTGTAGATAAAGCTACTCTAAACAGTTGATACTCTAAAGGGTATGCTTATCCATGAAACAGAATTATTAATAAAGTTGGAGTAGCGAATTACTTACTTTATACATAGTATTGTCATATATCATTTTGTTTTAGCTTATGCGGAGTTTTAGAAGAGCATGCATTTTGTCAACTACTTTCACTTATATTAAGCAATTGACGTGATTACCCTGTACATGGATATCGAAGAAATAAATGACGTACAGAATTTTATATAGATAACAGCTGACGATAAATTACTGCGCCTCTTGTAGAATAAATATACAAAATATTCTTTGTCATCTAAATATTCGTTTTACCATCACCTGTAGCTAATTGGTGATGAAAATGAGGACAAAATGTAATTTAATTCGGCTCCAAAATATATACTAGACTAGGTTAATCTAGACATCGCTAAACCAGGGCTAACAGCTATATTTGCTAAGCTTGCCATGTGGGTTAGCGATCCTAGTGTGTTAGCAATTCTCTTCAAATATTATGTCATCCGCTGTCGATCCAATATCGTTGTGCAGTACTACATTGATAATTCTTTTACCGATGAAAATAGTTTCATTATAATACAATATATAATGCTTATTATGTGTGTGTCGGCTTTTTATTTCTTACTCATGTAGACATGGATATTAATTGAACTTAATACACGTTCTTAATTGCGTCGAAACAACAACTTTAAATGAAGATTCTTGTCACGCTACACTGTAGCTAAATTTAAACTTTATTCAGTTATATAAGAGTGAAAAGTTGTATTTCATGGCATTGATGTTAAAAGTTGTATACTATACTATCTTCAGTAGCAGCAAAAGGAAAAGGTACAAATGTAATTTTGTAGATAGTTGCAGAAAACCGCTAAGCGATTTGTAAACTTGGTTTTCGGCGAATGGTTTTTAGTACTTAGGTTTACTTGAAGGCGTAAGTATTAGAAGGGAAATGTGAAGGCAGGTTCTTACTGCACCTGCATCAATCAACGTCAGCGGTAGAGTGTGGGACAGCGGAGGAGGAGATTAGGGCGAGGATGGGAGGGAAAAGAATTCGCTAAGGAAAGCATGCATAAATGCTTCCAAATAGATTTTTAAATTTACTTTGTTTTCTTTAAATTCAAATTTAGAGCATTTCATCAGATATTCAGAAATAAGAAACAAATTACAAAGCATATAGTAGTACGAGTAAAAAGGTTTTTTTTCAAAGAAAATAATCTACTAGTATTTTTCTTCTTTTCACAATGCAATGAAAATACCGAATTCTTAAAAAAACTATATGAATGACTTATAAATTACGTTTTACCTGGTTTAATATTTTTTTAATATAATTGTGATATATAATTATTTAATAGGAGTAAAGTCTTGATAAACTCTTTGTTTAACTAACATTCCGCCATCCCTTCTTGTGTTAAGATATAAGCCCCATATAACTTATTTGTTTACAAAAAATTCTTCATGCAATGCTAATCAATAGAGAGCACGAGTGAAATGCTCATTGCTGTATGTCATTATTCATTGCACATATTTATGTAAGTATACTAACGTAACAATACATTAAATATGATTAAATGTAATGCGCGTTATTTCGAAAGATCTATGGCGTTACTAAGTGCTTCTGTGATTTCCCGATATTGCACATTGTTATTTATGTCTCTATATAAAGTTTACAACTTTGAGAAAACTGGAAGGTGATTAAAGTCTATATTGTTTGTTTATTTACGCAAGTATTTTCTCGGTAAAGGATCTATTCTTCATAATATGACACAATGTCTTCAATGACATGGCTAGTGATGTCATCTTACTTACGCACGTATTCGTTTGAATTGCCTATTTCTTTAAGAGTTATTTTTCAATGCAATAAAGGCGTGAACATAAACTTTTATGGTAAACACGTGTAAGGTAAGTAGTACTGCGTGACAATACCCATCATATAAATTATTGTCTAGACACAAAGTATGTAAAGTACATAAATTTTTTAAACCTTTTGGAATAAGGTTTTCGTTGAAATAACTCTAAGAGGAGATGCTGCGATAGCTCAGTTTGTTATTCAACGGGATGCGCTAACGTTTAAATGAGGCGAAGGTTCGATTTCTTCTTGACTAGAAAATCCGGTAAAGAACAACAGCTTTCGTTAACATGTGATATCTTAGGGGATATCGTAGTGGCACCTGCACTACATGTACACTTTATGTTTTTACAAAAATACAGAAAAAATCATACAATAAAATATAATTATTATACAGAAAGAAAATAAATAATTATTATACAAAATAAACAAACCTCTTTCAATTTGATCAATAGATCAATCAATATATTTTTTCTTTGTTGATGTTCTTAACCTCCTGTTTTCGTGATAGAGGCAAAGTGAGATTAATTTTAGCTAGAGGCGAGCGTATGGCGCCAATGTAGACGTCTAGATGGCGCCACTGAGCACCTCGGCACGCGGCGCGCTTTTTACGCCGCTGCCTAACTTCCGACGATAAACCCACCCGTTGTAATCGGGGGATGGGAGAAGATATACATAGGTATGTATATCTTCTCCTTCATAGGTATGAAACCTAAAAGAATAGATTTTGAATTCAACTCTTAAAAAGTCGTAAGTCTTTTTGTTATCAAAAAGAGTCTATTTCTTAAGACTGTAATGTGTTATAATGTGTTTTATTCCCAGCGATAGAATAATTCTAATCATGTAATTATTTTACCAGTACGAGATACAAAAAAGTTGATCACTATTTTTATGTTTATTTGTTATGTTGTTTGTTGTGTGTGTAGCTCGATGGCCTAACTGTTCGAATGTGCGGCTTTCATTCCGAAGGTCGCGGGTTCGAATCTCGGCATGTACCAATGACTTAATATTTAAGTTATGTACATTTGTGAATTTTAGTTACAACAGCGAGATACAAACGGTGAAGGAAAACATCGTGAGGAAACCCGTACACTGAAGTCATCTTTGTGCATGTGTGGTGGCCCCAATAAAGTGGCATCAGGCTCGCCCCCTGTTACATGGGACCTAATCTGACCACATCTGGCGAAAAGTGGGTGTTTATTCACCTCTGCCTACCCCTACTGGGAAAAAGGCGTGATAATAAATAAAAAAAAAAAAATATTGTTGTGTTTGATGCAATAGCTGTCGTCGCGGTCGCCGTCTTTTAATGTCCGTGTCATTACTTTGGGACTGGGTTCTAATGGTGCGCTTATGTTTTGAAACTCCTATTAACAGTCTATACACTCCTATTGAACAGGCTTAGTTTTTCGTGCCGAAATTGACACATTGAACACACATAAAAATTTATCGCTTTTACACAGATTTACTGCAAAGTGATTCGTAAAACTTTGCACTAACCAAACTATAAAACACGTGGCCTACATATAATGTTCGCATTAATATAGCATTGTTATAAAATGATACGGGACGCACATTCAAATGTCTATCGGTTAATAGTTGTTTGCCACAAAGAAAAAGTCGCTGACCAAAGTATCACGGCGCATCCTATGTTAAAGGTATAATGTTGCCTTGGTCAATTCTTACTATTGGACATTGCGAAATAGAAATTGTTAATTATGCTTGTGACTTCTTAGAATCCAATGTAGGTGACTCTGTAGATATTTTAACAGGTCGTATTATGTGTAACAATAAACACATTTTTGTAATTTTTTTATACATTAAATGTGTAATTTTCGAATCATGATGAATATAATAAGTGTCGCAATAATGAAAGCACTATAATTGGCCTTTTAACTCCTTCTATTGTGATTGTAATTTTTTCCTTGACAGAAGGTTAGTACATCGTATTCAGTCAGTGTTCAGAAAAAAATATTGAACATTCATTGTTAATAAAAGTTTATTTTTTCTATAAAGATTGTGTATGAAATTGCTATTAAAGCAGCGGAAAATCTTGGCGCGCTGTATACAATTCGCACTCAACTATTACAAGAAAACTTAAGAAGTAAATGAAAGTGAGCTCGTTTTAAACATTCCACTTTGCCTTCCCGTTTCACTATAGGATTTAGTGATTTTAATGTGACCTGTTGCATATTCCCTGGAATTGTTCCAGCGTATTGTGACGGTAATAGTTCTGCGTATAAATATTTTTTAAAGTATTGTTTTTTGAAAAAGAAATAGAAAGAAAGGTTAAGTGAAGGAAAAAATTTAGGCACTGACATGTAAATTTTCATATATCACCAATGTCAACCTTTGCAGTGCCTATTTCTGCCGTCAAGCAAACATGTTTAAATTTTGATTTAAAGTTCGCTGTAGGTTGTTAAATTAACTAAGTAATGAGACTACCGTTTCATGTTCTCAAATGATGAGGACACATGTATGATACTGTGTCATAATCGCGTAATTATAATACAAACGTATGTACTATGTCCTGTTCATTGCTCATAAGTTAATATGTATGTTTAACATAAACTACGTCCTTATTTCTTCTCTTTAAGTCTTGTTTATAATTATTAAACTAGATTAATATATTTAAATTGGTCACTTTTTATCTTACTTTAATGTATGCCTAAATAAATAGATCGCAGCAGTAATACTAATGTAAATAATCATGTGACATTCGCCTAAGCTGCAATTAATTATGTCTCTAATACTTAAAGTTAAATCCACAAACTGCAGCGCATTTAGGTATTATCCATCCTATTTCCCTACTTAATGGTAGATGAATGTCGTTAGAAGTCGCAAGTGCTCGTAAAACCGAGCGCTATTCTCCTCGTTCGCGTTGCGACACCGAAGTTTTGTTCAAAACAGAGTAGGTTTGAGAATGGTGGAAATTGAATCGCACCCTAGCCGTAGCTAGGTTATCCTACGGCCGTTCCTCACTCTGTAATTGCTCTTAGCTGTGGTAGTTAGCTCACAGCTACAAGCAGTGGACGCAAAGTGGCGCTGAACGAAGCGCTACTGCCTAATTGACTATACACTACTTGCAAACAGCTAATTACCAGTTGCATTTACTAAATTGTGCCCATCTATTATATATTGCTAACAATTAAATTGTTCGAATTTCTGTGAGAAAATCTATAAAGTTAAACCAGTTGCCATTAGGCTATTTTATAAATTTTCAAGTAATTGCTAACAGCAGTGCTCGATTGAGACTTGCGGTTATACTTCACGTTAATATTTTTGATTTACTGCGTCTTATTCGGTTTTTAGTTTCTGGGTGTTTGTTTGAAAAAAAAAAGAAATGATAAGTAAAATGTCACAAATAACTATCGATTAGATTTATTCTGCAATAACACAAGATAAAAACTAATCTTTAATCGGAGGAAACTCTTTATTTTATCTACGAACGCTTTTGAATGAGTAATTAGTTAAACAAAATGTGTATTAAATATTGTTTAGTCGTAAACGATTCGCGACCAATATAATATGTATATATTATGTAAATTCACAGACAGATCTTTGGGTCGAAATGCCTTTTTAACATTTACTAAATTGAGTTCAACTTGTCTTTATGTCCATTCAGCAATCAAAAATGTCTTTAAGTCGGGTTCCTAGTTTATATACATATTAATAACGCACCATCTAATTTTTATTATCGCATCAACAATGCGTTAAATAACAAGGTAAAAACTATTTTTTTTTACTTTGTAGCTAAGAGTTGCCGTGTTTTATTCGTGACTCGTGAGGAAATTAATATACATTGTCGAATTGTTCACGTGAGAACGTGTTATGATTTTGAAATGACAATAGTAAAAATTATAATGTGTAAAAAGATTATGCGATACACTGCTGGTAGGTCTTTGTTGACGAAAACTGTCTTGGTAGCTATCACTACAGCGTGTGCATCTGTCGCTAAACAGTAGTGTGCAAATATTACTGTGTTTAATGGGTGCTGTAAGTAGTAAAATTAGTCGAGTCCCGAGGTTTAACATTTTATATCTTAATACAATGAGCACAACGTGGTGCTGTGTACGTCATTCTAACCATCGGCACGTGGGTACGAACTGACGTATCATTTGGTCGTCTCTTTGTTTTGTCAACAAGTTTTTTCTGTAAAGACTAGATAGAAGATATATATATATATATATATATAAATGTATTCTTTCACAATTCCATGACACAGATTTTATTTTCTCTTTCTCTTCATTTGAAGTACAACATATTTGTAAGTAATATACTTTCAAGATTTCAATAAAAACGCACGCTAAACATAAAATAATATTTGTTAAGGTTTAGAATGTATCTCTTTCTAGCAATTATATGAAGAATTTGATTAAAACCTCCAATGATCATTTTTATTTATTGCATGGACCTTGACCTAATTTATAGTATATTTCAAGAAACATAAAATAATATGATAGTATATTAAAAAAAAAGTAAGTGCAAAGTACACCGTTTGTTTGTTTCTTGTATACGCTTTAGTATCGCTGAATCACTAGTTTTGTGGTTAAGTTTGAAAAGTTACAGTTAAGCGCAGTGGCGTCATGTAGACGTCTACATAGATGCTGAGCTAAATTAAAACTTAGACGAAACAACTTACTTGTGTGATACTTGTTTATAGACAGCCGTATATTACAGTACAAAAATTAATCGAAAACAAATTAAAAATTGGTAGTCAAGAAATCACAGCGGTAGCTACTTTAATAAATAAACCATATACTGCAGGGTGCATTTTAATTTTTAATTAAAATATCTTTAGTGTTTTTACTACGGTAAGATTTTAATTAATATCCATGAAGCACGAAAATTAATAAAGAAAATTATTTAAGCGCAACACAGGCTGTCCTAGAAAAGCTTTACGAATAAATTTGTTTTATCATGTCTATAATCTTATAGAGTACGTACAGAAGGTACTGTCTGAAATTGTTTCTGTTTTGTGGCTTGTAGCAATGAGCGCCCATTGCACGCCATGATTACACTATTGCATGATAAGCTAACCGACGCTCATATGCACTGTACCGCCCTTTTCTATGCATGCATATCTTCTGAACCGTAAAAAAATATTTTATTAATTACAGCAAGCGTTGGAATAATTAAAGTACATTGCCTTCTTATAGCGGCAGTTTGGTTGTCATCGTAAACACTGTTACTTTCATACTTCATCAGTCTTTTGTATTAAAATTATTCGCCAATATATTGTTTCTTATTTCCAATCTGTACATCTATAAATATTATAATGCCAACAGGGAAATAGAGACAGAAGATGTGAACCAGATAATCTATTAAAGTCACTAACCTTTATCTCATAAATGTGAAAATTTAAAAAATCTGTTAATGAAAATTTTAGTACTAACGTTAGTAACTTTAGAAGAAAATTACAAAACTTGATAAATAATTTTTATATTCTTTTATCTTGTAAAATAGTTACTGGTGGTAGGTCTTTGTTGTTTAGGAAGGTACCATCGCAGCGGCGTCAAACAGTAATTTACAAACATTACTGTTTTCCGGTTTGTAGAGTGCTTTAGCTAGTATAATTACCGGGGCACAGAGACGCAACATTTCATGCCTCAAGCAACGAGCGCAATATAGTCAAGCATATATAATCCTAACTAGCGCCACCTTGATTATGACCTGGCGCATCGCTTACCACCAGGTAAACTACTCGCTCGTCTCTTCGCATAATTGGAATAAAAAAAAATAAGTCTGATAAAATAGATACCTAGAAAAGGAGAAAAGAAGAAATTTTTAAATCAAGCTCAGAAACCATCAAGAGCTGGTTTCGATTGAAAAATTTAATCGAGTTTTAATAAAATTTAACAATGAAAATAAGTACTTTGCAATCTTCCGTCTAACGTCTTTTCCGATAGCGTGATAACTAAAAAATAAAAGACGTCAAACCGTATTTTTTTTTCAATAAAAGGCGTCGAGGCTGTTCGTATATTTAATGCATTCGGTGCAGCGAGTCACGCAGCCGGGCGGGCACTGCGGCACGCAACAGCGCTGTCATCGCGTGAACACATCGACGCCATATTTGTTTCAGGTTCGTGAAAATGAGCATAGGTAGTATTTTGACTACGTAAATTTCGTTTAAAAAAATATCTTTATTTGAAAAAAATTTAAAAGTCGCCTAAAAATATTATTGTCTTTTTACGTTTAAAAGAAAGGCCGGAGACAAAACATTCTCGCCATGATTATCATTAATCAGTCAATAGATGTCCACTGCTGGACACAGACATATGGCAGGTGAGGTTGACTTGGGTTCCGCGAGTTGTTGCGTGCAACCCCTTATACCCCTGAACGGAACACAGCAATATTATACCAGCGGTATTACAAGACATGTCGCGGAACCCCTTCTAACACATCGAAAGACGCACCACCGAAGTAATATTGATGAGTTTTAGAGGCATATCTTGAAGATTTCTCCACCGATATAAAAAAAAAGTTGACACAAAAAAGGTTTATAAGAGTAGAAGACAACCTTATTATGATTAAATTTTCACGAATTGTGTTTTCCGAGGACTGGAAATATTTAGATGAGAAAGATAAAATAATTTTCTGTTTTGTCGATTTTAAAACTAGTGTATTAAAAAATTTTGATAACAAAGTTCGGCGAACTAAATACTGTATATGGACATATATTATATTCATACATATATATTATTGTCTACATTTACACTGGGTCTTCCCCATGAGGGTTTGTTTTGGGTAATATTTGTAGCTGACAACAGTTACATATGTGAAGTGCTCTAGTTAGATCACAAGATTGACTTAGACTACGAATAGTTAATAAAATAACTTTAAAAATTAGGTTTTGAAAATAGAATAGAATAGAAAATGCTATATTACACACCAAATAATATTACATTTAAGAAAGGAATATTATATAATAATAAATGCGCAAATATCTACATATATATATATATATATAAATATATGTATGTATACATTCATACACTTAACGGCATTATATAATAATATAAATAAAGCTATTTTTTTAAAGTTGTTTCTGATTAATATGGACAGTTCTTTTTATTAATCTAGTACTAATTTATTATTTTTATGTAGCAGTTATAAATTGATTACCTTATTCCATAATATATTACTACTCCGTAATGGCCTATTGATTATACACATAATCCAGTCATGCGAAAATGCCATTCATTAATTTTTTTTTATAAAAATTTAAACGCACCTTTTTCCGTTGTATTAGCATCAGAAAGGAAATGATTTTAAGGGCACCTTTTTATATTAAAATCAGTTTTGTAACATTTTACAGTAAAATTCTTATCTTCGTTAAAACTTCAATTACATAGTTTTTTTATTTCTAAGTTATATGAAAAAACGGTCAATAAAATGTTATCTTGATGATTAAATGAAATGTCTACCAATAAGTGATTAATTTTATTTTTATTCTACTAAACGACAAGACAAGAAGGAGGTTCATCGGATGGTAAGTGATACACCTACCCATAACAACTAGGCGCTACTTAAAATGATAGCACCACATTAAGCTCGTCGCCTTGAGGCATAAGATGTAAAGTCTCGCCAGTAATTTCATTAGCTATAGCGCTCTGGAAACCGGAACACAGTAATATCTGCACACTACTGTTTGGCGGCAGAAATAAGCGTTGTGATGGTACCTATCCAGACGGTCCCCGGCAACAAAGACCTACCACCAGTAAAAGAATTAATTGACATGTTATAATAGATTTTTGTAACGCTTTACAGCAGGTGCAACATACTGTGTAATGCTAGTTAAAATAATTAAGCTCAAAAGTGAGGGTGAGTCGTGGTGGAGCGGCTGCAAAACTAATTTATTTAAAAAATGTTATGAACAGTTTGTTTTGACGTAAGATGTGTGGTAATTATAAGATGTAAATAATTTTTTTTTGTTTAAAAAAAATTTGTACATAACGTCATAAATTTTTAATAAACTTGTACTTGTACGGGTGGCATCTGTGTTACCGGAGACCGTGTAAGAACCCCCCGAACAGGTTCCCGCCTTGTCGTGGCGTTTGGTTTTAGTGACTACTGGCTTGGTCACCCACGGTGAAACTAAGAGGAACCTACCGGGCCAGCCCGGTGTGTAAGGCCAGCTCGAAGTGTAAGGTCAGCCCGAGGTGTTAACGCCACCCCGAGGTGTGATGCGGGCTCGAGGTGACCGTTCCAAGTGAGCTCCGTATGCTCACCTCGGATGTGTGCCGGTGGGCCACGGGGGCAGGTTTATACTACCCTTCGCAGCCGTACAAAGGTTGGCGGCAGATCCCAAGACTAGAATCGCCGCAGAGAGTCAGGACAGTTTCCTCTCTTGGCTCCCATGGCCTCTGAGTGACGGATTCAGAGGCGTCCGTTAGCCAGGTGACTATAAGAGGCCGAGAAGAGAGTGCGCTGTAAGTTCCGGCGTGCCCTTACAGAAGTGGAAAGGGGTGGTTTTGCCTCCCGAGGTCGGGCTGCATGATGTTGCCGGCCCAGGCGGGGTCGTGGAGGTGTGCGAAAGCGCACCCCTGGCCCTGACATAAAGCAACGAATGTGGAACATCATGAGGGTTTTAGTCGGTACAAGTTCGACATAACCTGTCTTTGCCCCCCCGAGTGCAGGTATGCTAAGGCATTTCTCCCACGTAAAAAAAAGATCGTCTAAGTTGGTAGTTGATGGACCAACGCACTTCTGTTACCAAACTGTAATGTGCATAATTAAATTACTGTATTCTGGTTTGAAGGGTGTTGTAGCTAAATAAATTAGTGGGGTAACGAGACTTAATATCCATTGTATCAAGGCAGCGAACGCAACTTACTTTCGCGCACTTTTCGCGTTATTTTAAAGTTTTCTTTCGTTAAAGGCAAATCCGCTAGAGAAACGTTCCGTGAGATTAATGGTGTTTTGGGGGATGGTACTCTATCACTTCGAACCGCGGAGGAATGGTTTCGACGATTCAGAGCCGGTGAAAACGACACCATGGATAAGCCAGCCGGCGGAAGACCTGTGACGACAAATACCGATCAAATCATGGACTACATCGAGTTAGATCGGCATGTGGCATCTCGTGACATCGCCCAGGAGATGGGAGTTAGTCACCAAACCATTTTAAACCATCCGCAAAAGGCTGGATACAAAAAAAAGCTTGATGTTTGGGTGCCGCATGATTTGACGCAAAAAAACCTTCTGGACCGAATCAACGCCTGCGATATGCTGCTGAAACGGAACGAACTCGACCCATTCTTGAAGCGGATGGTGACTGGCGACCAAAAATGGATCACATACGACAATATCAAGCGAAAACGGTCGTGGTCGAAGGCCGGTGAATCGTCCCAAACAGTGGCCAAGCCGGGATTGACGGACAGGAAGGTTTTGCTGTGTGTTTGGTGGAATTGGAAGGGAATCATCCACTATGAGCTGCTCCCATATGGCCAGACGCTTAATTCTACCATCTACTGCGAACAACTGGACCGCTTGAAGCAGGCGATCGACCAGAAGCGTCCAGAATTGGCCAACAGGAAGGGTGTAGTGTTCCACCAGGACAACGCCAGACCACACACTTCGTTGATGACTCGTCAGAAGCTACGGGAGCTCGGATGGGAGGTTTTATCGCATCCACCATATAGCCCTGACATAGCGCCAAGTGATTACCACCTGTTCCTGTCCATGGTGAACGCCCTTGGTGGTGTAAAGTGAACTCAAAAGAGGCTTGTGAAAAGTGGCTGTCCGAGTTCTTCGCAAATAAGGAGGGGGGCTTCTACGACGGAGGTATTATGAAGTTGCCGTCTAGATGAAAACAGATTATCGAACAAAACGGCGCATATTTGAACTAAATCTGATCACTGTAACACTTTTTATAAAGCATTGAATAAAGAGCAAAAAAGCGGAAGGGAGATATTTGCCAAACTTATATATTGACTTTGTAAAGGCTACAGCACAGTGGTCCACATCCATACTCTACGGCAGGTTATACAAAAATCTACGGAGTTTAATATGCCCTTTTGTGTGGCCTTCGTGGATTATGAAAACGCCTTACGCCTTCGACTCCATTCAGACCAGAGTTCTGGAGTCCTTACAGCGATGCCAAATTGACCATCGATGTACGGAAGTGCATGTACAATGCCGCAACGGTGACCGTGCAAATCCAAGGACAGCAGTAGAAGCCTATCCAATTGCAGTGAGAGGTGAGACAGATGGACGTAATATCCTTGAAACTGTTCACAACTGCGCTGGAAGACGTATTTAAGACTCGATTGGAACACACAGGGCACAAACATTACCGGCGAGTACTTACCGTATCTACAGTTTGCGGATGACGTGATTTTAATGACAGAATCGCTGGAGGATTTTAGCAGAATGCTAAATGATCTCAATAACGCTTCCCGATGCGGCAGATGAATTTGGACAATGACAATAATCCTTAGTCCAGTAATCTTCGGAAACGCGGTCATTGAAGAAGTAAAAGAATACGTCTACGTCGGAGAGATTATAGAACTAGGCCGAGGTAACTTCAACAAAGAGATCGATAGACGCATTCGACTGGGCAGCGTTTGGGAAACTCCGCTACATCCTCACCTCACAAAAACCCTCAAGACAAAAGTCGTTAACCAGTGCATCCTCTCCACCCTTACTTACGGCACAGATATTTGATACCTGACCATCGTGCTGGTCCACCGATTTAAAGTAGCACTGCGAGCGATGGAGAGAGCTCTTCTTGGCATTTCTCGAAGGCACAAAAACCGGAATGAAGAAATTCGATGGAGAACTAAAGTTGTCGACGTTGTTCTCAAAATCGGCAAGCTGAAGTGGTAGTGGGCCGGCCATGTCTGTCGTGTCAGTGACAGTCTAATGGGGGAGAAAAGTCTTGGAGTGGAAGCCGCGTAGAGGTCGCAAAAGTGTAGGGCGCCCTCCCTCCAGATGGACCGACGACATCACCAGAGCGGTCGGAAGTGAGTGGATGCGAGAAGCTGAGGATCGCATTTGGCGGATGATATTGGGAAGGCCTTTATCCATCAGTGTTAGTGTTTGGGTGATGATAATGGTGAATTATTTCACAAGACTCATCGCTTAGTTGTATAAAAAAAAATAAAGTATTTTCTGACGATTATTCTTTTCGCGAAAACATTTCAACGTTCTTACCCTAAATTTATTTTTTTATGTCATAGGGGTGGAAAAATATTAAACATTACATTAGAAATTGGATGATTTTTCTTTCTATTTATTATCTGTTATATTTTAAGAATGAAACTCATTGTCCTATATGTATTTTATCAATGTCCTTAGTGTGCTAATTATCGACACTGTATACACTAATAATAGTTACACGTTAAAAATTTAACTTGAAAGTGTGTATATTACACAATGCAGTTCTATAGCAAAGTTCTTTATATCTCACAATTTATTATAAATATGATCAGGTCGTCCTATAGACGATAACATAATATATGTCAAAATTTGCAAAGTACATCGTTTCAGTTATTTTATCTTTAAAAAACATTTCATATTCTCCGTTTCTAAATAAAAATATGTAGGTGTATAAAATTGTATGAATAGCTTTGGAACGTTTCTACTGATAAGAAGTAATTTTTGCTTTATACAATTAATTGTATATTTTTTAATAGCATTGAATGCAATATCTTATCTAATAGGTCATCTTATTTCTTAAAGCAATTAGTTTCTTAAAGCAGGTATCATGTATTATGTAAATATTCTCTGGTTATAGTCTTCTCTCGTCGCTTTCATTTAACAAATAAATTGCCAAGGAACAAAATAACTTTACTTGTATTGCGTAATTTTTCCTTTTAAAAGAAGAATAAATAAATTCTTGAGTGTACCTTTAATCTAAGGTCAAAAGGTTTCTCTAAGTAAGACGTAGGTCAAGTAAGATGTAGACATGTCTAATATTAGGAACGTGTAAAACTTATTTTGGATCGCGACTTATTCTATGACTCGATCTCTAGTTCGAAAAAGAGTTTCAAAAATTATAAAGAAAATATTTTTGTACTTATTGTACAGTTGACGACTCGAAAATTAATAAAAAAAATTCACGTAATACAAATTTTATACCGACAATGAAATGTAGTAGTAAATATATTCAAGTCGTTTTCTATCACTCGGTACATAAATTAAAAGCAGTTGTATTTAGTTTACATAAAAATAAAGCAACTGGCTTTCTCAACGAGTGCCGACTGCGGATACAAGAAATAGTTAAAAGTGAAATTAGATATTTCTTACTGAAAAAATTTACTATACAAAGCATAAAGCTAGGCTGATGTAGTGATATTTGTTATATTTTAGAATAAGAAAGCTGCATTCACTTGGACTGTATTTTTTATAACGATGTTAACTGATAACAAAGTTGTAATGGAAAGTGGGATGGGTAAGTAAAACGATACATAAATGAAGCTCATCCGAAGTCAACGCACTCGCTTAGGTTGGAAGCGCCTTCTATATAATGTTTTAGAAAATCCCTGCAGCGTTTCAAGAGGGGGGCACTGAAGTGCAGACGGGCGGGGGCTGATGTTGATAACCTGGATCGGGAGCGAGGGCGCAGGGTCGCGGACCTTGCTGCACGACCGCGCCCAATCTGAACCTCAGCCCTGTGTTCTACCTCGCTTCTCGTTCACAAGATAATCGTAGAACTGGTGTTAGGTAAATTACATTTATGAAACTTTTGGCAGGTTCTTTTAAATTTATGAAGCATTTTAATTGTTAAATTTGTAGATAAGAAATACAATTTTAACTATTTTCTCGTACAGACAACTAAATATTATACTATATCATTATCCGTACTAAACTCATGTAATATTGATTAATATTATCTAAACAACTTGGGTAATATTCACATGTGGTTTTGCTTTTTGTATTTTAAATAATATCAATTTTAACCCAATAATTACTAAACATATCAATAGTAAAAACTCTTGAGTATTTTAGTGAGTTACTTGAATAACATGCATACGTACTTTAACTTGGTTGGTTTATGAACATCAATGAATTGTCACATCTGCCTCGGTGGTGTCTCGCGTCGCAGTAAAAACCTTCTGCTTGCATTTTTTGTATGCGCGATGGGGGCTGTTATTAATATATACGAGATAAGATTCCCAGCGATGTGGTGCACGATACCGAGCAGTGTTTCGAGTCGCCGAGACATTGTAAAGCACGTGAGTTGATAAACTAATACTCATTAATCACGCGATACGTGAAATGAGTTCACATGCAGACTGAGAAAATCGAGAAATTTAAATATTTTCCAAAGAAAAGCGACAGCTTGATAGCGCAGATATCAACCAAGTATTGAGGTTAGCGAATACTCAATTTATGATAAAGAAATTCTATTTAATTCTTAAAAAAAAACAGTACCATTAATATAATATTGTTACTATAATTAGTACGAAGATCTAAGCAAATTTTTTATTGTTACCATGCGAAAAGGTAAATGTCACTAATAAACAATATACCTGCGCTACCTATATTAATGTGGTTCCACCTAAGTAGTTAGTGAAATGTATAATTATTTTACTAGTTATGCTCTTACGTTATCTAGTTATTTTGCTAACTGAAGTATCATTTTAGTCGAATCTTAATGGATATCCTATAAGTATTTGTGTGGTTATAAAAATGATATAAGGCATATTAAGAGATTATTAAGCTCTGCTCAATATATATATAAAATTTTAAACCCTATATGAAGTAATTAATATGAGAAATTTTATATCAATTGTAATAAGCTAAAGACAGAATCTATTTGTAATAGTTTTACACCTGTACTCACGTGTAAGCTCCAGCGATTAACAACATTTGGTTCTAAATAAAGTTCGTTAAAAACTAATGAGTATTTTTAAAGTTAGCAGATTGTTCAATTATGTAATGATGACCCATCTGCTAACTTTAAAAATCTCTTCTGTTAAATAGTAAGCTCGACAGTTCATTCCCTATTATTTTGTTCCCTATTTTTATCCAAATGTTATGGGCAGAAACTTAATCGAATTAAATGCGATCGTGATTGTGTCCGCTATACCTTTTTAGGTCTAGAAAATAGATATTTCCTATAATTCAATCGAGGAAAATTACAACCTCGCCGGCTTAGGAGTTCGCCTTCCTTATTGTTATTAGAGGTCCGGTGTGCGTGGATTGACCCCAATGTTTAACCGTAGGCGATCGATCGGCAAGTTACGAAGACTTTTTAAAACTTGAGATGATAGTTAAATATACAAAAACTATTGAATTATATCTATAGTTTAAGTTTGTTAAAATATTTAAAGTACAGGTGTTTTACCGATATTAATTCAGATATTCTGGATTCTTCAGATCATATTGTTATATAATAAATATTATAATAAATCACAGTGGCTATTTCAGTAATGTGCAATATGTGCCAAGTTAAACCTGGAGCTTGTTAATTTATTTATATCAACAGTAACAGCATTTTCGTCTAATGTAATTATTACATCCTGATCAATTAGAACAGACTATACTTACAGTAAAAATAATATACTATACGTACAAAGTTTGCAATGTATGATATTGCAAAGTTTAACAATTAAACAATAACTAAATAGTTTTATTCTTTTTCTTAAAATATTACAGTTTGCTGGACCATTATTTTTGTTACATGAAGTCAAACAATTCATATGTATAGAACTTTTAATATTTATTTCAGAACAAGGTTATGTCTGTGAGAAAGTTCTGAACTACAAATTGTTTGTCTTGTGTATAATGTGTCTCTCTGTAAACTTTCTGTCTTGACAAACATTAAGCACAAATCGCTAAGAGTTCTATTATTATGATGAAGGAAAGTGATTAAATTGAGCATTTTTGGATTTGTATTTATTAAGCTATTTATCGAACGAAGAAAATAGAGAAAGTTAATGAAAAGAAGGTATACATAAAACTTAACTTCCCGACGTCATATAGAAGGCGCTTCTCTTGAAATGGAAAGAGATAATCTACGTCTGTAGGTTAAATATCATTAGATAAACAACAGATTCGATATCAAGAGGATAGGTTAGAAGACAGGAAAGAAAGAGAAAAAAATATAGAAAGATATATTTACAGAAAAATAAAGACAAGATTTAATGAGAAATGTGCAAAACCGTGATTATTGGAGACAAAGGAGGTCTACGCCGTGGAGGTGACTTCTTACTTATAAATAATCATCATTATTGTCGTATACTTCCATTGTTGGACATAGTCCTACCAGATGATCACACCAATCGGTCTTGAACAATATTTAAAACTGAAATATTTTAAATTTAGCAACTGTATATGCGACATGCGAGTAATTCGTAAGTAATTTAAAAGATTATTGCTCAGTCTCTTGCACACTTTTATTGCGTAATGAATGAAAGGTCGGCGCTCGAGGGCGGCGGGTGGGGTGGCAGTGGCTCACACGGGGAGCAATACACCCCCTTTCCACCCGAGCCTTATTTCGGGTCATCGAGCCCGGCCCCGCACCAGCAAACGCAGTCGGTGCCGTCTTGCAAAATGTACTTTTCATCTAGGATTAATCATTTAAAATATGCAAAGATCAAAATGAGTTCATCTAAATAGTTAAGTGTAAACGCCAGATGTTAAAGAAACAAATCGTTATATCTTAGCAGTTGGCATCAGTTACTTAAACTAAGATTTTTACTTAAATGAAATTAATTACATTATTTTCAGACTATAAATTTGGCCATTAATATCAAATATCAGTCGAATATAAATCGGTAGTAATAACGGTAGCATTTTGTATAGATCTCAATGACAGTTATTTTACATTAATAAGTTTGTTGACCAGATAAAGATATATACTTTTCGTTTAGCGTTTTTTCTACAATATTAATGTATAGGAGATATACAGAGATTCTTTGACTCGTCACGAGGTCTTCGAAACTATTAGACGTAAAGGCACAAAATTTGTTAGAGACATTGCTTCTGCCAGTTAGTTGTCGCGAAGAATGGATTTTATAAAATTCTTTCCTCAAAGGAAGTTACGGCCAGCAAAGCGGGTGGGGAAGAGCAAATATTACATAATGAAGTTTCTCAAATAACTTACATAACGTACAAAACGAATCAAATTAGTTAGAATAATTTTCAGAGATGTAATAGCAAATACTCTAGGTTTTAAAGTAAAAAGTAAAGCTTCAAATTTAAAAAGGAGGTTTCTGTTTTATCGGTGTTGTTAGCAATTTCTATATAATTACCAGCAGCGTTTCACTTTCCTGTTATTTGAAGTAAATATTAATAGATTTTATAACTGTAATATGTTCTTTTAAACTTATTTTATTAAGCAGATTGTAGGTTCCAATATACGATGTGAATACAAGCTTTCTTCAATTTAACTCCAAGAAAAAGCTCAGAGTACTAGCAGAATTATTAAAAAGGGAGTTATATATAGAATATGTTATATTACATATGTATATTGAAGTTTTCTAAAACTATAGTGTACCATTTTATTAATTCAGTGTGCACACAAATATGGCATGTATAAAAAAGCATGTTTATTGAAGAAGCCTGCTTGAATACGTAATAACAAAAATATATAATTTGGAATGTGGGAAGGAAATTGACAGGCACGTTACGTATAATAAATCTAATTTGAATTTTGTAACAAAAAACATTTTTTTTTATTATACTTATTTCAAGCGTCACACAAATATCACGATAAAGAAGTAACAATAATTTAGTTTCATATGACTGCATTACACTATTTTAGAATAATGGTTGAGGTAAGATGGTATCAATAAAATCGAATAACAATTCGAATCCTTTAAGCAAAGGTTCATTGACTCCAATAAAATGTTAATTATTAAAAAAAAATTGACTACTGATGAATAATTTATAAACAAATTTACATCTTGAGCCTAATTTATGAATGTTATCGGTAAATTAATAACAGTTATAAAATTGTAGTCTCCCAGTCTTGATTTTTTTATTTTGATTATCAAGCAAAGACTTAAGGTTTTCTCTTATGATGCTAGACAGACATATAACATTAGAATATTCTTGGATAAAATTCGGCGGATTGCCTTCCGTCTGCAATGAAAAGTAAAATAATGCAAATAGACCACAGTCTCTGAATAATAATTAAATATATAGTTTAATAAATTAGATATTTTGTTGTCGATAAGAATATACTTTGAATAGAAATGTGATAACAAATTACTTAATATTACCTCCTAAAGATAAGCTTGAGAATAAAATCATCATTAAAGATGTTTTCAAATGCTAGCAGATGTAATATGTCTCGTTCTCCGACAAATTCGTTTTCCTTTCCCGTGCCATTATTGCAAGTGAATTTTTTTCTAAATGATCTAGCAAAGTGTCATCGTGTCCAATTATCTAGAATATTCACACTCCGTTCAGTTGGTGGCTCTGCCTGAGAATAACTCATTAAAGTGATATTTGTTATTGAAGGTAACTGATGTTGGAATGAGTTATACATTTCAAATAAATGAAATTTTATTAAATATGATTGAAATATAATGTTTTATTTATTTTTTAGGGTAATGTTAGCTAACCATATCATTTCTAATAAGAATAGGAAGATAGCTTTTTATAAACAAAAGCATAAAACAACTTTTCGTAGGGCGATATTTTAGTATCTTCTTTTTTCTGTTTAAACTTTCATTAGAAGTACTTAATTGTTAATATTTAGTAAGATGTGTACAAAAATATTAAAAAACGTTTCATTCAAAGGCCTTTATTGCATCTATAAATAGTTTTCTCGTGAAACGAATTTTTAAGACATTTTTTTTTCTAAAAGTGTATATCGAGGGAAGGATTCTGAAATAGCTGAAATAGTACTATAGAGGTTTTAAAGTACACCCAATAAGAAAAACCTAAGAGAGTAAACGTTTATTGTGCTAAAGAAAGGATAAACGTCATGTGACAAGAAATATTTTATATAGGACAGTGAATAGACAAGGGTAAATATAGATGTCGATCTTTATTTACCCTTATGTCTATTATTTTGTCGAAAAGTGTGGATTGATTATGTAATAAGTATTGAGGGATAAAAGTGTAATTACTAATATGACAGATAGATGGAGTCATCACCGGTCATGATTTCAGTATTGTATTTAATGTGATATAGATATATAGTAGAATTGAATGGAGAAAAATATACATTGCACCGAATACACTTTTATATTGTTGGAGAAATGTTGAAAAGAAACCTTGCTTCTGGGGAGATGACAAGGTAATGTAGGGTTTTGACTCACTAAAACATCCTCATTAATTATCCTCGGTACATTGCAAGGAGCTCTGAGATCTCCTGCGCAATGCACCGAGGTTTTACTACAGTACAGTATGCCTGAACCCGTTTCAAGAAGGATCGTACTTCACTAGCTCCTCTGTTATGACGGCATCTGCTTGTGTACACCTTGGGCTCATATAATGGGAAAATAAAGGCTTTTCTATCAAAGCCCGAAAATACAAAGACACTTTAAGTCGCCTTCTGCGATAGACAGTTTGCTTATAATCTTATTATTAATAGAATAAGACTACAGGGCAGGCTCCGATCCCGTACAGTGAAAGACTTAATATCATTTATTAGGTCCTTTTACATATGAAATTGGCGTTTCGTCCGGGAGGAAATTAAAGTAATTTTTTTTTTGTAACAAATATTTAATCAATGAAAGTATGCACCGCTGTTATCGATGCACTTTTGCCATCTCATAGGTAGTTCATTGATCCCTTTACTAAAAAAACCGTGGGGGCGAGAATCAACAAACTTTTTGAAGGTGGTTTGGACTACCGCATTGGAGTTGGATTTTTTTTCTTGTGAGAAGTTATCCAAATTCCGGAAAAAATGGTAATCGGTTGGGGCAAGGTCCAGGGAGTACGGTGGACGTCGCAGACATTCCAATTGTAGCTCATTTAACAGTGCTTGTTTGTTGTGCAGAGTGTGGTCTTGCGTTGTCGTGAAGCAGCAGTGGCCTAGAGCGATTAACCAATTTCGTTTGTTTAGCAGCTAGTTCTTCCTTCATGGTTTGCAGTTGCTGATAATAGATATCTGCCGTAATCGTTTGGCCAGATTTAAGAAAGCTGTAGTGAACGCTATCCGCGCTAGTACACCTAACACTCTCAAGTAACTTTTTCTGAGTCAATTTTCGTTTAGGCCAGGATTTGGCTGGATCTTCAGGGTTCACACAGTGCCACGACGCGTTTGCAAGTTCGAATCACTCAATTCATGAGGTATCCATCGTTAATTTTTTTTTACTTCCCGATGTGCTTCAAGTGAATTAATACAGTTTTGTCACTTACCCCGAAACCTGCAGCTATCTCTGAAGTGCTATGTGATGTATCTGCTTCCAGAATAGCCTTTAATTCTTCATTTCTACTTTGGTCTCCGGCCGTCCATGGGGTTGATTCTGAAGGTCGAAATTTCCAGAACGAAAACGTTGAAACCAAAAACGTACCGTGCTTTCTTTTGCGACACCAGCGCCGTACACATCATTAATCCTTCGAGTTGTTTCTGCAGCACTGGTGGCACGGTAGAACTCGTACTCGTAAATATACCGATATTTCATGTTTTCCACTGTACGGTAATAAGCGACGCCAAAGAAAAAAATAATGAGGAAAAAAATTAATGACTGTTTTCAAAATTCAAATGTACCAGCTAAATGAATTTATAAATTTGAATTTGGAATTCTTAACCAAAGAGGAGATATTTCAGATCAAAGTGGTCAGTGGGACATAACGCTAATATCATATGTGAGGACCTAATATTTAACGGCGCAAATCATTATATGCTGTATTACGTGCTACTACCGCCACATTAATATGGTAAGGTATTAGTACTTACCATCAGGGAAATATTCAGTTCATCTTGCCACACTATCGATTAAAATAATAAAGCGATATAAGAACAGGCGGAACGAATGAAATACCAAAATAAATTTCAAATTTACCTATCTATTTGCACGCGACCGTTAAGAATGTAATATTTTTCTTTAGCGTCTAACAATGAGTAATAACATAACGTGTGTCGGCGGACATCGGTGCCGCTGGTGTATTAATCCAGTGCTCGTGTGGCGACAGGTGAACAGCGATAATCTTGCGTCTGTGCTCACAAACGGCCTGACCTTTCTGTAATTGAATAGACAGGGCCGTTGCGGGCGCCGCACGCACCCGCCCCACGCACGCGACTCGATATATCGCAACTTACTTGTACTTTACATTCGTATTGCATAAAAAGTACACTCAGACATTACTCGCAAAATACTTTAGCCGGATATCGATGTTGCATTGTTCTTCCGATAATTAACAATACTACGTATGTGTTGAATTAGCTATTAATGGTCTCTTGCATGGGGGTTGAGCATTAGTTACATTAATTACACTTTGTAGAATGTGGTTTTGTAAAAAATATCAAAACGGTCATCTGTTTCACTTCGACGAAAACCTATTGACTTTAATGTTGTTTTTCAATACCGATATAAATTTTTCGATTACAATTACATTGTAAAGTAGAACAGGACGATATTTGTAAATATAAAAGAGGAAAACACAACAAATAAAAATTTATGTAATAAAGTTTTTATCTTTTTTAGGAAAACAATGCTTTGATTGATACATTTAACTTGATAGTTTAGTTTTTTTTTTATTTTATCACGCCTTTTTCCCAGTAGGGGTAGGCAGAGGTGAATAAACACCCACTTTTCGCCAGATGTGGTCAGATTAGGTCCCTTGTAACAGGGGGCGAGCCTGTTACCAATTTATTGGGACCACCACACACACAAAGATGATTTCGGTGTGCGGGTTTCCTCACGATGTTTTCCTTCACCGTTTGTATCTCGCTGTTGTAACTAAAGTTCACAAATGTACATAACTTAAATATTAAGTCATTGTTACATGCCGAGATTCGAACCTGCGACCTTCGGAATGAAAGCCGCACGCTCTAACCATTAGTGAGCTACCTGGTTTAAAGTAATTACAGATTTTATCTTAAACATTTGTTAAAACATGTTATTTAAATACTTTTTTTAACCACTTCACACACGTTAACTCAATAATGAATGAATGTTAATGGGAACTTGTAACCGTTTTAATATAATTTTTTTAATATATTAAAAATATTTTTTTTTTTCGAATTTTCTTCGGTATAATGTAATGTATTAATTCTTCATGTGTTCTAATAAAAAATTACTACTTTGCATTATGACTGAAGTCTAATAAATCAATAAATTAAAAATTAACTATAGTATTAACATATAAAGTTTATTTTGCGCTGATTAATTATACAATATATATTGATATAAATATTTGTGTTGTATAGTATAATTGATATAATTTCGTATATGCTTTAAAAATAGTCATCATGGCCTAGCAACTAGTCTTTTTCTGACCATGCCGGTTTAATAACGAATTAGTGACGTTATATTGAAATATGAGTTTAGAAGGTTTAATATAGAAATGAAACGGTACTGCTTTCTATACACTAATACTTTGCTAAATCGTAAGTTATTTTTTAGTATTCTAAAACTATGTGATAGTTTTTGGTTTATATATTGTATTTATAGTACAAATAACAGCAACCGGTAAAAAGCATTTTTTTAACTTTAAAAGGATTGAGAATTAGAGACATTCCTCCTTTTGGCCTATTTTGTCTCAGATGAATATCGATGCATAGATAGTGTTTATTTCTTTACTGTAACATTAAAATGGCTGAGGTTTGCTAAAAAGATGTCTAATAAAAGTCAACTCAGGCTTTATTATTTGTTACTCAAGAGAAATGTGGCAGGAGTTCAGTGATTTTCAAATGTGTGTAATTAATTAAGATGTCACATTGTTAATATATGTTTGCATAAATTTGATTAAGCTTAAATTGTTTTAACAAGTTCTTTAACCAATCACTTAACGGTAAATTAGGCAATCAAGCTTATTATTAAAATTTAATAAAGTAAGAAAGGCACATTTCTTTGTTTTTGTTTTATCATTCTGGAGATGCATAGACTATGCCAAAAGGTTACTATTATTAGGAAGATGAAATAATTTTAAATGATTATTTTTTTTATATAGATATTGTGGGATACTTAAACAAATTAAACTAAGATGTGTATACATTTGCATTGAAATTTTTGAAGTATACAATAAATATTCATACAAGTCGCCTAAATGTTTGATAACATTTTAAATCCAGATAAGGATTAATATGGAATCTTTATGGTAGGTCTATGTCCAACAGTTGACGTTTATTGGCTGATGATGAAGGATTAATGACTACTCAAATGAGTCTTTTAACAAAATTATACGTCAAATTCGCTCAATGTCGCAATAACAGGCTGACTTTGTAGTATAATAAGTATTGATGAAAGCGTAAATACAAATAACAACCTCCGTAGCGTATTGGCTATGTTTGCGTAGTAACAAGGAGGTACCATGTTCAATTCCAGAACCATATTAGGAAGTTTAATTGTTGGAAGATTTTTTTAAATCTAATTGGCTAGGTACTGCCTCGTATTGTGAACCTGCCTCTGTAATATCATTTCTGTGTCCCGGCTGCGAATACAGGGGAGCCGGAGTATTTTAGGCTGGCACGCTTCACTATCCTTAGCTAATTGTCTGTAAACAATGTGAAATTAACGTCGGCAGTTAGCCCACTGTAGATAAAAAAAAACATGAAACCTATTTCGGACTTTCCGTAATTAATGTCTATGTTAAAAACAATAAATTATACCATTTTGATTCATATGCATCTTCTGTATTATAGATGCATCAGATGCGCGATTGCACATGGTAATTGACACATCCGAGTGTCGTTAATCAGGTGGAAAATCACTTCACTAGCCGTTGAACATTTCGATTTTTCTCCTTTGATGTGTTTAATAATCCATGAGCCGGACCACCGCCTTTGCATCCGCGCTGCTACATTGAATTTATGCAAATATTTTTTGCCTACTGATAATACTAGATAATACAATTTAGAAATAAAAAGTCCACTTGACGACATATCATTCCTTTATTTCGGAATTCTCGATTATATATATAACTTGCTGTTCCTCCCCCGCTATGCTAGCGGTAATATAAAATTAATTATAGCGTTACTATAGCAACTGCAGAAATAATACGAAATGGAAATGTTTATAAAAGTAAATAAAAACAAAATGATGAAAGATCTATGAAATTCAAAAAATAAATAGCCTATAACCATATACCAATGATTTCCTTCTAGAGTCGATATGATCACTAGTTATCACGTGATTATTGAATAAACAGAACCCGTTTTCATTTTGTAAATCTATATTTGAAATGATAATACTAAATTCTAGTTTTATTTTCTAATTTAAGAACAATTTAAAATGAAGCTAATGATTGATTAAAAGAATTCCGTCGTATACAGTATACGATTTTTTTTTTCTATTCAATTAAGCGACAAGATGACGTTTTAGTTCACTAGATGACAAGTGAAACGCTTACCCATAACAACGTGGCGCTAGATTTGATGATATATACTGCACGATTGCGCTGGTCGCCTATGACGTAAGGTGTTCAATCTCGTTATCCCATTAAATACATTAGCTACAGCATCCTTCAAACCGGAACAAAGTAATGTTTGCTCACTACTGTTTCGCAGCAGAAATAAATGTCGCAGTGTTACTTACCTAGACGTTCTCTGACAACAAAGACCTACCACCAGTAAAATAATATACTGACAGGAAATAAGTATTCAAACACCTTACACACACTAATAACTGTCTCTTATAAACATAAGATGTTATTATTACAAATATTTTGTGACAAAAAATGTAACTTGTTAACAACTATCGGTTTTACAATCGCATGCAATATCACGTTCAAAAAAAAGTTTATAAATATTACTTATGAAGTACAGAACCAAAACTGAAATATTAATTGTAACCCTTAAAATTATGTTGAAAACTGTTAAAATATTGTGTTGTTGGTATTATTATTTAAAGTCGTATATTAGTTGTAAGTGACAATATCTTTTTAGAAGACCCTAACTTCTCACTCATCCAGAAACAATCAGATTAAGGTCAAACGTTTACAAGTTAGATCATTGTTCTTTTTATATCCTATTATATTATGCCCTTTTGTATGTCTTAAATTTTTCATTAATTATTTAATATTCTTTGATATGTAGGTCCTTCTAAATAGAGAGATTTATCATTATTTTTGTGGTGACTTTTGAAAATGTTATAATTCCCGTCAATGACGAATCTTCACTTCAATACTACACAAATATTCTGTATAAAGATGGTCTTGTTAAGTTTAAATTTCTAGGAGACTATTTTTAAAATTAAATTCGGATTAACTTTTTTGATCTGAAAGCTTTTTCGTGTCCAGATAAATTGAAATTAAAATTGGAAATAGCATTCCTATAAAACATTCACTCTGTTTTATTTATAAGGCATTGCTCTAGTTTCATAGCACTGGGTCAGCGGTTGAGTTTGTTTATTGATTTGCTACCAGTAAGGTTAATTTTGGCTAGGTAGGCAAACTAGATACCTGTGTTCAAGTTTTATGTGAAATAGAACCTTTTCATTGACGTAATATATTTCTTGGAAGTTTTTTCGCGTAATTAATATATGTAGGTACATAGTTTGGAAATTTTATAATTTGCTCTAAAAATTAATATGACGAAAAATTTCACTATTTTGTTCAACTTTTATCGCACATCTAATAAGCACATTTTTGATAGAAAAAATCATTGCAATTTTTAACATACACTCCATTATTAGTCTATCTTTATGTGTAGATTCATTATACATTAATAATATTATACCATACTAGTAATTGGTTGTTAATGTTATATATAGAATGTGGAGAAAATTTTGTACGGACACTTCTCATGCAAAAGTAATAGAACTTAATAGTATCACGTAATCTAAATATTTGATGATCGGAAATTAAGTTAAACTTTGATAAACGCGATTATTATTATAGAAGTCACAGTGAGAATCTCATGGGATGTGAGTCACAAAACTTTACGTGTTCACACGTGACAACTTTCTTGTAACTAAGATGCTGATTCGATGCATTCTCATGACGATCAGGAATCAAGTGTCATAACACCTGCGTATGACTCATATTTGCATGAGATTTTACGTAGCCCTTGGATTTTGGACACTATGTAAGCATTTTTGTTTTCTTATTGCAGTTGACATGTAAACAATTATTTACTTAATGTCTTTTATCGACAATACAGTAATACGACTTGAATTGTCCACGATGTTTAGTGACCACGATGGTTTGAATCTTTACAGACTGAAAGCTGTGAAGTGTGCTTGCTCAAAATACTCCAGATCATATGTTTACGTCCTAAACACAGCAATTTTGTTCTCCTAACAAATTTACAACATAAAAGTAGTATAATAGTTAGTCACCACCTAAAGTAAACATCATTCCAGTTTTAGTGTTCCTTAAAAGACAAATGTGATTCAACTTAATGTTGTTAGTAAGAATAATATTTGTAACTATACAGATTAATTAATGAAAATGTTTTTGTGTAAGTTCCAGTCACATTAGGTTATAGTAAAGTATAATAAGTGCTAATGCTGATGTATAATACTTGGCGAGTAAAATTATTACAAATGTAAAGTTTACCGATAGTTAAAGATGACAAAAAACAACACGATTAAAGATCACCAAAATCATGATCTGTTTTTAGGTCTCTTTTTCAGACAAGCAGGCTTTTTCTAAAGATTGATAATTTAATTTGTTTTATTCTATAAATCAACGAGGCGAGCAGGGCACTTGATGTTAGGTGAAACGCCTTCTCATTACAATCGTTGGTTACGAGTTGATCTGGAGTCCGACAAAAAAGACTAATAGGCGTTTTCTTAGAACGACCACAAGATTTGGACTTTTTTGTCTGTTACCGAGCATGTTCCAGATCTCAACTGAAAAAAAGCTATATCATAGTTCAAAATCGTTAAAAATGATAGATTTTACTCCAGAGATTATTTTGTATATGATTTTTCTTTCTTATATGTATGAGCTATAATGAAATGTAAAAAAAAATATTTTGTAAAATATACATAGCAATAATCAGTTAATTTTTAGACATTGGATATGAAAACAAGGTTTTGGCCTAGGTTTAATAACAATAGTATTGCAGCATTTCATGCAAATATCTTCTGAATACGTTATACTATTAATAATGAAAATAAATAAAAACGTTATTTACATAATTAGAATCTTAAAGAGTTGTGAATAGTTGTTATGATTGTTTAACAAAAATATATGGCGGTCCACTAAGTGTTCAATATAATCAGTTTTTTATTTGGAGTTTAACAAAATTTAATCATATCAATAATAAAATACGGGAAGATACTTAGTACATAGACGGAAAATCGTTGGCTGACCAAATGTTTGAAAAGAATCTATAAAAGAATAGGCTCTATCTTGTCTACTTTCTTAAACCGAGTGCTGTTTATCAGAATTTATAAGCTTAGTTGAACTATCATTAGTTTCCCATTTTGTTTGCTTAAAAGTAACAATAAAGAAATAAAATTAACTCTACCAGTAAGCTTATTATTAGAATACGATGAGTCAACAAGACATTTTACTACAACATTTTTTCAACACATTAAGACAAAAATATTTATGCGCTGTCCTTGTATAATGATTAGGCAGTTCGCAATGAGACGATTGCGTGCTTGCTAGGTGGTCGAGGTCGTAACTGCAGTGAGCAATCGATTCACGGTACTGATGCGGACTTGTATGCGACATAATAAATTTTAATTTATTATAACTTCGGTAAGTTTCATTTCGTCATCCATTAGAGTTTGGCAACTAGTACTCCCGACGATTTCTTAAGAACGCGCGGCAATGTAAGGTGCGTACTAAATAACCACCGCCGCTGGGGTCTGCTATAAAATAAATGGTTAGAGGGTCATCGCAGACTACTGACATTCGTATCGGAATCGTGTGACAATATTTAAGTGTATACTTCGAAATCGATATGACCGCATTGGTTTTGGTTTGATTGTTATTGATTTCCGATTGTAATTCTGCGCATGTCATCAGAAACGGCAGTCCTCGCTATATATAATATTTGAAGAATCCTTGTAAGAGGACCGTCGATTACAAATATGCGGTTATAAGGAAAAAAAAACAGTGATAACATATGTGAGGGATTAATTATGAAAATTAATTTTTTTTTTTAGAAATTTGCTTTTGCTTTAAATACCTATGCATTTAATAGAAAAAAAATGAATGAATCGAAAATGTTGACTTCCGTGCAGTGACACAATCGTGACGTGCACTTCGTGTCCATACTGAAGTTCAAATAAACACTAAAGTAGTCCTTTACGTAATTAATAAATAAAAATTATGTTATAATTAAACGATCTCGTTATTTTTTATTATCTTCACATCAGGAAAAATCTTTTGAAATTAATATTAGATGAATTAATTAGTTTTATATACCAATAATAGCATCCAACAACAATAAGAATTATGCTAACAAGTAACTTTTCTATTTAACTGCCTCCGTGACTATCAACCACCATCAAATTATAAATCTACATCCACAACAGCATTGTTGTTCCGGCTGTTAACACATGAGAGCCAAAGCATTAGGGGCGAACACGCTTGACCATCTCCGGTCTCATTCACAACATGAGAAATTGAGAACTATTGTGCTTGCTTATAATTGATTAAAACCTTTTTTTTTTGTTATTTTTAACCAACATAATTACCCTTCGCTAGTATCTGAGTACAGGTGTTGATATGTCCGTAAAGAGGCCAGAGCACTTTTATTCCTATCAACCATTAGTGTATAAATGTGAATTAGTATTTAAATGCAACAATGGAACACATATTTCATGGTATCGTTATAATTCTCTCACCAAGTGAATAACACGTTAATCGGTCTAATTCTTATAATTGAACGCACGAGCCAAGAAGAACTTAAGCGTAATTGCGATTGTATAAAAAACAAACACCTTTACGAACATGTTTCAACAATAATTGAGTCCTACAGCAAAGACATCTACCTCATATGAACATTTAATTGTGTTATACATTGTAACATTAATTAGCTTTTAACATGAAATAACATATCTTCATTTAACATTATACCTTCGTCAATACGCAGTAACATTATTAAAGTACACGTTAAGGAAAAAAAAATCATTACAGCTTTATTGTTTAAAGTATTTATTATAACGTTTAAAATGTCAGAAATAACTACAAATGTTTATTTTTTTACACACTTAAACGTAGCGGATGCAAAGCTAAGGGTATATTACTGTTGTGGAGTCTGGAGTTATATAGATATAAAGAATTTATGTCTATAAGATGTTTCTCATATAAAATTAGGTTAACAATACATAATAAAAGATGTATATTAAATATATTCGAAAGTACATAAAACACAAAACAAGAATATCGTTTGTTTCGTCTATTGCAATAAAATTTAATGTACGCTGAATTCAAATTCGTAAATTTTATCAGCTATTATTTTTCTCCTCCTACCCAACGGTAGAGAAACTGTTATAGACTACACAATACATGTATATACCTAGTTCGGCCATAAGTATTGTTACAAATGAAAAAGCATTTTTTTTTTATGAAGTAATGTAATATTATTAAAATTTGGACCTACATATTTATTAGCCTAAAAAATATTCTATTCGAAATGGCTATATTTGCCTTTTATACAGGCCTTTAATCTGTATGGCCACGAATCTATGGATTTACGCACTGTTTCGAAGGGAAATTTAGCCACTGCTTGCTCCAAATATCTTTTAAGACTCAATGTCGCTGTGTGGTTTAAAGCATGCCATATTATCTAAAATTGACCATAATTTGAAGTCTAAATGGTTGAAGTCTGGGCTAGATGACGGCCAGTCTTCCGTTCCTATAAAGTCCAGATCGTTGGTTTCAAGCCAGGTTTGGCTGGTTAGTGCCTTGTGACCAGGTGCAGAGTCTTGTTGGAAATTCCACGATATATTTTCAAAAAGTGTATTGCTGAGAGGTTTCACAACATGATCCAAAACTGTATCTTGATACACTTTAGTTGAAGTTTTCACTTTTTTTTCACAATAATTTAGTTTTGTGACTCCTTGTTAAGAGACGGTTCACCAAACCATCACTGACGCAGGATGATGACCACGTTGTACCTTCCCGACCACTTGAGCAGCTTCTTTAGAACTATGTGCGTACACTTCATCTTTTGTTTATTGTAGTGTTCTTCAATCGTAAATATTTTTTCATCAGTAAAGAGGATATTTCTGTGCCTTTCATCTACTTATGGCGACAGAAGGTGTTTTGATCTATCCACTCTCTTTAATTGTTAAGATTGATTTAGGGTATGTTCTGTGTATCGACGATAAGCACTGAGCACCGAGCTTCAGCTCTGGTTTATAATAAGCGACAGAGTCCTGGCGTGAGTCTTCATTTCTTTGCTTCCTAATGGGGTTTCGACGAATTCTGGCTTTATCAGAATTAACAGGCTTTATAGTTCTAACAATACGTGGCCGCCCCGATCTTATCTGGTCTTCGACAGAGGGAGTGTTTTTGTATCTGTAGATAGTACGATATACGAACATACGGCTGATACCAAGCTTTTGAAGTGTCTGGAATTTGACCGACGGCTCCATACCCACTTTGTATAAGGTGATCACTGCAATCCTATTTTCTTTAACATCCTGTACCATATAGTAATTAGATAATGAACACAAAAAATATATGAAATTGCTCAAAATCGAAAGTTTATAAAATAATATACTTGTTCCAATTTAAAAATAATTAAAAAGTTGAAAAATCAAAAAGTTTTTATCTAACAGTATTTATAGCCAGACTAGTTACTTGTATATATGTCAAATACAGTACTAATCAAAGCCAGAGATTTTTTCGAAAAAAAGTATATACAAACTCTACTCATTATATCGAATTAAATAGATTTTGCGTTTTTTTTTATACAATTAAGCGACAAGACGAGCAGGATGTTCACCTATTGCTTAGTGATATGCCTGTCCATAACAAAGTGGCGCTAGGTAGGATGTTATACACTCCACCATATTGTGCTCGTTGCCTTGAGACATAATATGTTGAGTCGTTACCCCAGTAAATACATTAGAAACAGCGCCATTTAAACCGGAACACAGTAACGTTTGCACACTACTGTCTGGCGACACAAGTAGGCGATACGGTGGTAACTACGTAGACGGTCTCCGGCAACAGACACCTGCCATCAGATAAATAGTTGTTTTTAGTTTATTGATCTCTATAGCTCTATAGAAGGTAGCTCGCTGGTCTAATGGTTAGAGTGTGCGGCTTTCATTCCGACGGTCGCGGGTTCTAATCTCAGCATGTAACAATGACTTTAATAATTATTTAAGTTATGTACATTTGTGAACTTTAGTTACAACAGCGAAATACATACGGTGAAGAAAAACATCGTGAGGAAACCCGCACATGACTTAGAATTTATTCTAAGATGTGTGTGAAGTCACCAACCCGCATTGGGTCAGCGTGGTGACTACGACCCAATCGCTCTCATATTGTGGGTAGGCCTGTGCCCCAGCAGTGGGGACGTAAATTGGCTGTTATGATCTCTATAGCTGGAAACCATCTAGGTAAGTACTATTTCTCCCGCCAAATAGTAGTGTGCAAACATTATTGTGGCCTGGTTTGAAAAGCAGACTAATTATTAAACTTAGTGAGTTAACGAGGTTTAACATGTTATGTTTCAGATGTATTGTATATCATTCTAACTAGCGCAATAACGTTATACGCAGGCGTATCAGTTACCATCAGCACGTTCTGTTTGTATCGTCGCTTTGTCGAATAAAAAAGAATATGTCTGGTGTACATGGTAATCCTAGGATGTAAAAAGAAGAGGAGCAGTTTAGAATGGCGCAGGCGAGCGTAGGCCGCGTGCATCGTGCGTGGCGCAGGCATTCGTTAGCGCTGCTCGGGGGGTTGCGGTCGTGACGTCGCGCGACCTCGCACTTATCTCGCGCGCTCTCACGACCACGCAGCGCGCGGCACGACGCCGCTTTCGTTAAGGTGCCCTCCTGCTTGCGAACATTTCTGCTATTCTATCTAAGTGTGTGTGTATGTACGTGTGCCACGCCACCATCGTGCCCATTGTCTCTAACATTTTAAGATTTCAATACACTGACGTCTTATAAACTACGACATTGACACTAACTTGTAATCCATCAATATTTGCTATAAAGTAGCTACATCCACTTGTAATTTATCTAAAAAAAATTCTTGAGAGCAACCGCAACCCAAAAATGACTTTTTATATTGAACGTTACTATAGCAACAGTAAAGAATGCGAAATGAAAATTGTTTATAAAAGTTAATAAGAAACGAAATGATGAAGGATCTATAAAATTAAAAAAAATAAATAACCTATAACCATTTACAAATAATTTCGCGTCGGATGGTCGTGTTCAGTAGTTTTTACGTGAATGGCGAACAAACAAAACCTATTTTCATTAAGTATATAGATATCGGCCTTTTCATTTAATCAAATAGGTTAGTACACTTCCACCTGCTGTTAAGTGTTGATAAGGTATGCGATGATAAAAGACACCCACCTAGTTTTTTTTTAAAACATCCGCGTCTTATTTAAATACGGAATACTATCGACAGCAAGATGTTCCACTCCTTTGTTGTTTTTGTTAAGAACCAAGATCCAAGTTCCAGTATAGACACATTAGTAGCAATTTATTGTATTTTTATGATAACTTTAACACATTTTAAATGATTTATTGGACTAACCAGTCCATAGTCTGATATAAAAGACACTTTTTAATTTTCATAAAACATGGACATACGTCCGTTATAGATTATGTAGTTACTGTTGTACACAGTTACGTGTCCAAGTGTAAACTATCGTATTGCATATGGTTAATAAAGATAAAATTTGACCTAAATGTATAAATTAATACCTAATTTGTTATCACAGTAAGAAATATAGTGATTCACTAGGAAGTTGAAATGTATAGGAAATTTCGAACAATATTCTTTGCATTTAAGTACTTTTTATCAATATTATAGAAGACATAAAAGCTTAATCGTTTTTGGGATAAATTGTTCCATACTTAACGTTACGTAGATAACAATGTTAAGATAACAATGTTATGATAATATACTATATAATATCATCAGCAAACTATATTATATATTACAGAGATTTAGTTCTTTTTATATCGAGCTAACTCATTCATAATCCATCTACTTTGATACGAATGAAAAGCTTTATTAGCTTTATTTCGTTGACGTTTTTAACTAAAATACAAGTTTGATGAGGTTTTTGAAGAAATTTTCAGGAGTTACTTCCTTCATGTTAAATAATAAATATTCATATATGGACTAAATATTTACAGCTAGTCTAGAATACAATAAACAACATTATTGTCTCGAGTACAAAGTATTAGGGATGAAATTTTTTTTTTTTTTAAATAATGTACTAATTTTAATTTTTTATTACTTTTACCCAAAATGTTTGGTTTATAATGTTAATAAAATAAGTACTTGCTAAAAGATACCTTGGATCTAAACAAACTAAAAATTTATTTAAATAAATAAAAAAACACTGTCATTGTTCTCATCTCTGATACTTAGAGTTTTCTATCAAAAAAAGGAAAGTGATGACCATTTATCTACCACGCTGACCATGAGTGGTATTTTGAGTGTCACCTGTCCACGTAAGCTGATGTTCTTGGAAATTGACGGTTTCTTCACGATGACTTCCGTTTAAGAAAGATTAAGCTTAGTTAGAACCGAATATGCATCTTTTCAAAACTTATAGTGCGTACCTCCTTGAAATTTTTAGGCTACCACGGTTTCTTACTGTAATATAGTTATATAGTCTCAAGGCACGGACTCAGGCCATCATATGTGTTTTTTTAATTCCATGATATAACTAGATGAGCAAGACGCTCACCCGATAGTAAAGTGAGACGCCTGCCTATAACAAGGCGGTGGTAGTTAGGATGATATAAACTGCTCCATCTGATGAATGAATGAATCCCTATTCGATCGATGTGGGAATCTTGGGGGAAGCCTATATCCAGCATTGGACGTCTATCAGCTGATGGTTAAAACTCCACCAACGCTCGCCGCCTTGAGACGAAAGATGTTAAATCTCATTACCTCAGTAATATCACTAACTACGGTGCCCTTCAAACCGGAACACAGTAATGTTTGCAGAGTTGCAGTTTTAGCGGCAGAAACTGGAACTGCAGTGGTACTTACGGTTTTGGGCAATTGAGACTTTTTTTTATCACGGGGAAACCTTAAAAGACTCTTACCTTCCGGGGGGAAGTAAAGGTAATGTACGGCTTTTACCCAGTAAAACCTCCTCAGTGATCTTCGTCAGTGCATTAGGAGAGGCTCCGAGATATCCTACGGAACGCATCGGTGCCCTCTGCACTCTACCCAAAACATCCTACGGAAGTATAAATCCCTCCTTGGCAACCATGCCGTACTATGGCAAATACAAGACCACTATGAATTTGCCGTCCTCCTAATGTTCTCTTCTCGAGTTTTGAGGCAACCTTGAGGGTTCAAGGCTCATGAACTCGAGGACCATTTTAGTCGCTTTGTACAATAGGCAGAGAATACCTCAGTTCTATTCTTAATAGCCCAAGAATACAAGGCTCTGGGTGACGGATTCAGTGGGATCCGTTGCCCAGGACTGTAAGAGGCCGAGAGGAGGGCGCGCTGTGTTCCCGCGCATCCTTATAAAGGTGGAAAGGGGAGGTTCGGCTCCCCATGTGGAGCCGCATGTAGCACTCGGCGCTGGCGGGGTCGCAGACGATTGCGAAAGCGTTCCCGTGGCCCCGTCAAAAACGATGACGGTGGAACAACGGGGGGGTTTTAGTCGGTGCAAGTCCGACATAACCTGTCCTTGGCCCTGCAAGGGCAGGTATGCGAAGGCATTTCCCCCACTTAAAAAAAAAACGATTACAAGGCTCGGCAATAGAGACCTACCAACAGTAAAGTAAAAGTACGTCTCACCGCGTGAATCAACATGAGCGTTCAAAAGTATTTGTCCCGATGTGTTTTATTAATTTATATGAATGATTTGTTAAAGTGAACCTAGATTTTGGTGCGGAGGAGTGCGTTGCCGTGAGCTGGGAGTAATGACAGGCCGCACGCGCGCCGCCGCCTAATTGATAATGCGCGCGGACGTGTACCGGCGTGCGCGCGCGACGCTCCATGGGAATCGCGAGAGAGGCGCGCGCGGGCCCAAGTATACCTTCGCAATTACGAACTCGCAACCTGGATGAGAAACTCTCTCATTTAAATCTTTGTACGCCTGTTGTATGGTTCATTCAGTTTGTAACGAGATAATTGAATGCTATTATTTTCGTTTTTAAAATAGTATTCTACATCTACATATTTATATAATGAAAATGGATTTTCTTTATTCGACGATTACGTGAAAGCTAGTTATAGTATAGACATGGGAACATGACCATTCGACGCGGAATTATTTGTAGATGATTATAGGATATTCATGTTTTGAAATTTACAGATTCTTCATCATTTTATTATTTTTATAATAAACTTAATAAACATCTTTATTCTATATTTTTATGCAGTTGATATAGTAACGGTAGGTGTAGAAAGTCATTTCTAGTTGCGGGTGCTCTCAAGGAATATTTCAGACGAATTACAAGTCTACTTCTCTATTATGGCTAGTGAAGTGAACGGGGAACAGCTAGTATGTGATAAAACTATATTTTTCACATTTTATCTCGTTTAATATATTATTATTAATTTCTATATTTCTCCGTCGTTTCGATTGCTTTGCAGTAGTCGTGGTCATGGGATAACTGTAGGTTGTGACAGATGTTCCGAAATCATAGCTATCACAGTGTAACTAAAATATTTTAATTATAATTAGTTATTCGATCTACGCAGAATGAGATCATTTTGTTTTAAACTCTTCTAGTGATGTGCTTGACATTCGATTTAATTTTATTAATAATTGGATCCCAAGCAGATATAAGAAATCATCAAATATTCTACATGTCATTGCAATAGTACATTTTTACTAGTAATAGATGTCTGCTGCTAGAAACCTATCTACGTAGGTACTACCGCATTGCCAAATAGTTTAAGTAGCGTTAAAAGTAGTGAATTAAAAAATCTAAAAAATTAAAAAAAAAATTAAATACTTGAAAAACTGAACTTACATAACAGATTACGGCTGATTCAAAATATTTCACCAGATCAAGAATTTTAAAATGGTAGGATTGTGGCCGACGTCCTGATGTCATAGTAATCACAGAGTACCTGCAGCTTTTTAGTTATTGTAAAGAGTCTTAGAAATAGTAGACCTTTTTTAATGACGTGCTTGGTATTTGATTTGATTTTATTGATACTGCGATGTCAAGCTTATAGTACCGAATCACCTTCTCTATGAAAATTAGGTAGTTTTTTTGTTACTTAATAAAGAAGATGAATATATTTTTTTATTTTATTTCAATTGTAAAACCATTGTTTTTTGTATAATCACAAAAAAAACATACTTCTTCTCTACGGACGGCCAATCGTATACAATGTTATTTAAGGTTAAGGTTTTTAGTTAATAATTTAAGTTAACAGAATAAATCTATGCTTAAATTTTTTTTTCTTTTCACTTTATTAATTTTGTAAACAATATAATTCAAATTATTCAGTATAAAATGTTATGTATAGCATGTTAATCGCCTCTTTTCAAATAATCAAAACAACTTGTCGATTAAGATTGATATCGCGGAGACAATCATTTGCATAGAAGAACCAAATAGTAACTATTCCAAAATTAATGCAATTATCAAATATGTTGTTAAAATATTATCATTTACAATTTAGTACAATTTAATTGACAAGTAAATGGTGAATAGATGTAAAATGTTAAAATAACCATTATAAATGTGTTTAGGTTTATAGACAGTAATTACGCAACACAATATCCATCTTTGACCTGGTTATAACCTAAATGCAAACATTAGGGACACGCAAGTTGCAGTTACATTCTGCGTGTCACTACTTGCTAGGCAGTCATGCAAGCCTATGTTTATCATTTTATCGCCTATTATTATACAAATTATTATTTTTCACCTAAAGAAAAAAACTGCAGCCGCACGCATCGAGAAACCGGTGATTGTTCATCATTCTACTGTAATCATCTAAAGCCTACCACTAGCCTCTACATACAGTTCAGCGCATACTAGGTTTGCGGATCCTTGTATTCTCAGGCTAATAAGAATAGAACTTAGGTAAGCTCTGCCTGTCATAGAAGGTGACTAAAAAGGTTTTCGGGTTCAAAGGGTTTGAAGGTATGGACTCTCATTACCCACTAAATAAATTCCAGGGCGAACAACATGTAGGAGGTGGTCCAGTGCTTGTCGTAGCAAACAGAGAGTGCGAGTAAGGGTTATTACAATCCCAGGACATGTTCAGGTGCAGTGCAGGGAGGTATCGGTGTCCAAAGGAGTTTTTTTTTTACTACGCATCAACGAGACGAGCAGGACGTTCAACTGATGGTAAGTGATACGCCCGCCCATAACAATTTGGCGCTAGGTAGGATGTTATTGCGCTCGTCACTTTGAGAAGTAAGATGATATGTCTCGTTACTTCAGTAATTTCACTAGCTATAGCGCCCTTTAAACTGGAACATAGTAATGTTTGCATGGTACTGTTTGGCGAATCGATCTCATGGCCTCTTAGTAAGTAAGCACTAACCACCAATGGTGTTATAGTGGGTAAAAATTCTAGATAACCCTGTCTTTTACCCCAGAGGCAAGGTATCTTCAAAGAAAAAAAAAAGTTTGATCTACAGTCCGCAGCCTGAATTAAATGTATTATATCCTTGTATTGTTAATATAAGTTCAATTGGCCAATACGTCATATAAGTAATCATACTTCTTTTATGGTTTCTTAAGCAAGTTTTTTACGAAATTCTCTTTTTCCACGAATTAAAATGAAATACGAAGCTTTTTGATTTTTCTTTGATATCAAAGAAAGAAAAGTAACGGCATGTTATTCATTTGTGCTGTTTCATCACTGTCTCAAAAAATTATATTTTATGCTTTGGCTTATGGTGTTTTGAAATTACCTACCACAGTATTATTAAACATTTATATAAGGATGGTTATAAGGATAGAGGAAGACGGAATTGAGTAGTGGATGTGTTGTGTGAAAGATGACGTGTGTAAGAAGAGTGTGAATTCTCGAATTGTGAAAGATATGACAGTTGATAAAGGGATATGGAGGAGATGTACTTACTGTGCCAATCGCATATATCTGGGAAAAATGCAGGAGGAAGAAGTTACTAAATGTTTATTTATAGGGGATATAAAAAGATACATTTTTTATTTAAACAAGTGAGAGTTTTATATAACCTGCAATTAAAATACATATATAATTGTTTATAATTCCTTTTAATTTTTTTTATTGTAAACAAGACTGTATAAAATAATGTAGAGATAAATTCTAAAGTTCTTGGTGTGTATATTAACGTATTTGATTAGAAGTAACTTGCAATTTCAGCTTCCTGCAAAAAATTAAACTATATAATAATTAAAATGATACAATTCTATAAATTTTTATTTTATAAAGAATTCATATTAATGTTTTATTACATATAGCATTAAATTTAAATATATTTCCATCGATTTAAGATAATCACAATGTAAGCCACGTTTACCCCTACCTTATAAGGACTTCAAATAGACTGCTGGAAATAACTACAACATTAAATACGGAGACGAGCTTAGGGTCCGTTGGATTCCTTCGTGGCCTTTGCATCAACATCTGCCAATAATAAAAATATAAAAAGTAAGACTTAGTACATTGTCTTTACACTAAATAGTTATAGATCAATCTTGGCATTTAAAACATACGGGATATATAATACAAACGTGATAGAGGAGAAGACAGGTTTTTTAAATATAAGTTCTTAGTTAGAGCTAGGTAGCACTAAATTACAGGACTATAGTTAAATAGTGTACTGAACAGAAGCTTACCGAATATTGGAAAAAAAGCAATTTTTCTGGTTTTAGTAGTGGAGATATTCTAATACGTCTAATAAGGTTAATATTTTTTTGAAGAAAGCATCGTATGAATTAACTTATTATTCCACTTGGAAAACAATATATTAAATTTAGAGGGATAACTTTGTTTTTTTTTGTCTTTTGTCTCTTTTTTATAAAATTATTAGTGACAAAAACCAACAATATAAATTAATAAGATACGAAAGTAAATAAAGGGTGTCTGGCGGCAGATTTATATTTTAAAAAACGAATATCTCAATAAGTTATAAACAGTGCGGGGGGAAGGTGGTGTTATTAGAATCACCGATCGTGCGGATTTCTTAGTCACGATGTCGCAGTGGTCGGGTGAGCATTGCGCGTTCGCTATTGAAGCATTTTTCAAGAGTAACGATTCTTACGTACTCGCTCGCCGACAGTTTCGTTCACATTTCAATATTCGACGGGTAGGCGATGGGCCGAGTGTGAATTTAATTCGTTCGTGGGTGGAGAGGTTCCGCGCAACTGCTTCGGCTATGAACACACCACGGCCAGGACCTAGTCGATCGTCAAGGACCCCCGAAAACATTGAACTGGTTGAACTCAGTTTATGTGAAAATGCACGACTTTCGATACGGAAAAGGGCAGCTTCACTGGGACTTCCAAGAGCAATTGTGCATGAAATTTTGAAAAAAGATATGAAGTTTCATACTTTTAAAATTCAAATAATTCAAGAATTGAAAAAAAATGACTTTGCGACACGCAAATTTTTTTGTGAAACCATGTTGGAGTGTTTTCGCACTGTGAATTCTATTTTTTGGAGCGACGAGGCTCATTTTCATTTAAACGGACACGTAAACAAGCAAAATTGCCGTTACTGGGCTCTAAGAACTCGCAATTCTCGACTGAAGCACCAAAAACCATTACATTGCCCAAGGGTAACTGTTTGGTGCGCTTTATCCACGAATGGGATAATCGGACCATTTTTTTTTGAAAATGCACGGGGCCAAGCGACGAATGTCAATGGTGAGAATTATCGGCTCATGATTTCGAATTTCTTTTTGCCGAACCTGCGAGCTCATTCATCATTCTCATCACACACGTGGTTTCAACAGGATGGTGCGACCGCACACACGGCCAGAGCTTCGATGGATTTGTTGCGAGAAAATCTCCCTCAAAAACTGATTAGTCGCTTTGGGGACATCCCGTGGCCACCGAGGTCACCCGACCTAACTCCAATGGATTTTTTTTTGTGGGGCTACCTCAAAGAGAGAGTTTACGCCAACAATCCGCGAACTGTTGTGGACTTAAAAGAAAATATTCGGCGAGAAATCAGCGCAATTGAACCAAGTTTACTGCAGCGCGTGGCACGGAATACGAGGCTCCATTTCGAACAGTGTGTGCAACAGGATGGAAGACATTTGGATGACATTATCTTTAAAAAATGAAATCCGCATTTGTACTCTATTTTTAAATACTTTTAGTAAAATTATATGTCAAAAATACTATTTTTTATTTAAATTTGAAAACATAAATCTGCCACCAGACACCCTGTATTAAAGTTTTATAATGTTTTTTTTCATAATTAAAGATAAATACTAACAATAGTAAATATATGTACGCCATTAATCATAAAATAGTCAAACAATATATATCATACAGTAGAAGCAGGAACATGAGTATTATCTTCTAAAACATTTTCAAAAATATTGATTCTTTATATGTTATAATATTATTTTCTAAGTCAATGTAAAAAATACGAACGCGGTGTAAATTCGTAACTATAGTTTTAATATTTCATTCTCACTGTTTACATGTGGCATTGAAATAGCAAATATAAAGTGGTTTTTTTCTGCTGTTATACAATAGAGTTGTATTAAATATAAACATTTATCATATCATATGCATTTGTACTTCGGAAATAAATTTTAAATATTTGCATAAAAATAATTAACCAAAAATTTTATATTATTCTTATCCATTCATTGTCAAAAAAAAAAAAAAAATTAAGTTAAATTTGGAGAACTGACCGCCAACCTTCGCTAGTCGGAGAGGCACCTTAAGAAGAAGAAATTCATTGTCAGTTTTAGTTTCATGTACACTAGTGCTGAACATACAGATATTTCATATCAAAATACTTAAACCCTCTATTGACATCATAAATTGACTTTAAAAATAAAGTCAAGCAATATGGTTAAATGTATGAGTAAAAAATTGCTAAAGTTTATATTACATAAGCAAATAAAAATTTTGTATATTCACATAAAGGACAACTATAGTACAGTATAAAAAAGTTTAAAAACGAATCTCTTACTAAATAGAAGTCCTTTAGTTTGTCTTCCATGTAAGATTTAAATTTTACTTTTGTTTATTAAATATAACAAAAAAAAAAAGGAAGGATTAATGAGAATAAAATTTTGCTTAACTTAGTTCAAACAAGATTACTTAGAAAGTAAAATAAATTGTCTTGAGCTTAGATAAATATTAGACGAAAGCCATAATAAGAAATGGGATAGGTGAAAGAAAAATCTTGAATTTGTGTGTTTTGCAAAAAAGTTTAGAGCCTTCCAGACTAAGTACCGAAACTAGTGTCTGAGCACCGGTTTATCAGGTATAGACTCGATTCATAGCAGAAGGTCACTGCATACTTAACGTAATAAAACATCGTCTGGTCTAGCTGCATGAATATTTATAAATGAATCTAAAATTAATCGCCGAAATATTCTTGTGAGAATAAAAAAAAAATGGCTGAGTTGTCGACTCAGACTCAGACTAAGACTCATTTAGTATGTATTTATACGGAAGAAAATAATAACTATTTAAATTTGTATGGAATTACTACTTATCAGTTAAGCTGTTTTCAGTTTTTTTTTTTTCTATTTTTATTCAAAGATGTGTAAATGGTACGTCACGAGTATGGATAGTAAGTAATACGTCTTCCGATAACAATGTCAAGCTAGTTAGGATGTTGCACACTGCGCAATGATGAATTCAACTTCGCTATGAATCACTTGAGAGTCCATTATGATTGAAACGTGTTTTTTATTTCTTGCCTTCATCCGTTCATACAAATTCGTCAACTAATTGTTTTGCAGCTACTAACAATAACCGGTTATTAAAGTTTTTTTTTGTATAAAAGGAATTATTTTTTTTATTATGAGTATAACATCGTGATGATGAACTTTAAAGCTATACAAATATTTATGGACTTTACATATATTTTACTCATTCCGGATGTACAATATATCTGATAATGTTACATATCTAAGTTTACTTATTAATTTTTTTTTGTATTAATACGCCTTTTTCCCAGTAGGGGTAGGCAGAGGTGAATAAACACCCACATTTCGCCAGATGTCGTCAGATTGGGTCCCATGTAACAGGGGGCGAGCCTGTTGCCACTTTATTGGGACCACCACTACACACAAAAATAATTTCAGTGTGCGGGTTTCCTCACGATGTTTTCCTTCACCGTTTGTATCTCGTTGTTGTAACTAAAGTTCACAAATGTACACAACTTATTATATTTACGCTGTTACGACCATATATGTACATAAATATAAGATTTATGTATTCACTTATTATAAATATTAAGTCATCGGTACATGCCGAGATTCGAACCCGCGACCTTCGGAATGAAAGCCGCACGCTCTAACCATTAGGCTAGCGAGCTACTCTTTACTTATTTACGGATGACATTTAAAAGAATCAATATTCATAACGAAGTTAAAAAGGATTTAAACAACGAAATGGTTTCAATGTCTACAAGCGAGATGTTTCCCGTTCTAGATTGTTCACACTAGGAAGTCTAAGCAAATCTTGTTTTCATATGTGTTTATTCCTAAATTTATTAATATAAAAGTAAGGGTACGATATCGTTTTGAATAGTTGATAATTCGCTTAAATATTAGTGTAAGTAATTAATAATAAAGACGTTCTATACTGTCCGCGTTAATTCGTGGTGAGAATTGTTGTCCAAACACAAAAGACAAAGAGACTCTTTTATTGAGATTATTCGTTTTATGTATGTTTCATGTAAAATCAGAATACATCAAAGTGTAAGAGGGAGTCGGTTAATTTAGTTTGGCGTGTTGTAAACCGAAACCTGTAATTAAAGTTACGTTTCCTTTTCAAAAATCCGATACAAAGCTGTAGATACTGCTTATGATAATTGCAAAGTAGTTAATGAAAGCATTAATGCAATCAACATTTTTAATGGCCCAGCGTCAAGCACGAAGTGCGCGTGCACCGTTTTTAGTCAAAAACAACGCTACGGCCGCGAGTGCGATAGAGTGTTGCCGCAGCTCACCCGGCCGCTGGATCCACTGTAACACCGCGCAAGGAAACCGTGGAGCTTCAATTCAACTTAGTATTAAATAAGTCGCTTTCTTTTTATTCGATGAGACGAGCGAGACGTTAACTTAATGGTAAGCTCGCCCGTAACAACCTTGCACTAGTTACAATACTATAAAGATAGAATACTCTACAAACCGGAACATAATCATGTCGTCTAGAACCTTCAGTAAATTTAATTTACTCGCTGTTTACACAAGTTAAATGTATAGTCTAATGTTGACAAATATTTTCATAATTAATATAAAACAATCAAGGTTTGACGTTTTCAAATCAAAGGGGTTGGACTGTTATATTATAAAATAAATAATAAACAGTTCTTTCAACGTATCTACTACTGACCTCCACCACCTAGCTCACTAAAGGGATCAAGTTAATTGTTAGGTAACAAGTTGCGAGATAAGATTAGATCGATGCGGAGATCTTTAGGGGAGGCCTATGGCCAGCAGTGGACGTCTATCGACTGATGATGAGAGAAGATTGTGTAATAGCGTTACATACATTTATAGAGTTTTTTCGTAAGAAATAAATACAAATGAAGCTTTTGTTATAAACCCTTGGTAGTTATTCATGATATGTGCAGCTTTTTGATTCTAATAACATCCTTAAAAGCAAATTCCTCTCTTGTCACACCCAGTCGTTATTATGAAGATTAAATATTTGTATCATAATGTTAGTAAAAGCTTAATTAAAAGCATTTTAAACTTGGTGATCATATACATGTTATATTATTATTGTCCGGATATAATAAGAAACGGAAAAGTAGTTTAGGTTAAGAGTTGTTAATTTAATAATATTTAGTAGATATAAGATCTACATTTTATCTATGCTAAAATTTGAAGAGGTTGGTGGCTAGGCGCATTGAAAAAGCAGGCACTCTAATATAAACACTAAAATAAAAAAGGCATTAGAAAGTTTAATGTCTGCCTCAAGTCGTTCGAGTGGGTTCTTATAATTCCGGTTCTGCAAATGTTAAAATGAAGCATAATTAAGCTAGATATAAATAATTTGATGTCTTGTAAATATTTCAACATTTGAAATTTAATGTTAACAAAGCGAATGTATAGATGTTTAGACGTAAAAGTAAATTCTTATAGAAAAAATCCGATAAGATTGTCTACTTAGTTTTCGACGATGCTTTAATTACACTTAAACTATTTTTTTTTTAATATCTTGACACTTTATACCTATAAACTTTATCTTTATTACAACTAGGTAAATGTGTTATTTATAGCCTATAATACTTAGGGATTTTTACCGAAGTCGTTACCATATCATTTATTATAAGACTGAGTTTGTATAGATAAATTTATTTTTTTAATTTTTGTTTAATATTAATTAAAAATCACAAAATAGACGAAGGCTGATTTTATCTATTAATTTTATGTGTGTATGGCGAATTGCAGGAAATGCGAAACAACATGTGGGTCATTCACCTTTGAATGATCGTCTACATTTTACAAATAAACTAAATTAATGTATTCGTTTAATGGCTACACAACGGACAGTCTTTTATATTCCATTAAATTTACATATTAATGTAAATTAGACCTATTCTGTACTAAACTCTAATAAATTTAAATAACTTTTAATCATTCATGTAATTATTAGTCGTTCTTCAAATGATCTTAATAGTCACTGCAATATTTTGAAAAGTACCGAGCAATAACCACAAAGGCAAAAAAAATGTTTTAATAGAAGTTAATTGGTGTAAACGTATGGAATATTATTTAATTTGAAGACCCCATGGCTTACTTACAATAAGTAATAGACTTTCGAATAAGAAGGTTAAGTCGTATGGGGGAGCGTACTTCTTGTTGTCGGTTAAAAGCGGATCAAGCTTGATCTGGAAGTGCCGTTGGCAACTGCACCGCTGTTGCTGTTCTGGCGTGGTGGGGGCGTGGCGGGAAAAGTTGCACATTATTTACGATAGCCACGAAGCCGATGCCGCGATAAGGCGCGTCGCAGTCGCCGCGTCACGATCTCCGCTATCTTCCGATACCGATATTGAAGCTGTAATAATACGATTAAATACGTTTATCCTGTACGCTTAGTGAGCAGACGTTATAGTTAATTCAAATTACTTACAAAAATTAATAATACCAACTCAGATTGATATGATATATTTTAAAACAAGGCAGATGCGTTGCTACGGGCCTGTACTGACAAAGATCTCCTGCTTTCCTTTACCTACAGATACAACGATGATGTGTTACATACAATGATGAAAGTAATTTAAAATCGCACCCAATAAATTCAAACATGTCAAGATTTAAATTTAAAACTGCTTATTAATATGCTGAATTATAATGGACTCGAAGAATGATAACTGATTGTAGTGAAATCACATCAAGAGTTAAGTCGTTATATCAAATTTTTTCAGCTTGCAAGACTTCTATACGAAACTCTTCCGGCATGAGGGCAACAAACCCAATACTGAATGACACAATACACACGGTTATTAAATTATCCGTAAAAGAGAGTGAAAGTAATTACAGTATTACCAAAACAAGAAATATTGATATGAATGCTACAGTTTTACTTGTATTTTATGTAATATTTAATAGTTTAATAAATGAAAGCAACAAGAATCTCACTACTAGATAAGCGTTACCATAAGCAGAAATTTTAATGACGTATTTAGTAATATTATATTTTACTTAGTCTACTTGCTTTGCTGCTTTTACTGCTTGCTTATTTATAACGGCTATCATTAGTAATTTTTAATAAATTATTCAGATATTAGACATTTAACACATTGTTTCGATACATAATTGCATTTATTAGATTATAAATAGTTAAACGTTTTAAATGATATAAAGTATATATTCTTCTTCTTTCTCCTGCCCTTTTCCCAGCTCTGTGGGGTCGGCACAGTATTTACTTCTTTTCCATATCCCTCTATTAGCCATCATATCTGAATTCACACTCTTCCTGCACATCTCGTCATTCACACAATCCATCCACACCTTATTAGGTCTTCCTCTACCCTTCTAACCATCCACTTTCATTCTCATTACTTTCTTTGTTACATGTCCTTCATCCTTCCGCATAACATGCCCGTACCACGCTAACCTCTTGCTCCTCAATTTCTCTGTCACTGGAGCAACTTTGAGACTTCCTCTAATATAATCATTTTTAATTTTATCCATCCTTGTCACACTGCACATATATAAAGTACATATTATTTAAATAAAAAGAAAAACTAAAATAACAATAAATTACTTATAAATATATACCTTTTGGTGAAAGGTGGTAAGTAAAAGGGATTTTCTTCCCATATAAAATAAGCTTGTTACGATGTCCTTATCGTTTAAAAATATTTTTTGTTATTGATCATATGCATATTTTCTATGACTATGAAATTGATTTTATTCATTAGTAATATAAAGAAAAAAAGCATTCTGAGATAATTTCCACTAACAACTACGTTTCACTGATATGATAAAATATTTCTTAACAATGGTAAATGTCGCATAATAAACTTTCATGTTTACAGTGTACTATTTCACTGAACATCTGGTAACCACGACTTATGTAAATTAAATTTTTCTTTTGAATAAATTCTTGTAAAAATATTCTTCTATATAATCATGAATACATTATTTTTTGGATTAATGAAGAAGTCAAAATAGTATATTGAAATAAAAACATCTATCAGAAAATATTACTTGAATGTTAATGAATGTTTAAGATAGTGGCTGCGAGCGCCATCTATTAAAGGGTAAATCAAAATGGAGGACTGACTTGAATTCTGTCATTTAAAAAGATGATGTTAATGTTTTAATTTTATCAGTGGTGATTAAAATAATTATAAACAAGGTATTTAAATACGTATTTCTATATTACAATGAGAATATTTACTGAATAGTAGGATTAGTCGAAATGACTACAGGAATGTTTGAAGTGATATAAGTCGGTATCAGCGTTGCGCTTCCTCGGATATTCGTCTGCCGGGTTACGTAAATGCCGGCGGCGCAACCGATTGATCAACTCTAAATTAGTTGATGCGGGGCAAACGAGGCGCGCGGGGTAGCTTACGGCAAACTAGGTTGGCCGCGGAAGCACACTAACCCCTAGAAAACTAGGGGTGCGAAACTCCTCCCCCTTTTCTGGTCACGAGAGCACAGCGATTGGTCCGCTCGTTTCAACCGCTCGCCCCTCACCCAGATTACAATCGGTGGGGTGCGCTCATAGAAATAGTACTATGTGCCATGTCTATGTACACTTAAGTATCCTATGTATAAGTAAATCATACATGACTAGTCCCCGTTCGTGACATTGAAAACCCACTAGCCAGCCAACATTCCCCTAGTGTGTATTGATTCGCGTGCGTGCAATAAACGAATTGGCTTGAGATGCAATTCACAAATTACTTCTACTCAAATATCTGTAGGTCCTTTAAAATATTGTAAAAAAACCACGTGCTGGTCTAATTTTATATAATTTATTAACAACAGATTGTGTTTGTGAGCTACAAAAAATTTTCCAATATGATGTCGTTCATTTCCTTAAAAGGATCGTAACGAATAATCGTTTGATATAAATCAAACTCAGTAAATTTAACAAAAATACAATATATTGCAACAATGCCTAAAAAAAATTACAACTGTAGAAATAAATAAATATACATTTTTTGTTTGACATCTAACACTAAAGGTCAAAAAAAAGGTCTGCATTTGTGATTTATATTCAGTATTGTATACAATTGAAATTTAATTCATATGATATGGGAAAACGTTAGACATTTTAAATAAACGGGAAATTCATCTATCAAGGTTATCATTAAGAGTTGCTAGAAGTGAAGGAAAGGCGTCTATTATCGGGATTTTGGTATCCAGGGATTTTGGACCATAATGTGCTTATAGTGCAGGACGGTGTGCAGAAAGGTAATAGAACATTCATTGGCTATAATACTCTTCGATTCTGACAATGGTGAATGTAGGTTATGAACAAAGAATTTAGAATTGAATGTCGACTACAGAAGTAGTAATACTTTTACTTATATTAATATATGAATAAAAAACATGGAAATCAATTGATTGAGAAAGATGCTTTTAAGATATAAAACATGTTATAAAAACTCTTACTTTTTTTATTTACACTCACAAACTGCTCGGATTATTTACTAATGTTTCTTAAAAAATATATATTTGTAGGAAGACTATTGGATTGAAAATAAAAAAATATGTCATAATAGATATTGAAAAAAGATAATTTTCTTGTTTTACGTTTGAATACAAAATATACGAAAGTTTTGTGATTTCGATAATGTCACAAACCCTACTAATTATTAATTATAAATTCTGCCTTATGATTTGATGTAAAAGATGCATGGGATATAAATAATTCATACTGTTATATGTCTTACAATATTCATAAAAACTTAGAGCTAAAATTAACTGAAATAATTAGACAAGATTACTACGACTGCTTGATAAATATTTATTGAGAAGTCAGCACGCTCTTTAAGGTTCATAATATACTTCTCGTATATATTCATATATATAAATGTTATTACATCAAATTTATTACTTATATATGTATAATTAAAGATGAATGGACGATGATGATGAATAAGAGATGAATGTAAAGCGCCTTGGCTGTTCTCTTCGTACATTGATAGAGATGCGCGTACCCGCGAGCCAACATCAGGCTAACTTCGTCTGAACTGAATGAAACTTCGCGGCTAAAGACTTTCGTTTTCCATACGAGCTGCTCACATGTTTGCAGCTTTGCATTTTGTTTCCCGCTTTTTCACTCATGACGTCACACGATTCATGGGCGCGCGGCTTTATACAATAACAATATACAGTAAGTCAAAATATTCCACTCGTAAAATACAAAACCTCTAACATTCATGGAATAACCGACAAAGCATAAACTATTAAAACAGAATTTCTTTTAAATAAAAATAATATTTTACTTATACTATTAAATTATAATTGTAAAATACCGTCAATAAAAACTAGGACAAGGACAAAAGCTTTAAATAACTTAACAAACCAAACGGGCTTTCGATTTAGTTAAAAATGTTAAGCTTAGCTTCAGTCGTTTGGTTATTGCGTGGCTATAAACAGATGTATAGTTACTCAAAGCCTTAAATACATGTTAAATTTAAAATATACCTTTTTCTTATTTAAGATTAAGGTTTAAAATGTATTATAATACTTTTAGAGAAGTATTAGTTATGACTTATTAGTTATTTTACATAAAAATATGTTTTATGATTCTATATCTTATACTGTCGTGTGATGAGACGAAGTCTCATGCAGATGGCTGTTATAAACAATATAATTATTTGATTATTATTTACAATAACTCTGAGAATGATAAATTACTCATAATTAATATCTCATCTCCTCCGATTGATGTCCACTGCCATTCGCACGTCTCTTATGATGATTACATCAAGACACGGTCTTACATTGATGGGGTCCACTGCTTCCTTACAAGTAGTTAAAGAGAGAGAAATGAATTTTTGGAACTGTTTAAAATATTATTAAGCACAGAAGGGATAAACGTTTGATAAATAGTTCATATTTTAGAACTTAAGAGAATCTGCGAACCGCTAATGTATATAATTACAGTGAACGACAGTTTCCTAGATTTTTTATTGTAAGAAAGCTTGCTTTGGAATGTTTTAGTGTAATTATTAAAAATTATAGATGTAAGACCACGTACCGTTAATAGTTGAAATGAATAATGATTAAAAAATATTGTAATTTCAAGTGCAACTTCTTACCGTGCTACTTTGTGTAATCAGTTGTCGCTAGAAGTATTTACCCAATCGATCTGACGAAGAGGAACCTTTAAAAAAGCATTTATTTTCTCTTAAGATGTATGTATCTGTGGTATCTCTGACCCTGATGCTGTCAATGGACACTGATGATGACTAACTGTCACATCAGCCGCTTGTAAATGTGCTTACGTTCCTATGAACTTAATGTTATAACAAAGGTTTTATCAGGTTTTTTATTTATTTTTTCCTTTTTAAACACAATATTAAATAGGAAATAAATATGATTATCTCGAAATTTACGTACAATGGCGAACTTAACTGCAAAAGAGTTGTTCTCAGCAAATCTTAGCATGGAGGGGATTTTGAATGCTTCCTGCAGGCAGATAGTATGTACACAATCAAATGATACATTAGATACAATAATTTTTTTATACGAAACGAAGTAACAAGCTTTGTTGCTATTCAAATTTTTTTTTTGTGATCTTTAAAATATTTCCATTGTTAACTAAAAATAGAGTTGTTATATCAGATAACAATAATAAAGTGTTTTTCGATATTATTTAAATTATACTACATTAATTTAGCTGATTTGCATATAATACAATTAAAAAATTCTATACTACTCTACTCTTCACAAAAACTATAAGTTATGGGTCACTCTCTTGAGATATAAAAGTAATGAACGTTCTCTCTAGCATTCATGTGTAATTTTTTTTTAGTTCTAATTTCAGACGTTGTAGCTTATGTCTCAAGGTAATGAGCGTTGTCTGGTGCTATCGAAATATCCTTATAAGCGTTTCAGTATTATGGGCAAATGTAGCACTTTACCATCTACTTATCTTGTTACAGTTATATAAAAAAGTTAATGCACTTGGTTACGAAGTGATTGCTGTAATACACGCTGAGGTGTTTGTACCTCTCCAGGCGGACACTTCCAGAGAAACTCTGATTCACAGTAAATTTGTAGTTTTTATTTTGTGTTTGTTATTCATGAACAATTATAGTAATGTAACAATACTTAAAAATACATAAGTGAATTTTTGGATGTGTATCTTTAATTTAACTTTTTTATTGTAACTATTGCTTTAACTGTCACACTATGAAAAGAATTGTTGCTGTTTTTGGTCCTAAATTTTATCTTTAACTACTGTTACGTTTAATATTTAGAATTATAGAATATATTTATGCTATATTATAGCACAATATACAGACTTTACATCTTTTGCAAACTAAAACGTTTTATTTTAATATCGAAATAGTTTTGAACGTATATTTTAACGTTAATATAATAATGAAAACTTGTTATACTATGAATGCAGTCGCGTATCATTTACTAAAAGATATGTTAAGACTATTCAAAAAATATCTTACAAACGGGCCATAACTTATATGAACTTGTTTAGTCAGTTTTTGGAATTAACGCTAATGCGTCTGGCGACCCACTTGAATACATTCGAAGCCTTAGTTGAACATCCTAATTATAATAATATTGAGGTTTTTTTTACAAACGTAACAGTGTTTGCGAATAGTTCTTGATCGCACATTTTTAAAATCACTTACACTCGCTATATACTAATGACTACAGATTCGTTTTTGTCTGTAAAGCTGACAAACTTTTTATTAAGCTTAATTATAAAACATTGAGCATTTTCATTAATTACAGAATACGCCTATGAAATTTAATTTAAACTCGAAACTTGCAAATCGAATCCTTTTTTTGTGTCGTACAGACATCGAAACCTAGGTTCGACGACCGTCGGAGTCAGTCTGGCCTTGAGTCTAATAAAGGTGTCTACGAAAATAAAATAAATCTTTTAGTGGCGACCGCTTATGTCGGGTAAAATAAACATCTTTTCATTTCACACTTTCTACTTCAGGTCGGCACGTAAAATCCCATTTGAGCTTGTTATAAAAACCACTTAATGCAAAATCATTACCGTTACGGACATTACGCACTTTTTATTCAATACCTTCAAATGAACTCAACGAGACTTCATTTTTTCTTTGTTCTATTTGGAAGAAATTTAAAGATCTTTGTGATATTACTTCCACAATAGTTTCTAAGATTTAAATATTTCCGGGTCCTTCGTTGGATGTATTAACTCTTCACATTACGCACTTTTCTCTAAATCAAAGTTATAAAAGACTGGCGAGGTAGCTTTTATATTTACATCTTGTGAATTAGCCTCAAAAGTAAAAAAAAATTGAGAAAAACTTACTTGTTCTCATTAGAAAAACTGTATTTTGTTGTCACTATTATAACTGTTACTTTTTTGTAACATATTGCATACAAGTATAAAAAGTAACAGTTCTTCTACACAAATGTAACAAAAATATGTTATTGAAGTCTAGTCTGAAAATTTTAGATTCAACACCGTTTTTACATCATAAGCGAATTTTTTTTAATTGTGATGTAAATGTAGCAATTAAAATTAACGTCTGGCTCGGTTAATACTAGAGATTTAGAGGTAACACATATACCTAACTCGTTCCGTCAAAAAAAGTTGTATAAATGCATGAGGCATAACCATTTTTAATGTCAGCCGAGGTCACGAAGCGACTGGCTTGCAGAAAAAACGGTGCCTAACACGCTAAGAACTAGACGGCCTACAAAAAATGATTCCGTAAGGCTGGCGAGCGGTGCAACGTTTGAACTGTAGCCACTATTTTTGAATTCCACACCATGAGGCCATCACACAAACGTCACACGACGAACACAATTTTTTTTATACATTGTGTTTCACCTTCACAAATAATTACTAACATTTTTAAAGTTCTTAATCATACTACCCAATATCCATTCGGTTTAGCGTGTACAGCTGTGTTTGCTACTTTTCTTTATGTATACTAGTCAAACGTAAATTCAGACGCGTCAATATTATAACAAAGGCTCTGGCCTCTAAATTTTCGTGTATTAGTATTGCTTTTATCATAAACGCAGCTGAAGTTTGATTTTATGACGACTATTACATGATGATGTCAAGGTATTATTGTATAAATAAAAATCACATCTATTACCTTCAAAGCGTCTATAAATGAATGATTATCATCAGCCGATACATGCTCGACGTAGGCCTTCCCAAAGACCTCCATTCCAATCAATCCTGGTGTAAATGATAGCACTAGTCATTATTATTTAAAAGTAGTATATCTATTTTAGTTTTATATAATCGTAGTTAGTTATATATAATAAGTAATATTAAGTAAGCATCTGGAGTATAATATAGTAAATCAATGAATTTATATTGTAATTGAATTTTAATAAAGTTTCTTTTTGTGTTGTTTTAAAATTTATTGCGCAAGTTTTGTTAACACTAAATAAATCCCGCTAGTCGCAGCCAAGTCTCACGTCTCGACAGTTCTTGGAAGCAGCCGTGCTGACTTTGCGCTAGGCACCGACTTCCAGTAGAAAAGGTTTGCATGCCTTCATTCCGCCACCCACCGATCAGAAAGTCTGCACTTAGCTGTCCCAAGTTTAAAAAAAAAACTGTTACGAAACAGTTTATTTTATATCATTTTTCCATTCACTTCACGGTAAGCGATGCTCCTGCCCATAACTACTTAGAATAATATACACAGCAACATATTATGTTCGTCACTAAGTAAAACGTAGTGTTAAGTCTCATTAACCCAGTAATTTCATTAGTTACAACACCCTTTAAACCGGAACAGAAATTTTTGCGGAATACTATTGGGAGACAGAAATAGGATCGGTAGTGATACTTACCTAGAATTACCGCCACCTTAGCCTATTTTTTAAATACTAATTTCTGTTGTATATACTATTGAGACATGAATGAAACTACTATTCGATAGAAGTCTCAATAGTAACTTAAAGCATGTACTATTAATTAAAATGAATTTACTAAATATGATAACAATAAGTCGAACAGAAATTAAAAAATAAAATTAGATCATAAGTAACTTGTCAATGTTATAATTTAAAAATTTTTGACTTAGGTTCATTAAACGATGTCGCTTAAATTAGTTTTTGGTTCATTACCCGACTAAGTGCATAGACCTCGTTTTATAAAGAAAGGGCTTCGACCGTATTCTTACAAACAGAAATGGATGGACTGGGTACAAAACTATTATTTCGGTAGTTTACTAATAACTGTAAACTAAGACAGCGAAAGTATGGTATTTGTTCATATAGTATAGTATATGTGAACTCCGTAGGCCATCTATATTACGAGATTTTTCCCTCGTCGAGCTGTTTACTTTAATCTCTTTAACTATTTCTGATATATCGGTTTCATGTCTACATCACTAGAATATCACTGTTAAAACAAGTAGCATAGGGATACGGGCTTTTGGTTTAATTATCTTATTTATATGAATGCAAGAGTTAACTCCATAAACATTCACTCAGAGTAGGATAAATAATAGTAACGCCTGAACTGACCCCGTAGCGCAGTGGTTAAACGCTTGTTCTGTAATAAGGAGATCCTTGGTTCGATCCAGACGCAACATAATGAAGAATTTAACTGGTATTAGCGTTTGTTAATCTACTTATCCATCCCATATTATAAATTAGCCGTCATACTAGTGTTTCTGTTTTACAGTCAACTTATGCGAACCAGAGTATACTGGGTAACCACCCTTAAAAATAGACTACTTTTTTGCCCCTTAACACTATGAAAAATTCAAGCCAGTTTTGTAGATATGGAAAGGGCCTTTAAGCTATTTTGTTTACGAAACAATAAAAAATCCATTTTAATGTAGTGTGTAAATAAGATGCCATAAATGAAAGAAAAGCATCTACTTATCAACAACATATAATTTTTTCCTAAAAGATTGTATTCCGTGTTAGTTTTGTTAAGAAGTGCTTTAGATAACGAAAGTAACCTAAAATTCTGATGACTACGCAACAAAGCTTTTCTAATTGTGCTATATATACATATCAAGTTGTGTTTTATTAAAACAATTAAATTGAGGAATCTATAAGAAGAAAGGCAATCTTCAAATCATTAGGTTATTATTATTACTATATTGGCTATTAATGATAATATAAGGTCAATTGAAAATTTTATTTTATGAGGAGTTGTATGAAAGTGTCGAAACTAAATTTATTGCTCTACTCACAGTATTTTTCAATTACTTACTGTATATTAAAACAAGCTTTATCGTAATAACTGATAGCGATATTATACCATTCACGAGTTCATAGTGAGTTACCTATAAATAGGAAACTCAACACCGTCCAACTGTTAGACATTGATGTAATATTCTCAGAATTGAAAATATGCTTGCTGATTTAATATTGTTTACTGATTTAGGAACAGTAAGTCGTATTTCATACCGTTTAAAAGTAAATTCGCGTATTGCACTTAACTTTTGCTTGACCTGTATGACCTGGAAGATTTTATTCCATAACAGATATTGAATTTATTTTTAATAGGCACACGTCATCACCTTTTTATTTATGTACATGCTTAATATATCAAACTTGTACATATAATTCTGTTAAAATTGAAAAGCGACATTGCATCACAATTGTTATAAAGTTATACTTTATTACTTGTTATAAATGCATAATTCACGTACTATTCTTACAACTTATTTTTAAAAAACAGTGTACCTGTCAGGTTTTTCATTTTCAATAATTTATAACTTGATTACACAATAATTAAGTTATCGACATTAAATCATTTGAATATATGGGTTCTTTGTACATTACTTGAAAATATTCTCATTTACTTAATTCATTCGAATATATTATCGCAAATTTTGTATTTCTAAACGATGTTTTACCATTGGAAAAGATAAATATTAATAAAAGGTTTTCTTGGATTATTTCTTGTAATATTTTTAACGTCTAATTGAATTGTATAAATAAAACGTGATTTAGAGATGTACATGTGTTATTAATGCGCCGCCGCTGCGGCTGCAGCTCGCAGAGCGGTCGGTTAGTTACAGCGGATAGTGCGGAGCGGTTGTAGTGCGGAGCGCTTGACCGGCACGGCCGCCGCCGACGCTGTAGGAGTGGAGGCAAGGGCGCCGTGCGTCTTGCCGAAATTATTCGGGGCTCGCTGCACAATCGATTTTTCCCGCCCGATGCGGAAAATTCTTCGAGGCGGAGCGGGTGGCGGGTGGCGCGCGGCGGGAGGAGGGAGCCGAACGAGGGGGCTCAGCGGTAGGGGGGCAGGCGGAGTGCAGCGGGGCGGTGCAACGCGCGCCGCCGTCCCGGCCGTCGGGCAGACAGTAGGACGGCGACGCCACTGTGAGTCGGTGACCACGGCGCGAGAAGCGCGCTCGCCGCACTGTGACATGTAGCGCGGCCACCGCGCCGCAGCCCCGCGACCACTCCGCCGGTGCACCGCCGGTGGCGGCGCGCTGATGCGCTGCCCTCCGGCCCGACGGCCCGACGCCCGAAGCCCGACGCCCGCGCCGCTACTCCCAACCGCATCGACTCTACCCGTGCCGATTTCCTCTAACACCTGAAGCGAGCCCTTCAACCCGTCTGTATTGACGACCGACGTCGGATGGAACCCGGAGTGCGCCGATTCGCATCAAGGTTAGATGAATATTTGAATGTGAGTGTTTGTGCACTGCCCACCGTGCGACCGGACCACCCCGGCACCACCAGCCGTACGCGCACCCTTCCACACGTCATCACGAAATAGGTACGTTCCGAGAACGGAAAAAATTATCGCGCTGACTAAAAACTTTTCAAAGATGTAATATTTCTTAGTTACAACAAAAATGTTTGCAAACAAAGGTATACGTTGGTCAGTTCACAAACACAAATATTTCAGGCGTTCTACACAAATAGATTGGCTTTTAAAACTACTGTAGCGATTGCTTTTTCAGGAACCACTCGAAGGCGGTAACGTAATGTCAACATTGTCGTAGAAGGTGTTAATTTATGTTTCGCGCCTTGTTGTGTGTCATTTGTAGTTTCTGTAGTGAATTTTTATGTATATAAAATATCTGAAAATATATTTTCCTATTATTTCACTATTGTAGCCTAGCTTAATGAATAATAGAGCGTTGTTACTCTTCCATACACACTGTTTTACGAATGATTGAACATACATATCTTGAACGGTTTAAAGATAATTTCCACATATATACAAATAGCAACTTCATACATCCGCAATTAATAACGTATTTTATTTAGAACTAGTAGTCTTTTTTAAATTGCCTGTTAGAAGTAATGACATTAGCTCTGTATGCTACATATATTAATACTTAAAAGCCGTATTTAATAATAATATGCGTAGATTTCGAAAAATAATTCGTTTTTATCAATTGAATCGTTATTAAATGTTTTTAATGGTAAACTTTTTGTTAAAAAGTTGCTCACACGTACATTTTGAAAGGATTTTTTAAACAAATAAGTTAATTATTGAAATCCTTTCATAATATTAAATATACTAAATTCTATAAATATTTTTATAAAGAAACAAGCTCACTTAAATGTTATTATTATACTTTTGAACACGCAAGTAACACTAACTTTAAAACCTAAGAGATGTAACATCGCCGTCGGCGGCTGTTGTTGAAATAAATAAAGATATTTCGTAAACCTTTTTAAACATCCCCCCGGTAGAAAAAAAATTGATGACTTAGTCACCGTTATAAAGTAATTATATATTCGGGTTTAAATTGATTAAAATTTTTAAGAGAATCTCGTATATAGACAAACTTTTGTTTGTCTATATATGTGATAAATTTACAGCAACCCCTCTTCGGTACGGGGTTTAAGATTATAAAACTTTGTTTCTTCTCTTTTCCGGTTTTTCACATTACATGTTTTAATTTTAAAAATGTTGCGATGTTATAAAAACGTGTAAATGTTCTGTCAAATGCTTGTAAGTTTAAACATAAATAAATGTTAAGGGTTATGTTAAGTAATAAATAAGTTATAGTTTTGCGGCTATTATGATATTGCAGTGTTCCGGTACCGTGAGATACAAACTTTTCTAGACGATCACGCTTTTTCTTCATACTCGTTGATACTTAATGCGTTGTAAAATTAAAGTGCAGTATAATGCTATCGATAACCGAAGTATGAGGCCTATGTCCAGCAGTGGACGTCTATCGGCTGATAATGATGATCATGATAAGGCTGTCGCCAACAACCTATAGAAGGGAATTTGATTATATTGAATAAAGTATTGTGCACTGAAACCGAGTGTTTTTTTGTATCGTAATTCTTCAGCGACATAGTTTTATGTATATGTATTAAAAAATTATTTTCTTTACGGATTATAAGAAAAAAATTAAAAGTTATTATTGATATTTATGTGTTTAATAAACAATTTCGCGTAAGCTACGTAATGAAAGCTCCTGACAAACACTGTTACCTAAATCAACATGTTTAATTGTTTAAGAGTACATGTTATGACAATTATATATTATACTTATTATAGGCTTTTCTTTTATTAATAATACAACGGTTATCTTTTCTATCTATACGTACATAACATAAAAAGCGCATAAACTGTAGAGTTGTCATTATTCAAGAGTGCATAATAACTTACTCTATGATAGTGCTGCGTTTTTGTACTTCTAAATAAGGTTCAACTAATTATTGTAGCTATAATTATTTGTATAAATTATGTATCTTTCGGTATATAGATGTATAATAAAAATATACTGCCTAGACGTCGGAAGGGTACGGGTTCAGGTATTTCACTATAATTGTACACTTCCTCCCTCACGTTAACTAAACTCTAAGGTCATGTATCTTTAAACTAAAACGTTTTTACTTACGAATAATAGGAATATACGTTTTTAATTTAGATGTTACTTATTTCATGTTACAAATTATACTTTTTTTCTTTAATCACTTCGAATAATTAACTGAATAGTTTTGTCACAAACGCTCTAGTTGTATTCTAGTATTCAACTGTATCGAAATATTAATAATATTTCGTAATGTGATAGTGATTTGAGTAATTTTGTATGTTTGCAAACATTTTATTGCATACAGCAGATAAGTTGAACATTAAGATTACGTTTTATAGCGATGATAACAGCACATAAGAATAATTTTAAAAAGATACAATTGCGTACTTCTTATACATATACATATTTACTATAGATATTTATAAAATTATTGCCCATTACGTTTTAAAAAAGATATTGGAAAATTGATGAATTTGTTTTATAACGGACTGAATACTCTATAGTAGATTTATTATAATTGATTTTGTTAGTTAACAATAACTTAAACGTTTTGGGATTGGCTATGGCACAAGCGACGGTTGGACGCACGGCCTGTGTTATATTCAACCACTATTATTCAATAAGTTTCTAGTTAAAAGTAATTCATAATTATATAAATAATACTTTAACAGCAAATTTATCTATTAGCAACTAGCATTTGATGGAAATTGAGATAACATTGAAGAGTAATTTCTGTATAAATCAATAGAGTATCGAATACATTATGAAAAAACACGGAAACATATTAACTGATCGTTCCCATATTTTTTAAATAAAAAAGAAGTATTAATGACATGTGCACATTTTTGTTCGGAAAACGATTATTCTATTAGTCTTATTAAAATTTTCAGCTCCAACGGACTTAGGGTTCGCGGGTAGGAAATCCAGGAGTTAAAATTCCAATCATTAGTGATGATTAAAAACACTTTGTCCAACCATCTGATTTCATATCAGTGTTTTAGCATAAGAATAATATTGTTATCTCAAATTTAACGTATCTTTACAGGGTAATAATATGTCTGTAATCATTAGATGAACATATTCATTTCTATTCTCATAAGAAACAGAAAGTTGATTGGTATACAATCAACCAATTGTAATTTAATTCTGTTGTAAGTAATAAATTATTGGCATCTTTTAACGGTTTAGAGATAGATAAATAACTAAGGCTAAAAAGGGTAATAAACAATATTTTGTATCAAATGACAGATCATAATGAAATGTTAAGTAAAATTAATTTGTGAGCAAAGATCGAGACAGAAGTATAAACGATTGTAATAAAAGAATATGTTACAACGTAACTTTCATAATTTATGTCTACCTGTGAGATACGCTTATTGTTAAAATTCATGAATACATATAATAATAGCGAAAATGTTAAAGTAATGTTAACAATAAAATAGACTGTTAAAAGATTCAGTTCGGCTAACCGAAAGAATGCGAGATAAGAGCTATTTTCGTTATTAAACGCTGACCTACCTCACATCGTAATCAACGGTATATTGTTGCGATACCACATTACTTCAATATTAGTATCTACCGACGGCGCACACCAGCTTATCAAGTTCTAGTATTGGCAGGTACGCGTATAGCCAAATTATTTCGCACGAAACGTGAACACGAAACCTAAATTTTACTAAGGCTTTGCCAGTTTTTTAAAATTACCGATAGCGTTTTATCGCTGATAATACATCGTCCCGTCGCGTTGCTTTTTTCAAGGTTATCAGTTGCATTACACCGCCTATCTGATAGTGATTCGAGTGAATTACAGATAACGTTTTCGCATAATTCACCTAGGTGCTCAAATAAAATGCGTGCTCTGAAATTTTATCGCAAAATCCTTCACGAAATCATGTCGAGCGTTTTCTCATTTTACCGAAGTTTATGTACAGCGTCGTTAATATTGAATATTAACGTCGTTTTCTACAAATAAACATTTTTTTTTTAATTGTGAAACATCCTAAAATTGCATAGTAACTTATTATTGAAATGTCTACTTCTATTTGAGGATTGAATTGTAAATACCATAACTTGCCTATTCAATTACCTATATATACAACCATATTTGAATGTTTCATATTGACATTTATAACAAACATTTTTTTTCTTATCATTTGAACATATCAATAAAAAAAAAGTAATGATTGTATAATTTATCATGTCAACTTAAAGGTCTTAATTTATTTCAATTTAACCTTTTTAAATCGATGAAATCTTTACAAAATTCTGTATACATCAATAAATTACCTTTTTAAATTAACTCTATGATATAATAACAAAAAAAATGCATAAAATTAGTCATTTCAGTCTATGCATATGTTTTTTTTTAATTATATCAGAAGCAAAGAGACGAGTGTGACTTTCATCAGTCAGTGATGCACATGGCAATTTGACGTTAGTTAGAATGTACACACAGCACTTGTACTCGTCGCTTTGAGATACAAGATGTCTTCTCATTACTCCATTAATTTCAAAAACTACAGCACCTTTTAAACCGGAACACAGTAATGTTTGCACACTGCTGTTCGGTGACAGAATTACGGATTGCGGTGGTACCTACCTAGACGGTCTACGGCAACAGAGACCAACCACACGTGTTACAGTTAATTAATGAATCTTAAAATGTAATGACATTTTAAGATTCATTTATAAACTCTTTTGAATTTACTACATCGAGTAGTATATATAAATATAACCGTGGGACAGGAAAGGGGTTAGCGAAAACAAATCTGTTGTGAATAACCTGTCGTAGGCTGGTAGAAACAATCTTTCAAGAACACGCAGTATATAAAAGATTAGTTACTGTGTAGTTCTTACTTTAGCATTTTAAACATTTTATTTGTCAAGTCTATATACAATGTAATAGAAATACTAACAAGAAAACTATAGAAATTTTGGAGTTATATCTTAATTGAAAGATTCTATATACATTCCATAGAAATTTTATTGTGTTTAAGATTAAAGCATAATTTTTTTTTACACTTTCTGCAAAGTTCATTGTTATCATAATTTCAAATTCTGAATAAAATATAACTATTAATTAAGCATCTGACACAGGCGCGGCAACTAATTTAGGTTTTCTACTGGTAGATAACTTAAGTTTTAATATTTTTCAATGCATAGTTTAGATCAGCCTTAGCCGGTGTATGCGTGTCGTTGGTGCGAACATCATTCGCCTATTTATTTCGGGCTTAGCAACTACGTATCTGCAATCGAAAAAGTCAGCTGCCGCCGGCGACGGCCACGCACTCATCCACAGCACACAAACACATATGCACACAATAGGTGCCTAGGTTATATAACTTTTATACGAGCTCTATACTCGCACACGAACAAAATAGTCGCACGAGCATGTGTCCGGACGCAGACTTTACCCTTGAGCGCATGCATAATACTAGATACTTAATTAGCGAATTGATAAAAATGTGATAAACTAATTTAAACGGTCTGTTCGCGGTGTTTTACGTTGTTCGATATAGAACCATCAAAATATTTTTTTTTATTCAACGAAACAACTAGACGAGCGGGACGTTCATCCTATGGCAAGCAATACGCTAGCCCATAACAAAATGGCGCTAGGTATTATGGTATACACTACACTTTATTGCGCTCATCGCCTTGACATATAGGTTGTTAAGTCTCGTTACCCCAGTAATTTCACTAGCTAACAGCGTCACACACTTTACACGCCACAGGAGTGAATGGGATCTCGCACAGCATCTCACAGGACCCTAAATAACTTCACCTGCTCGTGGTGCACGCTGCTAATAAACAAACGAGGCTTTGGCTTCGATCAACCCGCATTGGATTAGCATGGTGGGAATTGGCCCAAATCCTCCATATGAACCCCTACAAATGTAGAGATCATTGAGGGAGGCCTATGCTCAGCAGAAGACGTCTATCGACTGAAGATAATGATGATTTCAGCGCCATAAAGTGTTTGATGGTACAAACAGGCGCTGCCTATACCTACCCAGACATTCTTCGACAGCAGCTACCTACCACCAGTAACATTCACTATTTACAAAGGTCTCTAATTCATCTTTTTTTTTAATTGTGTTAATTAATTATTAATATCATACCTAAATTAGAATCAGAATCAGAATTGTATGTGCACTGTGGTTTCACCGCAGAAATCTTCGTTGTTTTTTACCACCGCTAAACAATAGTATGCAAATATTACTGCATTCTAGTCTGAAAGGCGCGGTAACTAGTGTAACTTACTGGAGTAACGAGACTCAATATCTTATGTCTTAGGTGACGAGCGAAACGTGTATATCATAACTAGGGCTACGTTTTTTGAGCAGGCCTATCACTTACTATCAGGTAAATGCCTCGCTGGTTTCGTCGCTTAATTATATAAAAAAAAAAAAACATTAACACAGTACTGGTAACATAAATACTGTATAGGCAACATTATTATAACGCTCATAACGAATGAAATGTTTAACAAAAGTTGTATTAAAGTAAAACCTTCCATTCACCCAAAAAAAAAAAACTAGCCGTCACTGACCAATTACCACTTTTTATTAATATATATAAGAGAGTAAATAAAGAAGTAAAAAAAGAATTTTTCTCGGAACGCTTTTAAATAGAATTCGGTTGATCTAGTATAAGAAACGAATGTCGATACCGTTACTTCCTCGTATCTTGACAAATAGTGTGGCAGTATCTCGGAACAGTTTCGCTATGGTCCTACTGTGATCACTGGACAAAATCTAATCAAAATGCGACAAACATTTCATCATTATATAAAACAAACTATAATATTTATAAAAAAAATATTATATTTCAATATTTGTTTCTAATATCAAAATTATGTTTACATCATACTTGTACCAAAAAACTAATTCTAATAACCAATTTATGTATTTGTTCTGGGTAATCGCTGGAACAGACGGACTGATCTTGTTAGTACCTTCGCTTGTATTTAGCTGAACATCCAAGGCATGAATTTTTTAATTATTTTATTTAAAAAAGTCCTTTTTTTATGCGCAAAACCTTATTGCTTTAAAGTTCTACGAAACAAAAAGTTCAAACCTTAAATTAGAATCAAACTTTCGATCAAGGACAACCACTGGGCAACTTTTAAATATGCAACAAATATTTTATGTTTTTTTTTTGCCTTAATAATGATATAAAATAAATGTCCACGGACTGTACAGCCGCTGTGGGGTTTTAATAATTTATTATTAAATTAAAATATCAAATCAAAGCACCCGTTGATGTCTATTGAAGATTGTCGCTGTTATGTATAATTGAACGGAGATTATAATGTAACGGAGGTAATGTACCAAACAACACTAAAATTTTTTATTATTTACAATTTTTATGTTGTTGTCAAATTTAAATATAATTTAAAGTATTAACATTGCTGAATATTCAATTGACATATACTTTTACAACAGCATTATGTTATGTACATATTAATACATCAGGAGTTTGATTCTACGCCACGTCATGTAAGTGATTTTTTTCTATCAAATATTATATATAAAAAAAAAAGTGTTCAACCTATGTATTGATTTGTTATAAAATTTGTAATCGATTGTTTTACTTGTTTCATGTACAAATATTTTGTTAAATGAACCTACAATATTAGTTTTAAATAATTTAAATTATTACCCAGCCATCATGTAGGCGATAACATAAACTTTATTATATTAAAATGTTACAGTTACGCGCTTTTAATGCTAGTATTTTCTACTCTAGGGACTTAAAAATCCATTAGTGTTACTGGTATTTAAAAAATGATCTTAAACTGGACTTAAATACGGTTAGTAAGTTCCGTTTAGTACGAAATAAAAACTATTAGGCACAATGACCTCTCTTCCAATTGTCAGTTTTTGTGCTAAAAATCTTCTGGAAATCCCCATGAGCGGTGGTGGTCTAGTATAATTTGGACATAAGAGCGCTTCGGAAACACTAATGATACAAAGTATTTATTATTTATTCTACTACACGAGTTTTAAAACCGTTTTAATAATATTACGAGTCGTCATACAGCTTGTATTTAATACATCAACGTATACATTTTCATTCTGTTAAAGACAAACTAAGTTCCAAACAGTGAAGACAAAGGATTCAAAAATATTCTAAACTTTATACTAAACTGTCTATGCAGACTGGTTTGACGCGCCAGACCGAAAATAAGTTAAAAAAAACTAAGGCCAAAACAGCTACGTCCAAGATAGTCTAAGCGTAGTAATTAAACAGTTTTTTCCTCTAGATTCGCATATTTATAATCATGATATTTCTATGCTTTTGAATTATCACATTTAATGTATGCATTTTAATTAAAAAATTACTACATTTTATGATCATGTTACAATTTTAAACAATTAATCAATATAAAGTGTTCATTATTTAGATTAAAAATAGTTATATTCATATTACTACCTAGGTATGATACATAAAGAAAAATTATACAACGATATAGGTAGTTCGAATTCCTTACATGTTAAAAATAAGTTTTTTGATTACTAATGAAAATTTTTATAATATTTTGTTTATAGAGAAATAGAAAACGAACTTAAAATATAAAAAAAAAAATATTTTGTTATATAATTTAGTGTTAGGAGTAATTTCAATATGACTATCACCGATGCATTAACTTGAACAACTTTCAACGAACGTATGCGTAATTTTTCGTTGTATTTATTTCGTCAAATTCGCATGGACCATAAATCGAAGATTGCGATGTGTCGGGTTCGAATTTATGAAACGGCTTGCCTAACAATAATATTGAATTTATAGCAATGATGCTAGGCGACGATAGTGCGTTGATGTTCGATGCAAAGATTTCGCGTAGGTGCTCAACATGTGCTCTACCTACGTTTTCAAAGTCTATTATAATTAAAATATTAATACATAAAACTCGTATAATTACGACCATATAAACTAAACTATATAATATAATGTCTGCTAGATATTCTGAAATAGTTGAATCCAGGCAACATTGTACCGCCAAGGTATATTTTTATATTATTATTATTGATGCCAAAAACAAGCTGAAATACTTCTCTCAAATTCATAGTAACTACAATACAATAGTAACAATGATCAAATTGAATACGATTTATTAATAATATTATAAAATTTAATATTCTTGTAATAGATGTTGCAGTCAATAAGTCGTGCCTTGTACCAACATTTTTATGCCATTAAAATTCCAATCAAAACGGATAAAGTCTTTTCAGTGATAACTTGAAAGAAATAGACAAGCAGCCTCTCGTTTTTTTTATTAATAATTGTTATAAACGAATTGTTACTGTGTAAACTTTCATACGATTAGAGTGAAAAAAAAAGATACCAGAGTTCATCTTACATGTATATGTGTAATTGCTTATTCATGGTCGTTCACTAAGATTAATCTCAAGCTTCAAACTTTCCGGCACAGTATGGCAAAAAAAATAACCATCATGGGAAACACCGTATAAGCCCATTAAGAAAGAAACATAGGTTATTAGGAGTAATGATAGAAAAGGCAAAGGCACACAGATTGAAACATTTTACTATGATAAATTAAATATTATATCACAGTATATTTATTTACATGGGTATTTATAATTAAAACGTAAACTCTTTCATAGAATAAACATTCTATGAAATAGTATAACAAATAAAAATAAATAAGAACTAAGTAAGTAATTACAATACTTCATTTGATTTAAAATGAAGTATATTGTTTTTAATACAAAAAAAAATAATTAATGAGAATTTCTATAGTTAACGAGATAGTGATTGAATTATTTGTTAAGTGGAGGTTATGTTAACTGTAACTATCCATATGAAATATCCATGATAACAAACTTTTTTAGGGTGTTACTTCTGTACTTCCCCGTGTGTAAGACGAGCAGTAAACTGTAATAGTTAGTCATCGCGGTTAGTCAATACGTGAAATAAAAACTTAAACATAAAAAAGGAACCACAAATCGTTACTATTATGAATATTAAATTGGTATATAATTTCTATTTCTTAATAAATCGCATCTCATTCTCATAGTTTTTTAACCTTTTAAAATAAACTCGTGTGATCTTAAGAGCTTCCGTTATTTCCTATGGGATCTACATTTTCATTTAAACTGTTTTAATTGCATTTCTTTAACAATAAAAAGTATCAAATTCATTGCGGGAGTTGTTATTATGTTGCTTTTACCAAAGGGTGCGATTTACATATATTTTATTAAAAGGAACAGGAATTTAAAGTCATTTAGGAGTGTTATTTGAGAATTAGTTTCTTCACATTTCTCTTTTAGATATGTAGCTATGTATATGTAATTATCATAACACTAAATTAAAAACGCCAGACCGATGGACGAAATTTGCCATTTCCTTCTAATAGGCACTTCAAGCTAAAGTCATACTCGAATATTTTATAAAGTGAGGTAGGAAAACAAGTTTACAGTAATCATGTAGTAAAGTAGTAAAAACAGCCCATTTACGTCCCCACTGTTGGGGCACAGGCCTACCCTCAATATGAAGGCGATTGAGCCATAGTCACCACGCTGGCCCAATGCGGGTTGGTGACTTCACACATACCTTAGAATAAATTCTAAGTCATGTGCGGGTTTCCTCACGATGTTTTCCTGCACCGTTTCGTATCTCGCTGTTGTAACTAAAGTCTACATATATATGTACATAACTTAAATATTAAAGTCATTGGTACATGCCGAGGTTCGAATCCACGACCTTCGGAATGAAAGCCGCACGCTCTAACCATTAGGCCAGCGAGCTACTTAGGCCAGCGAGCTACTAAAGTAATCATAGAAAATCTTATTAATCTCTTCAGTATCATTGACAGACCCTTTGCATTATCTATAGCTCAATACGAATTTCGGCGGTTTTAACAAAAGAATTAACCAAAGGTGAAAAATATTCCTAATTTTTTTTTTTATTTATTTCTTACAGTACATAGTGAGTATAAACAAGGTACTATTAATTCCATAACAGTATGTTATCTGTAACTCAAATAAAACACATATATTTTAGTTAAATGACACCCTTGAAAATAGTGAAGTAATACTTCAATCGATACTAAAAAAGTGATTTAAATGAAGTGTTGGTGCTATAATTAGAGGAAATGTGTCTGCCTGAAAATAATGTCTACATTATTGATCGCTGCTGAACATAGATGATAGATCCCAATTTTCAGAAACAGTTTCTATACTAGACAAACATATGGTTTAGTGACCGCACTTTTTTGATAGTATAGAGAAAGCTTATTGATAGTCTTTATTGTTGGAGACTGGTAGGTACCACCCTACGTCTACTTTTACTGCCAAACAGTAGTGTAGAAACATTGCTGTATTCCGGTTGGATGGGCTTTGTAGCTAGTGTTATTACTGATGTAACGGGACATCATCTTATATCTCAAGGGGACGGGGATAATGTGGTACTGTATATAACAGCCAATTTATGTCCCCACTGCTGGGGCACAGGCCTACCCTCAATATGAAGGCGATTGGGCCATAGTCACCACGCTGGCCCAATCCGGGTTGGTGAGATCACACACACCTTAGAGTAAATTCTAATTCATGTGCAGGTTTCCTCGCGATGTTTTCCTTCACCGTTTGTATCTCGCTGTTGTAACTAAAGTTCACAAATGTACATAACTTAAATATTAAAATCATTGTAGTAGTACATGCCGAGATTCGAAGCCGCGACCTTCGGAATGAAGGCCGCACGCAATAACCATTAGGCCAGCGAGCTACTGTGTACTGTGTCTTATCTTAACTAGCACCACTTTGTTACAGGCAAACGTAAGTAGATGTACATATACGGTAAAGTATAGTATTTTGAGTAGTAACTACAAACGTAGGCTAATGACAACCGCTATGCAAAGGTTGCATTTTTTGGACACCTTCAAAGACGATCTCTTTATAATATCTCAAGGTTTATCCTGGAGACCAAAATTCCTGGAAAACATGTTCCTGGTTGACAGCAGAAGACATGGTTTGACGACATAATAGAATGGACCGGACTTAAATAGCTTCATTTAAAAAGAATAGCTGAGGATCGAATTGCTTTTCTCAATCTGATCTTCAGTCTTCAGTTTGAAGAGGGTACCTAATGGTGATGATAGATTTACCATCAGGTGAACGTGTTGGATGTCTAGTTGTAAATGCAATTAAATAGACGACTTCTGTTTTCCTGGATTTGACCTTTTTTAGTTACTTCCCGCGTAGGATAAATGGGTATGCGTAATAGTATGCGTGGCCTTACATGGACATGTAACAGAAACTAGCTGATGTAATGAGTAATAGATGCTGTGTGCTATTTAATTCATTACATAATGTCATTGATTAAAGTACATTTTTTTTAATTATTAATGAAATTTTTAAAATGAACAGATATGTCATTATTTGTAAGAAAAACTATCAAACTAATAGACGATAAAAGCTTAAAGTTATTTTAACCGTTTAAGAGCAAGGTTATATAAAAATTATACTTTCTTCCATTAAAACTATAGCGAAATAATAAGAAAGCTTCAATTTGTCTTTGTTATTTTTTAACTTGAGTTATTTCAAACAATAATACTAATTAAAGCGTTTTTATTGTTAAATAATCTTCGGAATATGTAAAGTAAGTTAAACGGAAAATTATTAAGTTTTTATTCCCTTCCTAATGCGTCAGTCTCCTGAAAACATTATATTGTAAAATATATTTTAGCCATATAAATAACATTTTTTAATGTTTTTTTATTTGTTAGACAAAAAGGTCTTGGGGTCCAGTCAATACGCCAATAGTGCTATCTAACATTTTAGCCAAATTCTTAAATAGTGATGTTTTACTTATTTATATAATTAAACTTTTAATAGCTTTTAAAAAATATAGTAATGAAGTAAATTCGCTTATTTTTCGCAATTTACATGGTTACTCAAAAATATAATTTGTTACACTAACAAAAAACTCCTTGAGAAGCGTCTTTTCAACAGGAATCAAATTAATAAAATTACTTCTATTAAACAGAAATATAATAGAAAATATTTAGAAAAGGATAATTTTGTAGTAATAAAAAAATCGTTCCTATTTGTAATACAATATGTTATATTTTCTATACATTTTTATAATTTTATATATTCCGTTCCGTAGCTCGCTGGCCTAATGATCAGAGTGTGCGGCCTTCATTCCGAAGGTCGCGGGTTGGAATCTTGGCATGTACCGATGACTTTAATATTTAAGTACATTTGTGGACTCTAGTAACGACAGCGAAATATAAACGGTGAGGGAAAACTTCGTGAGAAAACCTGCACATGACTTAGAATTTATTCTAAGGTGTGAGTCACTAATCTGCATTGGGCCCGCGTGGTGACTATGGCCCTATCGCCCTCATATAGAACGTAGGCCTGTGTCCCAACAGTGGGGACGTAAATCGGATGTTATGATGATATATTCCGTTATTTCTAAATGTCGACAAGACAAATTTGTTAACATAGCTAGACAGACTTCGGTTTTCACAACAACATCACAACTTAACGCCATTTTTTTTATTCAATTTTAGACTGATGGTAAGTGGTACGCTTGCCCATAACAACGAGGCGTTAGTTAGGATGATAAACACTGCATAACATTGCGCTACTCGTCTGAGACGTAAGCTGTTGAGTCTTGTTACCCCAGTAATTACATTAGCTACCTAGCACCCATCAAATCGGAACACACCAAAGTTTGCACACTACAGTTTGACGGAAGAAATAGGCGCTGCGATGGTACGTACCTAGATAGTTTCCGGCAACAAAGACTTACCACCAGTAAAGCTACCACCAGCAATGTGGGACTATGGTCAGGCACAAATCTATTTGACTTTAAAAGAATATTATTTTAAAGTTTTTATTTTGTACTACTTTAAATTAATGAAGGAAATAAAATACAGCACGTTGCTTCAATAATGCAACATATATCAAAGAATGTGTAAAAAATATACAAATTTCCAATCACATTACAATGTTTTCTTAGATGCGGTAGGTCAGATTAGAGCATACGTGCTTAACACGTTCAATACTTTAGGAGATCTAAAGGATCTCTTACGAGACTTCCAGCTAGTGCGGCGACAAAATTCACGTGCTCTCCTTCCGGCCATATTTTTTTTAATTTCTGTGCGTTTGTCGGAGTCAAATATACATAAATGCTTACCGCTTTGATTCAGTAATTAAACAAAAGAAAATGGAGATCGAAGAGGTCTCTAGTACTGTGAGTTAGATGGTATACATTAAGTGCTGCGAGGAATCTAAAGAGATCTTTTGTATCTCCTAAGTCCGTGGCGACCAGGCACAAGCTGTGAAGTTGAAGGGGAGAGACAGCTTTGTTTTAGTTTCGTTTCATTGCCGATAACTTGAGCTCGGACAGTCGGTTTGCGAGAACTAATCTTAATTACGTAATTGTAATATAAAATTCTTTCTTATTGTTTAATTAAAAAGTCAATTTCATTACGAATTTCGTTAAGGTGCAAAATGTTATTTCTTTGTAGTCAAATCCTGGAAGTGAACCGGACTCCCTGACGACATAAACATTATTGTTTTATAAGCTCAATAACTAGAACTGGTACCAGAAAAACCTGCCAAAAATATTTTTATTTATTGATAATGTTTCATCGACAAGTAAAATACAAATTTTCGAAAAGGCTCCCATTGACAGCGACTCTCATTTGAAAATATATCCCGAAAGAAAAAAAAAGAACTTTCCAGAGACGAAATCAACAAATAGTTATATTTATCTCAGACCATGTTCTCGAACATTCTTATTTTGCTCTAAAATACTGCACTTACACCAACTCATGAGTTTGTATGCTTCAATAACAAACACTTTATATTATCATCATCATGATTTCAACCGATGGCCGTCCACAACTGGACATAGGTCTCTTCTAATGTGTTAGACTAACCACGGTCTTGCGCTGTTTTAATCCAGTGGCTCCCAAACTAGATTCGTGATATTGATCGGGCTGCAAGCCATAGTGACTCTTACAGTTCACCTGACATTGGGCTCGTGGACCCGGATTCACGGCCTGTGGGTGGCTCCCAGCGGCACAGTACACTTTTTATATTAGTATTAAATCACATCGCTCGGCCTAATGGTTAGAGCGTGTGGCTTTCATTCCGAAGGTTGCGGGTTCATATCTCATCATGTACCGATGACTTAATATTTAAGTTATGTACATTTGTGAACTTTAGTTACAACAGCGAGATACAAACGGTTATGGAAAACATTGTGAGGCAACCCGCACACTGAAATCATCTTTGTGTGTTTGGTGGCCACAATAAAGTGGCAACAGGCCCCCTGTTACATGGGACCTAATCTGACCACATCTGGCTGACAAAGTGGGTGTTCTTTCGCCTCTGCCTACTCCTACTGGGAAAAAAGGCGTGATAATATAAAAAAAAAAAACTAAATCACCTAAACGAATACTTTAAAAACAGTTTGATTATCGATAAGTAACTAAATTCTAATTTTCTTCACTAGTTACTACTCAAACAGGACTATCCTAAGTTTGGGATGCGTGATACAATAAATACCTAAAATGTTTTACCTTTTTTCTCTACGTGTGAGTCAAACTAAAGATATAGTAATCGATGATCTTTGATACAAAGAAATATAAATCATATCTTATTTTTGAACGTGTTATGCTTTCTTTAACAACACATTGTTAATGGTGATTGTTTAGGTCCCCTACGCGCTGCGCTTAGGTACGGTTACGAGGTCTAACAGCTCTCCAACTCACTGGTTGTAAGTTCTCTGACAATTGCCCTGCAGCAAACGTGTTACTTTGATAAAGCGAGAGCAATATATTTATATTTTAATTTTACTTGTAGTGCATTATATTTTCAGCAGACAAAGAAAACTGAGCTGAAGAATATCACGATTGTATACAAAAAAAAACATATTATATAGGGTTGCCAAATATCTCCCTTCCGCCTTTTTGTCTTTTGAATTTCGCGGCTATGTACAAAGCGCTACAGAGCTCGTATCTGGCAATACTATACATAATTTGAAAGGTCTTGACATAACCTACAAAACGACGCTATGCATAATTAGTTTGGATATTGCGTTCAACAGTTATAGACGTGTAAACATATAGTTCACTAACGCCGAAATTCGCGCTATTTTAAAGTTTTCCTTCGTTAAAGGCAAATCCGCTAGAGAAACGTTCCGTGAGATTAATGGTGTTTTGGGGGAGGGTACTCTATCACTTCGAACCGCGGAGGAATGGTTTCGACGATTCAGAGCCGGTGAAAACGACACCATGGATAAGCCAGCCGGCGGAAGACCTGTGACGACAAATACCGATCAAATCATGGACTACATCGAGTTAGACCGGCATGTGGCATCTCGTGACATCGCCCAGGAGATGGGAGTTAGTCACCAAACCATTTTAAACCATCCGCAGAAGGCTGGATACAAAAAAAAGCTTGATGTTTGGGTGCCGCATGATTTGACGCAAAAAAACCTTCTGGACCGAATCAACGCCTGCGATATGCTGCTGAAACGGAACGAACTCGACCCATTCTTGAAGCGGATGGTGACTGGCGACCAAAAATAGATCACATACGACAATATCAAGCGAAAACGGCCGTGGTCGAAGGCCGGTGAATCGTCCCAAACAGTGGCCAAGCCGGGATTGACGGCCAGTAAGGTTTTGCTGTGTGTTTGGTGGGATTGGAAGGGAATCATCCACTATGAGCTGCTCCCATATGGCCAGACGCTTAATTCTACCATCTACTGCGAACAACTGGACCGCTTGAAGCAGGCGATCGACCAGAAGCGTTCAGAATTGGCCAACAGGAAGGGTGTAGTGTTCCACCAGGACAACGCCAGATCACACACTTCGTTGATGACTCGTCAGAAGCTACGGGAGCTCGGATGGGAGGTTTTATCGCATCCACCATATAGCCCGGACATAGCGCCAAGTGATTACCACCTGTTCCTGTCCATGGTGAACGCCCTTGGTGGTGTAAAGTTGAACTCAAAAGAGGCTTGTGAAAAGTGGCTGTCCGAGTTCTTCGCAAATAAGGAGGGGGGCTTCTACGAGGGAGGTATTATGAAGTTGCCGTCTAGATGGAAACAGATTATCGAACAAAACGGCGCATATTTGAACTAAATCCGATCACTGTAACACTTTTTATAAAGCATTGAAAAAAGAGCAAAAAAGCGGAAGTGAGATATTTGCCAACCTTATATTAGAAGATGACAGGTTTGTTTGTTCTGGTTTAAAGGGTGCGTGTAGCTAGTGTAATTACTGGGGTAACGAGATTCAACATCTTATGTTTCAGGCGACGAGCGCAATGTAGTGCAGTATATATAATATTATCCTTGCTTACGCAGGCGTACCGCTTACCATCAGATTAACATCCAGCTCGTCTAAATACTAAATTATAAAAAAAAATATAGATGTTATGCTATGCTAAATAATAAGTTATACTAATAAAAAGCAGCCGTCTATTTAAAGACAATTTTTATTAGAAAGTTTATTTGTTTTAAAAGATCGAATCATTATGAAATTCGATAACTGTTCCGTACTTAGTAGAAGTGTTTATCGTTCGATTTAATTCTTTTCAGAATAGTCTGTTGAACATTATTAATTTAATAATGCTATGACTGTTTAGAAATTTCAAGTACAAGTTCTTACGTAACTGCATTTCGGCTCGTCACCTTGAGACAGACGGCACCAATAATTTCACTAACTACAGCGAACGGCATTTAAGTTCGAACGGAACCAGACGACGTCATTCAGATAATTTGTTGCAACGTAAACCACAGTAATCAGCAACGATTTAAAGCAAATTTATTATATTGAAAACGTTATAATATATATAGCAATTTTGGTCTAACGTAATATTCACACAACTCAAAGCTTTTTTCTTGGCAAAGAAGTTCCTCTAGTAAAGTATGATTAAAGCTTACGCAGTTTATATTTTTTATATAATAACAAATACTGTAATGGTTATCTACTGGTGGTAGGTTTCTTGCACAGAGGCCAAACAAACAGTAAAATGCAAACATTACTGTGTGTCGGCTTGAAGGATGCTGTAGCTAGTATATACTACTATACTATTACTGGGGTAACTAGACAGAATATCCTATGTCTCAAGGTGACGAGCGCAATGTGGTGCTGCATATAACATCCTAACCATCGCGACGTTGTTATGGGCGTGGGTATCACTTATCATCAGGTGAACGTTCCGCTCGTCTCGTCGCTTCGTAAAATAAAAAAAAAAAACTAAAATTAGACTAGACTTGAAGCTCGTTTGCACTCAAATATACATTAACAGACATAAAGTACACCTAAGTGAATCTTCGGGCCATCCGGATGTTTTCACCCAGCGTATTCAAGCTCCATACAATCAATATGATAGTTGTTATATGACTACAAGCTTAAAGATAGATTTAAAACATATATTCGTCTGTAATGAAATATTTTGCAAATGCGTCGAGGTAACCTTTTATAATAGTATCATATAAATAGTTATGTTTCCATTTATGCTATAATAACTCTAGTTAATAGTTCAAAATCAAATTTAGTTTATATAAGCTACACCGTACGATTAGGTACGCCTATAAAAATACCGGACGTTAATCAGAATGGCTTAAAACGCATCTGTAATTTTATTTAGTAGTCTACGATTTCTATAACCATTTTGGGCGCGACCGGATGTCCAGCCGGCGCGTTACGTAGTTTACCAATAGGCAGGCAACTGTTCAAAGATATCGCCAACATGTACGTTGTGTGCGTTATTTCGCATGACCTTGATCCCCACGCAGCGCGCTCAGATCAGCGCGTGTAGAGTAAGACCAATTCTATACGGTACAGTAAAACTAATGGGGGCAGAAAATATGGCTATTAATAGTATCTTCCTTGTAATTATTGTCCGACCGCCTCACCACTGCAATACAGAAAAACAAGATTTTTTTTATGCTATCTAGGCGTACAACAATACGTAATAAAATCAATAGTTATTTCTGTTTAATTATATCTTAATACATTTTTCAGTTGTTCGTTATTGATCTTAATCCTGATCATATGAATGAATACATGTCATAATTAGTAATCTTGTCTAAATTGAACTTGAATCTAAATTTTGCACGCCTTGATATAAATTAAAAATGGCAAAGCTATCTTAATCAAATTAAGTAAAATGGTTAGAACAGTTTTTAGTTACAACCTAACAAATATATTTCTTTGCTTTTTGTGTTCAAACCTGTCATCGAAGTATGAAGCCTCTTTATTCTACATTATTCAATGTACATGTGTAACAAGTATATTCATCATTTTTATTACATAGAGACTATTTTTTTTCTGGAAAATCTAGCATAACGTCTGCCATTAATGTTCTGGCATGGATCTTGTCATATACGCCAGTATGTCCACTACTTTAATACATAGTGCATGCTTGCTTTACTATAGCTGTGAAGGTCATGTGTTACGAGCCATATCGCGTCATCTATTCTCGTTTAACGGAAGAAATCTGTATTCACGCACACATAACACTAGAACAAAAAGGACAGAACAAAAAGTTTGAAACAAAAAGGTTACTGGCTAATTTATTTATTTATAACTCTTGTTGTATTAAAATATGTTCTGGTAACATTGATCTTATCTATTTCGATGCGTGATCAACATCAACAACTGCGTGGATGAATTTTCTGCAAAAACTCATCAGATTCAACACTGACTAGACTCATTATTAAAATGGAATATTTAAAAAAAATATTAGTGTGTTTTAAATATATGCAGGCTTTATTATCAATAAACATTAAAACATCCTGAAGACAAATATAAAAAAAATTATCTATCACTACATAAATTTTAAATAAATAAATATAAAACCATGCAATAATGTCGTTATTTAAATGTCATACTAATATCCTAGACGAACTAATGCCTAAGGCCACTAGAAATTCATGCGGTCAAAAATTAAAAATAGAACGTTCCGCGTCCGCGGCCTTTCTGAAACGGGCGTGTGGAAGTGGTGGTGGGGCGCAGACGGCCCGATGACATCACACCGCGTTGCAGCGCGGTGCGGTGCGACAGCCAACTCTTGCGCAATCGCGCGCCCTTGATCTTGACTGCGTTGCGGCCGCACGCGTGTGCGCACACCTTATTTAAATACTACTCGTATACATCGCGACTATATTTATCTCCGTGCATGGTGGTGCGAAACACTGATCGTTGAATATGAAATGTAATTAATTACGCGTGCATTACGGCTTCGTATTGGCGGAACGTTTTATATTCAGTGGAAAATATACGGGATTCTAATCATTACATCCGTTTGATTTTTTACATCCTAAGCTTCGTGAGCGGAGTGCGTCGGTACAGCTTACAGGAAATGATCCCTTCAATTTCTTGGAGTATTTCTCTCTTAATTCATTTTGACCACACATAGTGATGAAAACCAACAGATAGTCGAGGAGTGGTGTAAATATTCTGAACTCCACACATCACAAAGGAATTAAACATTCATTCCGCACATTTGTTTGTTTTCGAAGCATTATATAAAAATTAATATGATGTATATATCTTACTCCACGCTCATCGTAATAACAAAATTTAGTCCCAATTTCTATCAGTGTATCTCGTATAGGAGGTTCAATAATATTTTTTTTTATAATAATTTCGTAAATTATATTTTTTTGCCTGACCTTTAGTCATAAATTCCTGCCTTTTTTTTTACAACGAAAAGAGAAAACAAGAAGGAAATCCACTTGGCGTATAAGTTATATTCATGTCCATAACATTAATAGTGGTGCTAAGAATTTTATAGCTCCGCAAGGTGTCCATCGCTTTCAGACCAACGACGTTAGGTGTTGTTACCAAAGTAATTTCGCTAGCTACAGCCCCCTTATACTAGAACACAGGAATGTTTATATAATATTATTTTGCGGCAGAAATAGACTCTTAACACAGGTGATGGTACTTTATTAAAATTATTGTATGACAAGGCACATTCTTTCATTCAGTTTAAACATAATTTATAAAATTAGCAATTACTCTTATGTTGAATACAGAATTTACCTTTGTGACGGACCTTTTCTTTATGTAGAACAGGTGAAAGAATTAGTTTAGCTTATATATATAATTCTAATAATGTGCTATAATGCACTACATACAGTTATTATTATATATAGTGGACAATAGCACACTAACACGTATTTTACTCCTTCAAACGAAAAGCTTCTTTTAAAAACGGAAATAATAAAAGTGAAGTAGCACTTGTGGTACCTATTTTAACCTTTTGGTGTAACTTATAACTCAGCTAAAGATTGAAAGCCGCGAAATGAGCAAAACTCGCCTCATGGTAAGTGATACGTCTTCGTACGTGGTACTAGTTAGGATCATAAACAAGGCACCACATCGTGCTCATCGCCTTTAGACATTAGATGTCGAATCTCGTTGTTCCAGTAATTTCCGTAGCTATAATGCTCTTTAAACCGGAACTCAGCAATGTTTGCTCACTACTGTTCGCCGGCAAAAATAGACACAGCTACCTACCACTGATACCCACCTCGACGATTTCCGCCCCTCGTGGAAAAATGAGAATACTTTATTTAATGAAACATAAATCTTTAAAGATGGGTATTTTATTATGTTCGTAGACTATTTGTACTTCTCGCAATATAATACTTGTGCCTAATTGGCGGACTTCACACGTTCGAATGGGTTTTCCATTGAAGCCGGATTTTGATTTTTTTTTTCACTTAAATATCTGACCACGTGGCAAATCATTATTTACAGTTGTTATCATTAAAGATAATATCTAATAAAAGCGACCGCCGGGTCCGAATACGAATTATTCACAAAAAATCTACGGTAAAACAATCGGAAAGGATAATAATTTATGTACTTCTTTCTATAATGTAATGATGCAATCTACATTGTTATAAATATATTAAAATTAAGGACTACTTATTGAAGGGTAGTACCATAATTAAATATAAGTAAATGTAGTTGAACGCGATGAAATATCATTCGTTATAATATATCAATAATGCAATATTATTAGTGGTATGGCTCCATTGTCGGAGACCACGAACATCACCGCAACTCCTATTTCTACCGCTAAACAGTAATGTGCAAACATTACTGTGTTTCGGTTTAAAGGACGTTCCAGTTAGTGAAGTGAACTGAAGTAACGAGACTTATCGTTGTGCTCGTCGCCTCAGACGTAAACGTTGAGGGCGATGAGCACAATATAGTCTAGTTTATAACATCCTAACTAACGCTCACGCTAAGTGGTAAGATGGTAAATGATACGCCTGCCCATAACGCTTAATATGGGCAGTCGTATCTCTTACCATCAGCTGAACGCTCGTCTTATCAAATATAAATAAAATTATAATTCTCATGTGAGGTAAATTTATTATTATACTTTATGTGCCTGAATAACACAAGAAAACTTAGAGTATTTAACTTAAAGTATTTTTGTACATATAGGCGTCATTTTAACTACTCATAGAATATATCTTTATCTCTATATGATACGATAATTTTTGTTTTGAGCAAAACTCTTTTTAATATAATTAAGAAGCCTCTGCCTTGCCTTACATCACCAGCTAATCAGCAATAGATCTCCGGAAACTAAATATATTTATAATTTTTATTCATACAGAATGATGCGAGAGATACGGGTTACATTATTTAAACTGAAAGTTATATAAATAAAAATTGTAGATTTGTAATAAACCTCGCTTGTCACCATATGGCCAATCAAAAGTATAGAAATTTGTTTAACATAGATAACGTGAAGCGTTTAGTGAAAATGCAGAAAAATATGGAAATTAGTTTCGCTAGAAAACATGCAAACTAATCTGGACACTGCATAAATACAATATGGCGAATAGGAACTGAGTAGGACGTGTAAGCCCACAACATCTGCAATGTGTTATGATTCACGTATTTATTTAGGAATATTGCTTTTGAGTTTATAAACAAAACTTATTCATAACTACATTTATTATCATATACCCTAAATTTTGTGATACTTTATTTCAATTAAGAAGAGTTCAAACCCTACCCACAATGTAGTACTTTTTGGCTGAGAATTAAACATAAATTTAATTCACTTATATATAAAATATTTAAAATCTAAGCTTTACTTACGCATTAATTATAAATAAATCTAGTTGCAAAAACATCTCTATTACAATTATATCTTTTTGATTTTATGTTTCATAGCATATTGATAATATCTTACATTTGCTCTAAATATGTTTGGCAGTAATTTGTCATTACATCTAAATCTGAACGCAATACAAATGTAACTGTAATATAATTTATTTATTAATATAAAATTTTAATGGTTTCTTTCCCCAGCGGCGGGAGCTAGCTCAGACATGGGAAGTGAGCACTATTGCCTGAGGTGGAACAATCATCAGAGCAACCTGCTGGGAGTATTCAGCCAGTTGCTACACGACGAGAGCCTGGTGGACGTTACGCTCGCCTGTTCCGAAGGTGCCTCTATACGGGCTCATAAGGTTTGGAATATTTATATGTACTTTTACTTTATAATCTGTGATCTTAATGAAATTAAAAAAAAAAAATTACAGCACAATCTCTGATATCCTAATATGTAACTAATAATCGAATATATAAATATTTAGCTAAACATTATTTATTATAAGTAACAAAAATAATATATGAAGGATTTAGAAAACTACTTTAAATATCATCATCACATCATACCTTGTATTTTTTTATATTTTCCTATTTTACGTTAAATGTACATAATTAAATATTTTTAAAGTTTTAATAGAACTACACTTTTTTTTTCAAATAACCGATATGGTAAATGATAAAAAGTTACACGTATTAACGTTGTGCTTCAGGTTTTAAAACATTAGGTATTAAACTTTGTTACCCTGTAATTCTCCTAGCTGTAGTGTGCGTCAAGTCGTTTATTGTTATGCAACGAATAAGATGATTTCAGTGTGCGGGTTTCCTCGCGATGCTTTCCTTCACCGTTTGTTTGTGTGTGGTGGCCCCAATAAAGTGGCAACAGGCTCGCCCACTGTTACATGGGACCTAATCTGACCATGTCTGGCGAAAAGTGGGTGTTTAGTCACTTCTGCCTACCCCTACTGGGAAAAAGGCGTGATAATATAATATAAATAATATATATAACGAATAAGCTGCTTCGGCAGTATCTGTCTCTACATCGATGGTCTTTGATAACAGAGATCTACTACGTTACCTTTTCTAATTAAACTGTCTATATTTATAATCTTTCGCGAAAATTTTCTAACTGATTAGTGAGTACGAGCCGACAGTGTCCGAAAGTTTAAACATACCTTATTACTATTAGCTATGTAAAATGAATTATCTTTATTCATTAAACAAATATGTTTTTTAATTTTGGTAACAAAAAAATTAGTTTATTGATTTTTACTTTTTTTTTTTGCTACATAATTGGGTTACAATAGGCTTACTTAGTGCCTACAGGCAATCCTTACCCGTCTCAAGATAGGAAATGAGTATATTAGTTATTTTTCAAAAATTACAAATTTGTAAGTCAAAAAACATTCTAAAGTATAAACATAATTTTTTATCTATTGCTTAAGATACCGCGTGAAAAGATTGAAGTTTCATGGTGTGGTTTCTGACATTTATCAATAAATTATAAAAATTACATATTATTGGAAATAATTTTCAGGTAGTACTGTCTGCGTGCTCATCGTACTTCCGATCGCTGTTTGTAGACCATCCATCGCGCCACCCTATCGTAATCTTGAAGGACGTTGGTTTGGAAGAGCTACGAACACTCGTCGACTTCATGTACAAGGGCGAGGTGAACGTCCAGTACTGTCAACTGCCAGCTCTCCTCAAAACCGCCGAGAGCCTTCAGGTAGTTTAAACATTATTCCTATTTTATTAAAATCTTTTAATTCAAAAATATATATCATTACCATCATCGTCAAAACATTCACAGCTGGGCATTGGTCTCTCCCAAAGATCCCCACACCAGTGAGTTGATTAAAAATTATATTTTTTGAATTCGTGTATAATTACGTAGATAATTTTTATAAACTAAACAAGCGCGTGTTAAAGTGCATAGTTACAGAGATCTCTTACTTTTAGAAAATGAAGTAAATTTCAAAAGTATTCATACATTTTATTGAACAACAAACATTTCGTTTTCAACTTTTCATAAAACAAAATTCTTTTCGTTTATCGGTGTTTCTTCTACGTATATATAAATATTGGCAAGGCATTATGATGTGAATATATCAAACACATCTATTACTCGTACTTTTCGAAACGCTCATTTATGAAATTTATTCATCTGCAAAAAATTACACAATTCGTAAAAAGTCGAAATAAAAATCTAATGCTTTATAGATTTAAATATAATGAGATATCAATACCAAAAATCAGAACCGGTTTATGATATTTATTAACTATTACTCTTATATTAATAATCCTTATGTCTTTAGGTAGACAGCAACAGTATTTTGTTATTGGCAAAATGTAATATCAATTACCTATTTATAAAAAAGTCCTTTTCTTAAGGTTAAAGGGTTAGCAGAAATGACCACTTTAAGCGCAGCCGGTATTGACACACGAAACGTTCCGGAACCGATGGAGGAAGGTCAACTTCAAAATATGCAAGAATGCATAGAGTCACATGAAAAATTAGAAGATAAAGAAAGTCGTGAAAAAGAAGAAAGAAAGGAATTAAAAGAAGTGCGCGATAGGGAATGCAAAGATAGCCGTGAAGGAAGGGAAAGCCATACGAAAGAAGTAAGAGAAGGGCGAGATTTACAAAGAGAAAGAGAACAACGGGACCGTGACCTAAGGGAACCCCGTGACCTCCGAGATATACGTGAATCTAGAGACCACAGAGAGCATCGCGACTCCAGAGACAATCGGGAATCTCGTGAACTAAGGGACTTACGAGATTCAAGAGACCTACGGGAGGCACGTGAGGCACTAGATACCTCCCCTCCCAGAATATCTCCTTTACTATCAGTGCGAAGATTTAGATCAGAAACATCAATTGAAATGCCGATACCTACACATCCCTCTCTACCGAAAGATGAGCCGCCTGACGAACCAATACGTCCACCGTCTACTGAAGAGGACACTATATCTTTAAGATCAAACGGTGATAACATGGGTATGTATAAAAGTTAATATAAATAATTTTACATTTATATTATATTTACAATTAAATTATAATGATATTTAAGGATATTCTAACATTTTAGGCTTTGTTTTATATACATAAGGTGTATTTTTTTTGAGCATACTATACATATTACTTAAATTTGACAACGAAGTGTACGTATAACTGCTTAAACAAACGTCAGTTATTATTATTATAAAGCGTTGTTTCAAAATCTCAGTAAAATTAGATATATTGTTTTCTATTAAGAAATTAAAAAAAAATAAAGTTAAGAGAGATATTTTCTTAACAAAAAATGATTTTATAATCAGAAAATTATTTGTGAATGTGCTTTATCCGTATTTTAGTAAGCGTTATGCAAAGTTTTATAGATTTCATTAATTTATGCCATTTTACTTAATACCATATCATATATTAAGTTTTGTTAGTAAAAGTATAAAATTTCTTACATTACAACTGTTTACTGATTCTAAGTTAATAAATTAAATATAACATTATTCACCGTGTATTTAAAAATCATTAAGCTCATCACAAAAAATTAGTTTTTTGAAGCGAAATAAAAAATTATAATAAATATGATATACACTAAAACTTAATTACTTTATACGTTTTTTTTTAATTTAGCTTTTTAATTTTATAATTGAGAGTTATTATTATACAACTTTATTTTCTTACTTTATTTGTTTTTATATATTTTCCACATGTAATACTTAAACAGTACACATTCTTTCTTTTAAATTACAGTTTTTCTTCTTCTACTACGATGCTACACTTTAAACTTATATAAATCCTTTCTTCTTATAGGTTACAATTAAAAACAAGCATTAATTATTAAAATTTATGTATTTTATTTTCTATAATTATTTTTGTACTAAACATTAGTTCGTTTTTTATTAAATAACTTGTTTCTTTTAGCTATCTTGTAACGTTCTTGTCCTAGTTTATTTGCTCACTGAACTATTAATTTTTATTAATTTATAATTATATACAACAAACATTTTAAGATTCGTGAATTATTCTTGCAAAGCTAAACCAGTGCGCCCTAGCACGCGTTCATGTGCGTACATGGAAGTAAATATATACTTTTTAATCTGGTCGCAACGACGGCTTTCCCTAACACGTAGTACAAAGTAATGGCAACATTTTTATTCTTGACAATCCGTGTTTAGTTGTCTAGTTGCGTGATTAATTGGTTTAATTTATTTAATATATGTATTTATAAAACATGTTATGCATAACTTTAATTATTATTTTTATGTCCAACTGCCAGATTTTACGCGCCATCGTGTCAATTCGTACTCTAGATTTGGTTTGAAAAACATTTAATAAAGTCGTAATAAATTAAAAAAATGAGTACATTTAATAAATTTGGATTATATTTTTTTTTACATTTCACTAGCTTTTATGACATAAAGTATCGAGAATTTACTTGAACGTTAAAAGTACAATTTACGTGAATATGTCCTCCATAATTTTTGTACAGCATAAATGTGATAACACAGACAAAAGCACGAGAAAGTAAGTTATTCTAAAAAAAGCGAAACCTATAATCTACAAATCTATAAAGCTAAACATATTAATTTTAATTTCATTAAATAAATGGCCATTATTTTTTCAGGTCTCAATATGACGATAAATAGCCACAGTAGTTTAAGTGCATTGGGGCCGCGTTATTCTCCGGTCGAGCAGAGGTTGAGTGTATTAAACACATTGCCACATGCAGTGCTCCCACATCCATCCCACCCATCATTACCAAGCCCAAGAAGTGAACCTATTGCTGGCCCTTCAGGATTGCCACCTGTACAACAAGTACCACTGGTATGTTTTTGAAAATAAATGCTTTAAGTGTTTTTCGTTTTTAAGATATTCTTCATTTAATAATTCTATATTTTTGTTGATAATTATTCTATCCTTTGTAAATATTATGTAATAAAAAGGTAACTAATTTAAATGTTAGGACATTCTATTTTGTTAAACAGAATCTTTTGGTAAAATGACATCTTTATTACTCTTGGATAATTAGACTATGATCATAACATACAAAAATTTTTATCATTTAGTGGTCAATTCTCATCTTGAATTATGATTGAAGAGATCATTATCAGTAAACTGATGTCGACTGCTTATAGGACATAGGCCTCTCCGTTGTGGATCTCCAAGGGATACTACATAAAAAATTTTAGAATTTTTTGGTTCAATTTTAATTATCAAATAAAACTACAACTACAACAAACAATGAAAAGAAATTTACTTTACCTCTATAAGATTTTTCAGTTGTTATTATAAGTCTATGATCCCACAAAGAGCCAGTTGTCAGTCAGTAACGTTATGGGGGAAAATGATAGTTAAAAGCGTAATGGAATTGTATTTGGATATTGATTTGTGTTACTTTTTAGATTATAGCCTGTTTAAAGAATCTTATCTCTTTCATTAATAAAATTTTATAAAAAGTTTGTATTGAAAACATAGTAACTAAGTGTTAGCCTATTCACCACAATCAACAATAAAATATTTTCAAAATAAGTAAAATTATCAATCATCAAATAGTTTTATAAGTACAGTTATTATATAATTACTTTACAATTACAGTCTCTTAAAAAAGAAGTTGATTGGGAAAGAAGCAATGAAGATAAGCTTGGAGAACCATCATCTGAATATCGGATGCATGAAACGGTATGAGTGATGGCTTCTGTGTTTAATGTGGTAGTTTTGTAAACAGAATATGTAATCACAACAAATATAAATTATTAGGCATCATTGCAAATTGTAATGAGAAACTTCATGTGTTGTAAGAATATTTTGTTGGTCTTATGCACCATTTTATTACTCTTTAACGTTAACCAATTCCCAACTTATTTAACATGCTACAGCAATTATCCACAGTTACAATAAATTTAGAAAAGATGTCATGGTGCTAAAATTTTATTGTATGTATAGAAATAAATGATAATGCATTTGTTGTGGTTACTATATCTATGTTTATTGTCTAAATGTGCATGCTGTAAACTTTAAGTGTTAAATATGTTAGGCTTTGAACGGTTTAGGGAGCTCTTCGTTGTACTGCATGCTTGTGTATATTTGTATAAAATAACAAAAAGATGTTTTTTTTATTTATTAGACGAATAATGAAAAAAGTTTAAAAAAATCTATATTTTCTATTCTTTTCTATTATTATTTATATATAATATTTAAAAGTCAAGACCAAATGATTGGTTGGTTAGTACACAAATTGTAATAGATCTTTGATCCATAATAAAAGTCTATGTTGATAGGAAAATTATGCATCCATGTTAGATTGGGTGGTTGGGTTTCATTATTTGCTACATTTAGATGTGATTTGACTAAATTGACTTAAAATTTACCCAAAACATGCTTTGTTACTTGGTGGTAGGTTTGTTACCTGAGACCATCTAGATAGGTGCTCATGGAAGACCTCTAAAGAGTAGTGTGGAAATGTTACTGTTTTTCGGTTTGAAGGGAATTATAGCAGCAGAAACTACTGTAGTAATACGATTTATAATTAAATATCCACGATTAACAAGCACAATGTGTTGCAGTGTATATCATTCTAGTTGCGACACATTGTTTTGTGCAGTGCATAGTGTATCACATATTGTCAAGTGAACAACCTGCCCGACTTATGGCTTAGTCAAATATATATATATAATATATCATTTCTTTTTAAAAACAGTTAAAGTATATTAATGTTCAACATTAGACATTCATTTTCAAGAAAATTTTGAAATTTTTGAATTTAATTTATATCAGACAATGTGTAAAATTGGATTGTTAACCCATAGAGAACACAAATATTTGCACATATGCGTTCTGAGTGAAATATCGTGTGACAGACAAGACTTAGTAATGCGAATGTTGAAATTTAACACATAATAATTAACATTTTAGAATGTTAGTCTTTAATAATTAGAAATAATTTTTTTTTAATGAATATTTTCCCATTAATCAATAGAGTGGCTTGCAGTATTTCGGACTGACTTCACTAAAACAAACTATAATGGCTCCTTAACTAGAACTTAATGGCCAACTTGGATTAAGGACCCTAAGCATACCGATATAGGACCAAAAACAAAAACTTTCTTTAGACATCTGCCATACTAGTTTTCGGTGTGATGAATCGATGACCTTCACTCTTCTTCAGTGAGAGATTTCGAATCCCTGCAACAAGAACATTAAGAAGTTTGTTCGATTTAGATAGTAACTGTAAACTTGTTACATATAGGCCAAACATATCATATTATTGACAATAAAATGTCTATCCTTTCACTAAGATAATTTGTTTCAAATGCGATGTACTTTGAATTATTTTAACTTATCTCTATCCATTCCTTCAAACTGTAGACAACTAACGTTGTTAAATGATTATGTAATGATTTGAAAATGCTGTATACAGATTGGTGTTATATTTGGTAGTTTATATTTAAGTATAAACTTGTGTGCTTCGTTTATTGTCCCGTGTATAAATGCATGCTTGTTGATGTGCTACGCTATTTTAAAGATCGAGTACCTATGCCTTGCTGTCAAGAAGTTGACCTTCATTTTGTTGGCCATCATTTTTTATATTCATTCATTTTGTTTGATATATATTTTGAGCAGTTTTTTTTTATTTCACATTTGGCCATTTAAGCATACGTCTGTTCGAATCAGTGATTCAGTGCGCGCGCGCGTTGCTAAACAACAAGGCATTACGCGTAGCCGGATCCCCGGGCCACTCCTGCACAGATTTTGGGCAAAAATGAGCGTCAACTTCTTAGATAGTCGAACCTAAGATTATAACGAGACTGCATCTCAATTTAGAATGTAGAATTAGAGACATTGCACACACTTTGGTCCGTGTACGATCCGTACCAGAGAAAAAGAAGTTGATGTTCTTTTTTGTGGTTGCAGGAGTACGAAGGGTCCGGTAGGGGACGAATTGATGAAGGGGAGAGAGGTTTTCCTTGCATACACTGTGGTGCGGCGTTTCCTCATCAGAACAAATTGGCCAGGCATATATTGACGACACACACACTTGAGTCATTAAAGTACCGTGACGCCATTTTGGGTAGACCCATTGGTCTACCAATGATTGGACAATTTGCCGAACCAACGTACATGACAATGCCGTCGGAAGAGACACCAATCGACCTGGACATTGGTCCAGTGGAGCCCGGAAATGTAGTATTGTGCAAATTTTGCGGCAAGAGTTTTCCGGATGTTTCTTCGCTAATCGCTCATTTGCCAGTGCACACGGGAGACCGGCCATTTAAATGTGAATTTTGTGGAAAAGCGTTTAAGTTAAGACATCATATGAAAGACCACTGTAGAGTGCATACCGGTGAGTAACACTTAAACTATATTCATTTATCGATTATTTTGCTTTTTTATTTATAATTGACATCATTTACTTGTTTATAGGTGAACGGCCTTTTCGTTGCGTTTTATGTGGGAAGACATTTTCTCGATCAACTATACTTAAAGCGCACGAGAAAACGCATTATCCGAAATACGCTCGAAAGTTTCTTTCGCCCAGTCCTGTGGATACGGAGGAAGAGAGTCCTCACCAATGAGTGGGAAGTGGTTGTAATGCACAAATATGTGGGCGATATTATTAGCCTATACGTAGGTTATATTAGTTCTCATTGAAGGTAGCCGATGGTGAGAATCAATTGAACAAAACGATGGGACAATATGTAATTAGTTAAGAATGTGATTATAACGCCGCAACTGTGATCTGAATGATATGAATAATATTTGATATTTCACTAATAGATAATTGACACACAAAAAAAGTTGTTAATTCTTCGTGTTTGGTGGAGAGTGTTACTATTGGTTTTTTTTTTTTTGCTTACTTCATTTATACTATGAACATTAGGTGCTTATTTTACGCCTTAGATAATACTTTGTAACTCAATGGATACCCTAGATGGCATAGCCAAAGTTAGGTAGAAAAGTGAATTTACTTTAAAAAGGGAAATAATTGCAATTTGCTTGTTTTTTTTCCGAATGCTCTTTTGAAATTGCAATGAAAACGGTAATATGTAATTAAATAGGCTTTACAAATAAACAAAAGGAGAAATTGATTATAAAACAAATTAATTTAGAAGTGTAATAATCGTTAGGGACTCGCATATATTAGTGTTACCCTCGGTAATAACATCAGAACCGTAATGAAGATTGATTGTGAGTGCTTTAATTATTATTAGAGACTATAAAGAGATTGCACTCAGAAATTAGTATCAGGTAATATTTAGGGATTTGAGGTTTTTTACCATTTTTGTCTTTCGAAAATTAACGACGCACGCTCCCCTGAGGTAACTCGAAAGCAATACTACGACATATAAATGTAAATATATATATAGTTTGATACATAATATCAGATTTTTAGAAAATTTATTAGATTATTACAGCTTCAGTAGCTCTGTACTTGCAATACATGGGGGAGGGTTGTGGGATATGTGATCATGGGAATCAAAGCTTTAACCATTGTTTCAGTTTCCGTTTGCTGGTCAACTGTGCCTCTTCATCCTATTCAACGATTTATTTATCATTAAAACTTTATTGTTGACATGCTCGGTATATGTTTAACTTATTGTATAGGATGTTAAAAGGCATGGATGCAGCAAGTAATGTTTATTTTGTCTATTTTAAATCTGTGTAAGCACCATCCACTTATTTTCTTTTGAAAAAGTTTCAAATGCTGTATTTATATAATTATTATTGTATTTTAAAACACAACTCTCACATACACACACACACACACACATTTAAATACGTCTGAATAAATATATATGTATAATATTTAATACACATTATTATATAATTGTTTACAATGGGATAAAAATTAAAAACAAGCATTTGAAACTCCACAAATACTGTGTTCATTAAATAAAACAGAGTTAAATACAGGGATATTGTACGAAAGTTGATTTACAAGATACATTTTTTTTTTATTAATACTGCTCATGTGGCCGATGACTATAAAGTCTAGTCGCCTACTAATGGTATTAACTTCTGTCTGCATCACAACCAACTATTATTGAAGCTTTGATTTGTATTGATTGAGGAACAGGTAATACGGAGGGTTATTTTGGTTAGTTAACCTTACCGGAAACGGCAGAGCGCAAAACGTAATGTGAGGCAAAAATGTTTGGTAAGTAAACATTGCCTCGTTAGAATTAAACCGAGTTCTTTTCCTTTTAAATTGCTAAGGTAACTCTGGCTAGATCATGTGCTAAATCAATCTCAGAGCTCGTTGTTTCTTGACGTATTTGTGAAGTATTAGTGGTTCTTACTAGTCTTTAGACATACCTGAACTTTTCACGATTATTATAGGACGTTACTACATATCATTTGATTATTAAATAGTGTTTTAATGAAACTTATTTTAAAATTAGTAGTTGACAAAATTTATACCGCGGTGAAAATGCAATGAAATTGGTGATATGGTTTGTTATAGAGGTACGTAATTTTAGAGAATATCTGAAATAATATCAGTCAAAAGTATTATGGTAATTTAGAAAAGATCTGTGATATTTTGTAAATAAGTATGCAAGTTCTGGGCGAAGAAAAGCTCGATCTCAGATTGTGATTTGAACTTTAAGAATATTAGGGACGGCCGTTCTCGGTACTTGTTAAATTTATTTTCGGTACAACGTAAAGTAGTACTTTTGCGTTGCCTTGACAACTTTGCGATGTTAGGTTGTCGATTAAACTTAATTATTTCAAATCGTAAATTGCAATTTTTTGGGCTTTGGTTTATACAAACATAAATATGCTATTTCGAACAGATCTCATATGTTTAAGAGTTAAAGTAAGACACCGCAGGTAACTTGTGCTAGGTCTTATTCGGTAAATAAATATCGTTTTAATCTTTATATTGATAAATGATTTAGTATATGGCTCGTTTTGGATTGTTATAGATATACATTCCAATCGGTGCCTATTTCACTAGGTCTTTTATTTCGAACTCCACCGATGTAGTTAACTCGAAGTCAAAATTGTTATATTCGCTTTTGATCTGATGGTCTTGTATATCCGTAAAGCCATGGGGTACCTTAGCAATTTTTATTCTAAAAATGAGCATCTAAATCTTATCAAAAATGAGGGTAGTTAAAAATATCACCACGTTAGTTTTTAGAGGACTCTTCCAATTGCACGTGGTAAAGTAATTAGGTATAACAATTGCAGTATTTACATTTAAAAGGTTAATATATTTCGTTCGTTTAATTATTTACATAATAGGCGAGAGCACACTACACACACCTTATCATTGAATGTTTGTACAATGTGAACATTCCATACTGATCGAGGCAGTTATAAAATTTGAATAAAGCCACTGTTTAAACAATACATGATTTCTTTTGTTTGAATAGTTTGTATATAAGTGAAATCGAACAGCTATGCGTGTTGGTGTGCAATGTTCTTAGAACAACACATTCTATTATCGGGTTGAACTTTTGATTAAAATTGAATATTATAAAACGATTGTTTGTAAACATTAAGTGAAGGTATGTTATACATAATTAGTGAATAGATTGGTAGATGCGCTACTTCCCGGAGATAGTGTTTGAATTGTTACGTGTAAGTACGATAGACACACGACAATGTTTCTATTTGAAGAGCTGCACTATTTTTATTTTCCAGAGCCGAAGTTACCAAACATAAAGCATAACCTTTATTAATGTTCCTCTTCTTATTTTAAGAAAGAAAATATTTACAATTTACATAATGAATTAATAGCATTAAATAAATGATTATTAAATGATGCTAATTAACAAATTTGTACGAGTTTTTTATCAAAATAGTTTTTATAATAGAACAGAATGCAGTTTTAAATGCTATTTTGTTTCCTAACTTTCAGAGATACTATTTATTAATTAAAAGAATAATATTGTTATAATTATATTACTATGTATTGACATGTATATAGACAGAGAGGTGAGAGTTGTTAGTAAATTGTACTGTAACATACACAAGCAATAGTATTACAAGAACCCTAAGTGCAGTTATTCAAATTTTAACATTTCCCCACTTGTTGCCACGTCCCTGCGAAGTTGACACGCCATTAGCACAAATAAAAGTAACAGATATATATCTATAAAAGATTCAAATATTTATGTCAAATTATAGTAGATATATTTTTTTCAAGTATCTACTGAGCATGATAAATTATAAGAAAAATTTAGCACCACATATTTCATGAGTTAAAATAGACATAGATTCATTTTTATATCAAAAATTGTGACCACAGTTTTATATTTAGAGTGCCTCTTGCCTATACAAGACTTATATAAAGGCTGCAAATCACGGAATATATAGTTTACGTAGGAAATGATCTAATAGAGGCGAATTTGCAATTTTATGGTGAAAATTGTAAGTTGCGTTATGATATGTGATTTTCTTTCTTTAAATAATTTAAAGGTACTTGAGATGTTTTTACTACAAGCTAACAAGAGCGGTAATTGAAATGGATTGAGCACCACGGCAGCTAGCGCATTCCAATCTTAAGGGTATAAGCTGTGTAGACAAAAAAAACCAGTGCAAAGTTTATTTCATGACCAATTCTAGGACAATAGCGTTTTTTTTTTTGTATAGATTTAAATGGTATTGTTAAGTTTCGCTCATATGATGACGTTGAAACTCAAGAGCGTGAAACATACTGGTCGTTGTGATTTTCTTACTATTTTAAGTGGCATAACTAAATATAGAACTTTATTGCAATTTTTCTAAGTTCCTGTAGGCGTATTAATTATTGTATGTTGGTATAATTTGTTTATTAATTGTAATTTGTTAATTTTAATTTATTTAGATTTAGACATCTGAACTCCTACTTGTATTGGCATAATATACAATTCGGTATGTGTCATTTTGTTAAATGATAAAACATTACACGACGCTTTTCATCATTCGAAATAAATGACGTTTTCTTGTTTGTGTATTATGCTTTGATAAATTAATCTTTTGCGGCACAAGTTCAAATAATGTAGGTACACTTTGTTTATAGAGTATAGTGATCATCGTTTCCTCTTGGAGGGGCACTGATTATTATTTCCTTAAGCTGTTTTATTTAACATTTATTGTTGACATTTTAGAATAGAGAAATCTGTTTTGCCTTAATATTATTAATAGTTCATATTATTGTAACAGAGAGCAGTACGGTTTTGTTAAATATTAGATTCAGTATATCAGATTGAATGAGGATCAAATTGGTGTAACGTTCGTCAATTGTGCAACAGTTTATAAAGATCCATAGCTGTTGTTCATAGTAACTTTTGAAACAAATATAAGCATATCATAGCTGTAAAAATACAATTTTGACAAATAAAAGCTCTACAATCATTACAAAATTGTAATTTTATTTACAAAGAGTTTTCTGACCGATCTAGGAATAATAAGGTACGTAAATAGTTTGTTGAGACAAATCACGATTTTCATCGTCACTGTCACTTCTGCTGTATAAGTCCATACCTGTATATAGACCTCCTTATTTCGAAGTTTAATTATATTTCCGACTTTATCTACATGTTTAAAATACCAAAAAAGTGAAGACTGCTTTAAATTTTTGATAAGTAATGTAATATATTCTTTGTCAAATAGCATTTTATTAACTATACATTGTCTTTTATTTACAGATGTGTTTGGATATGACGTGCGGGTCGGCCAGTATTCCAAGTCCTATACCTTCTAGAAGCCCCACCGCTCTGCCTTTATGGTCGCCATTACTGGCTCTGCAGGCCTGTCGACTTCGTAGGTACCTCAGCGATGATTGCATGACGTACCAAAGTCGTCATTTGTTACATACCGAGCGGCGACGTTGTGGGGTCTGTCTTGCCTCATTTCCATCCTCTTGGCTACTTGAACGACATGCTGCTCTCCAACACGCCTCTCAAACGTCCTGCGACGATAAACCTTTTGTGTGCGAACAGTGCGGACAAAGCTACAGATATAGATCTGCGTATGTCAAACATAGAGAACAAAACCACCGAGCTCGTTTGCCTGCTGATAAATTATTCACTTGTGACGTCTGTGGTATGCAATTCCGATATTTGAAATCCTTCAAAAAACATCGACTCAATCATACCTTAGAACGGTTGCATACAAAAAACACGGACCCTATAGATAGCATAGATCAAGTATCCAGCACTAACGAAGTTTTCGGTCAGTGCGGTGAAATGGATCTATCGATAAAGAAAAGGGGCCGGCCTGAGGTCAATAGAAGCCCACCCATAGAAGTAATTGGCGACGCTGAACAAGATAGTACAGTTGATTCTAATGGACCAACTGAGTCCTCAGTAACGGTTGAGGATTCAACTGATTGCAGAAATTCTAGTACTGAAAGCGAAAACAAACGAGACAATGATACACCGATAAACGAAAGGAGGCGCGTACCCGTTTCGTTTGCAAGAATCAGTTCAATGGCTGATAGCTCCGAAAGCGAATCCCGTACAGATAACAATAAACTGGAAACGTCGAGTTCACACTCTGGCTTACTTGGATTCCTACAAAACGACGAAAGGCAAAGAGACCGGGAGAGACGATTTGCTTGTCCTTTTTGCGGTAAGTGTGTACGATCCAAGGAGAATCTGAAACTTCACGTAAGAAAGCATACAGGAGAGCGTCCGTTCGTCTGCCTGTTCTGCGGAAGGGCCTTCGGTGGTAAGAGCGACTTGACACGCCACTTGCGCATTCACACCGGGGAGAGGCCCTACCATTGCGAGGCGTGCGGCAAGTGCTTCGCCAGAGCTGACTACCTGTCGAAGCACCTCACAACCCACGTGCACAACGCCCGTTAACTGTCCCCCGCGCCGTCCGGTTTTCAATCTTTTCATACCTCTATAGTTAATGACCGAGTCATATTATTGTAACAGGAAATTGGAATATTTTTTGTAAAGAGTTTTTTAACATTTACTACATTATTGTGAATATATGTAAGCAGGTGTAATGAGAAATCTACATAATTTTTTTTCTTTTTTAAGGTGATCGTATAGTTTATAAATCATTTTCGTATATTTATTCTAATAGGAAATAATGAAGTGAGGATTTTGTTACCTCTTAATAAATGATAAGCAAGTTATTTGATTTTCATAAGTAAATTTTGTGAGTTAGTCTCTTTTAAAAGACTTTAAATTCATAACTTAAAGGTAGTATTGTTAAGGCTTCTTATTTATTTACATAATTTAAATATAAAAATTGAGTTACCTTGCGGTTGTTAAGATTTGTTTGCATCAAGTTTGTATTAAAATTGAAGACAGAGGGCTTTGTTATGAATTGCTTTTAAGTTGCTAAAATAAGTGATATGCCATATTTTCGTATGCACACAACATTAATATGATTGAAAACTCATTCCATTTGAAGGGAATCTATAAAAGTTGTTGAGGTGGTCGATAGGTTAGTAGAAGAATGAAATAAGCTGTGATTCATACGATTAAGACCAGTCAACCAGATTTAGAACATCGAAAAATGTAATTTAACTTAAAATATTATTATTAATGTCTAGAGTTAAATGAATGATAGATTTAAGAAATCTCTCTGTGCCAAAACGAGTACCTCATAAAAATAAACATTGAAGTAGTTAAACTAATCGTGTGGAGTTGTTTCTACACATTTTTTTAGATTTTGTTGTTATGAACGCCTTTGTAAAGTTCAATGATGATATTTGTACGCATATATTTTTGATCAATGATAAAAGCTTTTACGCTAAAAATTAAGAAGCGATGACAGGATATTGATCACATTTTATTTTGTACTGTTTGGACGCTAGCCCGTGTTCGTACATTGCTCTGATATTTTTTAATACTAATACTGCCATTATTGTGATATTCTTTTGTACGAAAGTAAATTCAAGTAGGACATTCTGACAGTGTTTTAAAATTTTGATTTTCTTTATCGTATATTAATAGACACAACTTTTATAACCTAACAAATATTTTTCTATTTTGCTTTAATTTGGTGAAACGATATCTTAGAAACTAATTTGTTCACTATTTAAGAAGGTAGTATTTGTCAGTTTTGCAAGCGTCTGTAATTTAACCTGTATTTATTTATTTGACGGAATAACGGTCATGGAAAGTAACCGTCATAAAAATAAGTATAACGATATAATTCATTTTGTTTTGTTTCCCCGAATAGCTTTGCTGCAAGAAATTTGTAAAATTTTCATATTTTACTACATACAGTATCTATTCAAACCAATAGTAAATATACTATCGTTTTGTCTACTTTACCGCATAATGTCTAAAAGACAAAAATAATATATACAATGTCAATTAAAATAATATAAGACTATCGATTACTCCTAATAACGTAAGTTGGGATGTATTAAACGGGCTAGTGTCATTATTTTACGTGTATTTAAATACAATAAGTTTTAACTACGAAATAAATTTTTATATCGACCATAACTTACCATAGATAATAACATAGACCAGTTACTACGTTTTCATCTTCATTCCAAATTGGGAATAATGTTTATACTGACAACAAGAAAAAAGCTCAATGTAATTAACATGATTTTAATATAAAATATTAATAGCTTTATTTGCCGTTTAGTATATGATAGTTTTCTACTTACTGATAATAGTTAATGATTGATTTTTATTTTTCATGGTACAAGCGTCATCATCAACGAATCAGAATTGAAGGAATCTGTAAAAGTAAGATTACCGATACTGCTCAAACGTTTGCTAGACTGGAGTTCCCATGAGCGAGCCATATTGCTGATAGCCACTGTAAATGCAGTACTGGAAGACTGCACGAGGTGAACCGACGTACTGGTGAATGTGACGGGTACCGCTGGATAAATCCAGTGCAGGACCGACTGGCGTAGAGGTATTTAGGGAAGGCCTATGTCCAGCATTACAATAATTGGCTGATGATGTGTGGACAAAATTTAAAAAAAATTATTGGCCTAATATAGTAATTACTAAATATAGTTGCAATTTTTAGATATTTCGGTTCTATATATTTAACCTTAAAGCGGGCTATCAGTTGCATTTACTTATTTATTAATAAGCAAATAATTCAATCGGTGTAGAGATCGTTTGGCAAGGCCTACGTCCAGCAGTGTACGTATATCGACTGATGATGACAGTGAAGGAAATATCTCATAAAATGTTATTCCCAATTTAGTTATGTGTGATAGAAGCCATTACATATTATTTATAAACAGATATATACATTTATCATGTACAAGTGCAACGAAATAGCCTAAGTCGTAATCGAGAGTAAAGAGGAAATAGTCTTATTTGTTAAGTTATCGCTGTTATCTATGAAATGCTGGTTACTATCGATTCTACTTCCGTTTCCAACTCGTACTTTGTTATATTGTTCGCTTACAACAGAATTTAAATTTATTAAATTATTAAATATGTAATAGAAACTTTGCCAGAGGGATATATTATAAGTAATATATTTAGGTAGTCGAAAACTTTTAGTATAAACGAGAAGCAATACTCTGAATTTTTTTTATTTACTACAGAAATACTCTGAATGCAATATAGCGTGAGTGGGTATGTGAAGTGGGGCTTGCATATGTGCGTTTAGACCTCTCAGAGCGATGACGTCACACAAGTAAAAGTTAGACCAGACAGAGACCCTGCAGGCCTCCACTGGTTATTAGTTTTAATGAAGACCTTTACAATTCGTACAACAATACCAACGAAGTAAACAACGTAGGAGCAACATTGAAATTGTGTATATGTAGATATTTTGCCATTACGTCAAATTTATATAACAAATAATAATTATTCAGAAATTGATGTTGACTGTTTTTATAATTATATCAGCGGTAGTTACTTGATGTTGTGGTGTAAATTAGTGTCTTATAGTTTTAAGGTCATAAACCACTCAAAGCTTGTACCTTATTCACTTTCAGTAGTGGTGGCAGGCATTCCTCCTTAGCTAATTCGTTATTATCCTTCACATTCGTGTAATACTGAAATCGAGATCGCGGTACCTTTGAGTGGTTCATTATTTTGAATTCTCGTAGCGTATAATATTGGTGTGGTCTTTATATATACATATGTTCTTGTAACGTACATATTTAACGTAATTTATATAATTTTCAAATCAGATTTTAAATTTTATCGAGCACTGCAAACGTTATGTAAATATATGTGGAGTACTAAATGGATCGAATGTGATATATTTAGGGTTTAAGCGATTGGACAAACACTGGGCGATGTTTTGATGATTCGTTTCAATTCCCTTAGCATCGCGAGGCCCATTGAATTGTTTTCTTTATTTCATTCGATGCTTTTAATATATAATTATCACCGACGACTGTGAACTTGAGGGCATTAATTTTTTATTATAATTTTTTATTTTTCGTTGGAGTGTGAAATGTTAGTCGATGTACGGTCGAACCTGGACGAGAGACGGCACTTACCAAAAGCTTGTGTGAGAAAGAGCTGCGCACAATTATAATAAACTTACAACACTAGTAAATATATCTCCGTCCATTATAAATGTATATTATTTTTCTTTATTAAGCAATAGTTCTTTGACATGTTTTGTAATTTTTTTTTTTAATTCAATAATAATTTTACAGTTGATCAACTAAAATTTTGGCGCGACATTATTAGTAATGGTGATACTAAATAATGTTCGCAAACGTTTAGTCTTTGACCCTCAGAATTTTTGACAATTCAACCATTTTTTTTTTTACTGGAAGTCATGTTTAACTATACATTTTCTTTATGATTTTTAATTTGCTTTATTCATTAATATTACTTTTTGTACGGAATCAATAGTAACTAATAAAAATGTCAACCATTTTTCTCTTAAAATTTTTTCTACTGCGGAGAACTAAACAAAAGCGTAATATGTCGATTTATTATAGTTTTTCATTGAAATATTATTATTTTTAACTCTTAGTTATTTTTAATTTGGTTCTAGATATATTTATTGCTGATGTGTACTCATAAATATTTTTTTTATAATGTTCTTAATTCGTTGAAAAAGTGGATATTGACATGTTTAAAACGTCATTGTTTCGACTAATTGTGTTTTGTTATGTAAAAAAAAAAATATTTATTTAATTTATAGTTTTAGTTTTCGTATTAACGATTATTTTATTTAACCATTCATTCCTTAAATTGTAAAGTATCGGTTAAGACGTAACTGTTTTATAGTTCGAAACAAAATATCTGAGCGTTTTGAGAACATTATATCGCGTTTGAATATATTATATATTTTGCTCAATAAGGACACAATGACTCATGCTAAAATCGCAAACAAACGAGCGTTAATGTAAATATAACCTGATTGCTTCTAGGGTTCTATTTACATTGGAATGTTTTTTTTTTCTTAATGTTTCTTGGCGATTACGGTGATTGTGATATTTATTGTAAGTTAATACCACGTGACGTAAGAAAGCGCGATGTCTCAACAACTAAGCCAACGACGAACGAACGTAGACTGATTTTCGGGTAGAAGTAAGGTAGGCCAGAAGTTTCGCAGTCAACATGTAATATCTACACGTAGGTGTTGATTTTGAATGTTTTTTAAAAGCCAAAACACAGTCTCAATAGTTAATGAAATAAAAACAATAAGAGAGTTTATTTAATTTTTAAACATAACTTATACAGAATGTTTTATATACCAATCTTAAATTATTTTTCAGATGTATTGATTTTTATACATGTCCATATACAACAATGAATAGCGGTAAGTGTAGTTAACGTAGATGGGTCTATTAACCGCGTGGTGCTACAATGTGTAATGATATGTGATAGAAACTGTTCTTCAGAGACGTTTTATTTACTGAAGGCTTCATAGTTAAATAATATAAATCACCCGGCGTTACATTACTAATTGCAATAACGGCATTCATTTGATTTATAATAACGGCAGAGCGTTGCACATGTTTCAGTATTTAAACATATTCGTCGGGTCTATTGTGTCTCTTAGAAACCAAAGTATTGTATAAATTAAGGATATGTTTTTCTAAATTCGTTAATTCTTTGAAAAGTTGCATAGTAATTTAGTGACGTAAAAATATTAAAAGGTGACGTGGACTCCATTTCTTATAGTTATTTTTGATGGTGTGGATTCTGTTGCAGAAAGTTGTACAGCGGGCACTATTAGGCGATGAACGTTTAATCGGTTTCGGCTCCTCTTGATTGCTTGTAGTAATTATATGTTAACTTGTTTTATAAACCTTTTCTATGTAATAAACATGAAATTATCAATTCTATAAATATATGTGTAACTCAACCCTGTTATACAAACTGAAGGATTAAAAATATTTGTTGCATGTTAATGTATTCCTCCAGTCACATTATAGAATAATTTTTTGCCGACAGTGCTTTTTTATACTTAACACTTCGGATGATTTTTAACCATAAAATCTAGGTTATACTACATACTGTTATATAACATAATATATTTTTTTTACTGGTATATTCAGATAATTATTACTGTTATACATAGACCTGTTTTATAGTTTTAACATGATAAACTTAATAACTATTATATTATATTTGTATTTCAAGATTTTTTATTTGGCGGATAGGTGTTTCGAACATTTTTTATCTGAGAACGGTCCATTTAATTTTAATGTTATGTCCATTGTCCAAACTAACTTAGGTATAGTCCCATATTTTGGATGTGTATTATGCCACATTCTAATTAAAATGCTATTGTGTATATTATTTCATTAAATATCGATGTGCAAAATTATAGTAAATGTCTTGGATCTCTAAAAATAAAATTAAAAAAAAAAAGACAAAAACACTTTACGAAATTTCTCAATGTGCAATAAATGTGTGTGTTGTAGTGTTACCATTAGGCATAAATTTTAGTACAAAAAATATGGTTACTGAATTATTTGGACAACCAAAATTGTCCTTTATTTTTATCTTTGTGCTTTTTAAATATAACAATGATCTCATTATAGTCAGTAACCATATTTTTATTGTGTTACTTTGAATATTTGGCACTTTAAAAAAAGGCACATTTTCCTATTACCTTATTGAAAATGGTTTGAAAACGTGTTGAAAATGGATTTGTTGGGTAATTAATTTCGTAATGAAATATATTTGTTTCATTAATAATAGGTGTTTTATTTCGTCCCTTCCTGTTCTTGTTTTAATAACAATTTCTTTAGAAGCAGAAAAGTGTAACATTGCCGCGAGTAATATCGTACCGCGATTAACCTATATAGTATTGAAATATATCATGGAATTGAATTTGTATTGTTAGTTATTAGTGTACAAAGAAAGTAAGTTCACTTTTATGTAACTATCAGAAAATAAATTTCGATCATTGTCACAGTAATGATCACTGAAGTTACTGTGAGTAATTAAGAGAAAGATTTACGTTTACATAAATCATCACTGGCAAAGTGTCACTTGATAAATGGCTCATGCCTCGTGCATGTAAGTTTCGTAACCTATCACATAATTTGTATCAAAATAAAGCGACGTAGATTTATTGATGAAATAAAATAAATAGATATACGATCTAGTCACATAATATTTATTTTTAGATCAAAATATTTTTAATGGTATTCTAGATAAAGCTCGATATCTGATATCGACGTTTGTATCCATAATTGCAATTATTCTTATGAATATAACTTTACTAAACAGTTGTTTTTAAATCTACCTTTAGCACAAGTTTGTTTATATTTTTGCCAAGACGTTTGAATTTATCCCCTTTTGTTTTAACTCAGAAAACAAATGCTTGATAATTATTACTTAGATGAAATCTAATGAAAAACTACTACAATTTCCTTAAAGAAAATATATAAAAAAATTATATAGCCTCTTGAAAACCACATGTTAAATTAATAAGTAGATTTTTTCTTAATAATATAGGCGCTTAAATACAGAAACAGAATTGCTAAAATTAACTGGTAGTTATTGCAGTGTCTATGTCAGAAAAATTCTATGAATACTACTTATTTTTTGACCCTTTTGTTAGCCATCAACCTTTTCTTACTACAAATAAAAATAAGATCTCAAAAAGTTTATATACACGGCGGGCTAATCAAAGTTTTCTTATTAAAAGTTTTGTAAAAAGTTCTATATTCATACGATTTTAGGTTATTAGTATTACTAATATCGCTTTTCTATGTTACTCTATGATTTTTAATCATTTCATATTCAATAAAAAATATTATAACAAAATAGTAGTATGCTTTCATTCGCATTAAAAAAGAAATATTCGCTTATACAACAGGTTAATAAAAATCGAATATTTTCCATTAAACCTTATTTATTATTAATGAATACAAAAAAATTTACTTATTCTCTAATTTCTTTAAATATTCACGAATGAAGAACGTCATAATCACAATTGTGCTGTTATAGTTTTCAAGGTGTTATTCTTTAAAAACTGTTCATATATTATGAAATCGCAAAGTTGCATTTGGTATTAATAAAGTTTTAACGTATACTGTACATTACTATTCGATTACGACTTACTATATTTTTATTCAAACAAAACAGGTATTGGATTTAACACACAGAAAACACTCAACGTGGATATATACTTTGTAACGGAACAGTGTATAGGGTGCCCGGGGCACTACACCCGTCGGGAGGAGTGATCATATAAAAGTTGTATGTAGTGCTTTTGGAATCTCCCAAATATTCGGTAAAAATGTAAATTAAACAACAATTTCTGAGCTTTGTAGCAAATCGTAAAAACATTACATAATGTTAAAAAGAAGAATTTATGTGTCGATAACTTCCGTTTTTATTTAACTATCGTGATATTATATATTATAAATTTAAACAAAAACCTCCAAAATCTAAAACGGACATTACTTTATAATTTTTTTTTAAATGTTTCTATTTTCAAGGACGTGGTGAACAGCATTTGTAGCTAGCAACCCTTAGGCCAATCCACCGACCGGCGTAGTATTCAGTCTACTCAGGGACATCGTCAAGATCGTGTCTCGCCGGCCTCTCGGATGTCTACTGAGCATATATACACATATTATACGAAACGTGTGTTTTTAGTGAGCCTCTAGACTTCCTAGTGTTTGCGCTCCATCGCTATACGAACTATATTCATCAAAAGTCACTACTTCAAATTTGACACCTGTTGTTTATATACTAATAAAGGTAAGTTTTCATCTAATAAATTTTTTTGGTAGTAAATATATATAATGTCTCTATATATACTTACAAATATATTGATATTTGTTTTATAATATTATTATGAATTATATATTATTTAGAACCAATTTTACTTGTATTTAAAATCAAATTGTTTTTTTTTATACTATTATATATTATTTTAAGGTTATGTTCTGGTATACATTTTTTATTTTATTTTCAGTAAATAAATTTTGTTTTTGTTGCATGTATAGTTGTTTGTGGATAAATAATATAATATAAAAAGTTATGTATTTTGTTTGTTGCCGGCAATTGGCATATCCTGGATAGTCAGCGGAGTGTACAGCCCGGGGCGGCGGAAGCGTCGGATTCATTCGAATAATTCAATTAAATCTCTTGTTGAGCAGAGAGCAGGCCCGTTTCACAGCTGCCGATCTCAGCAGAGATGCATAATTACTAGCATAAATAGTGTTCATTATAATCTCGTTTCTTTCATTAACTCTGTATATAACTGGATTATATAAATCTATTATGACATACATTATTGTTACAAAGATTTTTCGATGTAACAGTACGATTAATTTTAAATCTTATAATTTTGTATTTTAATAATTACAGGAAAATTTTGTAATATGCCTTTGGTCCATTTTTAACACTTGCTATTTTTTTATATCAAAGAAATAAAGCAAATAATACACCGTGGAAGTTAATCGGTAATAGTCCGGCATAATTCTTCTTTTCTTGTTCCTGCAGCAAAGAGGTAGCAAATTAGTTTTCCTATATGAAAAGGAAAAATAACTTCTAATTGAAAATTATAGTCTGCGTTAAAAATTATTAATTACCAAACAAATTATGTTTGTATAAATCGGCACGAAATAAAAAGAATATTATTTTTTAAATTTCTTTTAACACAGGTAATGGAATAAAAAATTATAAATGGTAAAAAAAAAAAAAAACGTCAATAGAAATTATTCACAGATGCAAAATCTGTATTTCCTATTTCCCAGGTACAATAATGTTTTGGATTAAAGTTAATGGTTAACAAGTCGGATTGAGGACTTACGCTTTCGTTTAAAAATATATATAAACCATAAATTTGTTTAACATGAAAAAATATCTCCATCGTACATAAAGTACTGAAATACGATATTTAAGCGATCTGCGGTTCCCCTTGCCACATTATGCAACGGACGGTACGCCAGCGTTCGTTTCATTTCAGAAGCATAAATTAGCTGTTGATTGTAAAACTTCATCTTATCTGATACATTTCCGATAAAATAAGGTATTTACAACAGTGTAATATAATACAAGAACCGTTTATGCCGTCAATATAACACCACAGTACACATTATGTTTTGTACAGATAAAAAACTACTGTTACTATACGAATATAAATCGGTCAACTGCGGAATGATAAAGCAAAGATGACCTATAATCAAGAAATGTTAATCATCATAATTACTACACCGTGTACAATAAGTAAAACATATTTTGAAGCTGTAATATGAAAACAATTATGTCATGAAATTATAGTAACATCAAATTTACATAACGATTTAATTAACTTGTTAGTCACCGCTATCTTTTCGGTTGGATAAGTTTAAAACCGGTTTGGAAAATAACTTATACGAGATAAAGCGTTGATCTCTAGTACTTTGTTAACTAGTGAACATCTTCAACCAGTTGCGACAAATCTCTGCAATACCATCTATAAATTATAGACCATCTATTATTCACTTATTAATGTTTTTAAAGATAAAACCACGATTAGAGCAAAAGCTTTGTTTGATGTTAAGTAAAAAGGCTTCCCATAACAATATGGCATGAGTATGATTGTACGTAGATCAATCTTCTAAGGCTGAAGATAGACTAGGCGGCTACTTACCTCAATAATTTGACTAGTTCCATAACTCTTTATACTGGATAAGTAATTTTTGCTTAGCCAGTCTAGTTTATAGAAGCTTTTTTTTATAACAAAAAATGGCATAGGTCTATTCCATACGGTATGAGATAGTATAGAATTTTCTAAAGTCGATATTGATTTAGCCATGTCGTATAAATAATTATTGTTTAGTTCCAGCGCACAGTAAATTGTCTATTGTTATTGGGAATCGTGAAGAAAGTCGTACATGCTTTTAAAAAAACGCATTTGAATTCCGTAATGACGTGACCGTTTATCTTAAGTAGCACATATATAGAGTATAAACACTGTATTCCTGTTTAAAAGCCGCTGTAGTTCTGAAGCACAATGAGGTGCAGTGTATATCAACCGAACACCACATTTTCATTACTCATCACCAGATAAACGTCCTGTTCGTTTATTAGTTTGATATAATTATGTCATCGTTTCACATAATATTCGAAGCAATAATATTATATAATTATGAATATAGCAGTATATCTTACATTTAAAAAAAAACTATGATTGTTTACTGTATTAAGATATTTACGCAATGCGTACCTGTCATCACTGTTAGATTGTCCCTAGAACCACACCTATTGTTACTATGTATATTGTTACTACTTTGCAGATACACAGCAGGTTGAAAGACGAGTTTGTATATTTAAAGTTGTTTCTATTATAATTATCATAAATACTAATAACAAAGACTTTCTTATGTAATAAATGTTTGCTTTATAAAGTTGCAAGATCCTAAACCAACATGTTTACTATCTAGTCAATCAACCGTCGTTGGATGTGTGGAAAGGAAATAATAGTAAAATGAGTTGATATTTAGTACACTTCAATACAGTATAAGTACATATAGACATTTTTCTCTTCTACTTTAAATAATAAATGTAGATAGACGGTACAGACAAGATAAGTGATTGCAGCCTTCAATCATTAATCAAGGGAATGTATTTACCTGATATACAATTTGATATTACATCGTGGATGTTTATGAATGTGGAAATATTTTCTTGCCTTAGACCAACTGTGAAGCCGATCTTCTGATTTCTTCAAATGAAATACGTTAGTGTTTGATGATGATGCCACCTGGTCTTAAGTAATAATAGGTCATTGGTAGCAAAGCGTAGTAATCTAGTAGCAGGGTTTTCACTTTCTTGTTTAAGACTTACACATCGTATTATATTTGGTCGTGAACACGACGCCGAAAAGTTTTTCCACTCCTGTACTGTTCGAGGAATGAGGATCTTAACCAGTTTGTCCGCAAACTGTGGATGTTTACCACATAAGAATGATGCTTAGCCGTGCGCCTGGTCGAAAAAGATCGGGGAATCATATCGTATAATTCAAGCGCACCCTTCGATATTTACCCTATAGAACACCGCAGGACTAGCCCCACGGCGCCCGTGTTCAAGACTCGAGCCTAGGTACAACAAGCTCTTGATCATTGATGAGCTTCTTGAATGGTTTCTCCATACGCAGTGTTCAATATATAAGGTCAAAAGCTCCTCCGTTGTTAATACTACTGGACTTTGGCAAAGACAATGTTTCCTTGTTGCTTTCTTAGCTTTAGACTCGATGATGTACCTACCCGTACTTCGGGTTGGACCAAATTTGAGTTCCGGTTTGAATAGCACAGAAGCTATTGAAGTCACTATTTTTAAGCTAGCATTTCACTAAATTGCAAATGATATAAGACATGACAGATGAGTATAAGACAAGTAACTTAACTCTTATATATTGACAGCAGCGACAACAATGTTGTATTAGCGGTAAATTTATAATAGGTGAGAGCAGGCGGGTACTTGGACAACTAAATTCTATAATATCTGACCTCGTAATTAAATAGGGATCTCCGTGTTACAAGGCAAACCGTTAGCCACTGCGCCACTATAGTCTGTAAAATTTACGTTATTTATTAAAATTATAGAAAAAAAATACAAAATTTATTACGGGTTGCTTTATATAGTTACTAGCTATTCCTTTCCCGCTTTGCTGGCCGTGACAGCCCCGCAATATCCTTTGGCTAAGGAATTTTTTAAAATCTATATTTATATCTATACTTGATAAAAGAGATTTTTCTATTAAATTTTAAGTCTCCAGACCTTGTACTTCAAGAGATATCGTGATGAGTCTGATATAGATTTAGCTTGCTTAAATTAATATAGTTTGTAATACTACAAGTTCACTTTATTAGAAATATATTTTTTTTATAGTGATGTGATATGATGAAAGGGGATGTTTTTAATAGCTAAAATGCTATTTCATAAAAGAATATAAATATTCTGTTCACGGATGGGGCGCCGCGAGTGTGACTCTGACGTAGAATTAGGTATGATTTATGACTTTTATGAGCCTCTTCATCCTCGGGCGTCCTTATTTGCGTGCGGGGCCGACCAAATAAGTCTCTTTGACTTCGTTTATGAAAAAAAGAAGATTTTGTGCGCCTATTATACATCCTCGATCCATCTACTATTGATCATAAATCAAGATTATCGATTTAAGTATTTAATATAATTTGTACATACATACATCAAAATTTAGTTTCTGTTCCTAACAATAAGTCGTACCTTCGGCTGATTGGATGGATTGGATGAAGTATATGGAAGAGAAAGTCGCTAGCGGTGGGAAAATATATTTTTTAGATAATAATATCACGGAATATTCAACTTATTAATATCTATATACTGCTATTCGGTATTGTTTATGTTATTTATTTTGATGCCTACAAACTTTACTGTTACTGAGAATTAAACTCGTTATCTTTCTGCAAGTAAACTAAACTAACACACTCAGTTGTTTTTATCCACCGTTATCAATTAAAGGTGGAAATGTCATTTGCTCAACTATAAGATTATAGTTCAAGGATGTTATTCTAGTCTCTAAACACAGATTGAATTTATCAGTCCTCTACGCTGTATTCTGCAGTTTCACCAGTTTAACGTTTATCAATTTTTTCATAAACTCCTATTATATTATTATGCTTTGGTAATAATTTATATTAAATATGTATGTAAACAGTAAAGTTATTAAAACTAAACTGAAAATGGGAAACCGTTTCATTAGTTATAGAAAACTAATATTTTTGTATTGTATCTACTCAGAGGACCAACAGGGATCCGCAATCAAAAACGCCTGTGATCAAAATTATTTATAAATGTTCAATAAATATTATTCACAGTGTAAGTAGCAATACAAGATCTATTTTAAATATTCATTCAAATAATTTTCTTATATGTGTATATTTTTTGTAAAAATTTTTATTTCTCTTTATAGCGTCGTCTACGCGAAGGGTTTCTTTGGGGCGCTACAATTCCCTCTTGCGGGTATCCTTACATTTTATTTCAGACATTTCCGACTAACACGCAGCTTTAACAGTGTCATTATTAATTTTTCTTATGTGTCACACATCGACTCTTATTATTACCTTTATTACATTTTTAAGCTTTATGTCACAGTGAGATGGGATTTTGTATATATATTTATAGAGTTATATTGCCTCTAAAAATAATGTTTCTGAAAATAAATTCTCCTAGGTCGCATGGCTTGCCTTCACGGGAAGTAAAGCGTATGAAGCTGAGGGCTGTATACTATATTTAGACCTGGGGACACTTACATCTTTTATTAATACAGCGGTTTTAATATATATTCAATAAGCTAAATTTGTCAATAAATCGTTTTATTTATATACGCTACAAAAGTTATAACGTAGAATATATGTTCAAAAACACAAATTTTCTTTTCTTTATTGCATTCATAAGTATTTTAGACTTTACGTCTTACACTTTTGTTTAACATAACAGCCAATTTACGTCCTCCACTGCTGGGGCAAAGGCCTACCCTCAATATGAGCGCGATGGGGCCATGGTCCCCACGCTGGCCCAATGAGGACTGGTGACTTCAGACACACCTTAGAATAAATTCTAATTCATGTTCAAATTAAAGTCATCGGTACATGCCGAGATTCTAACCGTGCCTGGTGAAACGGCTTCAAGTTGTACAGAGAGCAATGGAAATGGCTATGCTCAGGGTTTCCTTACGTGATCAAATCAGAAATGAGGAGATCCGTAGGAGAATTAAGGTCACCGACATAGTCAAAAAGATTGCTAGCCTCTAGTGGCAATGGGCAGGACACATCGTTCGAAGGACTGACAGCCGATGGGGCACTAAGATCCTCGAATGGCTACCGCGTACCGGTAGACGAATTGTTGACAGGCTTGCTACCAGGTGGTATGAAGATTTGGTGGAGATTACGGGAAGTAGCTGGATGTGGGCAGAGCAGAATCGATCGACGTATAGATCTTTGGCGGAGGCCTATGTCCAGTAGTAGACGTCTATCGGCTGATAATGATGATGATGATGAAATAAATGTTATCTGAAATATTGCGGAATAATTTATTTTCAATCAGGAAGTAGTAAATAAAAGGGGAGGCCAGAATGTGTTACAATAGCTCCATTTGTAAGATAACACAACACGCACGCAAAAACTTGATGTTATCTTCAACTGTGAAAAATCGTGCACATTTTTCTTACGGCTCACACCTTTTTTCAACAATGTTAGATGTTACTAGTGCAAAGAAATAACTTTAGTTTTATATTAAAACTTGAGTGCTGCTTTGTATTATTCGTTCATGCGATATTATAGCTTTTTAATGCTAGGAAACTCAGAGACCTGACTTAATGAATAAACAGTAAGTGGTCCTTGTTATCAATAAAATAGCATTTTCATCATCGATAACAGACTAAGATTTAAAAGTATTAGAGCATACTTAATGCTTAATATATGCTGTATATTCATAAAATAATTACATTGCATCTAAAACCACTCAACAGTAATAAACCTAAATTACAATTAACAAGTACACAGAGTGGACTTCTCTTTCTGAGTTCTCAAAACTCCCAATATTTAAAATTTTCTTGCAAAGTTGGTTCAGTACTTAAATCTATATTCTCTATTTGATATGCTCTTTGAAACATTCTCATATTATACTTTCCTCACTAAAAAGGATATAGAAAGTATAATTAACTAACTCCATTAGGTACTCTTCTGTTGCTAGTCCAATTAGTATTTAGGACGACTGGAAAAAGATATATATATATATATATAGATATATAGATCCTTGAAACTTCTTATAAAACCATAACTATTGTGTCCTTGTGATAATAATAAACAATATAATTGTAAAACAGATGGATTGGTGTTAGGTCTCTGTTGTCGACGACCGTCTAGGTAGAAATGATCGCAGCTCCTATTTCTATCGCTAAACATTAGTGTGCAAACATTACTGTATTCCGGTTTGAAGGGTATTGTGGCTAATGAAATTACAGCGTTAACCAGACTTAACATCTTGTGTCTGAAGGCGACGAGTACATTGTGGTGGAGTAAATTTTCTAACTAGCGCACCGTTGTTATGGACGGACGAGTCACTAGCACCAGGTTTATCTGGTGAACGTCTTATCCGTCTCCTTGCTTATTCGAATAATAAAAAATGTATTCAAGAAATAAGTACAAAGCGATACAACGAAATGGGAACAGACAATCGACGGCTTCACTATGTCGTGACACGGCGCCGCCACTCGTTACGACCTGCACCGTTTCAATTTACATAAGCGAATTCGCAATTTGCACAAGTTTATTAAAATACTTATGAAGATGTTCACCGGGGTCACGCTACGGCACGAAAGTATAATTTTTTTATAGCATTTCATTATACAGGGTTAATAATCAACGTTATAAATACTATCCGGATATCGCGTGTTCTTTATCATGGATGACAATGGCTACACATAAATCACGAGAGGATTAGCAAAAAAAAAAACTAGGTGCAGTGTTAATCCGCCAGAGTAGGTATCAATTTGTTGCTGCTTTATTCAGGAGTAGAAAATTCATTTACTACAATCAGAAAGACGATTGGATTGAAGGAAACGTTACATTGTGTGGATTTGCCTTGATGGATGTTGTGTATTTTGTAAGAGGTACAAATCACTATAAACTTAAAGTTGTCAAATTTATAAAGTTTATAACTAAATCGTCCTGTAGATAATGGAATTAAAGATCACGAATGTGATCATGTAAGAAACGGTGACCAGTGATCTTTTAAAGTTCTTTTTCTACAATAAAATTGTTTTTCAATGTTTGTGGACTCTGTATACGATGCAAGATGATTTGCATGCTAATAAAACTAGGTTTTTCTTAAAAAAATTTTTACTTGATGGTAATAAAGATATTAAAAAAAACTTTTTGGAGTATTATCCTGTCAGATAAGAAATATTTGCCAAATATTTTAAAAACCCAAAAAAATCTCAGTAGCTGAGAGGATTAGATAATGCTGTTAAAAGAAACCATTATCAAATGCTTTGATCTTTAGTTTCTTATTTTGCTGAATATGGAAAAGTTAAAATTGGTGAAAGTTACGAAAAATAACCTTTAGTTTCAGCTGTTATCGCAAGTAATATTTAACGCTGTTGTGACCTCGACGAAAGCTATGTATTGGCCTTGTTGTATTACCATGCAACTTGGTGCCTAAGAATATCCGATACCAGTGTAGACAAGGTCTATCCCTTACAGTTTGTTTTTTTATTAATATTTCTTATAGAGTAATTCCTTTGGAATATTCCGTAAACATAATCTTTATAGGGTCAGTTATTATCATTTCTTCTGAGATTTATCGGACAATTCTGTGGGTAATCTATATTACATATCAGATGTAATAGTTATAAACATCAAATGATCATGTTGATTTCCATAACGAAACAAAGGTTTCCTTTAACATTATTTAAAAGTTGATTGAGAGCAGTTCGTTGGTAGCGGTAACTAGAAATGCTGCCATTAGTTAATGACGGCGGTATACATTAGTAATAGATAGTATCAGTAAATCTTTATCACATATGCGGACATACATTCCATTTGCATACTAGTACAATAATATCTCATTAATAATCTGGAGTTTTAGATTTTAAGTTGTTTTTATTTAATCTAAGTGTAATAAGCGTTGCTTTGAAAAATGCTGATACACAGTAAATTGCTGGTAGATTTACTGATGGTAGGTCTCTGTTGCCGGAGATCGGCTAGCTAGTTACTAACGCAAAGCCTATTTCTGCCGCCAAACAGTACAAACATTACTGTGTTATAATTTGAGGAGTGTTGTAGCTAGTGAAATTACTGGGGTAAAGAGATCTTCTGTCTCAAGGTATCGAACGAAATGTGGTGCAGTGTATCACCCTAACTAGCGCCAAGATATTATGGGCAAGCGTATGTATCACTTTCCATCAGGTAAATGTCTTCCTCGTGTTACAGATATAACTTCGATCATGGCGATTATTTCTGCCTTCTTTCAGCTATAATAAAAAACTGTATTCTTTCGTAAAACTCGTGAAACATATCTTAAACAGTGAAACATTATTTTACACAAGTCCTTCCATTAGGTAAACCGCTGCTTACACTTCAACTTGGTTAAAAACAAAAGAATCAAGTTGTATATTACACCATAATTATTTCCTTTGTATATCACTGAATAAATTTGACGTTAAATATTAAAATAACTATATCCAGAAATTCGTTCAAGGTTCAACTATATTATTTACAACTGAAACGGACAGATGGACGAGTTATCAATTCAATGAATTCGACATTTTCCAGTTTCTACTTCAAACAGAGTTGTATTTATTTTCGAGGCCTATGCCAATGTATTTTTTATTTAATTGAAAAGCTTGCTGTTTCCGTTACATTACAATGATAGGTGTTTCATTTCATGTATGTAACGATGTATATTAGAGACAGTTTCAGGATAAAGAATTTCATATTTTTTAGTTAATATCAACAAGAATGTAGCTAATGTCGTCTGCTACAGAAAGACTTTTCCGCTATGACAGATTTTTTGCGTATAAGTATATTAAATACAAAACAATAGTATATTGTGTGTTAGTACTTGAAATATATTCTTTGAGTACACACTGTTGGTATGAAGGGATTTAAAATGAAATCCTCTGATAACCTGTTGCCTTTTATGATTTCGTTATTGTGGCGAACATTAGGAGAATAATAATTATATAGTGACCTTACAGGTATTGATCGGGCCGCGGACGTCTATCTTATTTGTTGTTTATTATACATCACCAGTGGTATTCAGGCAGGATACCTAGAGAATAAGAATTATATTTTTTTCCAAGTCGTTTCTTTAAGATTTCATTGGATTTATCTCTGTATTTATCTACACAAAAATTCCTAAAGCTCTCTCTCTTTGGGGTAAATACCATCGTATTATGGTGATAATAGTTTATTTTCTTCATGGGATTTTTATACTACATATGTTTTGTGATAAAATAAAAAGCAAGTAGTACATACTTAAAACTTAAAAAAATATTGTGCGGATATAAGTGTAATTTCCACGATGGTATAGAAAATATGACTTTGATCAACAAATATAATATCATTGGAAATAATATATATCTGTCTGTTGACTATATGATGTGACTAACATAAACAATTTTTTTAATTTTTGTTTGTGATATTTTCCCATATAAGACAAAGCTGTAACAAATAAATTGTCGTTATTTATACATTTTTAATCACTTACATACTTGTATACTAAAAATCCAAAACTTTATTAGTGTATTAGTTAATTCATAAGTTATAGTCAAAATTGTGAAAATGGCCTCACTCTCTATGGCTATACGGAAATTATACAAAACTTTAATTCCAATACTAGAGCTATTTTAAAATCAACGCCAGCTACAAAACGTATATTATATAATTAATTACTTATTCATCTATGAGTTATGTTAAGTCGCATAATTACTTATTTAACTTAATAGGCCTTAGTCAGTTGTGAAGGCAATAATTTCCTCACACCTATAAGAATGGTCGTTTATTATTATTACATATATTTTATCCGATGGTTAAGATAAGGTTATCTCTTCGAGTCATACATTTATTATTTTAATGTACCGCAGACAACTTTCTACCCCATTTTGGTGTTAGAAAGTTTCAATCCTAAGGGAAGATTATGTATGAATTTGACGTCATAATAATTCCTGTTGATACTTCATATACTGCTTGGTTTTAAAAAGGAAAATAAGAAGGAAGTTCTTAGAAAATTGTTTCTGTTTTTAATAGGTTTTATACATAACCTTTTATTTGTACTATTATCATAGTTTAGTCCAATGATTATTCTTCTAAGTAATAAGAAACTTATTTCTTTTTACTTATTATCGTAAAATCGTAGTGAAAAATTTCAAAACATTGTATTGTAATTGTTCATTTACCTTTATTGATTATAATTAACGAGTATAAACAATTATTTAGTTCAGACGTATAGCAGATGAAAAATCTCTCCGTTCTTCATTGTTTAAATTGTCTCTTCTTATGTACTTTAAAATTCGCTTACATTTACTTGATAGATAGTTTATGTTTTTCTAATAAACGTGTGGAAATATTTGTCATGAATACGTGTTGTTACAATGTTTATGAGTGATATGCCTTGAAACATTTAATTTTATGTGTAGTAGGAGATCGCAAGACAGCGAGTTGGCATTGAACTTGCGAGTAGGGCGGAGGTGTGTCTTGCAGGCTGCAGCGCTCAAGGCCATCCCACCGCATAGCATTGTACCCACATCGATTTATCGAGCGGCGCGCGCCGGCCTTCTTCCTACCCACCACTCACCACCCACCACCCCCCATCCTCCACCCACCACCACCCGCCGCACCCAACCTCTTGCCGCCTGTACCTCGCCTTCTTCGGCGACTTTTATCTGCCGTTTTCTCTCCACTCTTGACACACAAGACTAGCGTTTATAATTTGATGAAAGCTTCTTATCAAAGGCAATTTGTTTATCTCATTTTATACGTAAAACTTAAAATTACAAGTATCGGTTTATTCGTTAAAATATTTGCCTATAAAGCTTAAACTTTTGAATCGACTACCTATCATTATCACACGGCGTGTTTCTCGAGTCCATAACTGCAAGCTTTTGATTAGCTTCTAGTGAAGATAATATTTGCCACGTTTTCTAATTATTTGTATACGTAAACTTCGCTGCTTTAATATAAATACCGTCGGTAATAAACTCATTCTACTGTAATTGAAGACAGTTTAAAAAAATACTATACATTAATAGAGTTTTATAAGAGAAAATTAAATATTATAACTCTGCTAAAACGAAGTATTTTTCACGATGTAGATACAAGACGTTAGAACACGGCGTAATAATTACTTGTTCTAGTATACAGTTATTAATTTACCTTTATAACGTTACTAAATTTGGATATGTTGGTATTAATACACAAATTGAGTCGAAGAAAACAACGGTCTGACGCTGTCGTGACCGAAAATTTGTTTGCTGTTAAAGTCATCAGTGTATTTCTAACTTTAGTCGATATTCTACACACAGACCATGTACATGAAGTAATTTTTAAAACTTAACTGTAATGTTTCAGTTAATTCTCTTGCCTATTAATCATTGTAAAATTGTATTTTTTCAAGATTTATTAACATAATAATAATCTTCATGTGTGTTATACATGCATTAATTAAGAAAATAGAAGTAAAACTTGTTTCTTCTATATAATCGTTTAAAAAAATCTCGATAATCTATTTACGAAATCGATACTTGTATCAAGACTAAAATTAATAAAATTGTTGTTGATCTATTTGTTTTGTAAAAACTCTTAAACAGCTGATCCGTCATTGACAAATCTCAATAGATTATTTTAACTTTACGTATCTTCATACCTTTTCAGTCAGATACCTAGACTTTCGACTTTTGCTTAAGTAATATCATAGGTTACTCTTAATATTAAAAAGTTTTAGTTTACTCAGGTTTAAACAGCAAATATTTGAAATATATATGTAATTAATACTTCTGGTTTCTTTAAGAAATATTAATATAGTAATAACATAAATAAAATAAATTTACATAAGCAGTACGTTTGTCAGGTTGAACAAAACATTAACGTAATGAATTAAACGTTTTATTAAGTTTTTGTAATATCCATGCAGTAACGTGGTATTTGACGGAATTCCCAGATTGCAGAACCTTCGCCTTAAGCTCCGAAGTTAACTGAGTTGAGATTAATAAACAAAATTTTAATTAGTGTCGACGTACATGCATATATGAGACGGGAGCCGGGAGACGTTAGACTGCCGCGTGCTAACAAATGTTCAGTATGTATAAATTTCAGAGGAGACCATCTCGTAAACTTAGCCCCAGTGTATGGAGCGCGGCACCGCTGGGTCTCGGACCTCGTTAGACGGAGCGATAGTCTGCATACAGAGCAACCTTAAGTTAATTTGTAACGAAGTCTACCCTCAGGGGATCCGGCCGCTGATCCCGCCAAACGGTGCTTTAATAAACTATTCTGAACATGGATGGAATAGGTTTCCATCTAAAATATTATAATGGATTCATGTGTTGATCTCGATGCTAATTACTTGTAGCAATTTTTTTTTCATTGTACAAATACAAGAAGAATAAATATATATATATATATATACATAGGTAAAAGAAAAGGTACGTATGCATGCTTAACCCTAAAAAGGTTTTCTTCCAGCAGACCTGTGAAATAAAGTAAATTTATGAAAAGTAAAAAGCGGGTACGTGTTTACAATAAAAGAAATAAGATTGTGAATGTTTCTATAGAAATATGAATTAAAGAGTCAAAGAAAGTTTTTGATATATATATTGAAATAAAATACACAAATACAGATCATCATCATCATCAGCCGATAGACGTCCACTGCTGAACATAGGCCTCCCTCAAAGATCTCCACTGAGTTAATTGAGGGGAATCGGGACTTAGCTTACCACGCTGGCCCAGTGTGGATTGCTGAGCTTTAGCCCACCACGAATACAACTAATACTAAAAAAATATAAGTAAATAATGCCATTAGATATTACATACAATTAAAGGTTATCCTTTTGAGTAGATACAATCAAATAATTCATTTAATTACAAATGAAACTACTTAAAATATTTGAAACGATTAGATAACTAGTACTTTATTCTTAATTAAGAACTCTGACTTATGGTTGTAAAATTATTAGATTATTATAAAGTACTTATTAATATTACTTTGTTTAATATTGGTATGTGTAGATTGAAAAAAAATATACAGAAATATCTTCAAAATAAAGTATTTAATTAATAAGTTAAGTATATAAAAGTTAACTAACATATTAAATATGTTAATTTCTTATAATTCCGACTTAAAGGCACCTGTCAAGGAAGTGTTCTACAAAATCTCATTGAACTTAAAAATAGAAATTTCTTGTACAAAGTTGTTCAGGAACAAACTCAGCATTGTCGGAAATAGAATAAGTCCATGTCATATTTAATATCCAGTCTCACGGACGTTGAGATAAAACATTTTTAACTTAATTGAAATTTTGGTAATATTTAATACCATTTAAATGATTAATGAAATATAAGGAATCGTTTTATTTTTTCAATATCTCTAACGATACATTAGTTTTTTGGTTTAACATATCAATAAAATTTTTGATTCCACTTACAATACAGGAGCTTTCGGAGGAATATTCAGAGCTTATACCCTTTACGTGTTTTGAGAATTTAATATTTATTCGCCTCTTCGCATAACCTGTAGCTCGAAAACAATGTTATGTGTCCCCAGTGAACGATTTCGTACGCTCATGAAATAGCAATAGGCTTCAGTCAAAGCCCGCGATGTTTGACTCCAAAAAAAACTTTGATCACGTACTCCATAGTAACAAATGAACGATGAAAATTTTTATTTATTCATAATTTTTATTAATACTAAGGAGACCTTTCACCGATATTGGATAACCAATTTTTTACATAAAATTGTTTGAAAGTATCATGTTCTCTAACCATTGTAAAAGTGATTAAGTTAGACATATCTTTTTTTTTTAATTCATTGTTTAGATATGCGATCACTATTTGTTTAGGTTGTGGGAAGAGATGTAAAATATTGATGACAGCTAAATTGTTGGTAAAGTGAAGAAGTAGAAAATATTATTATTTATCAATGTTCACAAAGCTTCGTTTGATATATTGTTTGTGACAACACTAATGAATAGTATCTGATATACCGTAACGTTTATGTTTTGACTTATCTTTATATATTCAGTTTCTTTTATGTGCAGTACATGTTACATTGATCTTAAATGCGAATATTATAAAAACATCAGTATGTTGAGTTGTTGAATTGAGTTTTACAAAGTTGACGCTCATAAGAAATGCACGAGTTCGCTACCGAGCATAAATTGAATCTCGTAGCCATGCCTTTGACATGTTGCTTCATTTGAAAAACAAATTTTTTATATAGTTCCTCTAACAAATGTTTTTGTTATAAAATATAAAAGTTGAAAAACATAAAGAATAGCTTAGGGAATAACACTCTGTAAAACATTCAATAAACTTCGATGTAGGTTATAATAAATGTATTACAGACAATATAGTTCGTAGTATTAAAATTGTAACAGAACAATACGTAAACAGCAAAAAAAAAACATGGTTTATCAGCGGAATAATACTATATATACAGAAATTTGTGAATGTATATGAATAAATTAATAAAAAGATGATATTGATAGTAAATGCATTTAAAGTATTTCAATAGACTCTTTATATAATATTAGTGTTGAGGATGAAGGTAGTTCTAGAAGGTAGAGAATTGCTACTATCTTTTAATGAATATTTCTTACAAATTATTGGGAGTAGTGCTTTTATTCAGTAGTAAATTGCCTAAGTTTAAGAGAGAGAGAGAGTGAGAGAAAAGGTTTTCAAAGATTTTGAACAAAATTTTCCTGTAAAATCTTATATACGAAGACAGACTTAATTGAAAAATATGAAATAATATTAAAATAATCTTATTTGTTTCAGGTAACTAACAGCAACCAGAATATAAAAGAGTGGAAATGTTTTTAAAACAATTTCTGATTAAACTAGCGGACTACTTTAGATTAAAGTCTGTTACTTACTGTTAAAAATAGAAATTGGTAAACTTTGTCAAGATGACTGGTCACAACAAAATTGTATTCACGAAGCTTCTATTGCTGTTGTTTGTATCTAGAATTGACTGCCGTTCGTGGGCTAATCATCATGATACTACAACCTCGACCACGCAAACCACACCCACTACTACTAGTCAAGCTCTTAAAAATTTCCACAACGACCCGCTGATTGTCGAAACCAAGAGTGGTCTTGTAAAAGGGTACGCTAAAACTGTAATGGGACGAGAAGTTCATATCTTTACCGGCATCCCGTTCGCTAAACCTCCTCTAGGTCCTTTAAGATTTAGGAAACCAGTTCCGATTGATCCTTGGCATGGAGTGTTGGAAGCTACTGCCATGCCCAACAGTTGTTATCAAGAAAGATACGAATACTTTCCAGGATTTGAGGGTGAGGAAATGTGGAATCCAAATACTAATATATCAGAGGACTGCCTTTACCTAAATATATGGGTCCCGCAACATTTACGTGTACGTCATCATCAAGACAAGCCTTTGACTGAAAGACCAAAAGTTCCAATACTAGTTTGGATTTACGGCGGCGGTTACATGAGTGGCACAGCTACACTTGATCTTTATAAAGCTGATATAATGGCATCTTCAAGTGATGTTATAGTAGCCTCCATGCAATATAGAGTGGGAGCGTTCGGATTTTTATACTTAAACAAATTTTTTTCACCTGGTAGTGAGGAAGCTCCTGGTAATATGGGATTATGGGATCAACAATTAGCAATTCGATGGATCAAGGATAATGCGCGTGCCTTTGGGGGGGATCCAGATTTGATAACGCTGTTTGGGGAATCAGCAGGAGGAGGTAGCGTCAGTCTACATATGCTCTCCCCAGAAATGAAAGGATTGTTCAAAAGAGGTATACTACAATCTGGTACATTGAATGCTCCATGGAGCTGGATGACTGGGGAGAGAGCTCAAAGTATAGGAAAAAGTTTAGTAGACGATTGCAGTTGCAACAGCAGTTTGTTATCGGTAGATCCAAGTCTTGTCATGGATTGTATGCGTGGTGTGGATGCTAAAACAATATCTGTCCAACAATGGAATTCTTACACTGGTATATTAGGATTCCCATCTGCACCAACCGTTGATGGAGTTTTTCTCCCGAAAGATCCGGATACAATGATTAAGGAAGGACATTTTCATAATACCGAAGTTTTACTTGGCAGTAATCAAGACGAGGGTACGTACGTTTTATTTACTTTTAAAAATTAAATCATTATTTAAACAAACCAAAAAGATTGTAAATTACGGTCGTGTACCTATTTGTGTGTGTCTGTAGTAGTCAGCTTTGAAACGGCAGGTTTTATCTGAATCTAGGTTTTTTGTTCGTATAGATCGTTTGCTTTGATTTACTTAAAAAAATCAACTAGTACGATACTATCAACACTGTTGCTGTTTCAAATTTTATTTTATGTGACATTTGATAATTTTATTTGACAATTAAAACATCTCCACTAAAATCAGGTTTGAGTAGTTGTGATGTAAACTAATACTGGTTTTTAATCCAAATGTTTATTACCAATTTTGTTTTAAAAACAAATACAGTCATCTTTGTAATTTTCAACACTGATTTTTAACTTGCTTCGATGGGTGATGATAACGACTTTAAAACAACGTCTATCGATATCGGGCGAGGGGTTCGAGGTCGTTTGAGTGTCAGAGGCTTGTGCACCTGCCGGTACTCTACGGCGGGGAGGCACACGCCTGCGCAGAAACATGTAGACACAACAATAACACGCTGTGGGTTTTTAGCCGTACTACCAGGTACTACAGACTCGCCCACGTAGTTGGGAGGCCCCCCCTCACCCATTCCTTTGCACGATGTTGCCACGCACACCACCCTCAAGCGCGCCTCCACTTGCCCGGCCAGATAAGAGCAACTTCTCTAAAACGAGGCGTACCACTGCCACCTGAATCTTATTATTTTAAATCATTGAACGCCCTACTTTGATGCTTCATCCTATTTATCAGAACTAATCTGTTGTAGTGTAAATCTATTGTCGTAGTAAATATTATCGAAGCTAATAAGGAACTACGTGTTGTTATATATATATAAAACGGATATCCGATCTGCGCCTCGACTCTGCGCTTGTATTCTATTTTAAATTGAACTGATCATTACGACTTCCGTCGAAACCAATGCACCTATCACATTACGGACCCAACAGATAGGATAGCGTGTCGTTGATATATATATCATTTGATGTACGTGTTAAACTGGTTGTAACATTATTAAATATCATATATACACGACGCTATTCGGTCGTAAACTTTATTGATGACAATAATAATAATGTTATTTTGTCGTTATGCTATTAATTAGGACCTGATATTTACAAAACGCCATATCGACTATAATTTTTATTCAATATTAAACTTTACAAATTTGCTTTAACATGTAAAACCTCAAAAATAATATTTATAACAACAACATTAACCCACTGTATTAATTTCGTTGTAAAAAAAAATATTTCTCTTTATTATATACTTGTCGTTTTATTTTTTATCTGTATTAGTTCAACTCCTATATGATCTACATATACAATTATCTACTTATATATCTGTAAGTTGAAATGTAACTTGACTGTGTATGAGTTGAATGTAACTAATGTAGATTTTAATTGCAGGAACATATTTTTTACTGTATGATTTCTTGGATTATTTTGAAAAAGACGGCCCCAGTTTTTTGCAACGTGAAAAGTTTTTGGAGATCGTAGATACAATTTTCAAAAAATTCTCTAAGATAAAGAGAGAAGCGATCGTTTTTCAAGTAAGTATTTGGATAGTGTTTAACAAAATAAAATCGGGTTTTATTTCATTCGATTTAATCGATTTTTATCACAAAATTATAAATAGCACTTTAAGTATCTTTTATTCATGTAAAGTAACAATTTTCTACATAAACATTGTAAGTTATTATATCTTTATTTTTCTCCAGCTTATAAATTATTTTTTTTTTATCCGACTAACTTCAAGTATGAGCTTTCCAGTAGAGAAAAATAATTATTAAAATCTGGTTAATCTGTTTATACTGTCTGCTTATCGATGTTTATAAAGTGCTTTATATAACTTCTAACCTAAGTAGGAAGAGAGCAGGATTTTAGGTACCTTTATCCTTCAGGGTAATGTCAATCCTGTGGATACAAAAGACCCTATATTTAATAAAAGAAAATACTTAAACTGAACAGTGAAGAGAATAAATATTAAAGTGAATACTAAATTAGTTATTCCACTGTTGTTTAATTCCCATATTCCAAACATCTTGTTTTGGATAGAAAATTGATTACGTCCTTTAATTCACCGCCAAAAAACAGTTTACTTCCGATTCAAAAACATTTATAGTTCATTTCAATGGACAGTATTGCAGATCAATAAATCTGTAGTATTTAAAAAATACTTACGAGGCTGGTTGCTCTTTTCTATATTTTTATTAGTTTATACGGGAGCCAATTCTCGACTCAAAGAGAAACCATTACTCCAATCGGCGTTGACTCCACTGAGCTAATGTGACATTTTCCATTAACTTTATTAGATTTATAAAATAATAGACGTTAGGTATATAGCTATCAAGATCTGATCTAATCTAGCACTCACATAGCTGTAGTTGTTTGTTTAGAGATACTAACAAATTTTTAAGTGCCCATCTTTTTATAACATAATAACAGAGTTATGTTTGGGGTTTTTAAAGATTCCATTTATATGAATTAAATTATATAACAGTCAATGCGATAATAATTAAAAAACAATCTTATGAACAAGAATATTAGAAGAGTTGTTCCGTGTTATTGTTATTTTCAATTTCTAATAGTGGGTAGGTCGATTGTAAATATAAATAATGACTACCACTTCTTCTTAACAGATTATGTCTTAACATATTACTTCTTAACATTCTCAATAACTACACAAATATTATCTATATCAGTGCAGTAAATCAAAATCCATAATGAAACGAAATATCTGTTACAAATGACTACTGTCGTGTCGCACAAGTAATTTCACATTACACTGTGTTAATAAATCAAGTAAAATAGTCGCCATGGGAGAATGCTGTAATTATTTTATGTTCTCAGTAGAAACGTTTGTGTGCACAAACCATAATTATAAATAAACGCCAATACTTTGCTTTACATATATAAATTTATATTGTGCGTAATACTTGTGTACATTATTTGAATACAGATCGATGAGCGCTTTATGTATGTTATGAACGTTTTAAAGAAGAGGTGAAGGACACACACATTTAAAATAAGATGAAACCTTGATATTTAATAAGTCAAAATAAATTAGATTTTTATTGTATTTACATATACGTAAAAAAATGTAATAACGCAAGGTTTTGTTTCAGTAATAGAATATTTAGTAAGTATTAAATATTGAGAGTAGCGCAGGACCAATCGTTGTGGAGGTCTTTGGGAGGTCTATGTCCTACTGTAGACTTATATCAGCTGATGATGATGCCGAAATTTCCTTAATAGCAAAGATTAAATAATAGTACGTTAAAATAAAATATGTTTTTTTTTAGTATACTGACTGGGAAGAAATCACTGATGGCTATTTGAATCAAAAGATGATTGCTGACGTGGTAGGTGATTACTTCTTTGTGTGCCCCACTAACTACTTCGCTGAGATTCTTGCCGATTCCGGCGTCGAAGTATATTATTATTACTTTACTCACGTAAGTATAACATTTTTCACAACTGTACTCATTAAACGAACTTCTTGTTTTTAATTTTATGTTATTACAATAGTTTCAAACCGCAGAGGCAGTGAATTTTCGAAGAAAACTTCTGGTAAAAGAAATAATTAAGTTATAATTTTAAAGGGACAATGACAGAAATCAACGGCGTATTTGCTTAAAATATTATAAGGAGTTTTGTAAATTATACCTTTCTATACAAAATAAATAAGGAAATAGGCGTATTGGTTAAAAAATGTATATACTAATAATAGGTTGTCAAATATCTCCCTTCCGCCTTTTTGTCTTTTGAATTTCGCGGCTATGTACAAAGCGCTACAGATCTGGCAATACTATACATAATTTGAAAGGTCTTGACATAACCTACAAAACGACGCTATGCATAATTAGTTAGGAGATTGCGTTCAACAGTTATAGACGTGTAAACATGGAGTTCACTAACGCCGAAATTCGCGTTATTTTAAAGTTTTCCTTCGTTAAAGGCAAATCCGCTAGAGAAACGTTCCGTGAGATTAATGGTGTTTTGGGGGATGGTACTCTATCACTTCGAACCGCGGAGGAATGGTTTCGACGATTCAGAGCCGGTGAAAACGACACCATGGATAAGCCAGCCGGCGGAAAACCTGTGACGACAAATACCGATCAAATCATGGACTACATCGAGTTAGACCGGCATGTGGCATCTCGTGACATCGCCCAGGAGATGGGAGTTAGTCACCAAACCATTTTAAACCATCCGCAGAAGGCTGGATACAAAAAAAAGCTTGATGTTTGGGTGCCGCATGATTTGACGCAAAAAAACCTTCTGGACCGAATCAACGCCTGCGATATGCTGCTGAAACGGAACGAACTCGACCCATTCTTGAAGCGGATGGTGACTGGCGACGAAAAATGGATCACATACGACAATATCAAGCGAAAACGGTCGTGGTCGAAGGCCGGTGAATCGTCCCAAACAGTGGCCAAGCCGGGTTTGACGGCCAGGAAGGTTTTGCTGTGTGTTTGGTGGGATTGGAAGGGAATCATCCACTATGAGCTGCTCCCATATGGCCAGACGCTTAATTCTACCATCTACTGCGAACAACTGGACCGCTTGAAGCAGGCGATCGACCAGAAGCGTCCAGAATTGGCCAACAGGAAGGGTGTAGTGTTCCACCAGGACAACGCCAGACCACACACTTCGTTGATGACTCGTCAGAAGCTACGCGAGCTCGGATGGGAGGTTTTATCGCATCCACCATATAGCTCGGACATAGCGCCAAGTGATTACCACCTGTTCCTGTCCATGGTGAACGCCCTTGGTGGTGTAAAGTTGAACTCAAAAGAGGCTTGTGAAAAGTGGCTGTCCGAGTTCTTCGCAAATAAGGAGGGGGGCTTCTACGAGGGAGGTATTATGAAGTTGCCGTCTAGATGGAAACAGATTATCGAACAAAACGGCGCATATTTGAACTAAATCCGATCACTGTAACACTTTTTATAAAGCATTGAATAAAGAGCAAAAAAGCGGAAGGGAGATATTTGCCAAACTAATATTATTGTCTTTGTTATTAACTACTGCATTCATCTGTGTATTACTTTAGTAATATACAATAGAAAATAATTTTTATAAGGAGTAAACATACATATTACTAAGGCGTAACTGGTTTATTTAATGGATCAAAAGAAATTATGTTGCTATTTCTATTTTTTTAATTCTCTTAAAAATATGCAATATAATACTATAAGAATAAACGTTGCCGAATGTTTTACAACGTAATAATAAGAATCTAAACGATTGCGGATTTTAGAAAGAAACCACGTCAAATCCAGATTTAGGTGAAAAAATTCAAAGTCATTTCTGTGAGGAAGACGCTCTTGAAACTGGAAACCGGTTCCGGGCTAACACGTTAATTTAGCTAACGAACCAAACGCGAGGGCCCTTATAAAGAGCCTGCCAGCAAAATTTGCTTTTTGCCTCAGAGCTGCAATCTCAAAGGCTGAATTCCGCCGGGAACGAAAGAGCAAAGTAACATTTCGTGAATTCTGCGTAAAACTCCACATCATATCCAACACGAGGAAAATGTTGTAGTTTAAAAAGAAATTTAGTGTTGAAAGTTTGATGTTTTTTTTATTAATAAAACAACTTGGTCAGAAACTTTAAAATTCAGTTAACTAAACAGATATGGAGGACACTGTAATATTATGTCGCTATTGTACTCTAACGTCTCTCTACCCTTGAATATTTTTTGCTTCTTTTGTCATTCAATTCTTTAAGAATAGCCACTCGAGCTTGTTCGTTTATTGTGTCTAAAGTTTAAGCCATTGTATCGTTTTGTTTTTATTGTAGCTATAAAATTTATTCGCCTTGAGTTTTCTTCAAATTTTGATGATATTACATAATAATTGCTGAGAGCTTTCCGTGTTATTACATCCACGTCATTCGTTGAACGGTAATGTTTGCCGCGGACATTAAATATTTATGTTTGAAAACAACGAAGTATGTTATGCTATGTAATAATGTAATAAAATTATTAAAAGAAAAAAATATAAGTAATTTTACTGTTCATTTATATAAATTTATTACAAACATCACAGAAAAAATTTTGGTTTATGGTAACAACATGTTACTTACTTTGGAATCTTACCTGAGCTTTCGTCGGTTTCTATATATAGTACTATAGTAATATATTACTTTATTACTTCAGTGTGTTAAAATAAAAATTATTGTTTTCTATCTTACCCAGCTTTTGATTGAAATAATTTCTAACTCAATAGCTTGTTGTCTTTTACGGTTAAGCAAAGTTCCAAAGTTCATGTTTCTTTAAAGCTTGTAAATATTTTTCATACTTAAAACCCCAACTAATGCTCTCAGCTTTGAAAAACATTTGTTTCTGCCTCAAGTAAAGACTCGAAGTATAAAAATGTGAAAAATAACAAATGTTTGACGATAAATCAAAAAGTTAGCGGTGTTGGCGACATCGACCATTCGTCGATGGAATTAGGTTTTGACAGACGAGCGGTGGCTGACAGTTTATGGGTCACGAGTGTCCAAACACTCAATTGACTCTAAGTTATATTTTGAGGGACAGATTTATTTTACGTTTACGTCAGCAAAAGATCAATCATTGTAGCAATGTAAGTAAGCTTTTAAATAATTAGCTAGTACTTAGTTACTTACATTAAACTTGTTCTTATATATTTTCAAAGGCTGAACTGTTTGGAAATTCTCTTATCCATTTGCTCTTATTCTAACATCATGACTCAATGTCAACGTTCTAGTTACTACGAAGCAATGTCATATTGCAACAAAGGAATTTGCAACGGAAAAGAATTGTTGTGGAGAAAACGAGTTAAAAATAGCATTCGAGTACACTAATATAAGTAACACAATATTATTTATTACATTGAATAACATATGTACACGTCAAGAAAAGTATACGTTGTTATAAGAGAATTACGTCCATTGAGATGATTATAAAAACTGGTCGACAATATCGCATATATTAACAATATTCTCCTATGTATTCAGTGCATACAATAATGTTTTACCGGATTTAGTATGTATAATACGAATAAATAAAAATACAACTTCTTCATGGAATTGATAGGAATTTACGAACCAATTCTATTTTGTCGGAGTTGTGGCAACAGACATACGCCATTTAAGTCCGGATATATGCTAAAGTGAATATAAAGAGGAATTTGCTTCTACAGTTTACCTTGTTTCCTATTTATATTTTTTGTTTATATTTTACTTTAACCTTTTTTTGTAATATTTTAATTTATATGTATCGGTTTATTATTGATTGGATTAAGTAAAGAATATATCGAAATGCAGGAAGCAAGTTTTCTTCTTTGTGGACATTGAGATAAAAATTTACGGAGGGTCTGACGTTGGATGTCGTTAAGAAATGGCTGCGAGTTGCTTTAATAAATTAGGCATGGGTCAGCAGTAGCTGTCTGAGGCAAAGGTCACAGATTAAGAGCGCTCTATTTCGGGTTTTGACCCGTCACCGTACCGTTTGTATTTCCGATTGTTGGTATATAATTGTTAGATATTTTTTATCAGCGATGATGATGATGAAATGTTACTCAAACTTTTTATGTATGATGTACAAGAAATTTTGAAGTTTTTTTTTTTTAAATTATATTTCACGTTATTAGTTATTTTCTAAGAACATTTTGGATACCTTGGAGTGGCTAGTGATAACATGATCTGAAAATGATTTTGGATTAGTTTCGTGTAAAGATCTTAATTGATTAAACTTTACTTCCGATCAAGATATGTAACAATATATTTATCATGAAATTAATGCATATTGCATGTATAATTTCAGTAGGTTAACCTTAAAAAAACATTGTGGTTAAGTTGTTTTAATTAAAAACAAATAATCAATGTGCACATGTCAATATCACCTTTATTACCCGTTTTGTTGTTTGGGAAGTTTAATTTAATGGGATTCGTATAATGTGTTTAGGGACTTCAAAATTACTTTGTAACTGAAATATCCGCCAGAGCATCCAATTAAAAACATCTTTTTCGTCATCAAACGCCTTTCGTTCCCATCTCAGTTGAAAACTCGTTAAATTTGTATACATACAAATTTGTACGAAGCAGTATATCACCAATTAGTTCAAGGTCAGCTTTCTTTTACCTGATTAGGTGGCACTGTTCTAATTAACTTAATTATACAGCTTGTTAGTAATTAAGCGAAGAAAAACTAGCGAATCTTTTAAACCTGATATTTTTATTTCCATCATTTGTAAGTCTATTAGTAAAATTACTTCACACGTTCAGATTTTCTCTCTAAAAAATCTTTAAAAAACATAGTTATAATTATTATTACGTAGAAACTATCTGTGAGTAAAACTCTGATGGTTTATATTGTTGTCGCTTTTAGTTATCTTTCAACAATTTAAGCTTATGTAATATATTATCTAATAATTACTTCACAAATAGTGGATACTAATGTACATATTATTACTTTATAAAACCTTCATAGAGATACATGAAAGTGGCTATAAGATTTCAATCCCTTATTGTCTTTCAGAGACTTGATCTATTTGTCATAACGCCTTCTTTGTTCAGATACAATTTACGTTATTCTATGTCTATAACCTATAAAATATTTATTATAGTAATCTAATAGTAAAAATGTCAACAACAATTTTGTTTGTTTTCTAATGGATACATATGTGTCTGATTATTTATTTTGGCATCGCAAGTTCATAGATAATTAGATATTTTCATGTAAAAAGTAATTACACACGTACAGACGTTATTATTTTTAAAACATCATATCTGTTTAGTTAAATTCGTTTAGGTTATGGTTAGGTCACAGATGTATTGCCTTTAATTAATTGTTTTAAATCTAAACGTACACATTTACTGCACAGTTGTAACAACAGAAGCGTTATCTTTACCAAAATAATAGTCAACAGTCGGTTTTATTGTTATAAGTTTAAATAGTAATTACTCTATATAGCTCATTGAAAATTTAACAAAAATAGTACTCCATCTTTATGAGGGAACTTTCGCTTTCACATTGTAGGTGACAAGTTATGTAAGAATACATTTAATATGAGGGTTGACCTTTCAACAGCATACACTGTATGTTTATATGTGTTTCCTACAACAACACATACCGACGGACGGCCCGGGCCCTTGCATTAATAATGACAACTCGGATCCAAACAAACTCTTTTAATTTTACGTTGGGAATTAAAAACTTTATTAAACATGGCGGAATGATTTTCAGTATTAAATCAGTTACGTTTATCGTCGCCTTTGAACGTTAATATCACTTTATCATACTATACAACTATTTGATAAAAAAAAACCTAAAGTAACTTTGGCTTTACAATGCTAAATATTGAAGATCAATTATCATTATCATAGTATTATAAAGATCTAAATTTCCAATATTATTGTCTTTTGTAATTTTCGATCTTTCTATATAAATGTATTTTTATACGTTTATATTCGGATATAGCGAAAAATAACCATTATGGTAATATCATCTAATCTTGGTAGTTTAGAAACATTATTATTATTATAGTATGAATTCAAAATTTTGTTTTAATTAAGATATTTAAAAATTTTCAGCGCACAAGTACCAGTCTGTGGGGAGAATGGATGGGGGTTATGCATGGCGATGAGATGGAGTATGTTTTTGGCCATCCATTGAATATGTCGCTGCAGTATCATACCCGTGAACGAGATCTGGCTACCCACATAATGCAGTCATTCACCAGATTTGCTTTGACCGGGTAAGTTTACTACTAATAAATTACAGTTTGTTAGTTCTTTTTGTTTTCATTGATCTTTAAACGAGTCTATAATATTTTTTTGTTTTAGTATTTGCTTTGAATTCGTATAGCAAATAATGCTGGTGTGAATAAAATTTATTTTGTTTGTAGAAAGCCTCACAAACCTGATGAGAAGTGGCCTCTCTACTCCAGGTCATCGCCACATTATTACACGTACACGGCGGACGGCACTAGCGGTCCGGCCGGACCCCGCGGGCCCCGTGCATCTGCATGCGCTTTCTGGAACGACTTTTTGAATAAGCTTAATGGTAAGATAATGATTATGTTAGAAAATATAATAAGAGATCATTATCTTCAAGGATCTTATACCGACGGGGTGCTTATACACTATTACATTATCTATACAACTGAAAATCAGTGCTTCGCATACATCCTTTTACAATTAGTCAAACCAAAGAAAAGGTATTATTACAAGTCTATATATGTAATCTTGCAAGTATTTTTCATGCATACGAAGCTGATAATTTTTTTTTATTGATTGAACCTACGAGGTACACAAGAACACATAGTACTCGTCGCCTTGACAACAAACAAAACGTGATTAATTTTGAATTGTCTGTATATGAATTATTTGTACAACACTGCAACACATTTTTGAACAGGTGTATAACTTATGTAACTTGATAACACTTGTCTGAAAAATTTTTGCGACTGATATCTTTTCAGAACTGGAACACGTACCCTGCGATGGTGCAGTTACGGGCCCATACAGCAGCGTGGCCGGCACAAGCTTGCCCATAGTGCTGCTTACAACGCTCGCCACAACTGCGGCACTGTAACTATTCGAAACTAGTTGCTTTTTAATTTGTTAAACCTCCACTTAAACGTGTTTATTTATTGTAATATAATAGTTAAAAATATAAGTTATTCAAATCGGTGTTATAATGTTTAAATTTAATTAACTAAATCGTTGCTCTAATTGTCGATTGACTGCTTTTGGTGGATTGAAGATGAAGATGAAGATGTAATGTGTATTGGACTCAAAGCCTAAGGGATATGTTGGGGAATATTTGTCTAATCGAATATAGGCAAATGTTGGAGAAAATTAACTGTGTGACTTTGGTGTGATTTGGTGAATTCGAAACAGTTTAATAAGGGCGGACAATTGGGGTGTGTTAAGTCAATCGACGATACGAGCTTTTTAAGTGTCTGTCTTAAAAAATAAAGAAATTGATTTTTAAATACGAATGGATGATAATATATATATATGGATGAATAAACGTGAAAACAGACTTTAGGATACTCTTGTCAAATTTATAATATTGTATTAATTTGAAAGTCGATCAGGTTAAATATTGTTTTCATATAATTGTCTAATATTGTAATTACTTACCGTTTTTCACCTAAATGCAAATCTAGTTTTGCGTCATGTGGGATTTAGGTACGTAGATTTGTGTGTAATAAACATATATAAAAACATAGGTCGGCTTCGATTGGTAAAGCACTGCTTACAAACGACAGTTCGACTAATATCACGATACATATCAATGTGTGCCTCTGCTTATATAGCAAATGATACATATCTTAATCGTAGTGAAATTTTAGAAGTATACATTTAAAGAAAAATATTTTAGAGTCTAGCTTCTTTGCCAGACATATTTTTACCCGTATATTTTTGACTGTTCGTGATTAGGACGCTATATTATATTCGTACCACTTGAAATTCTTATGAACTCCCAAAATCTTATGACTATGATCAAGTAATAATATTATATTTTGTAAATAAACCCTTCTTATGAATAGTTCTATATATTTTGTACACTGAATAGACTTTTCTATGTACGTATGTATTTAAAAGCTGTATGCTGTAAGATTAATAGTAAAATGTATTTAAGAAAGTTTTCGACTACTATATTGATATATAAATAAATAAAACAAACACGCTAGCGCACTAATAAGATATAGAAATTCCTTTTTTTTTTCTGATTCCCACAGATATAAAAATTGTGTAATTATTGCCTGGTATTTTAGCTTTATATATACTTATATGCCATACGTTCGAATCGTCCTTTCGTGCTATTCAACTATGTGCATTAGACGTACTCGTATACCATCTCATTTTATTTTTGTATTGCATAATAATGCTTTAAATGAAAATCATCTTATGAATATAGTAAAAAGTATTCTAATAATATTTATTCAATGAAAATATATATTGTTATGCGATTTCAAGTACTGTCACTGAGTAATTCGAATAAGATCACCAGGCGCGGTTTTCCGATCTTAACGTAAACATAAATCTTATAATAAAAATAGTACACACTATCAAATGTTAACGTCTAATATATAAGGATTTGTTCTATACATAATTTGTGGTAATCACTGGTATATAAAGTAGATAACGTCTCACAAGTTGAAACTTACCTTAATTTACTTCTAACTAATAGCAAAGAGTTCCCTGCATTAACGAATATAATCAAACGCACGGTGTAGATTCTGAAAAAGAAAAAACCTTGCACCAACACTCGCTTTCACGTTGAATTTAGCACAATCTAAGAAGTTGTATGGGATAGCTTTAATTAGTATAAAACTATACGTAACATAAAATATCCGTATGTTGTAAGATCAACATTTCATTGAAAGGAGTTTTTAGTTATATGAATATGACTGTATTTATTCGTAGCCTAGTGTGATAGCTCACTTAGTTGCTTTTGGGTGAACTGTCGTATTGTTAACATAAACTTTAAGATATATTTATAATATATGTGTACGTATATTAATACTTGAAAATACAAATTTTGAAATGCTACTCGAGATCATTACAAAAAGAATTCAGATGAATTCAATGAACATTTGCAAGTACGGTATTAGTAGCATGTAGTTAGTATAATTTGTAGTAGCCAATAAGATAAGTACAATTTAAGATATAAAATTTCACTTATCAACTTACTTTGACACAAACTTCACTACAGCCAAGCTCAAATATTGAGTATGAAGATTAATTCCATACAAATTAATACTAAAGTATTTTAAAATGTTTCTCCTATAAATACATATATATAGAAAATTACTTAAATAGTGTTGTTTTCATTCAGACATTATATACGCAAACAGTTAAGAAACATAAAAAATTTAATTTATTGAAAGCATGATATAATAGTGTATATTTATGAATATGTTATAGATAAGATTATTCTGGTGAAATTGTAATAAAAAAAAAACCTTGTTAATTAAATTAAAAAAATTAATATCTTTGACCTGTTCTTGTAGGTTGTTATATTAGCTTTGATTTTGAATAATATTTCTTTTTCTATAAATTACTGGCCTAAAGAGTGAAATGTTTAAAAGAATACAACTAATACAAGTTATGTTTTAACGTATTTAATCCTCTCGTTAAATCTGTTATTAATATATTCATGTACAATGCTTCCTGTTCAAAGTTTCCTGATTTTTATCATAAAATGTTTATCTGTGCTGTATCACAGTTTTAGTATAAAATTAAAGATTAGAATGAATGTGATTGACATTAGAGTTATTTATAAATGTCTAACATTGTAAGATAAAAATAAGACGGTAAATTTGTTTTCAGTTTTAAATGAGCTTTGATTAGTTAATGATTAGCAAGAATTCATATTATTATATAACAAATTTACATCAGGTTATATTCTATTAGACGATATAAATAAAATAGCTAAAACTCTTAACAGTTGAAAAGTATATTATGAAAGATATATCTATTTACATTGAAAACTAAAAATACAGGCATGTTTGACTACTATCTTAGGAATCTAATGCTTAGATGTTCGTACGTAATCTCAATATTGTTTGTTAGATAATTAAATGTTAAATGTTATCTGTGAAGTGCTTTTAAACGTTATGCTAAATTGAATGTAAAAGTAGACACTGCTTTAAATTAGGTGCTAAATAACGTATACATATCGGTGTGCACTTATTCATTTTATATTATCTATTTAAAAAAAAAAAAACTTATAACAGAAATGCGGTTGACATTGACAATATCCATTTTGTACGTCGTATCCCGTTTGTATATCAACAATTTCATTGCTTTATAAGGAAATGTTGCTGTTTGTGTTTTTTAAAAAAAAAAAACTAATTAACTAGATAGTTCTTATGAATAGATCGAGCAAATATAAAGCGACGGATAAAGTAATGCTTCACAGATTTTGATGTTGAATTTGTATACTTTTGCCGCATTTAGACTAGTAATACCTTAAATGAATCTAGATGTTCCGATAATTAACGAATCGTTTCCACTAGATGTTATTCATTATAAAAGAAAGTAGGAAAATAAATATATTTCCGTTGTATTTTAAAATTCTTTTGTACAGTGAAACAGAACTGTTTATTTCGTTATAGTTAATTAATGGAACATTACGCAATAGTAATAATTTGCTTAAATATTATTGTCTCTGTCCTGAATCAATAAAGTATAATAAAATTTAAATTTTTCTTTAAACAATTACCTGTTTAATGCAAATGCGAATATTTTCATTAGTATATCTGTTACAATTAAATTTTTTGGATTTTATAAAAGGAAAAGAGTAACGTTGTAGCGACCTAAAAGGAAAGTTTCTTCAGATACTGCTGTCTTCATAAAAAAAACCGTTTATTAGAAAAGTTTCTCTGATTATGAAGAATACCGCCATCTACTGTCAATGATAGACATGACAAGTAAGAAGCTCTTCAGTTCTTTTTCCATTCATTCATTTAGATCATTTTTATAACGTAAAGATGTCTCTGGAGTATTATTTAATACTAATAGGTTTTCTCAAACATTTAAAATACTATTTCGAAATGAATTGCTAAAGAGATCGTACAAAAACTGTTTTAGGAGCGAAACTAAATATAAAGAAATACATGTATTTAGTTTGGTATTACAGGCTTATAGGTTTACTAACCTAGAGAATTCAATTGGGTCTTTCTTGATTTTGTTTCCATTTGTGTATATGTCTAACAATGGACTTTGGAAATTAATAACATTTTTTAATAGAGGCCTTTATAAGGTATTTTTTAATTTCTAACCAAGGAACGAGAGGAGCAGGATGTTCATCTGAGGGTTAATGCTTAACCTTAATAATATGGGTTAGTATAATATACACCTGCACATTACGCTCTTCATCCTGAGAGATAAGATGATAACTAACTTAATGATTTCATTAGCTACAGCCCATTCAATGCCACTTAGAATTGAGTAAGCTCTACAACGAACATTGCTAAATAGTAATGCTCTGCTTTGGATAGTATTTACCTAGACTTCGCAAAGAAATTTGTCAAAAATTGTAAATGTTATTTATTTGCTATAGCAGCTAGTATTTACTAAGAGTAAGTAAAACTATATCCTTCAAACTAAAAGTGTGTAAAGTGTAAATTTAAAACAAAAATATAATGATGAGTACTTTCATTTTATTAGTTTAAGTCATCTCAATACAATAGTTTACATAATGTTTAGACTAGACTAGATAAGGTACATACTGTGCTAAGTCATAGAGATTCAACTGAAAATATCCACAATATCATTTAATTGGTGGCTTTCTTTATTTTAAAATTCGATACGTTAGCAAAACCCATTCATATAATATTGTTTTCATAATTTTAGTATGAGTTGATAAATCAATAATAATTTATAAGTTTCGTACTATGAGAACTATTAAAATACAAACAATTTCAAATGTATTTTTAACCTAAAGAATTTAAATATCAAATTATGTGTAGATTCATATACTACTTCTTAAAAATTGAAAGGCAAAAGCAATCATAATAATTAAATTACATTTAATAAAATCTGCAAGAAGAGGCAGTTGTTTTAAGTATATAATTTAAACGTTCATCATCACTTTAGAATAGTAAGTAGATAAGAGTACTAATTCTGTATCATAATAGAATTGTTGTAAACTTTCTACCAATTTGTGAAATTACATATAATTATAATTGTGATACCAGTGGAGTACAAACTGTTAAAAGTTTAAATGTTTCTACATCGCAGTTAATATATATAAGTTTTGATTTTATTTTTGAATTACATAGAGCAAAAAAAAAAGTTCAAAAACTACGCAATATTTTTACTTAAGATACAAAGTAGCATCATTGGGTTCAGTATACAGAGGCGGTAGGCGGAAGCTTCCGGCTGATGAATCATTTTAGATATCGGCTATTCCACAGATCAAATCGGCCTGTTCGATGTGTTCAAGTGGCAAGGGTCCGAAGGCGAGTGTCACGGAGTTTTTGTATAGCCCACTGGACACTAAACGAACGACCGTATCCTCGCATGCGATGTAAGCGGGTCGTTGACCTGAAACAGAATCATTTGAATTATTATTTACGTATTGACTGGCGAGCGGGACGTTTATCTCATGATACGCCTGCCTATAAGAGTATAGCGCCAGTTAAAATGACAAACACTGCACAACATTGTGTTGGACTTCTTAAGACCTAAAATGTTAAGTTTCTATAATCACTTCTTACAACGCCTCTCAAACCGGAACACAATAACGTTTGCACGCTACTATTTGGCGGCAGAAAAACGATCTGTGGTGATACCTTCCTAGATGGTCTCCGGCAACAGAGATCTACCACCAGTACACAGTCTTAGTGTAATCTGTTAATCTCCTCTTCTAGGCAATACTTATTTTGTTATATTAATTTATTTAAACTTTACGTTTATGTAAAGGTTTTAAAGGAATACAATAATATTTGCCCAATGTTCTTTGGTGGAAGAAATAGACAACGACTTACCACCAGTGAATGAATGAATGTATGGTACTGAGTATTAGTGCTGCATTTAATTTCATGAGCTAATTAGGGCACAAAATATGCTATATTGTGTGCCTATTGAGTAATAAATAAATATTCGTATATAAATTTATCTATTATTTATTCTTTTTGTTTTGATTTATTTCCGTATGTATGCAAATAGGTTAGGAACGGATGCGGTCAGCGCTGGATTGATCGATGAGTCTACGCTTATCAGTGGACATCGTCGGCTGATGATGATGATAAGATGCATATATAATACATAAAAATCTTCAACAATATAGTAATATTGATTGAGTATTTTCGGCATTGATACCGTCCGTACAATAATTCAAATCGATGGTCTTACATAATAATGTTTTACTTTTTATGTTCTCCGACATACTTGAAGATGTAGTTGCGAAATGTTTGATATTAAAACTAACAATTAGGTAAACTTTATTTCTAGATAAGAAAAAATTAACGTTGTCCTTCTAAAGATAAAATGTACCTTGCAATTTAATTTTAATTCAACAAAGTGTATAAATCTTCAATCCTTAAAGTGGTAATCGATTCCATCACACAGTTCAAAGTAAATATAAAATTGGTTATGAGATTATCAATTCATTTCGCTTTCCTGTTGGGATATTTTTTTTTTTCATTTCCATAAAATATTAATCTTGCACTTTGCCGCAAATGTATCAGCAGGGTTTTCTCTTTGTTGAAATGAGTTTTTTATCTTCGATCATCTTTTGGTTCGTAACGTTCGTTCACATCTTCCTTATCGACTTGATCCCGTCAGCTTCTCTCAATAGATGACCCTTCAACAATTCTTGTTGCAGATTCAAATCTTTTCTTTTTAAATTTACTGAATCAATCTTGAGGCGTTATTGAGTGCTTCAATAGTGTGTCGAAAAAACCTCACAGCCTCCTTGCTGACTGTGCTTTAAAACAGATGATTTATTTGGGTTGTGTTATTTAAAACATGATCATGAAATATGAAGTAGGGTTTTTTGATTATTTATTTCATTCTACACAAAAAAATATCAATACGGATAGTTTTTTATATGTTGTGTTTATTAATAATTAAAATTTTTACTAACTTTACGATGTTTAAGTACGCATTATTTACATATCAACTTTAAAGCCGAGTAATGTCCACTACTGAACATATACGTCTTCAAGTAATTGTATAATACATATAATATGTATACAGTGGTAATGTTAGCGTTGCTTTTAAATATATTTTTAACGATTTCCTGAAAGACTACATTTCATTTATGACATTTAAAAGTATCTTTGCCAATTAAAGATTCATTGAAGCCTAAGTAAAAAGTAACGTACCACTTTTTAACCGCCTTTTCCTCACATCAATAGCAATCAAGCGTTATTATTACCTTCGTTGGAATCCAGTCCGCATACACTTTCGAGCACTTCCATCTTTGTGTGGTCTAGACCACTACTGCCACCGATGACAACGTAGTCAGACAGACCCCGCTTTGTGCACTACACAAAAAACAATTGTTATTATTACAATAGTACATTAGTTAATTGATTTATAAATTTATAAGTAAATAGCAATGACAGGTTTGAAGTTTAGGTCATTGTTATACAGGTAATATATTACATATATATAGGTCATGTATGAATCGTTAAAGAATAATAAAAAAGTAAACATTGTGTAGGAATAGCGTTTTATATCGCAAAGTACTAGTATGTGCCTATAAACATATAATGACTTTTTTAGTGTCCAATATTATTACCCAACTTAATATTTTAACACAATATAGCTTATCGTGTGATGACTTCGTTCGTACTTATGAAGATTGTAATAAGTTATTTCGATTATGAAATAATTTACGAAAAATCGGCATAGTTTTATTAGGGTTGTTTCCGCTCAGAGAAATATACATTTAAGAATAATAATAATTAAAACAGTTGAATTAAAAACTATGTGGTTAATAAAGATTATCAAAATGTCCTCTCTCTCAATCAAATCTCTCTAATGACATTACGCATATATAAGATACAACATGACTTGTTTAAATAAACGTAAATAATTATAGGACGTCACTTCCCCTTAATTAAATTACAAACGTTAATATAGTTATAATTTTAACAAATACAATGTAATCAGGACGATGAGTATTATGTAGTATTCCTAACAAAGAAAAATGCTTTTGAAGATGCAAATAAATGCTAAGTTTAATACCGAAGAAATGAGTTTACAATTTAATATACGTTCAAATACATCAAAGGAAACGAATTTCAAACATAATAAAAGTTAAGCGTTGATGACAGGGAAATCAAATGTTAATTCAAGCTTTTCAACATTTTGAAATAAGCTCGAATGATTAAGAAAATAATTCGTGATGAAGTAAACGGTTTGTTTTTTAACATTTTTAACGTCAAGGGTAGCAAGTCGACGAATATTTTGAAAGTATTAAGCTTTATTTAGATCGTTTATTCGTGAAAAACACATGTAATTGAAATTCCGTATCAAACACTAAAAACAAAGTAACCTAGACAAAGGAAATTAGAGAACTGTGTAGAAAAGTTTACTGCTTGGAAAAGTTTACTGCGACGAAAGTTTACTGCGTGGAAAAGTTTACTGCCGGGAGAAGTTTACTGCCCGGAAAAGTTTACTGCCTGGAAGAGTTTACTGCGAGGAAAAGTTTACTGCCCGGAAAAGTTTACTGCTAGGAAAAGTTTACTGCTAGGAAAAGTTAACTGCTTGGAAAAATTTACTGCTAGTAAAAGTTTACTGCTTGGAAAAATTTACTGCTAGTAAAAGTTTACTGCGTGGAAAAGTTTACTGCCGGGAGAAGTTTACTGCCCGGAAAAGTTTACTGCCTGGAAGAGTTTACTGCGAGGAAAAGTTTACTGCCCGGAAAAGTTTACTACTAGGAAAAGTTTACTGCTAGGAAAAGTTAACTGGTTGGAAAAATTTACTGCTAGTAAAAGTTTACTGCTTGGAAAAATTTACTGCCCGGAAAAGTTTTGTGCGAGGAAAAGTTTACTGCTTGGAAAAGTTTACTGCTTGGAAAAGATTACTGCGAGGAAAGTTTACTGTGTGAAAAAGTTTACTGCCCGGAAAAGCTTACTGCGAGGAAAAGCTTACTGCGAGGAAAAGCTTACTGCTTGGAAAAGTTTACTGCTAGGAAAAGTTTACTGCTAAGAAAAGTTTACTGCTTGGAAAAGTTTACTGCTAAGAAAAGTTTACTGCCCGGAAAAGTTTACTGCGAGGAAAAATTTACTGCGAGAAAAAGTTTACTGCCAGGAAAACTTTACTGCAAGGAAAAGTTTACTGCCTGGAAGAGTTTACTGCGAGGAAAAGTTTACTGCCCGGAAAAGTTTACTGCGGGGAAAATTTTACTGCCCGGAAAAGTTTACTGCCCAGAAAAGTTTACTGTTCGGAAAAGCTTACTGTCTAGAAAAATTTACTGCGAGGAAAAGTTTACTGCGAGGAAAAGTTTACTGCCAGGAAAACTTTACTGCAAGGAAAAGTTTACTGCCTGGAAGAGTTTACTGCGAGGAAAAGTTTACTGCCCGGAAAAGTTTACTGCGGGGAAAATTTTACTGCCCGGAAAAGTTTACTGCCCAGAAAAGTTTACTGTTCGGAAAAGCTTACTGTCTAGAAAAATTTACTACCCGAATAAGCTTACTGCTCGGAAAAGCTTACTGCCTGGAAAAGTTTACTGCGAGGAATAGCTTACTGCTTGGAAATGTTTACTGCCCGGAAAAGTTTACTGCGAGGAAAAGTTTACTGTTCGGAAAAGTTAACTGCGGGGAAAATTTTACTGCCCGGAAAAGCTTACTGCCCAGAAAAGTTTACTGCCTGGAAGAATTTACTGCGAGGAACAGTTTACTGTCCGGAAAAGTTAACTGCGGGGAAAATTTTACTGCTCGGAAAAGTTTACTGTTCGGAAAAGTTTACTGTCTATAAAATTTACTACCCGGATAAGCTTACTGCTCGGAAAAGCTTACTGCCCGGCAAAGGTTACTGCCTGGAAAAGTTTACTGCGAGGAAAAATTTACTGCCCGGAAAAGTTAACTACGAGGAAAAGTTTACTGCCTGGAAAACTTTACTGCCCGGAAAAGTTTACTGCTGGGAAAAGTTTACTACCCGGAAATGTTTATGAGCTGAAAAGTTTACTGCTCGGAAAAGTTTACTGCCTGGAAAAGTTTACTTCGAGGAAAATCTTACTGCTTGGAAAAGTTTACTGCTAAGAAAAGATTACTGCTAAGAAAAGTTTACTGCGAGGAAAAGCTTACTGCTTGGAAAAATTTACTGCTAGGAAAAGTTTACTGTTTGGAAAAATTTACTGACCGGAAAAGTTTACTGCGAGGAAAAGTTTACTGCTTGGAAAAGTTTACTGCTTGGAAAAGATTACTGCGAGGAAAGTTTACTGCGAGGAAAGTTTACTGCCCGGAAAAGCTTACTGCGAGGAAAAGCTTACTGCGAGGAAAAGCTTATTGCTTGGAAAAGTTTATTGCCAGGACAACTTTACTGCAAGGAAAAGTTTACTGCCCGGAAAAGTTTACTGCGGGGAAAATTTTACTGCCCGGAAAAGTTAACTGCCCAGAAAAGTTTACTGTTCGGAAAAGCTTACTGTCTAGAAAAATTTACTACCCGAAAAAGCTTACTGCTCGGAAAAGCTTACTGCCCGGAAAAGTTTACTGCCTGGAAAAGTTTACTGCGAGGAATAGCTTACTGCTTGGAAAAGTTTACTGCTAAGAAAAATTTACTGCCCGGAAAAGTTTACTGCGAGGAAAAGTTTACTGCTTGGAAAACTTTACAACAGGGAAAAGTTTACTGCCTGGAAGAATTTACTGCGAGGAAAAGTTTACTGTCCGGAAAAGTTAACTGCGGGGAAAATTTTACTGCCTGGAAAAGCTTACTGCCCAGAAAAGTTTACTGTTCGGATAAGTTTACTGTCTTTAAAATTTACTACCCGGATAAGCTTACTGCTCGGAAAAGCTTACTGCCCGGCAAAGGTTACTGCCTGGAAAAGTTTACTGCGAGGAAAAATTTACTGCCCGGAAAAGTTAACTGCGAGGAAAAGTTTACTGCCTGGAAAACGTTACTGCCCGGAAAAGTTTACTGCTGGGAAGAGTTTACTACCCGGAAATGTTTATGAGCTGAAAAGTTTACTGCTCGGAAAAGTTTACTGCCTGGAAAAGTTTACTTCGAGAAAAATCTTACTGCTTGGAAAAGTTTACTGCTAGGAAAAGTTTACTGCTAAGAAAAGTTTACTGCGAGGAAAAGCTTACTGCTTGGAAAAATTTACTGCTAGGAAAAGTTTACTGCTTGGAAAAATTTACTGCCCGGAAAAGTTTACTGCGAGGAAAAGTTTACTGCTTGGAAAAGATTACTGCGAGGAAAGTTTACTGCGAGGAAAGTTTACTGCCCGGAAAAGCTTACTGCGAGGAAAAGCTTATTGCTTGGAAAAGTTTATTGCCAGGAAAAATTTACTGCAAGGAAAAGTTTACTGCTTGGAAAAATTTACTGCCCGGAAAAGTTTTGTGCGAGGAAAAGTTTACTGCTTGGAAAAGTTTACTGCTTGGAAAAGATTACTGCAAGGAAAGTTTACTGTGTGAAAAAGTTTACTGCCCGGAAAAGCTTACTGCGACGAAAAGCTTACTGCGAAGAAAAGCTTACTGCTTGGAAAAGTTTACTGCTAGGAAAAGTTTACTGCTAAGAAAAGTTTACTGCTTGGAAAAGTTTACTGCTAAGAAAAGTTTACTGCCCGGAAAAGTTTACTGCGAGGAAAAATTTACTGCGAGGAAAAGTTTACTGCCAGGAAAACTTTACTGCAAGGAAAAGTTTACTGCCTGGAAGAGTTTACTGCGAGGAAAAGTTTAATGCGGGGAAAATTATACTGCCCGGAAAAGTTTACTGCCCAGATAAGTTAACTGTTCGGAAAAGCTTACTGTCTAGAAAAATTTACTGCGAGGAAAAGTTTACTGCCAGGAAAACTTTACTGCAAGGAAAAGTTTACTGCCTGGAAGAGTTTACTGCGAGTAAAAGTTTACTGCCCGGAAAAGTTTACTGCGGGGAAAATTTTACTGCCCGGAAAAGTTTACTGCCCAGAAAAGTTTACTGTTCGGAAAAGCTTACTGTCTAGAAAAATTTACTACCCGAATAAGCTTACTGCTCGGAAAAGCTTACTGCCCGGAAAAGTTTACTGCCTGGAAAAGTTTACTGCGAGGAATAGCTTACTGCTTGGAAATGTTTACTGCCCGGAAAAGTTTACTGCGAGGAAAAGTTTACTGTTCGGAAAAGTTAACTGCGGGGAAAATTTTACTGCCCGGAAAAGCTTACTGCCCAGAAAAGTTTACTGTTCGGAAAAGTTTACTGTCTATAAAATTTACTACCCGGATAAGCTTACTGCTCGGAAAAGCTTACTGCCCGGCAAACGTTACTGCCTGGAAAAGTTTACTGCGAGGAAAAATTTACTGCCCGGAAAAGTTAACTGCGAGGAAAAGTTTACTGCCTGGAAAACGTTACTGCCCGGAAAAGTTTACTGCTGGGAAGAGTTTACTACCCGGAAATGTTTATGAGCTGAAAAGTTTACTGCTCGGAAAAGTTTACTGCCTGGAAAAGTTTACTTCGAGGAAAATCTTACTGCTTGGAAAAGTTTACTGCTAGGAAAAGTTTACTGCTAAGAAAAGTTTACTGCCAGGAAAACTTTACTGCAAGGAAAAGTTTACTGCCTGGAAGAGTTTACTGCGAGTAAAAGTTTACTGCCCGGAAAAGTTTACTGCGGGGAAAATTTTACTGCCCGGAAAAGTTTACTGCCCAGAAAAGTTTACTGTTCGGAAAAGCTTACTGTCTAGAAAAATTTACTACCCGAATAAGCTTACTGCTCGGAAAAGCTTACTGCCCGGAAAGGTTTACTGCCTGGAAAAGTTTACTGCGAGGAATAGCTTACTGCTTGGAAATGTTTACTGCCCGGAAAAGTTTACTGCGAGGAAAAGTTTACTGTTCGGGAAAGTTAACTGCGGGGAAAATATTACTGCCCGGAAAAGCTTACTGCCCAGAAAAGTTTACTGTTCGGAAAAGTTTACTGTCTATAAAATTTACTACCCGGATAAGCTTACTGCTCGGAAAAGCTTACTGCCCGGCAAAGGTTACTGCCTGGAAAAGTTTACTGCGAGGAAAAATTTACTGCCCGGAAAAGTTAACTGCCCGGAAAAGTTTACTGCGAGGAAAAGTTTACTGCTTGGAAAAGATTACTGCGAGGAAAGTTTACTGCGAGGAAAGTTTACTGCCCGGAAAAGCTTACTGCGAGGAAAAGCTTATTGCTTGGAAAAGTTTATTGCTAGGAAAAATTTACTGCAAGGAAAAGTTTACTGCTTGGAAAAATTTACTGCCCGGAAAAGTTTTGTGCGAGGAAAAGTTTACTGCTTGGAAAAGTTTACTGCTTGGAAAAGATTACTGCGAGGAAAGTTTACTGTGTGAAAAAGTTTACTGCCCGGAAAAGCTTACTGCGAAGAAAAGCTTACTGCGAAGAAAAGCTTACTGCTTGGAAAAGTTTACTGCTAGGAAAAGTTTACTGCTAAGAAAAGTTTACTGCTTGGAAAAGTTTACTGCAAGGAAAAGTTTACTGCCTGGAAGAGTTTACTGCGAGGAAAAGTTTACTGCGGGGAAAATTTCACTGCCCGGAAAAGTTTACTGCCCAGAAAAGTTTACTGTTCGGAAAAGCTTACTGTCTAGAAAAATTTACTGAGAGGAAAAGTTTACTGCGAGGAAAAGTTTACTGCCAGGAAAACTTTACTGCAAGGAAAAGTTTACTGCCTGGAAGAGTTTACTGCGAGTAAAAGTTTACTGCCCGGAAAAGTTTACTGCGGGGAAAATTTTACTGCCCGGAAAAGTTTACTGCCCAGAAAAGTTTACTGTTCGGAAAAGCTTACTGTCTAGAAAAATTTACTACCCGAATAAGCTTACTGCTCGGAAAAGCTTACTGCCCGGAAAAGTTTACTGCCTGGAAAAGTTTACTGCGAGGAATAGCTTACTGCTTGGAAATGTTTACTGCCCGGAAAAGTTTACTGCGAGGAAAAGTTTACTGTTCGGAAAAGTTAACTGCGGGGAAAATATTACTGCCCGGAAAAGCTTACTGCCCAGAAAAGTTTACTGTTCGGAAAAGTTTACTGTCTATAAAATTTACTACCCGGATAAGCTTACTGCTCGGAAAAGCTTACTGCCCGGCAAAGGTTACTGCCTGGAAAAGTTTACTGCGAAGAAAAATTTACTGCCCGGAAAAGTTAACTGCGAGGAAAAGTTTACTGCCTGGAAAACGTTACTGCCCGGAAAAGTTTACTGCTGGGAAGAGCTTACTACCCGGAAATGTTTATGAGCTGAAAAGTTTACTGCTCGGAAAAGTTTACTGCCTGGAAAAGTTTACTTCGAGGAAAATCTTACTGCTTGGAAAAGTTTACTGCTAGGAAAAGTTTACTGCTAAGAAAAGTTTACTGCGAGGAAAAGCTTACTGCTTGGAAAAATTTACTGCTAGGAAAAGTTTACTGCTTGGAAAAATTTACTGCCCGGAAAAGTTTACTGCGAGGAAAAGTTTACTGCCTGGAAAAGTTTACTTCGAGGAAAATCTTACTGCTTGGAAAAGTTTACTGCTAGGAAAAGTTTACTGCTAAGAAAAGTTTACTGCGAGGAAAAGCTTACTGCTTGGAAAAATTTACTGCTAGGAAAAGTTTACTGCTTGGAAAAATTTACTGCCCGGAAAAGTTTACTGCGAGGAAAAGTTTACTGCTTGGAAAAGATTACTGCGAGGAAAGTTTACTGCGAGGAAAGTTTACTGCCCGGAAAAGCTTACTGCGAGGAAAAGCTTACTGCGAGGAAAAGCTTATTGCTTGGAAAAGTTTATTGCCAGGAAAAATTTACTGCAAGGAAAAGTTTACTGCTTGGAAGAGTTTACTGTGAGGAAAAGTTTATGCCCGGAAAAGTTTACTGCGGGGAAAATTTTACTGCCCGGAAAAGTTTACTGCCCAGAAAAATTTACTGTTCGGAAAAGCTTACTGTCTAGAAAAATTTACTACCCGAATAAGCTTACTGCCCGGAAAAGTTTACTGCGAGGAAAAGTTTACTGCTTGGAAAACTTTACAACAGGGAAAAGTTTACTGCCTGGAAGAATATTGCGAGGAAAAGTTTACTGTCCGGAAAAATTAACAGCGGGGAAAATTTTACTGCCCGGAAAAGCTTACTGCCCGGAAAAGTTTACTGTTCGGAAAAGTTTACGGTCTATAAAATTTACTACTCGGATAAGCTTACTGCTCGGAAAAGCTTACTGCCCGGCAAAGGTTACTGCTTGGAAAAGTTTACTGCGAGGAAAAATTTACTGCCCGGAAAAGTTAACTGCGAGGAAAAGTTTACTGCCTGGAAAACGTTACTGCCCGGAAAAGTTTACAGCTGGGAAGAGTTTACTACCCGGAAATGTTTATGAGCTGAAAAGTTTACTGCTCGGAAAAGTTTACTGCCTGGAAAAGTTTACTTCGAGGAAAATCTTACTGCTTGGAAAAGTTTACTGCTAGGAAAAGTATACTGCTAAGAAAAGTTTACTGCCAGGAAAACTTTACTGCAAGGAAAAGTTTACTGCCTGGAAGAGTTTACTGCGAGGAAAAGTTTACTGCGGGGAAAATTATACTGCCCGGAAAAGTTTACTGCCCAGAAAAGTTTACTGTTCGGAAAAGCTTACTGTCTAGAAAAAATTACTGCGAGGAAAAGTTTACTGCGAGGAAAAGTTTACTGCCAGGAAAACTTTACTGCAAGGAAAAGTTTACTGCCTGGAAGAGTTTACTGCGAGTAAAAGTTTACTGCCCGGAAAAGTTTACTGCGGGGAAAATTTTACTGCCCGGAAAAGTTTACTGCCCAGAAAAGTTTACTGTTCGGAAAAGCTTACTGTCTAGAAAAATTTACTACCCGAATAAGCTTACTGCTCGGAAAAGCTTACTGCCCGGAAAAGTTTACTGCCTGGAAAAGTTTACTGCGAGGAATAGCTTACTGCTTGGAAATGTTTACTGCCCGGAAAAGTTTACTGCTAGGAAATGTTTACTGCTAAGAAAAGTTTACTGCTTGGAAAAGTTTGCTGCTAGTAAAAGTTTACTTCTTGGAAAAATTTACTGCCGGAAAAGTTTACTGCGAGGAAAACTTTACTGCCTATAAAACCTTACTGCAAGGAAAAGTTTACTCCTGGGAAAAGTTTACTATCCGGAAATGTTTACGCGCTGAAAAAGTTTACTGCGAGGAAAAGTTTACTGCCCGGAAAAGTTTACTGCGCGGAAAAGCTTACTGCTTAGAAAAGTTTACTGCCCAGAAAAGTTTACTGCGCGGAAAAGCTTACTGCTTAGAAAAGTTTACTGCCCGGAAAAGCTTACTGCTTGGAATATAATACAAAACTTAGTGTGAATAGTAAATAATTTTTTTATTCAATTTCTTGATGAGGCAACGGAGTCATTTACTGGACGGTGAGTAAAATACAGGATGAAAGGTAATAGGTGTAAAAGATCTGGAGGGGCTAGAGTATAGTTCGTATCCTATCAATGTATTGAATAGCCCATACAAAAACGGTGAACCAACACCATGGCCCACAGGGTGTCCTGATTTAACACCTTGCGATTAATACTTATGAGGTCGCATGAAATCTTTAGTGTACACAACATCAATTAAATCGTTAGAAGATTTGAAGTCCGCATCATCGTCGCTGCTGACAAAATAAGAGAACAACTGACAGGGCGAGTCACTCGATCTGATTTAAGAAAAAGGCTTCGCGCTTGTATCAGGTACCGCGGCCGTCAGTCTGAGCGAAATTTAAATTAATTGTTACTTTAAACGTTTACTCTGACATCAATATCTAAAACGACAACAATAAGCTCGCACGTGTTACAACAACAACAAAAGGGTCAAATTAAGGGTCGGCGCGGCGTCTACTTTTGAGTCTCTACAGTTTGACATTTCATGGTACTTGGTTTTATTACGTATTTTTTTTTATTTTGGAAACTTTATGTACTTTCTTATACCTTGTCGGATAGATATTGAAGTCAGGTACTTATTTATGTGCTTTACACGTATTTTTAATAAGTAAACTTTATTTTTAAGATTAAAAAAATGTATAAGTAAGACGCCTTATCTTTTACTGTCACGAATTTCAAAGAACCTATTTTAAATGTTTTAGCCACTAAGTGATGATTATTAATTTAATTTTATAAAACAATGATTAAATAATAATTATTACATTAAAATTTTTGTATAAATAAGTAACAAATAAAATCATTAATATTTTTCCCAGAAAATCGACAGTTTTTGAATAGAGTATTCCATACATAGATTGATAGGATACGAGATATTCTTTAGCCCCTTCAGATCTTTTACACCTATTACCTTTCACCCTTTGTATCATCCTAACTAGGACCACGTTGTTATGGGCGGGTGTATCATTTACCATCACGTGAACATCCCGCTTGTCTCCTCTTTTAATTGAATAAAAATAAAAATTTTGTTTCTAGTATTGAGGCTTTGTTTTTTTAAGTTTCTATTTATCGTATAATTTCTCAACGAAAGAAATGTTTAATTAAGTTACAAATTTAAGATAAGACTTGTGCCTACGACAAAACAGGGTTAGTTAGGAGGAAGAGCTGTTGTTCGGTCAGTCACCCATATTAACCGTCGTTATCGCCTAGAACCGTTTCTATCTAGTTCACAACATTTATAACAAAGCTCGGCTTTGTTTTAGTGCTGCCAAGTAGCAAAACTTTTTAGTTAAGCACTTAGATAGCTTAGAGAGATAGAAAGCAAAATGTTGGATGACCCTTCTGTTTACTGATTATTTTTGTCATGAATAATGTTTTCGTGAAATAACGCTATTTTCTGTGGGTTTCTAAATGAGAATTTCGTGAGAAAGCTACATACTATAACTAAACTATTTCAAATCAATACATCATAAATTTTTTTATGATGAAATTAGCTTTTTTCTTTAAAATTTTTCGTTAGGGTTTTTTAATTTTGAAAAAATTGATTCTTCGGGAATTCTAGATTCCTGAAGATATTAAATATAACCTAGCACAAAATGATAATAGTGCAAAAAAAAAAGGATACAAAATAACTACTTGAGAATTATTAGCAACAATTATTAACAGGTTATAAAATTTTCGTACATATGTAATTAAACAGATTATCAATGAGGGCTATAATGTAATTTGGTACCTTTAAATCATATTAACCTTATAAATTACGTTTAACCATATCAATATTTTTGATTAATTATTTACTCCCGTCGCTCTCGCCACAAAATTAACTACATTAATTAAGTAGATAACTGTGTTAAATAAACATTGGCTCAAACGTATTATGAAATATTCGCAGTTATGACTAGTATAAATAACGCATTCCATAAAAGTCGTATTACACTATAACATATGACCCTTACAAGAAATTGAGTATAAAAAATGATATATGGTTATAATGATATAAAATGCCAATGCTATTTGCAAATATGTACATATATATAAAGATATATGTATATACATATATATAAAGATATATGTATATACATATATATACGCAGATCGTATTTCATGTTTGAGTTTGATTTCTGTTTTGAAATGACTTCATACTTAGAAGTGTTCACAAATTGGTGGAAACAATATATTGTACATTATTACTCAAAGATATACGTCAGTTAAAAGTTAAAAATGATAATATTGTCGTAAGTTTGAAGCAAAACTCACATGATGAATAGTTCCAGTTTCAAGACTCAGCGGGCCCCTTTTCATAGATTGTCCAACGTCGAGATCCAATATCCGAACGGTTGCAGGCGATATTGCTAGTACCGAGCAATTTCCAGTTTCGCCATGGTTGCGCAGAGTGTACACACCCTCGGAGCCAAACACCATTATATTGCATGCTGCAAACAAAAGACTCACTTCTTCTTGAGTGTCACTAATAATTCCTCACGTAATATAAACAAGCTATCGGTAACCGCTTCTGTTCACAGACAACTAGGCAATATATTGTATACATATTTAAAAATACAATATTCTACTCTCATTCTTCCTCTCACTTCATAATTGGACGTAGTTTGGCAGAACGGACTCAACCATAGGCAAAAATGAGTTGTTAATACCAAAGAGTTCTTAAAGATTGGTTTTTCCACCCAGAAAAAAGATATAAAATAAGTATAAGGTACATTTATAAACGATAGATATCAAGCTATCTAAAGATATCTATTACAGAGTCGTCTTCCAAACTTTAAAACTTAAATACTCAACAGAAACTATTTGAGAGTTCGATTGTTTCTGATAAAGTGCGACCAATCACTTTTATAAAAATATCTGATTCCTCAAGCATTAAAAACAGTAAAAATTTATATAAAAACCATGGTAGAAATCATTAAAGAAAATAAATGCGGGTAAAAAAAAACAGTAATGGTTTGACGGCTAAGGAGGGTGTGAAAAAGCAAGAATGAAAGGCAAAATGATTCAGATTCCAAAGTAACGTTGATATATTGAAAAGACGCGTTCTGTAAATCTTTATTTGTACCATGAAATTGAAAATACCCTTTTATACGAACAAATTAAAAAACATTCTTTCAAAGGAGGAAGTTTGTTTTCAACAATAACGTTTGAACGTTTTGTTAGGGTCTATAAAAATTCGATATAAAGTAACAATTTGCCAAGAAAAAACAACTAAAGAAGTGTTTGTTTGTTTTTAGTAAACAGTTTATTAAATTCATTTTAAAGTTATTGAACTTAACCAAATTTGTTTAAGATATTTTGTAAATTCAACTCACGCTTTGAATTCTTCACATGTCGCACAGTTACCGCGAAGCCTTTACCCTTGGCGGGTACTCGATACTGTATGAGAGCAGCGTTTTGTCTTGATGTCAATTTACGTTGTGGTCGTCTATCACAGGACTCGACTAGGCGCTCATCGTCCCAATCGTCCGCTGGCCAAACTTGTCCGTTTAATTCCCAACCATCCACCCACTGAAAGACAACTTCTCATTAATCATTCATATATTCTTTAAATAATAAGGCTATCAATATAAATTAATGTTAAAATGGATTAACAAGCTCATTATAATGATTTATAGAAAACTATACTACGACTAAGAGTTGATACTGAAGTTAATAATTACGGAGTTTGTTACAGACTTACAAGTTGTTAGTGTTACAAGACAGTTTTTACAGAGAATTTATAACTAACAATAATTAAGAAAAATTACCAAAATAAGATAATTACTGTGTATAAGAAAATTGTATTCATGTACCACTAAATATATTCACCGCGTATCAATAAATTAGAAATGTATTACTTCAGGTAATAATTAGCAATTGTAAAAAGCAGCTAGTACTAATAATGTTATGATATACACTTTGTTCAGAAGCAATAAACCTGATTTATTCTTTGTCCATTACGATTATGCATGCTTTAATTGGCAACACTAATAGAAGTGATAGATAATAGGGGGACCGGAAAGTAATGTCGTTTCTGCGCATGCCAATACTTGATTGTCATTTGTCAGCTCATTGTTTTGTTCAGAGGCGTACCAAAGACATTGTGAGGTTATAGTGATTTCTTTACTTATAGACAATTGAATTACAATTTTTTTTTGTAATTTTGGGTAAAATGGCCAGCCAAATACCAGAAGAGGTACACATCCGGCATTGCATGCTCTTTGAGTTTCGCAAGGGAAATAACGCAACAGTTGCTACCAAAAACATTTGCGATGTTTATCCAAATGCACTGGACATTCGTAAATGCCAAAGGTGGTTTTCCAAGTTCAAATCGGGTAATTTTGATCTTTCCGACTCGTATCGATCAGGAAGACCATCAGCGTTAGACAACGACGTGTTAAGGGCGGAAGTGGAAGCAAATCCGTGTCAGACGATCGAGGAATTGTCAAACAGTCTCAACAAACCTTGGTCGACCATCCAAGAACATTTGAAGCAGATTGGAAAAGTAAGCAGAGCAGGTGTTTGGGTCCCGCATAATCTGTCCGAACAGAATAAGGCTAACCGATCAATCACATGCAACTTATTGCTTCAACGACACAACACAGAAGCGTTTTTTGATCGCTTGATCACAGGAGATGAGAAATGGGTCCTGTATGATAACCCAAAACGCAAAAGGCAGTGGCTCTCTCCAAATGAAATCCCTCGGAGTACTGCTAAGCCAGGTTTACACCCCAAAAAAGCGCTTTTGTGTGTTTGGTGGAGTATTCGCGGCATTGTTCATTTTGAATTACTGAAACCTGGAGAAACTGTTACTGCAGACCTCTACAGCGAACAATTGCAGCGAGTCAATCAATCTTTAATTGAAAAGTGGCCAGCGATTGTCAACCGAAAAGGCGTCATTCTCCAACATGACAATGCAAGACCGCACTGCGCAAGGCGAACTCTAGAAAAAATTAATGAATTGGGGTGGGAGGTGCTGCCTCATCCACCATATTCGCCCGATGTTGCACCATCGGATTTCCACTTATTCCGAGCGCTGCAACACTTTTTAAGTGGCAAAACATTTGCAAATTTGGATGATATCCAAAATGCCATCTCTAGATATTTTGCCGAAAAACCAATTAATTTTTATCGATCAGGGATTGAAAATTTACTCACTAGATGGCAAAAGGTTATTGACAATGATGGGGAATACATCATTGATTAAAAATAAAGACTCGTTAAAAATGTATGTGTTTGTATTTAGCGTAAGAAAACGACATTACTTTCCGGTCCACCTAATATGTTGTTTTCTGTCTACGAATAACTTATAGCAAATTAGACCAATTTAGATAGTAGTTATTAGAAATATTTTAATGAAATTATTCACATAAACACTTTGAAAACTAACTTCAAGCAAATGTTGCCAAAAATCAAATTATTAACTTCGTATCTATGATTGTTTTAAGTGGCATCGCCGCAGGGCTCCTTTGTAGCGTTAAACAGAAATGTTAGAAGGTAGTGGTAACTTGTGAAATTATAAGTAACAAAATTGAATATTTTATATCTTTAGACGATAAAAGCTACATTTAACAGTATGTTTATAATATAATTTTGTATACCATCAAATTAACCTCTCAATTCGTTGCCTCGTTGTTTGAAAAAAATGATGTTCTTCAGTTTCTATGGTTCAATTGTTTGTTCAAAAGTGCTGTATAAGATTCTAATATTTTTTTAAATAACCGAAGAAGAAAGAAATACAGTTCCCAGACTCGCTGCGGCATTGTTCATGAATATTAAATAAAGTTAGTATAATAAAGTTGCCAATAGTATTTATCATTCTTATATCTATTCTAAATTCTTTATAAAAAGTTAATACACGATTACGTAAATAATGAAGATCTCAAGAAAGTATTATCCACTTTTATCTTCCCAAAGAAGATTACAGAGCTTCTTTGTATTTGTAAAGCTTTTGATGTACTATGTAATACATTTGGTATTTAGTCGTGCGAGCATATTGAGTCGGTAATTACTAATTCAAAAGACCAAAAAGTGCTCATTTTTTATCTACAATGGACTAACAGATTCTCGTAATGTTAAGCGACAACGGGGATAGTGAAGCATGATTTCCTAAAATCCTGGTTTTCATATCCACTACCAGAATACAGTAATTCTTTAATAGCAATAAATTAACAATATTTTGATAAATAACTGTAATTAAAACTACATCTAATCATGTAATTATGAGAAGTATGATAAATATTTTTTTACCGCAACTAGTCCTCCATTGTCACAAGGTACATCCAAATAGTTGAATGACACTTGAATCCTCTTGTCCGGATCAGTAATCATGTAAATTCCACACACGGAAGGTTCGTTCGAAGGTGATTTGTAAAACATTTCACCCTCTTCAGAGGTGACTAGGAAACAATCTGCCAACAAAAAAATGTTAATAACAAAGTTTTTTCATAAAATCACACGATATAAAAGAATTAATGTCTAATAAACATTTAGTAATGCTGTAATGCTGACTTAATATAATGTTACCATCGAATACATGTACGTATGTAAGCAAATCTAATACTTAAACAATTATTAATATATGTACAAATGTATCATATCCCTAATTAGTCTCCGTGAATTATGATAGACAGTAATTTCTAATCATTTAAGATCTAAAGTATATTCAGTTTCACTAGTAAAACATCTAATCACATTATGAAGGTAAACCAAATCACGAGGAAGTCGAGGAGTATATATAGAAAAAATACATCATGTTCAATCACAAGTTTACAACTAAGAATATTTACATTAACAATATAAATATTAATAAAGTAGCAAAGAAGTATATATTTATTGACTTGATACAGTATATATTCAGGTTTCAAGACCTTTAAGAAAATTTTTCTGATTTTTAGTGTTAACTCAATAATAAAAATGACAATTCAAAGATGAAGAGTTATCGCAAAGAAAATATTAAAATTTCGTTTATTACATAATAAATTTAGTAATAGTTATGTCGTAAGTATTAGCCCGCACAACAAATCACGAGAGCCAAGCCAACCTCACCTGATAGTGGTGCACCCTGTTAATCAACAACCGAGGCCCTGACTCACACCAACCCTCAATGGCAGGCATAGTACGAAATGGCTGAAATCAACCTATATGAACCCCTACAAACAATAGCCCCTGATGCCTGGCGAGGCGGGCAGTGCATCACCGATCGATAAAGGATTCCTTGGCGGAGGCCTATGTTCAGTATTGGACATCTATCGGCTGATGATGATGATGATATGATTATAACATATATTATGAAATTAATAACTAAACAACGCTTTTATACATATTACGTAAGCCATAATGTTTAAGGCAAATGTATTTATTCTGTACCTTCAGCAGGATTTATAATTCGGTGTGTAGGTTCAGGCAAACGGCGGACTCTTGGGAACCAAGACAAAGATTGTACAGAGCTCTGTTGCCGAGGGTACTCCTTGCCCTGAGAATAAACAATTAGAAATTTATATTGCATACACTCTCTTTAGATTGTCAACAAAACGAATAGTCAGAGTAATACTTAATTATAAATTCGTTATTATGTTTGCTTTACTGTGTTTAATTGTCCATTAATTAGTTAACATTTTCATCTATTACTAGGCATGAAGGTATTAACTAATTCGATAAAAATCATGAAATACCCTGCAAAAAACTAGTAGTTGGTTTTAGTAAAGGGTTCTCTTAATGCCGGACCTGTAGAGTGATGATAGATACAAATATATATACAAATTTAATGAAGGAAAAAATATATGTAAGTTATTTCATCCTGGCTATATATAGTAAATACTTCATAATGAACAGAAAACAGAATTTTATTATAGTTAATTTCAAGCGTAATTAAAATCATTGAATTGGTCTGAGAGAAGAAATGCTTTTGTGTTAATAAAGTTAGACCTTAATTTGATTAATTTTCATATAAAACCTAATTTGTCTCAGTCTTTACCTTGCACAGCTAAGGATAAACGAGGTGTAATTTCTGTTTGACCTTAATATAGCTTCCAACACAGATAACATCGTTTGACTACGGTGTAGCGTGTGTCGTTGAATAATTTTGTGGAACATAGTATGGAATATAAACCAGTTTGAAGTAATGAATGAACGTTCGTGTAATTTAAGTAGATAAATATTAATAATAAAAGCCTAAAGGCAGACAACAAAAATCAAGAATCAATTACAGTATGGGGAAGATCTGGAGAAGAAGTGAGCTCATAAATTTCGGTTGATGTACTGAATTTATTAATAACAAGTACTTAGTCCTTTACGATTATTATGAGGGCATTAATAGGAGATAAATATATTTTGATATATGATACTACTGATTTGATTTACCTTCGAGACATTTAAGTCATGGTTGTCAGTGCGCTCGTTTATATAAACACATTATAGATACCGATCAAACTTAGAAGAGAAGAAAGCAAAGATATTCTGCTCTCACTGACAAAAGCATCATTGAAAAAGTAGAACTTAATCGAATAAGATTCTACTGATAACTTCATTTGGTACAGGCCGAGTTGACTGCAAGCAGTTCGAAGAGTTCACAGAAGAACACTGATTATGATGATGATAAGTGTATCTGGTCAATAGTTTATGACGTTTATAATTGTAACGATATCCATTATCTCAAATATTTATATTTCAAAAATTGGACAATTTTAGTAAACTTAAGCTTTAGTATTTGAAATTTTTTCGAAAGTAAATGCTTATAACTTTTATGGAAAATATAAAAGTCTAGTTTTTCTACGACTATGATTATGATGATGATACAAAGTACATAGTACATATTATAGAAAATTTTCGATAAAAAACTTATACAGTTAATAAATCTATCACAAAATCAATTTCAAGTAACAATTACTTACATAGTTGTCTATAAAGAACACTTTGCTTTACGACACCGTCCATAACTCAGAAGCCTAGATGCATTAATGCAAATTACTGTCCATAGTAGTCTAGGCTGTACTCTTACTAAGCAACTTAACAGGCCAACATTGAATACTAAATATTGCTACTTCTAAACTTAAATAGACTTACTTTTTAATGTATTCTTCGCACGTTTTCGATTTAAAAATTATTGCATAGAAAATATTAAATCATAAGGAACACTAAATAAATTTTTAAACAATCTAAAGTAAATGCAATAGAAAACTTACACAACAGGTATATGTTTAACACTTATTGCAAATGGTAACTGCTATAACAAAGAATTATACAATTATCGAAAGGGGACCAAGACTTTGATATATAACACAATGATTCCAAAGTGATATATGGTGGTGATTGTATGGTGATAAAGCTGTCTGTCAACCTCATTGTATTCCAGCAGTCATATATAACAGCCAGAGTAGTCTAGGAGAGCATATTTGCTATTTACGTCCGCATAGTTATTTAATATCACGTGACAGTGACGTGAAGTGTATCCCAAATTTAGACAACTATAGCTGAAGAAAAAAAAAATCCAGATAGGAATTATTTATAGATAAAAATATCATATATTTGAAAGTAATACCAACATATACTTGAAAATCATTATTAAAGTTAAAACAATGTTATGTTATATGAAAATATCTAACATCTGATAATAATTTAACGAAAATTACATAGAATCGGGTTTTTTAAATTTCTGTCTTTTCTTACTCCTTATCATCAAAAAATAAGTATACATATACAAATAAAAAAGGACCAAAAATGTCTTAGTCGTGTTTGGTAAATAGAATAATGTCGGTAATGTATTTCAGCTTCATTTCATGATGTGGTTGCTTTAGACATTTTTACGACGATGTAAGTAGGTTGACACCCACGGGCATATTGCCGACCTCCCGTCAATATTTCTGGAGGACATAAGTAATCTTAACAAGTAAACGTGACGTACTTAAATTATATATCCTTGTATCCTCTCCGAATTCACATTTACCTAGACCCGTTCATTTATTGAGAGACAGTTTATGTAATATTTTCCCAGACACTCACCATTTTGACTTTTATTTATACGTTTAATTTTGATTAGTAACCAAATATAGGAATACAGTGTGTACATACTATTTCTCTACTTAGTCGAATAAAAAATGTTCCGACGGTTACATACAAGTCTTATTATGTAGTCTCCACTCTCGGATGATCTCATCTCCATGAAGGTTTAAAATCCTCATCACCAGAGGAATTACCATGTAAAGATAATACAGACGATAGATATTCAGATCATACATCCGCTTGCAAGTTCTTTGCCATGGCTTTCTAGCGCTCAGCTCTAGCTTTTATATCTTCCTGTATCATCCAAGTGTCTACATCTAAAGCGCTCTAACATATATATATATACAAGATATCTTTGTTTGCTGCTAGTTGGTGATAATCGGATTCCTATTTACAGCTTTTCTTTTCTTCTTCTTTAACAGGAATTTTAGAGTGAAATTTCATTAAGATGCTTTTTAACAAGTGCAAAGACTTGTGAGAGCTTCTTTTTCAGTTTTACTCTATTCTATATATAATGAATATAGCAAAAATGTTGCAAGTTATCCTTGGAGGTATTTGCACTCTTTGTTCAGTTAAGTCAGTTTACTTAAGAGTGACCCATAAGTATTCTCTCCAGATTTAGTTTCGTTTGCTGAGTGGCTTCGAATGTAATGACCGTAAGTATCTATCGTACAATACGTGATGGGCGTAATAAAGCTTTCCTCCCAAAGAGGAAAATTGATGATGACGCGTAACTTGTAGATAATATTTTCACTTAAACTACTTATATATAATACTTCATATTATTACTGTTTTTATCATAAAGCAGCTACACAAGTAGGAAGCCAGATGTTCGTCTGTAGTAATATCTCCACTCATTTATAACTTGAATTCATTACGGATTTTTGCGTAGAGTAGTTTTGCGTGTCGTTTACAAAACTTATATTAAACATAGTAAAACATTTTAAAGTAGGGAAAAATTCCAACATCTGGTAGCAATAACATATTAAACATTATACTTAATACTATACTTCTTAATCTGTTACGCCTTTGCATCTTTAATACTTATTGTACATTCTATTAAAACCTTGTTTTAGTCGACAATTCGTTTTACTAGATTTTGCATACGTGCGTTATTTATAAAAGTATACAATATCAATAATTTTATGTCTATCCCTATTTATTCTCAATTATGTCTCTTGCGTAACGTATTAATTATCTCCTATGGCTTTATGACTGCAGATACTTCCGGTATTCGGTGAGGTATCTTAAGATAAAGAGTAAAATTAATAAATACCTAACTACAGACCAACAAGATATACATAACTTTTGTACTAATTATCGGATAAGTTTAAAGTAAGATCAAGTGAATAAAAGTTGCATCAGGTGTAGCCAGCAGTTGAAAAAATAATTAATTTAACTAGACTAAAAATCATTGGGCATGTTTTTAAAGGAAATATCATAATGAGCCTATATCTCTAAGGTTAGTATGAATTAGTTATTCATTACAGATTTAAATTGAGCACATAACAACTCAACATTGGTAACAACTACGTTCAGAGATTATCTATGATCACTTTATACAACATATGCAAATTAACCACAGTTTCTATTAAGGGACTTTAGAATATTAATTTATACATCTTATAATTAATAAAGGACAATCATAGTGATACCATTATTTTGTAAGTGCCATTTAAGCAAGTTTTATTAGATAGAAATCGGTAAAGACTAACAAGCAATCGATTTTCTATTGTATTATATTTCGTTACAATCAAACTGTTTTAATGAGAAAATTGTGATATATGATAAATGAACTTAAGCTTGTACTGCGTATGGTCGAAGTATGGTCTAACACTTTATTTATAGGTCCGCAAAAACAGCTTCAACACTTATTATGCGCGTCAATATAAAGTTTTAAACTTTACTGTGTTTTCACTTGCTACTCACGCCGACCTGTTTGAATTAAGTTTAAGGTTGAACTCGTTAAAGTTTTGCATACATTTTAGGCTTTCCTACAGCCGGTAAACTTTTTAACGGTAATCTTAGTAATTAAAAGCGAGATTTAATTCCGTAGTTTATATAGCAACAGACTTTAAGGTACAAAGTAAAACAATGTAAGCATTCATTCCAGATAATAAAGGAGGAAAAAATATATAGAACGACAGCTGTTTCGTTTCCTGAATAAGAGTATAATAAGTGAGGGCGTGGGCGAATGTCGGAACATCGTAGGCGATGAGACTAATAATCTATAATTCAAAGGCAATATTGTGAAGATTCAGATGACATTATTATATCCGATATAAGTAATATACTTTGTTTCCTGTTAAGCATATTCCACTGCTACGAATATTTGTCACAAATTATTTAAATTCAAAGAACAAATGTCTTCATACTTTTAGTTACAGTCGTTCACAAATGCATTAAAAACTTCAATGACATTTCACCAATAATTTCACTAGCTACATCGTCCTTCGAATCGCAGATATAGCTGTCTTAGTACCTGCCTAGATATTCTGAGGAATAGAAAGGTTATAATGAATTAAATTGTATTAAGTAAATGCTTCAAAGACCATTTCTCTTTTTCGTACTATTAAAATGCAAAATTGGAGGAAGTATAGAATAGAGACAAGTGACTATAAACAATACATATATATATATAGATATCGTAGGAACAGCTCCAGGAATTGAGAAACAGACGATATTGTTAATATTATTATATATAAAATGAATTTTTTGTAACAATAATTTTCGTATATATTTTTTTGGGGCTTTTATCCTTTACAGATATGTCAGCCCCATTTCATATTAAACTATGTACACAAAGAATTTACTGACTGTTCATTTAACAGAAAATTAAAAACAAAAACTATCCTACATTATTAATAAAGCGTTACACAGAAACCAATAGTAAATTAAATGATATATATATATCAGTGCATTTATTAGTTATTAGTTTTAGATATACATTAACGTGACAATAGAATTCTTGTAGTTTGGCAAATATTTGAACGTTTAATGGATCTACTAGTTATTTCTATAGCAAACGTTTGAGCGTATTCGTCCTTTTAAATAATAATACATACTAATCAACGAATTACTTTTTAAAATATAAACATACATCAGTATATAGTAAAGTATTATATTAAGATGTCATTTGTACTAATATTTAATCAAACAAATCCTTATCATCATCAGTCAACGTTTACGAAAGATCTTTATTATATAACTTATTAATAGGCTAAGCTACTGAAAAGTTTTTTTTTTATTATATTTCCGCTATTTGTATGCTATTATATTAGATTAGTTTTTTTTCGCATTTTCATTTGCGACAAGGAATATTTTTACTCGACGTGTTGAAACGTTCGCAAATTTCATAACAAATGTATTCATTTACAGCTTCGTTGCCTGACATACGGAAGTTGGTTACATTTAAGTAAAGTTTCATTTTTTGACTAAGAATGTCTGTATCCGGTTTACAATTTTGTTTTTGATATTCAAATTGTGTCATATTAAAAAGGTTATAACGTTTCTGTAATATCTAGTGTTTAATTCTGGTGTATATGTGTAAAGCTGTTTACAATGGACCTCACAAAAAGACTCAAAGCCTCTGAAAAAAAAAATCGATTAGGTGCTTAAATATTATTTGCGTAATCGAATGGGAATTGAGTAGTTCCGTAAAAGATCGATCTTTCTAAAGGTTTACTAGCCTAAGATACATACTACACGGCACAATAGTATAATAGAAGACCTGTCAGCCGTTATAGGTTGTTGTCCTTCAGATAAACTAGACTTAGTGCCAGTAGACTTTCCTCGAAGAGAACCGTTGATCAAGTGAAGGTAGCTGTGGATACGGACAGCGCAGCACAGATCGCTTTGACAATCTTCGGGCGTGGTCTATGACAACAAATGGACGTCGATGATGATAAAAATAGGAATTGTTAATACACACATACAATAAAACATAACACCTTACAATAAGTGTTATGAACGTTAAAAAAAAAACTTGTTTAAAAACTATAAGCTAATTTTCACTTTCTTAAGTCCAGAGTTACAAAAGTTTGGATAGACTGTATATTAGCTTAATTTTCTAAGCTAGTTTTAAAGCTTTTCATTTTTCCTCCCTTTCCATGGGGAAATCGTTAAAGAATCAAAAAAGTTTTCATTGGAGAATGTTAAATCAGGATTATTACGTCCCACGGATGTCCATTAAATTGCCAATACATTTGGGATTAAGTGGACTTTAGTGAATTCACTAATCTTTCTTAATTAAATTTTATAACCAGTGTTTCATAATTAAATTATACATTATTTAAGGACTATGTCTTAATAAATCATTTATTTTTATATATATTACTAACTTGTATAAAAACCTTTTCAAAATTCTTTGTATATTACTTTGATGTTGTTGATAGTCTTCAAATCCTTCAAAATGTGTTAGTTAAAATTTTTCAGTTTCAAAGTGGTAAATTATATTGAAAAAGTATTCACTGGTGGTAGGTTTGTTTCCAGAGACGATTTAGATAGATCCTATTTCTACTGGCAAACAGTATTGTACAGTACAGTAAAAAATACTGTGTCCTGTTCTGTTTGAAGGGCACTGTAGCTAGTGAAATTACTGGAGTAATGAGGCTCGACATCTTATGTCTCAAGGCAAGGAGCGCAATGTGGTGAAGTGTAGGTCAGTCATCCTAACGAGCGCCACGTTATTGTGGGCAAAGGTATCACTTACCATTAGGTGTACGTGTACGTAGTTTCATCGCTTTGTCCTATAAAAATATTTTGGTAAGTTTTAAATGTATTTTCATCAAAATGTGTATTAAATACACCAACTCGTCTCTATGATATACTTTTTTATGATTGGATATTTCACAAGACACCCTCTTCCGGAATTTAACGGCTTCTAAAAAATCTTACATCGTCATTATCATACATCGTACCGTCTTATATTAAATTCCTGTCCCTTGATTTGCAAGTTACTTGAATTAAACGAGTTGGGTTAAAAGGTTTTTAAATCACTACAAAAAAAAAATTGTGTCAAAGCGAAATCGTCGTCAGATGTAGTATATTATATTTAGTTCCGTATATTATCAACAATGGTAAATAAAATTTTCAATACTTCATACACTTACTATTAGCAATTATATATTTGCATTAAAAGTATATTAGTAAAGTAAATCTTTGAAATGTTTTAAACCGAAAAAATTATTTTATTAGCTTTATTTTATATTATTTACATGTCTTTCTGTTTGTATTTTTTCAATGATTTTCTTTAACCGGTTTGCATTTTATTGACATTAAACCTCCAGACATATTTGCAACAAATTGTCCGAAGTATAATTGTTCGTTTAAGAAAAAAAAAGGTGGTTTAATATTACTGCAGTTAATATAAAAATATTAATTTTTATAAAATGTAAATTGATACTTTAATCATTTATTTATACACTAAATAAATTAAGAATAACACGTAGTATTTTAAAGTATTTTCTTCATTTTATATTCATATTGGCAAACTTAGGAGAAAAACATACTAACAAAAAGTTCAAAGGAAGTATATGTATATATAAAAAAAATGCTTATAATTTGGAAACTGTCAGAAAATATAACTTTTTTTTTAATTAATTGCATTAATAATTAAGAAATATGATAATAAAACATATTGATTAGAGATAATAGAATTAAAGATGAATGATGATGATGCTGAGAACAAAATCGCTTACCGGATAAACCAGGCAACTGATGACTTCGCAGGTCGCTATCAGAACCAGTGCGGAAAGAAGTATTCTCATTTTGTTAGAGTTTGTTAAATTGATCACTTCACAATGTTGGGGAAAACTTCCGTGAGATGGTGGGCTGTGCTGCTCGGGGCTGTTTCGACGGAGTCGGGTAAATTGTGAATGGGGCGGGTTTACAAGGCCAGCTCCCTTTATAGGTCCAGTAAGTGTTACTGCGCACCCTCAGATGCGCTTTCACGTTCCTACGTACTTATTACGTACGGATAGATGTTCAACCGACACAATTATTACATTTAAATTATGTTTCTTTCAACATATTAAACTAAAGAATGTTTTAATATAGAAATGAGTTTGAATGACATAGACACGACTTGTATTCAAAAATATCACTATTATTCCTTGATGATACATTATCATTTCTTAGTTTGAAGTTTTATCAACTCTTATTTATTGAGCAAATATAATGCGTATAGTAAAGATATGTTTAGTTAATATAGTTTGCATGAACACAAATTAGAGTTTATAAATTATTTGTTTAGAAACAGCCTGGAAAACAGCTCGAATAGTCGCGACTGTCTTAGTGTTTCTACATTATCAGATTAGATAACAAACATAGACAAGTAGACAGGCTCCTTTAGTTATTCATAAATAGAAACCAATTTTTCATTGATAGTTTTTCCCAATTTGTCTTCTTAATGTAGTTTTCAAATATGCAAGTCTTTATATAAAATTTTATCCTATTTACTATGCTAACCATATTATAATTTAGTATAGCATGTAGTATTAAGAGAATATTTTGTGCTATAATTGAAATATTTATGATAATATTTCACCGTTTAACCATTTGACTTGTAACGTAGAGGTCCCTGAAGAATTAGCAGCCCATTGAGTGACACAGTTTGAATGGTCCATAAATACACATTATCTCAAATTGATGTTAAGTGCACTTTATATTGATTGTTTTAATAAATCGTAATAGTTCTTGGAAACTAAAAGTATTATTTATGAAATATTTCAATTCGTTCATATATAATCTTTCAATGTTTGAAAAAAAAAAAAATAATAATTGAAACGGAGTGGCGAATGGCGAAGAAAGCTACTAATTAAATTTTTAACGTCTTCTACAAGTATTCATTATAAGGTTGGAATAACGTTAGAACAGAATTTTTTTTTATTATATTGTTACGTTATATACAAACAGTTGATTTAATTTGTTATCCGAGTTTATTCTCACGTGAACGTTATTTATTCAATTGAAAGATAAAATAAACCGTATCCTTTATAACTTTTAATCTATTTTAAGTAATGATAGCTCGCTTGCTGATTTTAATATTAAAAGTTAATGTCCTGAAGTTTGTACGCTGGTGAAAATCAACAAACCAGGATTTAAGCCCCTGGTACCGTAATCCACAGTTCATACAACAAAACTGGAGCCAGATAATTAACGTTGGGAGTTCTCTACTTGTTTTCCGAGAGTATATAATAGGATTTTTATGATATTCTTTTGTTATTATTTGTAAATTAAAATCATTATTTTACATTTAAAAAAAAATCAAAGTTATAAAGTATAAAGTAATAAAAACAGAATAAACACTAAACTCTTTAAAACAAATAATTTACTAGTGGTAGGTCTCTGTTGCTGGAGACCGTCTAGGTAGATACCACCGTAGCGCTTATTTCTTCTGCCAAACAGTACTATACAAACATTACAGTGTTCCGGTTTGACGGGCGCTGTAGCTACTGAAATTACTGAGGTAACCATCTCATGTCTCAAGGCGATGAGCGCAATATGGTGTTGTGTATAGCATCCCAGCTAGTGCCATATTGCTGTGGGCGGGTGTATCACTTTCCATCAGATGAACGTCCCGCTGATCTCGTCGGGTAAAAAACAGTAATTTTGAGGCTTATAATGGAATATTCCTATTTGCACGTCTATTGAGTAATTTATCTGACCACACCCCAATCGAGTCTACGTGTCATAGATTAATTAAAACATTAGATATAAAGCAATAGTTATTCGCCTCGTGTGTACAGTCATAATTTCATTTTATGTGGTAAGAGAAAGTAGTTTTCTCTAGTTCATATTAATCGGACCATGAGAACGGTGATTAATATACTGTATAAAACTATGTTGGTAATAAGAACGGAATGTATTTATATAAAATATCATAATCATCATTTCAGTCTGTCGTTGTTCACTGCTGAGCATCGACCATCCAATCAAGAAATAAAACTAATTTAACTTCTAGAAGCAAAAGTCTGGACCTTTTGATAATAGCAAATTGTGTGTTTTAAATTATTATTGATTTATAAGTGAACAGTTAGATACATTCATTAGTCTACTTTTACCCAAGGCACAGAAAAAAAAGGCATATAGTTAAAGTGAAGTAGTTAATTATGAATAACGTATTTATTCTGAAAAATTTGATAATTTTAAGACATTTTTAACAGACTATCTTAGATACAGGAATTAATTTCCGTTGAGTTAACACATTTTATAAATACTGTGATACAAGAGTTTAATATAAAGTTTGACACGTTAAAGTAATTAAACTTTGAAAGTCCAAGTGCAAGAAAGTTTGATCGCGGAAACCGTTCTTAGATATAAGTTTGAAACATTTGCTTTTATTAATATTAATATGATACGTCTCATAGTCAAATTAAAACGACGATAAGTTATAAAAACTTAATGCTAAGTATTAAATATTCTACGTTATCTATTTACAGAACAGCTCTGATTAAAATAAACTTTCAAAATCAACAATTTAGGCTGTATATACAATTCCCTTTAAAGTTACTTAAAATAACTTGAGCGGAGCTATTCAGTAAGCGATAATATTATCCAAACACTAAAATTGTTTGGTTTCTCTTCGTATTATTAAACAATAAAGATTTTCAATTTTAGATATTTCTATTTTTTTGTGGTAGAATATTTTATATATCTGTAAGGGTAGCATGTTGAAGAAAAAGTGGTGAACAATCGGCTATACATAATGATATGTTGACTTTTATCATTATTATAATATTCTATACAGAACGTGGGGGTCTTCTACTCGTCTAAACTTGTTCAAGTGTAGAAACGATACGTTTATCTACGGTTTGTCTTTGAAATTATGTAGTTAACTGATGATAATGTCTTCGGTCTACTGCCAGCTCCGCCTTACACTATTCTATTTGCCTCACCAATTTTTTTATACAACCCCTTCACTACTCAAACTGTAAGGCTTTGTATTGAGCATTGACCATATATACGCAGCTGACAGTAAGGCTTCCTTTAAGCGACATCTATTTTCTCTTTTCCGACATGTCAGCTATCAATAAGTATGTACGGTTATATTTATACAGATATAACCTTCTATTACTATATACTTACTCATAATATTGTATGCGTTATATTTATTTTGATTTACATTTTATTATATGTAATAATCATTATATAAGTAAGATATTTCCGTTTATGTAGACTCATCACGATATCATTGCAGCCATAAAGCTTCGAGACTTGAAATTTGTTAGTAAAATTTCTTCTACAGAGTATGGACCAGCTAAGAACAGATTTTACGAAATATTACTCCCCAAAAGGGGTTGCGGTGGTGGTATATAATATTTCTGACTAATTTCAATTCTTAATTTCATATGTAATTATATATTACGGTCAGCGAAGTGGGAGAGGAACATCTACTATGTTTTATACTTACAAGTAACTACACCTTTACTTTCTTTGTTGCTTAACACTGTGTAGATTGGGAGAGAATGCCCTTTGGTATTAAGTTCGCCCTTCTGTACAATTGTGTGCAAAAATTTTTAAAAAATTTAATGTATAATCATCATCATCTCAGCCGATGGACGTCCACTGCTGGGCATAGCTTTAAAAAAACATATTTTTTTTTACCTTTTCAATTAAAATATTGTTAACATGCGTATTGACGAATTGCTTAAACTTGAAGTGGGTCGAACTTATTGCTCGTCTCTTCAAACGGTTATTTTGCAATTCTGGCAAATATAATAAAGCATGAAGTTGGGTCACAGGCAATTTGCAAAATCTGGATAATTATCGTGCAAAAGAGACGGAATAGTTTTTTACATGTTTCTAATAATAATTTTATGTAAATTAGGTTTATTTTAATTGTATTTTATGACGTCTGGTAGAATATTTAATGGATCATTTTAAATGTTTCTTGCATATTACACTTTTATTACTATAGGCGATAATGGATATCGGTATTTTTATTTTCAGTCGTAACCTTTAAGCACTTAAGGTTTTATAGTTCTAGATATTGCTGTGTTGGTCGTCTTATTCATTTACTCAAAGGCTGTTTCTTGTGGTTAAAGTGCCGAATATCGATATGAGATCACGTCAGCCTATTATGAATAGACCTCTTGAACCATGGAAGTTGATAGGAAGGAATAATAATTTTTACGAAGTTTAAGATACATACTTTTAATTTTCTCTACAGATTGTTTACCAAAACTTATGACTCAAAATCCAAAGACAAATAAACTCGTTGATTTCAATTAATGTTATTAAAACTATTAGTAAATAAGAAAAATCTCATATGTAATAAATGCCGAGATAAATATTATTAATAACTAAAATGTCTAATCTAAATACTAACATTTGCCAAGTTTAAAAAGATTATGAAAACACTTGGGTTCTAAATATTTGTATATAAAAACTATAGTCTAATTTATAAGGTATAAGTTTTAATAAGCATTAAAGAATACGTGTCTCTTAGGGTATATAACCTGAGCGAAATATGAGTATATGTTTGATACTACATCAAACAATATTTGAAACAATCGTACAAATATGTCAAGACGGAACGATAGGAGTGGAACTTTGAAAGCGAAATCCATTATACGGCATTTCCAAAGTGTAATCCGCCTGGACTTCACTTGGACTCGATGGAAAATCAACTACAGTTATAGAAGACGAATCCGCTGGTGGAAATTCGGACGGTAAAATTCCAGGATAGACAGAGTACAACCTGTCTTCAGATCTCGCTCTCATATTTTCAATGATATTTGGTTTCCAAGTCGTATTTACTTCATGTTTGGTTGTTTTAGTTTGATCATTAGGATCTTCACCCTTATCTGACTTCGAATTTGATTTCGGTGATGAATTATGAGGTATAATTGATGATGGGAGGCTGAACGGAGTCATTGTTGATGATAGCCAATCACCTATGCTTCTTTTTTCATAATGTTCGAAAGGATAAGAATGATAAAATCCATAGTTCACCGGACTAGAAGCAATCTGGAACAGAACATCTGTTAACAGGTTATAATCGTAACATATTAGTTAGTGCTTTAAGCATTAGTTGGTGTGATACATATTTAAAAGTATAAATTAGTAATAATAATGGACGTTGAAAACAAATGGAAAGAAGCTATTTACTATATCTATTATGTGAATTCATACCTTTGCCCTCTCATGATACCCATCAAAACTAGTATCTACCTAAAAGAGAATGTTAAATTTTTAATTCCGGGTTAGTGTTGTTAATCCGCAACAGTTAAGCTCGTCACGTTAGTACATTTTAAATGAAATACTACATAGAGTAAGTTGAGGTATATCTAAAATAAAAATACGTAACAACAAATACTTAAAAGAAATAGGAATTTACCTTTTTCAGCCCTTGTATTGAGGCAAGTATTAATGCCATTTTTGCTAAAAGAAGTGCCTTTCCTCCGAGTACTCCCAGGAATTGAAATCCCATAGGAATAAATACCATGCCGATGGAGACAATTCCAAACATCATCATGGTCATTAGGTGATGGCGCCGTCGTCCACGAAATTCCACTAACAAAATAAATGGGCATCATAGTTTAGTATTATAAAGTATTCTCTGTTTAGAAATTTAGAATAATGATTAGGTGTGTATGAAAGCATACTAAAAATTAGGTATTAGATTGATCGTTTCTGAAAGTATATTTTTATAATATCATGTCTCCGAATAACAGCCCGATGTGATTTTGTGCACGTTGTTATTTCTATTTACCTCTATCTATCATTTTCGTGTCATCAAATTCTATTTTGATGACGTGAGTCCGAAGTATTTTCGCAATACGTTGCAGAGCAAGCGAACGCCACTCTCCTTCTTCTATTTGCTTCTCCGTCCATGAGCTGTAAGCACAGATTATAATTAGTACAACAGTAAGAAATCGTAAAACCAGTTGATGTCCCAATATTTAAGTGCAGTACAAGGTAATAATTGAGAAAAATATAACTAATATTCTGCGTCGGTTCGAAAACGTTTGACCTTTACTATGATAGTTATAAAGCATCATATGTAATTATAGACATTATTTAGCAGGCACTAGAGGAAAGGCTCACTATTTGATATTACTCCGTCGTCAATATAATTTTAACCAATTACTAGATTTTAGTGCAATTTAATGCATTAATAACAAACTGTTCGTGTAAATATAGAAAATAAGGAGTAATTCGGTTGAGTTTTCTATTTCATTCAATGAAACTACCAGAGTAACTAAGATATGTACTTGATTGTTATTGATATGTTTAGCTTTAACAATACAATGGCTATTAAAGATGTTTACTAAGCACCTCTTCGTGCTTTTTTTTAATAATTTGACTAGCTACATCAGTCTTCAAACAAGACCACAGTAATTTTTACACACTTCGCCGCTAAAATTGACGTCGCAAGACGGTCGTAGGCGTATAAATCTAGGCATTAGTATTTACTTGCCCCTGCAAAATCAGAGACCAATTAATAATAAAAAAAGGTTGAAATCTGTTAAGTTAAATATTATATTTATGATGTCTGTGCCAAAATTACATTGTTATAAATGAATTTCCGTTAATGATGCCTATCGTCATTGTTTCGTCACATGTCTGTAACTGGATCATTGTTTTGCGCAACATTAATATGAAACCTGCATATAATGCGGTGTAAGCATTGTTCGCCGGTCAATAACACGAAATTAAGTCGAAACGAAGGCGTGTATCAATTACAATTAAACGAATACAGGCGAAGAAATTCCATTCGCAGCTATAATTTTATCGATGGTTATATACTAATAAGTTTGATGTACCTACAATTTAATCTAGGTCTTCTACGATGTTATATTTAGCAAGTTCTATTAATAGTAGGTTATCATAAAGTTCTAACAACATGGATTTTAATAATTTTAACTATTTCCTCTAAATTTTGTTACCTTGAACTGTTGTTTGACATAGCATTTCCAGTTCCGTCGACTAATTCAAATCTCACTAAATTTACTCCATCTGCTATAGGGATGACGTCGGAATCTAATGATCTATCTAAAGCTATAAGAGCTTTTTTTTTCATGCATCTAAGAAATTTTGGAAAGTAATCCTTGTAGTCAATAACATCCTTTACATCTGCCAACTGAAATATAAATTAACGTTATTTTTTAAACACTAAAAAAATGAATTACTCGTTTTATATTTTAGTTTAGTATGATAGAGAGAGAGAGTCTCTTAATGTTTCCACAACGGAGACATATTGAAAAAAAGTTGCTTTGGAATTATTAAAATCATATCCTCAATGAACGAGATAATATTATTCTTAAAAATATTCTTAATTTTGTATTACTTTGCCAAGACTCCTGAATAAATAATGAATGATAAGATATAAAGATTTTTAGAGACAAATTTTGTTTAAGTAATTTATATCATGATATCGATTCACGCGGGTTTCCTACCTTTTTTGAGCAATCTCTCCATATAATTTTCACAACATCTGCACCTTCTAGCCATAAATCTGCTATGAAGTGACTTAAATATGCTTCAGACTCCGCAATTGGATCCCCACGACAACTGATCAATAAGATTAATATCATAAATGATACACGCATCATTTCTGTATTGAATAACGTTTTTTTCATTATGATGTTAAGCTAAACATGTCTTGGCAGATGAAAAATTTACTGATCTGAAATGAGTAATTACTTTAATGTTAATGGATAAACAAAGTTTAAAATTCTTATATAACTAATCAGAATATTAAGTTTCTTTTTTACATTTATAAAATTCTTTGTTTCTAAACACATCGGAAAATATTGTAGTCCGGAATGGGTGGATGCAAGAAGCTGAGGATTGCATTTGGTGGAAGACATTGGGGAAGGCCTATATCCAGCAGTGAATGAACAAAGGTTGATAGTGATGATGATGATGAAACGATTATTATTTATTGGGTTCTCTGACGAAGTTTAATACATATTTAAACATACAGTCAATCTTAATGAAATCTATTGTCATTATAAATTAAAAAATAAGTTTTCTTTGGGTAGAATCCAAAGGAATATAACGAAGTATAAAATATTTGAATTTGAGATTTTTTTATTCAATTAAGCGACTAAACGAGGGGGACGTACACCTGATGGTAAGTGATACTCCTGCCTATAACGACGTGGTGCTAGTCTGGATTATATATACAGCACCACATTGTGCCCGTCGCCTGAAAAGTAAGATGTTACGTCTCGTTACCCCAGTAACTACACTAGCTACACCGCCTTTCAAACCGGAACACAGTAATGTTTGCACACTACTGTTTGACAGAAGAAATAGACACTGCGGTACCTACCTAGACGGTTTCCGGCAACAGAGACCTAGCACCATATAAATATGTTATTTTAACCGAGCAAAAAATTTTGTAATAACTCTGTAATCATGTCTAACCCATTTCATATCTTGATTAAAATTATAAACAGGAATGTGTTGAAACTACTTACAACGATGTGTTATATGTTTAAACATGTTCAGTGTTCAACATTTAACGTTTGCTAGATATTACCATATACACTATTGGTCGAATATTTACTTTAAATTTACATTATCAACGGATCTAACATTATGTCTATCATCAATATATTATCAGCGCGTAATCATTAAATAAAAATAATTAATAAATAATTGCTATAGTATACCTGTTTATAATTCATAGATTTTTATATTAGCCAGAAAATTAGGAGTTTGTAATAAAAAATAATTAAGTACATAAGTATATAATATATAAGTACAAAGGTTATATAGATATGTTATAACTAAAAATATCTCTATTAAAAGAAATATTCAAAAATTAAGAGATATACCGAAAAGGATAAAAATATAATATATAGTTCCTTAAATACAACATAATACAACATCTATATTTTAAGATCATCATTTCCTACTACCTTCATCGACAAAAGCATTTTTGGTTCGACTCAGTGGCGAGATGAGGAGGATATTATACTGATGGTGAGCCATATTGCTGTCCATAACAACGTGGCGGCCTTCAAACAGAACAGCAATAATGTTTACAACAATTCACTACTTGGTAAAGAAAATGTGTGCTACTGAAGTATCTACCGAGACGGTGCCTGAGACCAACCACCAGAAAAAATTCTAAACTCACTTAAATAACCATGGAAATTTATGTAACGTTTAACATAGTGTGTCAGAATAATATTAATATTTATTTGATCTTACCGCTTATAACGATGTACACCAAAGAATGTTTTAACCTTAAAATGATTTGTCGCATATGATCTAAAATACTAAAGCTTTTCCTGTCAAGGTGAAGGCTCGAGTGAAATGCCTGAATAACCACTGAACATTATATGGTGCTTACTGACATAGAAAGTAAACGGTATTCTGTGCAATCATGAAGCAAATCGTGTCAATTGATGTCCGTACACATGTATTTGTGGAACGCACCACGGAACCCTAATTGACATTCATTGATATATATACTCGTTCATACCTGACGACTCCGTTCGCATAGTTTCAAATTAATTAATACATGGACACACTATACGTACGATAAATCTAAGTTAACTTAATTTACTTAATTTTTATTTAAGTTATTAACTTTACTGATAGCAGGTCTCTGCTGTCGGAGACGGTCTAGGTAGGTATCACATCTCACCGAATAGGTTCCTGCCATATAACGATGAGACTCGGTAGCCGTGGATTGGTTGCCCACGCTGAAGCTAAGCTGACCTCGGCTTCGAAGGAAGCCTTGACTGCCCTTCGCAGCCGTGATGCAGTCGCGGAGGGAGACGAGTGTCGGTATTACGGTCCGCTGGTCCCCCTATCCTTCGCGGTCGTATAAAGGCTGGCAGCGGAACCCAAGTCTAGAGCCGCCGCAGAGAATCGGGAGAGTATTTTCTTTTGGCTCCTGTAGGCTCTGGGTGACGGATTTGGAGGGATTCGTTGCCCACGTGATTAAAGGAGGCCTAGAGTAGGGCGCACTGTATGTTCTGGCACGTCCTTATAGAAGTGCAACGGAGGGGCTCTTCTCTAGAGATAGAGCTGCGCAGTGCAGCCGGTGCTGGCGGAACGAAAAAGTGTGCGAAAGCGTTCCTGTGGCCCCGCCGTAAAACGACGACGGTGGAACATCGTGGGGGTTTTAGTGTAGGTAAATCCGACATAACTTTACCCTCGCGAGGACAGGTATGTAAAATCATTTACCTCAGATAAAACAAATAAAAAACTAGGTAACTTCGAAGCGCCTATTCCTACCGCCAAATATAATAGTAGTATGCAAACATTACTGTCTTCCGGTTTGAAGGGCGCTATAGCTGGTGAAATTACTGGGGTAACAAGACTGAATGTCTTATGTATCAAGGCGACGAACGCAATGAGGCGCTGTGTTTGACATCTTAATCAGCACAACGTTGTTATGGGTGGAAGTATCACTTACCATCGGATGCACCTCTCGCTACCTAGTCTACTACTTTGTTTTGATAAACCATCTTCGCTTAAACTTTAATTGGACAAAAGGAAAATTTGGAAACTTCCTTTTCGCAAACGGTTAATTAAATAAATTAACTACGTATAAAGGCTGACGACAGTATGAGCGTTTGTCACGGTATCCTTACTAAGATTTTTTAAAATATACACGAGAAAGATTATCCCAAATTTTATTTCTTAAAGACTATTGAAAGATTATTTAGTATAATTTCATCAAAATAAACACGACTGAAAAAAAAGGTACAAAGAGTTTAAAAAACAATATCTCCTATATTGAATTTTAACAAAGATTTATTCGTCAGGGACATTGTACTCCTTTGTACAGCCACGTAGATGAATAATTCAAGCGTTCAAAGGAAAATTCAATGTTATGCAAATTTCGGCAATATTTTTTTAGGATTATTTCTAAGAGAAAAACGAATTATAAGCAATTCGGATCTAATTAGATTCGGTTGTGAATACAACGTTAAAATAGTTAATTATTGAATAGATAATGGGGCCTAAATAATTTAAAATTTTGATATTGAACGTTTTTAACTCTGAACTAACTGTACGTATTATCTTAAAGATTAAATGGCAGATGAGACGTCGTAGTTATGAAACATAGCAGTGTATCGAAGTCATCCCGCGAGGAAGTTTTTCACCTCACGCGCTAGAGACCTGAAGAAACACGACGAGTAGTACAAATATATAAGTAAATATGATAGAAATAGTAGATTTTACATATAATTTATACAAATATCGGTGGTATAAGTACATATAATAATCGTACTGAGCAAAGTTACTCCAAAATAAACGCCATCTATTTTACATTACCGCTTACCATTAAGTATACCTTAGTTTTGATGATTATTATATATCGGTTTCTTTCGCTCTTTTACTCACTCGTCCTCGATTAACATATTAAGTCATTTAACTCTTTCGTTAAAAATACATAGCTGCTAGATATCAGATCTTCCAATGTCTTTCTCCTGGTTTCTGTTTAGCACATCCTGTTTAACCAAATCGACGGTCCATCTAGAAGAAAGACGTCTTAAATTCCTTCGTACTATACCTATGAGCTTTTACTTCATGATGTTTTTTTCCTATCCTAGTAAGAGTTCTCATATGGGGTCCGAAAATTATCGTAATGTATACGCAAAGGTTAAAAATATTTCTTATAAAAAAAAATTGATTTTCTTTTGAAGATAAATGTTAAAAAAGTACGACTTATCTCAAAGTTGGATTAGCTCTAAGTAGCTGGAAATGCTCAATTACTTTATCTTTCGAGTAGGCTTCTTGACAGTAATAAAAGGATCTAAAGGATATTTAATATGTCCTCTCGATTTAACGTCTAGGGTACTTAAATGACTAAGTAGTTCGTTTTATTCATATAAAACTGTTCAATGGCTTTCTGGACAACCCTAAACCTTTCTTTTGATTTTCATGTTGAGTTATTTTTCATCGAGAACATAAAAGATATATTTTCTCAAAAAACATTATGAAAACAGGCTGAGGTTTTTTATTTAGTTGTTTTCTAAAGGAGGAATCTTCAGTTTGTGTTACACGCATTTACCCAAATTTAGATTACAAAAATTTATACCTTGTTGAGTAGTTACTTACTGATGTTTCTCTGTTGCCAGAGACCTAAGTAGGTCTAATCTCCTGCTGCAGCCGATAAACAGTAGTTTAAAAACATTATTGTATTCCGGTTTGAAGAGTGCTGTAGCTAGTGAAATTACTGTGGTAACGAGACTCAACATCTTATGTTTAAAGTCGACGAGCACAATATGGTGCTGTGTGTAACATCATTACTAGCGCTGCTTTGTTATACGCGGATCTCTTACCATCAGTTCAACGTCTCTATAGTCTGGTCACGTCGTAGAAAAAAAAAGAGATGATGAGGTAAATTTTTTTAATATTTCTTATTTGACTAAGTTTACTACTTTGATTATCTGGTTTCTTCACATATTTAGCTATTGAAATGGGTTTTTTTGTGATTTTCTGCGTGGTTTTATACAGAATCTAGATATTGAATTATTCCTTGTATACTTAAATTACTATGGTACTATGATTTTTGTTATTATATAAAATTTATGTTATTTCTTATAACATTATTTCGTTTTTGAGTCAAACGAAAGAAACTATTTCGAATATTTACTTTCAATACAATTTTCTAAGATACAAAGCAGTTGATGAATTATTTACATATTTTTTTTATTCTGTGTTTTAGTTGAACTAATCTCTACTTAGAGGCTAAGTGAAAGATGGATCACAGCAGTTACAATGTATTACAATCGAAGTGACACATTTTTGCCAAGTTAACATTATCTTTGAAACTACATAATGTAGATTTTACGATGTGACCGTTGCCTAAACTTTAATAAGACATATTTTATTACTTTATTATAACAAATTGGGTCAGGCTGACATATAAAAAATACTTTTAGATTCATAACGATGTTATGTTAGGTAATTTTTCATATTATTTGCAAAGACAATGGTGATTATTACTGCAAGCATTTTCAAACCGTTTACGATGCGATTTTAGCATTAGCAGTTAGGTTGCGATCAGCAAAAGTCTCAGTGACTTTAGTGGAGTGTTATCTGTAAGTTGTGTTTAACATATCCTTAATTGCTTTTGTAAATTTATCGAATAAGCACATGGTAATCTAGATTGCAATAATTCTATATATATTTACATTGTTAGAAAGTTTTATGTTCATGTTACAAACGGTATAAAGAATTTAAGACGTTTAATATATATTAAAATGTAATATTACATCGATGTGGTTCAGACTACTACTTGGTGTATTAGATATTATTGCGGTGACGTTATTACTATATCATCATTTTGTCGCATGTGGTTATTGCTTTAATTTGCGATACCATCGATAGAAACTCGATAACAGTTCAGTTTCATGACGGTTTATTTTGATAACTCCTACGCTATTTATGATATAACGTAACAAATATTTCATTACTTACTATTGTAATAATTCAAATTCAAGGTTTAAAATCGGAAAAAGTATGAGGAATTTGGTTAATTAATAAATTAAGTTAGGCAAACATAAAATGATTACAATGCCATTTATTGTGATTATTAACTTACACAAATATCGTGAATATTGAAGAGGATTTCAAATATGAAATTCTTTGACGATTTTCATGAAAAAACATAATCGTATTAAAAATTACATACACACTATAGCTTTTTACTAGATATCAAAACGAGACATACAACTTCAATTTTATTTTTAATAAAAGGTTCTACTTTTTACTCTTACCCTAATCAGTAGTATTAAATTAGCGATTTTAATATGAATGGTTGTAACATGTTTGTAAATTTATCTAGGACCTGATACGTATAAGTCTTTTATTGAAATATCTGCTCATACGACTAAATTTTTCATTGTAAAGTAATACATATTTTATGTCAATAGTAAATGATATTAATTACGACCGAAACTTTCAATGTAGCACAATATTTCAATATGTACATGTCTTCTAAGATAAATTCGACTTTGGTTTCGAAAAGAAATGTATCAAAAATTTAGGGGCAATTTACATGTTTTTGTACTAAACCATATTACGATTTTGTGATCTCCTTTTCAGAATAATCTGGCGTTGTACGAAACCATGGTTGAGAGCAATAACAAATTAAGGAGTACCAACAGTCAAATTGGATTACTACCATTGGATTTAGCAGAATCAAAGAGGAATGGTAAATCTTGAGTTCATATTAAACTCTGTAAAACAAACTTTTGAAGACCTCTAATTAGGATATACTGATCGAATAAGCTATTTGTGAATGTGTGATCAGTTGATTTAACTTAATTATACATATTTCGAATTAGCAATAGAAACTGACATTTGATAATCAAATATAATTTCCGTAAGTTTTTTGTACGTTACTGATTTCCAATCTTTGAAAAATTTGTTTAGAATCAATCATTGATAAAATAAAAATAATGCGTTAATATGAAACGTTACTGACAATAGATTTCAAGCTATTTTACTGGAATATGATAAGAAATTAAATATTAGCCTACGTAAAACACTATCGGAAATAAAATGAAGATCTACCATTGTCAAATTAAAAATTTATGAGCTCATCTAGATAATGCTGAATTTTAGGTTAGCTTTATATGTTAGTAAAATAAGAATCACCGAATGTAACTGTAGCCTCTAGGATTCATCCATTTGATATCACACCGGCGTATTCAGTGACCCTACATCGAAAGGGTCCCAATGGTAACTAATATGCTTATTTATTTTATTTTAATTCCTTATATACCTTTATTTTGCAGATCGGAAAGTTTATCACAAGTGTTTTTATCCAACTTTCCAAAAACTTATCGTCATAATTATTCTAATAGTTATAGTCGGCGGCGCTTTGATTTGGATATTGAAGTGGTTGGAATGTGCTGGTAAGAAAAGAATTTTTCCGACTTTAGAGATTGGCGACTACATTTTTTAATAAAATTATTTTACCTTACAGATTATTTACGCAATTCTAAAATAATCATGTATTCTGAAATTCATGACAATTCAATCAAAACCTTAGTTCAAGACGATGTCATAATTCAGGTTAGAATTCGAAACGAGACAACAAAATCGGGAAAGCGTAAAAAGAGACAGATAGGGGAAACAATTCGTCAACCCGAACACGTGAATGAACTTTTATTTGACGAATCTGCTATTCGAGGTGCTAGAAAAATAATTAAAGAACATAAAATGTTATGTAATGAAAAAAATCATCAACAAATATGTAGAGACTTGGTTTTGAAGCTGCAGAAGTTAACAAAAGACAACGAAGGCGAAAAGGAAAAGAGAATTGAGTCGATGAGAAAACAAAAACCATCAACGGAAATTTCTAAACGAGAAACATCAAAACCTAGATCTGAAAATTTATCAGAACTAAAAAGCGAAAACGATCATATACATCAACACGAACATTCTGATTCTAAACTGACTGATACGTGTCTTTTGGCCCGCCTTTTAAAAGAAAGTTATCCCCATTTAGGTGGTAGGTAAATTTTTCAATAGATATTCAAATATTGTTATAAATATAGTTTTTTTAACAACAAATGTATATTTCAGATTTAGAACAGTCAATGCAACAAAATATTCCACAGACAAGGTAAAACTACATACCATATTTTTTTTAATTGTAGTGTTTGTAGTACAACGAGTTAATAAATGTCTCCACTCAGCTCTTGATGTAGCAGATTCAAGAATTACAGTGCTGATATTATGTGGAGTCAAATTAAAGTTTTTTTAACTAATTATTTACGATTTTAGATACGCTTCACCGTATTATAAAGTAAATGAAAGACGGAATTATATACACCCACAAGACGTTGAAATAGCAATGCAGTTAATGTCCAAGTAAGTTTTTGTAATTAAAGAAGAAGTCTTATAATATATAAAAACTCTATCTTAACATATGTTTAAATTTAAAAAGCCATAGCCATTTTAAAAAAGTTAAACTAATTGGTTATTCGCCCAAGTAACATATTATCCTTATCTGGGAGGATAATAGCCCGGGTAGGCTTTGTCTTGGCGGTGGGGCTCAGTAGCTGTGGATAGGTCACTTACGATGAAGCTAAGAGAAATCTACTTGGCCGGTTCGATGTGGCTGCTCCAGGTGAGCTCCACGAGCTCACCTCGGATATGTGCCGGTGGGCTGTGGAGGCAGGCTTGTACTGTCCTCGCAGCTATGATGGAGCCGCGGAGTGAGAGAAGTGTTCGCCCCTCCCTACCCTCCGTGACTAAGTGGTGCTGCACTGGTTTTGCGTTTTTCCGCTCTCTGTCCTCCGCGGCTGTATAACAGTTGGCGGCCTAACCCAAAATAAGATCCGCCACAGGAAATCGGGAGAGATTTCTTTCTTGGCTCCCATTGATTATTGGTGACAGATTCGGAAGTATCCCTTGCCCACTTGATGATAGGAGGCCTAGACGAGGGCGCGGTGTATAATCTAGCACGACTTTACAGAAGTGGAAAGTAGTGATGGATTTCTCCCCTAAGATGGAAATGCGGGTTGCAGCCGAGGCTGGCGAGTTTGCGGAGGTGTGCGAATTGAAACTCGTGCCCCTACCGTTAAGCGACGATGGTAGAACATAGTGAGGGTGTTAGTCGGTGCAAGTCCGACATAACCTTTCTTTGCCCCCGCGAGGGAAGGATCGAAGGCATATCCCTCACGTAAAAAAAAAAGAAAAGTTCTTCTAACTTGGCAGGGTCATGCAGTTTGCCTAATTTTTACTTAACTAACTTCAATCAATATTGTTATTCCTAGTTATATTTAGATGAATCTTCTCTTTCGGGGAATATATTGTAGTATATGATAGTATTTACTAAGTTTTTTACGCGGTAATGTTAATGTTACGCCAGTTTTGTAGAAGTCAAAAAATTCTGTGATTTTATATATCTATCGGTCATAACTTATATTTTGATCCCTGTTTATATTTACAGATCTGAACAGAGTTCTACAGAGATTAACGATAACTTATTCATGAAAGACACAAATTGTTCAGAAGGCACAGTGCCATGCTCAAACGGAGAAGCTTGTATACCTAATAGTCAATGGTGTGATGGTAATGTTGACTGCAAGGATATAAGTGACGAGGCAAGGTGCAATTGTAAATCTAGAGTAGATATATCTAGAATTTGTGACGGTTATTTCGACTGTCCCTTTGGCGAAGATGAAATGGGATGTAATGGTAAATATAGTGATATAAAATGAAATAATTAAAACAAATGATTCTTCATACATAAGTGATCTTTTCGATCACTTATTATTCAATATATTTAGTTTTTAATAAATATGAATTGGGAGATTGGAGTAACCTACTCCAATCCTCCAATTCATATTTCGACTTTGTTATTGTAGTGTGTCTACAAATATTTTTTTTACTTCAATGTAGTAGTAGAGGAAAAAGAATAAAGAATGTAATTGTTTACTAATTATAAGGTAATAGTCTATTATTAATAACATTCTATTTTTATAAAAAAAGGTTGTCATGAAAATATGTTCAGTTGTGGTGATTCCGAAGATAGTTCACAAATTATGTGCTTTTCTAAAGAACAAAGATGTAACAATGTTGCGGATTGTCCTAATCGTAAAGATGAAATTGACTGCAGCTTACTGGCGCCTAGTTTACATAAAAAACCGGTAAGTATACAGATTTCTAAATAATTTTATGTCAGGATATACATTTCAAAGTACAATTTAGAATTGATGATATAATCGTATTTTAGATACAATAGTAATCACCACGTATGCTATAATTCGAAAAATTTGTTAACATAAAAAAAATTTGAACGAGTAAACATTAGTATTGAATAAACTTATAAGTAAGCTTATTTATTTCTTTTTAGCTATTTGCCGTTTCCAACACGGAAGGTTTTCTTCATAGAAATTTTAAGGGAGTCTGGTATCCTGTATGTAAAAATCCTTATATGTGGGCTCATGATGCATGTCGCCGAGAAACGGGTTTAATAATACGGTAAAAAAAAAGTATTATTTTTAATGCATAGCGGCATAATGATTATACTTTTAAGTGCTGAAAGGTAAATCCCATTTCATCAAAACACCCACAGGTGAAATTTGTGAATATCACCACCGAAATTCATTTATTAACATCTAAAACAGATCGTTGTGCCATAGTACCGTTTGGTGGTAGAAGTGTGCAGCAGTACTTCCCAAAATAATTTCCTTCAGAAGAAGTTTACATATAGACATAACTAGTGTATATCAAACCCAGATGTCAATTAAATCTATGTGTGTTTTAGGCCACCTTTTATTCAATTGGTTGACGTAGATCCTCTAAAAAGGATTACATATTTAAACACTGGTCACGGCGGCTTCGTACATACGACTAATACATGCTTTAACTCATCTGCGATCTACGTTACATGTCCCGACTTATTATGCGGGACGAGAATGATAACAACCGGCAAATTACTACGCCAGGTGGGTTTGATTATTTGAAGTTCAATTTAACGTTTATAAACGACTATATTAATCATGATTACTTTTTTGTCTACAATGACCTAACCCTTAATCTAAACTTCACATGTTGTTAAGCGACAATAAGACCGTGAATGTTAAAGCATGCTCGCTCAATATACGCTCATAAGTTGGCAATCGGAATAAAGAAATGTCATATCGCAGCAGTTTTACCATATGAAGGTGGTACCCATCCATACAGAAACTGTACTAGCGGAACTTCACAAGATGAACCTTTGGTATCGAACCGGGGACCTTCGAGTAACAAAGCAAACGTGTAGCCGTTGCGCGACGAAGATAGTCCACGGCAATTACATAACTAAGACAATTGTATTAAAGTTTAGTTATTCTTTATATTGATTTCCTTTATAGGATCTTTTCATGGAAAGAGACCTTTACGGACGTAATAAAAGATATTTAATGAAAGAACCATACTCGTTGATGTTATACGGCAATCGGTATAAGAGACGTGCTTTTAATACAACTGATAATTACAAACCGCACACAAACTATAACAGAAATAAAAGAACGGAAACTAGAGTTGTAGGTGGAAGACCAAGTCAGCCAGCAGCATGGCCATGGGTTGCAGCGTTATATAGAGACGGGATATTTCATTGCGGCGGAGTGATAATAAACCAACATTGGGTAATGTCGGCAGCACATTGTGTTCACAAGTAAGTTGTATAATGAAAGGGGTGTAATGGAACCTTTTTCTTAATAGTTCTCATTACTAAAATAAAATAATAAGTGTTTTTTCAAATATGCCGGCCAGTAACAGAAGCGCGAAGCTTCTGCTATTTAATCACTAGAATACCAGCAATAACTGTTATTATTCATGTAACGGTATTAATACTTGTTTGCAGGTTTTGGAAGCATTACTTCGAAATACAAGTAGGAATGCTTCGTCGCCTTTCTTTCTCGCCACAGGAACAAAACCACCGAGTGTCTCATATAATTGTCAACCAAAATTATGACCAAGAGGATATGACTAACGACCTTTCCTTGTTGCGAATTAAGCCTGCTATTCAATTCAGTAGATGGGTTCGTCCAATTTGTTTGCCAGGACCAGAAACGGCAGGCCCTAACTGGCGCACTGGTCCGGATCCGGACACCGTTTGCACTGCTGTCGGCTGGGGAGCTACTGTTGAACGAGGATTAGACCGTGAGATTTATTTTATATAAAAAACCTATAGAACTAAGTATGATAAAAAGTATCTAATTAAACAAAATGAATAGAAATGTCATCGTAATGAATTTTAACACAATGGCGACAGTAAAATCTCTCTTTGCAGCTGATCACATGCGAGAAGTAGAAGTGCCTATTTGGAGCCATTGTAAACATAAACATGACGAAGCCGGTAAAGAAATTTGTGCTGGTTTGAAAGAGGGCGGAAGAGATACATGTCAGGTAAATATAGTAAGAGATCTATTTTCATGCTATACCTACGTACGTTATTCATTTAATTAATTTGAAGAACTAATTCTCAAATTTGAGAGTGTTAAACATTACAGACAAAATAATTAGCAGTACAAATAATAAGACAAAATATATTTTTTTAAAAGATCAAAATGCTATTATATCTATGCTATTATATATATAAATTTCTCATACATTTACTAGTATCTTTTATATATTGTGACTTTTTTATTTGTACTACTAATATAAATTGCAGGGAGATAGTGGAGGACCATTACTTTGTAGAAATCCAATGAATTCCGAACAATGGTATGTAGCCGGTATAGTTAGCCATGGAGATGGATGTGCGCGAGAAAATGAACCTGGTGTTTATACCAGAGTCAGTATTTTTGTAGACTGGATAAAATTTCATATTTGTAAGTATGTTCACTTACTATGAGAATATCTTTTTTTTTATTTTTATTAATTTAATAACAAATGTTCATTAATAACTCATAATTACTCGTTAATTATTATAGTCTCTAAAAATTTGCCTTCGATACGACCTAAACAAGAATGCCCAGGCTTCAGATGTGAATCTGGAATTTTAAAATGCTTACCTGAAAAACGAATGTGTGATGGAATAATTGACTGTCTTAGCGGTGAAGATGAACTTAGTTGTGACATTCATCATTTAAAGTTATTGGACAATAACGTAATTAAACAACAAGATAACAATAAGATAGTTATTAAAGAAAAGTTAAAACAAAGACTAGAACGAAATGATGAAAAGATACAACAAAATTATTCCTTATCCATCGAAGATACAGCTAAATCAAATGATAACAATATTGTAAGTATATACAGTACAACAATAATTCCAAGTAAAGATTCAACTATTGGATTTACACAAGATTCTTTTACGGATAAAGAAACATCGACTTTAGCGAAAAGTAATATGAATAAGATGGGTCATGATATATATAATAACGACTTTAAACATCCTTCAACTATTGAGATTGCTGTTGATGATACCTCAGAAGAAACTGTCGTACAACAAACTTCTAACGAATATGTAACAACAGACCCTGTCAAGCAAAGTGAGCTGTTGGAAACACAAACAATGTCAATAGATACAACGAGCACTGTTTTAGACACTACGTCCTCCCTGTCAAAAGAGAAATTTGAAAGAAAAAATGGAACAGTCATTAAAGATTTATCAAATTTAGCAATGTTAAACACAAGTAATGAAATCACAACCACTAAAAATATTTTAGAAACTTCAGTGCCATACGAAGATTCAACGTATGAAAAGAAATCTTTTGAATCTGATCACATGACAAATTTTATTACCACAACACCATCACATTTTGTTGATGATGGTGTTCAGGCAACAACAAAAGGTGAAGTTACTTCCAATCGACAAAATGAAACAAATAAAATGAATACTGAGCTAAATAAACTAATGTTAAAAACAAATGGAACTACAAAATTATCCCTTGCAAAAACTAAAAAAAAATCAGAAGTGCCATTAGAATTTAAATGTAAACGGTAATTCACTATTTTATTCCACAATTACTTCACATTAATCGTGTTTTCATAATTATATTCCTTTCCTATTTCAGTATTCACCAGATTATACCATTTTTAGAACGATGTGACCATAAAGCTGATTGTGAAGATGGTACTGATGAACAAGACTGTACATGTGTTGATTTTTTATTATCATTTAATAAAAGTTTCATATGTGATGGAAATTATGATTGCATCGGAGGACACGATGAAGTAGATTGTAGTAAGTACAGAGCCGTTTTATGTATGAACTAAACTCATTTTCAATAGTATTGATGAAAGATTAATCATAAATTAATGATTTTTAATAAAAATTTTAGCTGTTTGCGATAAAAATCAATTCCTTTGCGGAAAAAGTGGATATTGTTTGCCACAACAATATGTTTGTGATGGAGAAGCTAATTGTCCTAATGCAGAAGATGAAAATGATTGCTGTAAGTCTATTTAGGTTATAACTTAAATTCCTACCAGATATATGGTTTCACATTTTTTGCTATTACATTTAATATTATTGTCCAATCTTTTTATTCATTTAGTATTATTTATGTAACATATCTTAAACGCCACATTGCGGAAATAACAAGGAGCGTACAATACCAATAAAGGGAAATATTTCAGTGATTTTTAAAATTTCTCAGTTATGTACACGTCGCAAATAGCCGAATAAAAATAATACGTGAGAAATAATTGTTATTGTAAAGGTAGATCCTTATTATACACTAAATTTTAAATTAATAAGCAAACTGATCGACTTATTTCAGTTGCATTGTCAAATGGTAAGGAGATTGATTTTGATTTTGACGGACGTCCAAAACTAAGATTATACGGATTTGTCTCAGTAAAGCATGACAATGTTTGGCACATTTTATGTGAAGAAAATTTAACATTGGAGCATCAGGAGAAAAAAGCTAACCAGATTTGTCAAGATCTAGGGTTCAGGTAGATTTTAATTAAGAATATATATTATTTAATTATGTTATGGTTTTGGAATCATCGGCTGATTAAATTGTTATATTATTTTTTACAGTTCAGCAAATAGACATGTAATAAAATATATAAATATAAAGGATGAAACTTTGGTTAACATGAAAACGGAAGAACATAGAAGCAAGCGTAACATTAAATCACCTATACATTTTACTTATATTAGAGCCAATACAAATGAAACTATTTCAGAAATACACATCAAAGAACCTGAAGTTTTGAAAGAACACTGTGTACCAAATGTTACGAAAACTTGCATGGCGCTCTACGTTTTTTGTGATCAATCACTATTTACAAATTTCAGTCATTTACAAAGTAATCCCCTACAAACAAAAATAGAAGAGAACATATTTCACACTTGGCCATGGATTGCAAAAGTTTATGTCGATGGTATATATAAATGTACTGGTGTTTTAATAGATCTTTCATGGGTTATTGTTAGTAATACCTGTCTATGGAATACGCTGTAAGTATTTGTATTAACTATTGGTAATGATGTTCACTTATCTTGTGGTTTAGTCATCATCATCTCAACTGATGGACGTCCTCTGCCGGACATCACTAAGGTTCAGTGTTTGTTAAATCGTAAATATTATAAAGATTACAGAACAGTAATAATTATAAAATATATTATAAGTTAGTAGTACATTTTGAGATGGGCTTGACCTTTGATAATGAAGATATTAATATTTAATGACTCTGATAAGTTCGTAAGATTATTTCGGGAATTATTAGATTCGTTGGAGAGTTTTTATTTGCCATTCATAATTAAAATAAGCAATGGTAATAAATGTATCGACATGTGAAGATCTTTTATTAAAAGTTATTAAACTTTTAGTCGCCAATATGTATCTGTTGTACTTGGATCACATAAAACTCTATCGTCATCAATTGGTCCTTACGAGCAAGTTTTTCGCGCGGATGCTAAAAAGGATTTATACTTGAACAGAGTAACTCTTCTTCATTTGGAAGGCAAAGCTACGTATTCAAGTATGGTAAAACCAATGTCAATAAAGCACACGTAAGTATTATGTTTTGAAAATAATATACTTTTTTAGCACTATTCAAATAATTAGCTTGATGTTTGTATTTTAGATACATGTCAGAAGGTAATCACACAACCTGTGTTGCTGTGGGTGAAAATAATAATAATAAAACAATTAGTATTTTATTACAAGAAACTAGGCGTAACTGTCCCGGTCAAAATAGATGCTTCGTGCGAAAATCAAATTCATCTATTTGTTCTGTAAGTCACAAAGAAAACTATTATTATACTTACGTTACTATTAATAACAAACTGCTATTAGCTTAGCTGTTAATAAAAATTAAATAACTCAAATATGGATTTGCTTTTTGAATGATTACATGCATGCTTACCACAGATTGTATAAAACATTTGTTAATATGTAGTACATTACGTATGTGCAGCATAATATTCAACTTCGTCCTTGGGCTGGAATCATCAGCTGTCACACTGACCAAGGATGGTATCCTGCCGCAACGTTCGTAGATAGTAGAGGAGAATGTGGAATAAATACTCACATTATAAGTACAGACATCGAAAATATAAGAAATGAAATAAAATATGTGAAAGGTTTGTTTAGCGTTGAGTACTTTTAAATCTTTTTTTTATGTAATTAGCTGTTAAGAAACACCATTTGAAACAAAATCTGCTATATGCCCAAAAAAGTCTGCAATAATTTTATTTACATTAACTTTACTATCGTTGTTTTTTAATTGCTTTCAGACAATGCTTTACAAGAATCAACACAAATAGATATAAATGACGAATGTGACGGCCAAAGATGTGGACGTGGAAAATGTATACAGCTACGTAATACCTGTGACGGTATAAGACATTGCGAAGACGGAAAGGATGAATCGGATAAAGCGTGTAATATCAAATCTCGTATTTGTTCAGAAGATCCACATCATAGTGGATGTGGTAATTTCGATTTTTAATTATCTATCCCTTCGAATTTACTAAAATACTGATATTGCTGCTTTCTGCGTTTTATACAGCAAAATTTAGTAAGCATCCAAAGCCAAAATTGTGCAATGAATATCATTGTGCATAAAGTGTCGTTTATTTTTTTTTTAAATGATCTATGAGTTAAAGTTACATCCGTGGACTTTCGTACTATATGTAGAATATTTCATTACAGATTGCACGTCGGATCAACTTAAATGTCGTAACGGTCAATGTATTTCAAAGGAATTGTTCAAAGATGGTCGAGACGATTGCGGTGATGGCACCGATGAGCCGGGTGAAACGACCTGTGCCGATTATCTGAGTCGCGTAATGCCTTCGAAACTATGCGACGGTGTACTTAATTGCCACGACCGAAGCGACGAGGAACCTACATTTTGCAAATGTTTTTCAAAGAATAGTTTCAAGTAATATAATTCCAAATATATATTCTTAAAACATAAGTTTATTTCACACACGAAATTGTAGCTTAATACAGTAATCATAAAAGAAAATACAGATAAAGCGTACATAAATGTTTAGTCCTTACGGATATCGTCTCTTGCAGAATAGGCTATTATTTCTTTTATTGTCTTATAGGGTTTATTTACCTTCTCTATTACAGTTAAATATATAAGTCAACAGCACAATTATATTCTAAATAACTCCGTTTAAAAGTAAATCTACAAGAAATTACAGCAGAAACCTGAATATTAATGTACATGTTTTTTTTTACAGGTGTAACAGGAATTCTGATCAAGAAAGTTGCGTTGCAAATGATATGGTTTGTGATGGGATACGTGATTGTACCAACGGTGAAGATGAGAAGATATGCATTGGATTAAGTGTTCCGCCGGGAACCCCGTGAGTATTATAGCATGTGTTTACAGATAACACTACAAAATGATATTAGAAGCAAGGTTTAGTTTCATCATTCACAATTGAAAGAAAAACTTCCTTCAATATTAAACAATGGAAAATTATTTAATTTTGTATTTCAGGTATGGTACGGGTAAAGTAATAGTGCGTTCTCACGGTGTTTGGTATACCAAATGTTATTCCACGAAAACTCATACGAAATCTCATCTAGAAGCAATTTGCAGACAACTGGGCTTCATAAGTGGACACGCAAAACAACTTTTGATGCCTGATAAGCTAATCACTATCCCACATAATAATATTTTGCTCGATTCTTTCAATGAGATAGTATTTAATAATAACACAAAAATTAAGCTTAGAAATTCAAATAACCCAATAGCCAGAGCAATAATCGAAGACGATTTAGAAAATTGTTATCCACTTTTTATTGAATGTTTGTAAGTAATTGTTAAGTGTCATTGTTCTAATGTAATGTTTATTTATTTAAATGTTAATAATTGGTTTAGCTTATATCTTCTTAGGATACATATTTCATATATTATTCATGTTAGATACATTAAATAATTTATTAAAAATAAATATTTATGTTGACTTTATTTTTTGCTTGAAGAGCGCCTACCACGACTATTATACTGGGTGCATAAGGCATATGGTTTTTAATATGTATGTATAAATATTGTGTAATTTTGTTGCTAGTGTTTTATGATGTAATGAGTTGCTCCGACTGCCTTTGAACAACGGCAATCACTTGCCATTTCATGAACTGTTCGCTCAATTGCCTACTTTTCCTATAAAAATATTTTCACCAGATCATCGTTGTGTCCATTACTGGAGGTCGATCGTTAGATTTCAGAATTTGTCTCGGACCGATGGAAAAGTAAATTTACTTATTACCTTTTAATTAAGATCTAAGAAATATTTACATTCTTCCTACCTCGGCAATACCATTATCATATTTATGATTTTGCCTTTATAATTACTTATATAATTATAGTATTTTATCTGATTGGGCACTCTTCGGTTCCTCTTATAATAAGATTGTACAGACAGGTTTTTATTAAACCGCCATCTATTTTATATTATATGCAAGTTTAATTTTAGTACAAAACGTAATTGTTTATATAATAAAATAAATTGTAACAAGATGGCGCTAATAATAATTGTTAATAATTTCTCATGTTAAATCTTGTTATTATTTTTAATCGTGTAACTTTTTGGTTATGTTGTTTGACTTTTGTTGTGACATTGAAATATAGTCAAAGGAAAATATACCGTATTGAAAATACTCTTCTGATAAACGCGTTTATTCGTTACTTCATTTAAGACATTTAAGGCAATTAGAGAGAACTTTCCTCTACATCTCTACATTAGTAGAGTATGTAGTAGAAATTAATTTAATAATTTGTACCATATTACAAACCAAGAATATAAACGTTGTGTAAATATTTTTACCTGCATCTCGGAATACTACTCACTACCATATAAACATTTTGTTCGTCATGATATCTTTGGGGTAAAAAAATTACAAACTCGTAATCTTTATATGCTGCCTCTTCACCATTTCTTATATCCAGCACTGGTAACATACAAAGGGCGATGAAATATCAAAAATTATTAATAACGATTGTTATAAAAGTGCAATGTTAATAAAACCTCATATAACCCTATATAAAAAAATGGATAATACAAAAAATGTATTACCAGTCATAAGGGCATTGCCAGACGATTTACATTTCCTTGTGATATTTAATATGTGTTACAAAAAGTCAAAATCACGGGTCAAATATGTCACCTCCAGTATAATTATTTATTTACATCAAGATCATTAAATTGGTTACAATTCATACATTTAGCCCAAGATTAGAAATAAGATAACAAAAAAATGGCGCGATATATTAGCATATTGTATTAAATTAAACAAACGTAGAGAACTGGTTCGATAAGTAATAAAATTAGACTAGGAATTTTAATATTGTAACATTTAATTTGCATCAGTTGGTGTTTAACTACTCTATGTATTGTTTGACGTAGATGAGGGTGGTGTATTGCGAAAAATGTATATTTCGGAATGAATACCCATTTCGATTTTAATGGGAACTACGTAGCTAGCAAGTTGTTCTTTGTTGTACTCGTTGTAAAAAACGAAGTTAGTGCTTATGGAGAAAATCCGAACTGATAGTGTATCCATAAAGGATTACACTTTTAGTTCTGATATTCACGAATTCGTACATTTACTAAAAGTTATTTGTAACAGTGTAGGGAAATAATTCTGGATAAGATAGAATCAGGATAAGATTCATATTAGTAAATTTGCTGTCACTTTGGTCTCAGAGATAATGAATTGACAAAAGTATTATTTATAAGTCAACTTCTAATAAAAATATGTACTTCCTAAAATATACACTGCAGAATATTATATTATACTTGTCATTAGGTTGTATTTATATCGCACATTGAAAAAGAGCACGATCAAGTCATCAGCGAAAATTGTTAGAACATTATTAAAAGGTTTTGTTCATAATAAATTAAACCAGTAGATAATTATTAAGAATAAATTGCATATATTATATTAGTACTTTATTTCGCCTCATATCAAAAATATATATTATAAAAGAGGATATTAGCATTATGGAAAAGTATAAATGGCACAAAATTATTTTTAATTAGTTCTGCTCATACAAATGTTAACGATGTGAAAATTTCGACGCCAAGGTGTCTGGTTTTGATAATAAGAAGTCCAATCAACTTGAGACATTAACGTTATATATCTGTATATCGATAACACGTGTTAATATAAGTAAAACATTAAAAGAGATATATGTATAATGTTTGAATTCAAATGGTTGAGGAAAATTTATGTCATTTATAAAGTTTTACAATTGTAATCGTAACACGTATGAAAATAATGATTGTTACGCACGATTTGGTCAAATAGGTTTTGCTATAATACTGAATACATATATACAAAAAGCTTTAAAAGTAATCGATCGGACTAACAAAGGAAAAGGAACTTTTTTCCTCCACAAAATTACACACGCTCTAAAATGAGAATCGCTTCTCGTAAAATTTTCTTAAATGTAATAATTATCTCATTTCTAGTGATATATTTTTTCCTTGACTAATCTATAGCTAAATTAATTGGACTACTTTACCAAGAATAGCTTTATCATGTATATATCAGAAATTAGATAAGGAAATAAGAAATCGTTTTGGATTTACCAAAAACACAGTTGGATATATATCAAAAACAAACTCAAGTACGATACCCCACGGCTGAACATGGGGGGGACCTGTATTAGCATGTCCAGGGAAGTCAAGATTCTGGGACTAACCATTGATGATCGCTTAACGTTTAATAGTCACGTGACGAATCAATGCAAAAAAGCATTAGGATTGTATAGGCAAATTATTTTTGTAGCCAAGATCTCTTGGGATCTTGACTCCGAAATCATCCGATCAGTCTACGTAGCTGCGGTCGAGCCGATTGTGCTATACGCGGCTGCGGCATGGGGATCAGCAGGCAAGAGAATAAGGATTCAGAGGCAACTAAACACCGTACAGAGAGGATTTGCGATGAAACTCTGTAGATCGTACCGCACGGTCTTTCTACATTCGGTCCTGTTGCTGTCGGGGATACTACCACTAGATCTGAGAATTCAGGAGGTGTCCCACCTGTATAAGAGTAGGAGAAGGTTGTCCCAGACACTTCTAGGCGATAGGGAAGTAGGACAGGTCGTAGAAATTGCAGAGACTCCTCACCCTGCTTCGCAAATTAATCTTAAATATATATGTTTGGTAGACCAAAACTCTGTTCATTAGCACAACTCGCAGGCGGTGAAGATATACACCGACGGCAGTAAGCTTGAGGGGAAGGTTGGAGCCTCGCTTTCCATATGGAAAGTCGAGGCCGAGATCCAAAACCGGAAGCTATGTCTGTCCGCGTACTGCACAGTCTACCAAGCCGAACTACTAGCCATATGTGAGGCAACTAAAATGGTTCTCAGGAGGACGGAAGCGAACTACGCTCTGTTACAGCGACTGTAAAGTCGCACTCGATACTGTTACTAATCATGGCTCGCTCCATCGTCTTGCCGTAATGTCCAGGGAGAATTTGCAGAGGGCTTCTATCCAGAGCAAAAACGTGTGTTTGTTCTGGGTCAAAGTCCACGCGGACGTTCCTGGTAATGAGCGTGCTGATGAATTAGCCAAGCTGGCTGCTCTTAACAGCCGAAGGAAGCCAGACTATAATCAGTGCCCGGTATCGTATGTTAAACGTTTGCTTCGAGATGCCTCAGTTGCGATATGGAGCGCCAGATATAGCGAGGGTAGCACCGCGTCCATCACTAAGTTATTTTTCCTGATCACAGCAGAGGCATATCATTTAATAAGGAAAGTACGGCCAACGGGGCAGTTAACCCCCCGTTTCAAGTGTCGGGAGACCCCGTGGTGCAAATGTAATGACGCCGTGGAAGAAATGGTTCTTCATTTGCTGACAGAGTGTCCTATTCATAGATGCCTGAGCTATGATTTTGAGCAGGAGACAGGCTTAATAATAGATAAAGCCAGTCTACAGGAATTAGTAAAAAATAAATTATTTAGAAGTAAGTTTATAAATTACTGCATAAAAATATGTAAGATGGTAAATAATAGAAATAAGGATAATTAAATGTTACTTTTTGCATATGTACATAATAATATTCTGTGTATTTTGTGAATATTATATAATTAGATAGCATAATTATAAATATAATGTATTATATTAAAAAAAATATCGGTATGTTAGAAAAAATGTATATAGCCAATAGTAGTGTAGATGTTGTAAATAAATGTTGTAAATAATAGGATAAGGTAAAGCCCTGAATAATAATATCAGGAATAATTACAAATAAATAAAAAAATACATAATATATATCAAATCCGATCTGCAATCAAAATTAAAAAAGTTAGTGCAATAAGTAAATAAGTGCTGTTTGTGTAAACTTCTAATCAGCGTCTCATTGACAAGAGTCGTATCATGACGAGGAGATCGTTCACCATCGGATGAACAGTCTACTCGTCTCGACGCTTTGTCACTAAAAATATATTTTTTTAATATATGTAAACATTTTGCTGAGTAACAAGGTTATGTTAAAATACACGTACAAAAATTCTTTTTTTTCATATATGAGGTAAAGATAAATATATTCCGCATACCGGTCTGTACACGTGTGGTAGTAGAGACACTTCACGGTTGACCATCGTTCTGCCGAATATTCCGGGAAGCTGCTAGATGCCCACAGTTTGGAAACAAACTGTATTTAATGTAATCCTATGCCCAATTATGGTCCTCCATCGAGTGATGATGATAATTTTTGTTAAACATTTGCAGATTAACGTCACGATGCTTCGACCGTCGACGGTTGCTGATTATAACTAAAAGTAATAAGATCGTTTTGGTACGGTTCAAATTGCTCTTATTAACAATATTATTTATATAGACTAGCGCTTGACCAATCAGTAAAGTGCACATATCTAGAAGTAGCATATTAATTCTCTTTAAAATTCCCACATCATACCTGGACTGATACCCGGTTCGCAATATGAATGACAAAACGAAAGGCTTTAACCTAACACTCAGTATTTTGACAACGGAGGGAATACCTGCTATATATCTATACGTCGAATTGTAAAAATGGCGAGAGTGATATCAAATCATAAAATTCTTAAGTAAACTCTCCGAAATGCATTCGATAGACACCCAGAAGCTGCCATAAGTTTGTTCATATGTATACCTCTTACATCCATTTATCAAGAAATTAGTAAGTACATATATCAATAAGGACGAGCGTGAATTCCTTTGTGTTATGGAGCAGTGACCGCTTTCTTGGTATTATTGCGTTGTGGGATAATGTATCCGCTACTTCTTCGGAAAAGTTATTTGTGTGGTCCAGGGTTCCTTAGCTCAGAATTTGTTTTATTTAACGACCAACAATTCATGAACGATATTTCACCGTGAACAGCATTTACTTATACAACACATATGTATAAATATGAAATACTTTACTTGAAATTACAACATCTTCACTCACTATTATTAAAAATATTAAGGATATAATAACGTTAAGAAAAAAGTATAATAATTTGTATTCTTTTCGTATTTATTTTAATGCCATAAAATCACTATAACCTTATAAAGTACCCTGATCCAAGGATACGCATTAAGAAAAAAAATATTTATAAATTTTACGACCCTTCCGAGATAAACAATTATTCGGACCCTCCAGTAATTTTTATTTTCAGTAAATAGTAGATTAAGTTTATGAGGAGTCATAAATCAAGTACGAGTGCAAACGTTGAGCTTTAGCTTAAAGCAGGTACTTTACCATCCAAAGATCTTGCATTTATGACCTGACACTAAGATATAGCTTAAAGGCTTTTCTGTATCTTCCTGTAAAATGAAATGTCAACAATTTTAACACAATAACTTTACATTCTGAAAATTTTTAACCAGCTAGTTAATATCACCTTAAATTGTCTGGCTTTTTTTCCAGTCCTTCATATCAAGGTCTGTTGACGTGGAATCATCGGCTTTTTTATTTCACGCTTGTAGGTAACTGTTTTACTGATGGTTATCGCCAAAAATAACCTTTAATTACTGTATAGTTTGAGCCACCCTGACCTTTCAACGAGTCACTTGCTGAGGCTACATTTACAAAGTAATAAGAACGGGGTAGACTTGATAAGTATTATTTATTAACGTTAATATTCTAAAGCCCGACGATACAAAAATATACCAACATTTTATCTAAATATTTATAATTACTTTACGTTTGTTACTTATATGTATACATCAATTTTCTTATAAATGATTTCAAGTCAAATTTCTAATGTAATGATAATGTTAAATCTCGCATCAGTTCTTATCAACACGACGATTACTTTGTGAGTGATTATTAATTTACTATCGCATACACTTGCTAGAAAAACGTCGAAGGGATAAAAAATTAAAAATAATCATTTTCTATTATTCATATCGAAAATATATCGAAAACGATAAATCTAGTAGAAACTTATTTCTTTAACTGACAAGTCTTGTGAGTTATATGCTATTTCGATAACCAAATAAAACACAGGTTCAATTGGGCGGCGGCGGCCTTTGACTCGAACCTCAATATTAACCTTATTTAACATGTTTAAATAATGAAACAATCCGGATATGTACAATCTTTAACCTCTGTTTATACCGTAATATATTAAAAATTAGAAAAAAATATTATATAACCTGTAATACTATATAAAGAGTTTATTATTTTACGCTTCTTATTTTTTATTACATATTCTCACCAACTATTGCAATATCTCTTGATTGCTGCTAGTTTTTATATTTATCATTAGATACTCGAGTAGTTTAACACATGCAAATAATTAGGAAACAATTAATCATCTCGATAACATACTACTTTAACTACAAAAACTTAATTGTTGGTGGTAGAATTTAAATTAAAAGTCAAGGCTTCGTACATCACTTATTTACAATTGAAATATACTAAAAAAAATTAATGCGTTGAAAAAAAAAGGCTACAAGACAAATTGTTGTAACACTGCAAATTTTAAAGTTTTACAAATACCAAAAATATTTTGTAACACTTTTATTTTATATGGAATTAATAAAAAAAGCGTTTTTTTATCGACTTAGCCACGAGATGAGTACTTCATTCACCGGATGATAAGTGATACACCAACCCATAACGTAGTTCTAGCTAGAGTGGTATACATACATACATACATACATATATATCACGCCTCGTTCCCAGTGGGGTAGGCAGAGACCACCTCTCTCCACCTGCTACGATCCTGGCACACCTCTCTCGCTTCCTCCACTTTCATAAGCGTCTTCATGCATGCTCGCCGGTTGAGTGTGCTTTTGATCCGGCCTTTCTTTAGGACATCTCCGGTTTGATCGGAACATGTCCGCCTAGGTCGACCTGCACCGATTTTTCCAATCATTCTTACCTTATATATTTCTTTCGTTAATCTTCTTTCAGCCATTCTTTCGACATGGCCGAACCATCTAAGCATCCCTTTCTCTATCCTTGTCACTACATCTTCAACCACGCCGCACCGCTTCTTTATCACACTGAGTGATACACTGTACCACATTGCGCTCGTCGCCTTGAGAGAATATGTTAAGTTTTCCCCCAGTAATTCCACTAGCTACAACTCACTTCAACCCGGAACACAGTATTGTTTGCATATCTGTTTGGCTGCAGAAATAAGCTCTGCGGTAGTACTTACTTAGACAGACACCGGCAACAGAAACTTAATACCAGCAAAGGGTTTAAATTTTCAAAGTTTTCTGTTTAATATTATATCGTCCTTACGATTATCAAAGAAAATCAACGTTTGGAATATCGATGCGGCTGCCGATCCTTAACGATGACTTTTTGTTAAAAACACTTGTTATATCAAGTAAAGAGTAAAGTAACATAACTTTGTTTGATTATAAACAGATTCTTTTTACCCATCAACATTATTCTACTCATTTAATTAATGAGCTATGGATCTAGTAATCTTTAAAAACACAGTTCTGTTTTCTGTCGGCTGATGATGATGATGAATCTTTAAAAATAAAATAATGACTCGCAGCGCCAGTGACATCATTTTACTGTATCATTTAAATAATATAATACAACTTAAGAAGCCGTTACAAAAGTAGAAGAGTTATTGTAACTGCGCTTGAACTACTGACCTGGAGCTGGTCGAGCCACATTTTTACATCGTCTAAATTTGTATATGACTAATAAGTTACAAGTTTTTTCTTTCAAATTACTCGATGTCAAATGTCACATTGCTTCTATATTTTGTTAATTGCGTGTAAATTACTATTAGTAAGACAAATGAGGAAAAATCTGATGAACTAACTGAACGAAATTGCGAAGTAGCGAAGTTTGATGTACGCGTATGTCTGCGGTAGGTATGACCGCATGGGCGGAACATGGCCAGCGAAGGTTAACAAGGTGCTAAAGTAAACGTTAATATGAAAAGCCGTAAAATTAATGATCGATAATGTTCAATGGGTTTCTTAAAATAGAAACTAATGTGTGAAAATTTAGCTTTTATTTCATATGAATAGCCTTAATTTTTTCTGTGATAACATTAACAAAAGGCGAAGCGCACTCTTCAAACAACAAGTTAAATAATATGTAAAATCTTTTCGCCAGGAACTAAATAAGAAATCGTAGTTCAATTCACGTTTTAAGAGTATCGATGCTACAAACATATAAAATTATAACGAAACAAGTCCACAAAATTTGGTCACGACACCGCTTGTTTAGATCTTTTGATTAAAACTAATACTGTATGCATTTGATCATTGATATTATTCTATCAACCAAACGTCTTTTATGAAGTATAGTAGTTTTTTCTTAGTGTCAAATTAAATACCCACAAACTATTAATAATCACAAAATATACAGTTTTTGTTTGAAGACAAATATTAAATGTTGGTCACTAGGCAGCCTGCAAACCAATGTCAAACAAAAAAGGATTACACTGTACAGTAATACAAAGCTGTGGTAAATTTTTAGCTTTAAAGATCGATGAAGGATTTCGAATTCTACTCGTAAGCTTTATAAAAATCCTGGACAGCTATTATTAGAGAAGTTCTGTAAGAAAAAAAATGGTTAATAAGGAAACAATCACACTACAATTTACCACACATTAAAGATATATATTTTTTTAATATTACGCTATATGAAATATATCTTGTATCGGCAAATAATTAAGTTTCATAAAGCTTAAAACTTATTGCCGTGAGAGATCATTACGATGAAAACGTTTACATTTCATTTTCATTTATAACAGAAAAGCATAATCGGTCGTAACACATAGATGTTAAAGAGTCGTTCGCTAAACTTGTCATGATGTCGCGTCGCTGCCACACTGTCTGCTGACTCTCTTGTGAAATTTACATAAAACTTGTATGGATACAACGTGACCGGCCAATAAAGCGATCAGAATCGCTCGTAAATTATCAACGACGAACAAAAAGGACTCACACGCTACGAACACCTGATCTTATGACCACAATGTGAGAAAAAAAAGAGACGCTGTGATTTATATAACGACGTACCATACAAGACTAATAGGAAATTATTAATTACCGAATTCACGGGTCAATAATCTACTTACTCATATAATGAAAACCATCATAAACCCGATTAATGAATGAAAAATAAATCCAAATGATTTCCATTATGAAATCTGCACAGTACGTCAAACTTAGTTACTAATTATAATAAAAAGGAAGTTCAAAACCTACAATATTTTTAATATATTCTCATTCACGTTACATCGAGCATATATTCTAGTAAAAAAATGTTTATTTGCAGTCATTATACTTTGATTTTGTTAATAAAAGAAACTTAATGAACAAAGAATTAGTGTATATTATGTTCATTCCATTACAAAGCACAACGTTGCAGAGTTTGTGATGTTGTTGAACCTTTTTAACCTTCCGAATTTTATGATTGTGGTATTATTTTTATCGCCCTAAAAACTTTATTAAATTTTAGATCATTATCAAACATAATCAAAAAAATCAATGAAAGCTTAAGGCATATAAATATGGCATAAAATTATATGAAAGCGTAACTAACGGTGTCTTTAAAATATTATGCGAGAATCTTCTTTCATCGGCAGAGACCGACCGATGTTTGGAGTTTTAAATTCAAATTAACCTTTTTTTAAACATACTAAATTCGGTGAAAGACCTAGTAAATTAAGCAAATCTGTTAATTTATTGGTTATGTTTAATGGTTGTCTAACGGTGATAATACCGATACAGATTGGTGTTTGTTACTATAACTTACTCTGTTATTTATCAAGTAAATATACTAAACTAGCATCATTTAAAATCTGTTCTATCTTTTTTTTCCTTATTAATTTCTTAATTAATTGCACGCGCCATACGTCTCGAAGAGGAGTGGGTTTGTTACCCATTAAATTTAAGCTTTAACTTAAGGAAAACATCGGAGAAAAACCGTCATGTTCCAAGAACAACGGCTTTCGTAGATATGTTACTTCCTCCAACCCACAATTAACAATAGCCTACATTGCAAGGAAAACGGATGGACGAGGCTGAAACGGGTGGTTCTCTACTTGGGGTAGGAAGATCTGAAATGGAGATCTCATAATATGACAGCGTGGGAGTGTCCCAGGTAGGTAAACCGACTATCTCTGGAAATCGTTAGGTACAGGTCTCATCAGCCAAGTTCGAATTCTAGAAGTCTGTATATAGCAATAGTAGACTAAATGTACATCCAATAAATGTTCAATGTAATAAGCGGCTTTTTTATTTTTTATTGAAATTTTAAATCCATTAAAAGTATGTTTTTAAATCATACTTAGGTATGAGAGGTTGAGAGATAAAAATATAAAAGCAGATATGTTTTAAAAAAAAATTTATACTCTCTAAGTGATATCTTGATCATTATTGAGTACCTTTTTCAATTTTAAGTTCAGAGGTCAGATGAAATAACTTGTCTGTGTAAATGTATATACATAGAGTTATAAAGTAAAGAATTATGAAAATACACGTATGTTCCTTTTTATGGTTGTTGGTCAAATAAGCGTGCCTTAATTCTTAATAGCATCGACCCAAGCTGCAAAAGTGACATCAAGCGATTTAAAACATTTATTATAAACAATCTTATTAGAATTGTAATAGTTTATACACAAGACTAATAAATAATCAACAATTGGTTTATCTCTTTATAGTCTCTCTATATATCTTCGACAATAAGAGTTACCTTGTTTCCTTTCCTACTTTTTTTATAATGAATATTGACAAGTGAATCCCCAATATTGTAGTTATGCTTGCTTGTCACTTTTAATAAAAAAAACAACGTTTATAAAGTAGTAATGACCAGATGATTATTATGAAAACTATAAATCATAAAGTACAGTTAATAATTGAATTATAAATGGCGACGCATCAAGAAGAGACAAAGGACATTTTTGCAAAGTTGTAATTGCTACCGGGATGTACCCGTACTCGATTGTTCAGCGATTTAAAATTTAGTCATATAAATTTCATATTTCAACATTTGTGTATTTAACAAAAAAACTACAGTATTAAAAGAAGTTAAACTATCGAATATTTCAATCGATTATAATAACATTGATTTTTTTTCTGTACAGTCATATGGACGATACTCAGCTATTACAATATTAAGCAATTCTTTATATATCTATAAAACATCTCGATCTGTTTTTATTATTATTTTAGAGTTATACTGCAACAATGTTAGAAACTAACGTAATTTTTTTTAACATACCAATGTAATAATATTGTTTTTCATGTTACAAATATCCGTATAGAATAAACGTAAAAATTCTGTAACAAATACGTGGTACAAGTTTTAGAAATCTTTTAATCTCCATGATATCGCAACACAACTGTTAATTGTTAACCAGCGTATAACGTTTACTAAAAACAGATTGTTTAAACAAACTTTACCTTCATTTTGTGTATACTGACCGCTCGCTGAGTTTTTCAAAATATTGACTTTTACAATACGTAGCCAGCGATTTGCGTTAATTCATCGCGAGTTGCTGCGCCTTTCGGAATCATGGGAAGACCTGACGCACTTGACACTAAAAACAAACAAAACATTCAGCTACCTAATGAACGGCAATCATATTTTACTAACATTTACACAGTTTCCTCGCAAATACAATTAACATCAAAAACACCTCACATGTACATTCATTATAATTTTTATTCAGGAAATTGACACCTTCTATTTAAAGTTCTTCATTTTTCGTTGGAAATAATAAAACTAAATGACGCATTTTACATATACTTCAGTTACTTATGAACGCTATGTTTACTCTCAAGTTATACTGGTGACAGATCTGTTGTCGGAGACCGTCTAACTAGGTACAACCGCAGCTCCGATATCCGCCGCCAAACAGTAATATGCAAACATTTCCGTGCTTTGGTTTGATGGGCACTGAAATTACTGGGGTAACGAGGCATAACATCTTATGTCTCAAGACGACAAGCGCAATACAGTCCTATGTGTACCAGCGTATTAGTTACCATCAGTGAACGTCCCAGTTGATGAATCGCTTCGATGAATAACAATGTGTTAATATTGTTAAATTCCAGTACAAATTTAATCAAACATAAATATCATATTGCAATGATCAATATTGTTTATTCTAAAATTTATTCTTTAGTTTTACAACACATACTAAAAATCAAAAAAATCTTAATTGCCTTGTGTAATTTGACACTATGGTCGCAGCAGGTAGACAAGTTTTCTTAGCATCATGAAAAATAAATCAAGAAAAACATCATAAATAAAACTAATGATTTTAATTAATAAATTTCATTGTGACCTTTAACTAATAAATTATTATTAAAAAGGGGGTTGTTAAATATATGCGATTAAATACGAGATAACAACAAAAACGATACGATTATGTTGGAAAACGAAACATATTTAATATGAATGATATTTCTATACAATTTGATGTACTATGAGGGAATAATCAAGTACTTAGGTTTACTAAAAGTTAAAAAAGATAAAGGGTAATAAAAGATAATTTAATGCATTATTTTACGACTTCGACACTTGAAGCCCGTGGTTCCTGAATTAGTAATTTAACCGGTATCTGAGGAGACAACGGTCTCTCCCTATTTCATTGTTACGTTAGTACTCTTTTAAAAATAAAGGTATTACTAAAATATTAACAAAATTTAAAATATATATATAAGGTTTGTGCGGTTGTCTCTATTTGTGTTGTTTTGAGTTAAACCTATACCTATATATATATATACCTATACCTAACTTATTTAATTTTATATGCAATGGCAATCTCACGAGTACCCAATAGACCCTATTAGTCTCTATTATTTCTTGTTATATTATTCTGTAAAAAAGTAATATTATAAGTACTGTTTTTATTTGATCCAACAAGTTATTAAAATGATCATACTAATAAGGATTGTCTTCAGATATTATCGACGGAATTCTACTATATTCTTCCTCCTGCCCTTTTCCAAGCTATGTGGGGTCGGCACGGTATGTACTTCTCTTCTATACACCTCTATCCGCTTTTATATCTGAATTCACATTCTTCTTACACATGTCATCTCTCACACAATCCATCCACACTTTCCTCGGTCTTCCTCTACCTTTTTAAGCATCCACGTTCATTCATTCTACTATTTATATTATAACGAATTCTACTACATACGAAAGGAAATCAATATTTCATTAATTTTTTCAAACTTTCACAAACAAAACGCATGTTACGTCTCTGATCCCGAACTAGGTATAGCTTATATCATAGAAACCTAACTTATGAAGGTCCATGTAGGAAAGATTAGCAAACAATTCTTTTAAGGTATATACATGTAACGTGTGTTCATTGTTTAGGTGCGTGTGTATTGTATATTCATTGGGTACCATTTATTTAATTGGTTTTTCTGTTTCTTCATATAACAGGTTGTATAGCTTTTTTTATAAAATTCCATTTTTAATGGTGTAGGGTACATTCTGATAGATCGCATTTGTCCGAAAGCAATATTTATAGATGAAAAATTAAGTAGTAACCGTTTGGCTATGTTAATCAGTATTTGTTAACCGTTCATAATTTTAACAGTTAAATATTAAAAACATGATTTAAGTTTAAAACTGCAAGCATACAGACTTACTACTAACCCAGAAATGAAGGTTACGCGATCTTAACGGGACACTGACCCGTACGAACTCATATTTCTCGAATGTCATGGCGCGTCCATATTTTGACTAACTCATTCGTACTCCCCGTTATTCCCTTTTGTAATTATAAATACAAATATCATACAATCGCTTGATGTATTTCTGTACGTAAAAAGCATAATTTTCAACTTGAAAGGAACCGCGATTTCCAGTTACTAAATTATAATAAATGTCAATGGTGGACGGTGACAGTACAGAAAAAGTTAAGGCCATATCTTGGTCATAAGTTCAATATGTCGAACATTCATCATCGCACAAAGAATTTTACGGTTTGATTAATCATGGCTTATGATGTCTTTTCTTCGAATTTTAGTTCGTGTAACGGCCGATGAAATTAATAAGAAATATAAAATGCTTCTGAATTTAATCTTCAAATAGGTCAATGTAACTAAGTTTTAAGTGTTTTTTAAATACCTTATTTTAGCCTAGATAACGGAATAGAGAGTCTACATTGATTCTACATCATTATCAGTATTGAAATTCACCTTTTATCTTACTCCATGTCTTCCTAAACTTCTTTGCCATTTCCATCTACTTCAGCGGTAGATCGGCTTGGGACAGGTGCTTTACGCTTTTCTTGTGGATTTCACTTCATTTATCCAAAACAAATTTTATAATGCTTCGTATTTGTATTGCAATAATATTGGATCGCGAAGAAGACGATTATACTAAACGAATATCTTCCTCATTGAATTACAATACAATAAAAACAAAGCATGCGCTGCATTTGTGCTTTTAACTTTTTTGTTTAGATATTATACAACAATCCTAATTGAGTTGAGAGTCATACACAGAATGAACTCGGTGTTTGCTTAAAATTAAGTGTATATATAAAATTAGCGACAAAGCGGTAATAACACATAATTGATTGTACATTTCTACTTTTAGATATAGTTTTAAAAGAACGCCGCATATATGAGTAGACTTGAAAACAGTCATTCTGTAAACTTCCACGGTGCTGTCTACTCTTATTTCAAATATAGTCTTATTTGATTTATCATTAGCATGAAGGTTTTGTCTGATAGCATACAGAAGTCCACTGTGAAAAACTATGAGATAACTAATAACTTGATATCCGCTATTCACTCGACATGGCACCTGAAATAACTTAAGTATAATTACATACAAAATTTATAATTGTTAGTAATTTTTAAACATACTAACTAAACTTTGTATTCGTTTAAGGTTCTTAATTAATTTTAAATGTACGTAAACAGTAGGCTCCATTCAAAATGAATATAATTCAGCCTGTACAGTGATATCTAGTCTTTACTTAATAAATATATAGACATAGAATTGTCAATATTAGTTTTGAATGAAATATTCAAATGAATTAAAGATCATGTGGTTATCATCACGCGATCACGATCAATTCGAAACATAGATTTTAACACCTAGTAATAGATACCTAAAGAGATCGAAAATCACTACTCTTTTTAAATAATTTACCACAAACAAAATTAAATCAGTATATATTAGGGGGACCGGAAAGTAATGTCGTTTTCTTACGCTAAATACAAACACATACATTTTTAACGAGTCTTTATTTTTAATCAATGATGTATTCCCCATCATTGTCAATAACCTTTTGCCATCTAGTGAGTAAATTTTCAATCCCTGATCGATAAAAATTAATTGGTTTTTCGGCAAAATATCTAGAGATGGCATTTTGGATATCATCCAAATTTGCAAATGTTTTGCCACTTAAAAAGTGTTGCAGCGCTCGGAATAAGTGGAAATCCGATGGTGCAACATCGGGCGAATATGGTGGATGAGGCAGCACCTCCCACCCCAATTCATTAATTTTTTCTAGAGTTCGCCTTGCGCAGTGCGGTCTTGCATTGTCATGTTGGAGAATGACGCCTTTTCGGTTGACAATCGCTGGCCACTTTTCAATTAAAGATTGATTGACTCGCTGCAATTGTTCGCTGTAGAGGTCTGCAGTAACAGTTTCTCCAGGTTTCAGTAATTCAAAATGAACAATGCCGCGAATACTCCACCAAACACACAAAAGCGCTTTTTTGGGGTGTAAACCTGGCTTAGCAGTACTCCGAGGGATTTCATTTGGAGAGAGCCACTGCCTTTTGCGTTTTGGGTTATCATACAGGACCCATTTCTCATCTCCTGTGATCAAGCGATCAAAAAACGCTTCTGTGTTGTGTCGTTGAAGCAATAAGTTGCATGTGATTGATCGGTTAGCCTTATTCTGTTCGGACAGATTATGCGGGACCCAAACACCTGCTCTGCTTACTTTTCCAATCTGCTTCAAATGTTCTTGGATGGTCGACCAAGGTTTGTTGAGACTGTTTGACAATTCCTCGATCGTCTGACACGGATTTGCTTCCACTTCCGCCCTTAACACGTCGTTGTCTAACGCTGATGGTCTTCCTGATCGATACGAGTCGGAAAGATCAAAATTACCCGATTTGAACTTGGAAAACCACCTTTGGCATTTACGAATGTCCAGTGCATTTGGATAAACATCGCAAATGTTTTTGGTAGCAACTGTTGCGTTATTTCCCTTGCGAAACTCAAAGAGCATGCAATGCCGGATGTGTACCTCTTCTGGTATTTGGCTGGCCATTTTACCCAAAATTACAAAAAAAAATTGTAATTCAATTGTCTATAAGTAAAGAAATCACTATAACCTCACAATGTCTTTGGTACGCCTCTGAACAAAACAATGAGCTGACAAATGACAATCAAGTATTGGCATGCGCAAAAACGACATTACTTTCCGGTCCCCCTAATACTTAATAAGGTTGTTTATACAATATACTCTTATGTACCTATGTTAATACTAGTAAATATTTAAGTTGATGAATTTCACGTTGTTTTTAAAATATATTCACACACATATCGTCATACTTTATGTGATGCAAATATTTATTGTGTTATGCAGTAATACTATGTAACCTTGTATGACGCATAATTTACTTCAAATTAAAACAGTAATTAACAGTAACTTTAAACGGTACTGTATTTAATTCCTTCTAAATGTAATACTTAGTTCAGTACATTCAAATCTTAAAGATTTATTAAGGAACTAAAATTTATCAATGAGTAAACAAAATAGCAAAATAATGTAATGATAGAATATTTCGATATATATATCTAATGAAACTTGACGGTGAACTTAATAAGCATTATCTATTTAAAGTTTTTTCTATACACAAAAAAATAATAACCAGTTTCCAAACAATACTTCGTTTACACGGGTTAAAATGTTAAGGTAATGAGCACAAACGGTACACGAGAATAATTAAAGTACAATATGCTACTTCCTACTTTAAAATTATATATTGCTTAAGCTCACAGCATTTGCTATTCAAGCTATTGAAACGGTTGTTATTAACTTGAAGAATAAAGTGTATTACGGATTACTAGTTCCGGACAATTGTAAACGTACGTGTACTTCAAAATCTCTACCTTTAATTGCAATTCTATTCAATATCAATAGTTACGATTATTTCTTTAAAGAAGGAAAACGTACTCCGAGTACTGCCAAGGTTTAATGATAAATAAATTTACCTGGAGTCACATCGCGAAATGGTATGAAACCAAACTGTCCATAGTATTATTATCTTTTTAACTGTAATAACTTAAAAACACACGGAAAAACCTGAAACTAAAATACGTGAATCAATTATTTTTTAGTGCTTAGAATTTGTTACAATCCAAAAATTAGTACCGCTAATACGTCATAAAATATAATCTTTGCGTACAATTCTTTCGTATAAAAAAACATTTGTTAGCAGCATTTAATCTATTTGATTGCGTTCATATAGAAAAGTTATCAAAAATAAAATAATCCAATGAAAAATTATTGCCTTCCAATTGACGTAGATAGATAGATAATAAGTCATAAAGCTGGACGATACAAGCAAGCTTAATAAACGTCAAATTACTAAGCTATTTTATAGGAATGACTAACTCATAAACTTGCGTCATAAGCTCAAACATTAATGTGAACTTTTAGCTTGGGTATCACCTCGAATTAACCTTCCGGCCTCTACCGGATATAAACACTATAAACAACTGAATGTTACAAGACATTCAACAAACTCGTGTAAGCCTCAAAAACAAACATTGATTGATTGGACCAGTAAATTCAGTATTGATATAGTCATCTGTACCATATTCACCTGACCCAGTATTGATTTATTCAATGTATGGTTAGTTCCACTATAACGGGATATATCTACTTTCAAAGTCCGTTGTCCAGTCAAAACGGATATAATTAACAACATTGTTAGAAGTTTAATTCGTTGTTCAATGAGGAATGTTCCGTTTTACAGCCTTTTGTAATGGAGAACTCTTTCACCGTTTTCTAGATTGTTTCTTTAAGGCAAGTTACCCGGAAAAGCGTCTGCGAAACAACGAAATAAGTAGTTCGAGGAAATAAGTGTTGGAACGTTGTAATTACTCTAAACTAAAAATTGTGGCATAGGATTGAAAAAGGTTTTCTCCGTATATCTCACAACTTCCAACCATTCTCGAAATTTTTTAGTTCCAAAGGATAAAAACGAAATTGATAATGAGGTAGTAGCAGTTAATATAATCGACTACAAGCTTTCAAAGTTTGAGATAGATTGAGACTAACATGAAAACGTATTGACTCTGTAGTCTTTGATTAATAAATTTGGAACGAGGTTACTCTGAACTGGAAGATTTAATTTAGAAGTGAGCTCAATATTGCAATTTGTCAACATTCTGTCTCACCCTTCAGTAATGTGGGCAGATATATACGTGTATACATATATTTGTTTACCAGCGTATAAACTATTTACACGTACGTTTGCTTGTTTTGTTGCACAAATAAACAGATCTTCCTATTAATATAAACCTCGACTTTAAACGTTATAATCGCTGTGAATTGTACATCTACGTCATTATACATTTACAATTTATTTCCTCATCAGCCTTCAGTTATGATATTGATAAGTTTTGTGAAATTTTTATAGTTTTAATTGATAACTAAAATACCTCATATGATAATAAATGAAATATATCTTACCATACTCTATATATCTCTCTATTTCATTATAAACGTTAACATTAAAAGTATACAAAAAATTTTAATTGTCTTGGTAATGTATGAAACTATAAAAGTCTTTAATTTTATCAGCGATGTTATTATTGATTAAAACAATTACAAGCAGGAGGAAATTACATGGCTACTGATCACAGTATCATATGCATATTTAACTAGTTATTAACATTTTTATTACTTATAACACGACTATAAAAGAAGTACCATATGATTATCCAAGCTTGTCTGTTATCAGTTTTGCAGTAGTAATAATCGTTTTGCACTTAGTTTATTTTTATTTAATTATCAATCGTTTAAAAGGATTTTCTTCTTTAGACTTTTAACTATCCGTGTCAATTGAAGTTTATTATACAGGTACTGTACAGTTATTATTAGTTTTATAAGTTTATTATTGCAATTTCATTAAAATTCTGCGACGATATATATTTACTGTAAATCTAAATCATGTCATCCAGTTTAATTTGAACAGGTTCGTGAGTCATAAACCAATAAATAATATATCTAGTTTTATGCATCTGATTTATCGAGTATAGTTTGCAATTCAAATACAGCTGGTTATATGATTTAAATAAAATTTAAAATAGTCTAAAAAAACAAAAATCTTTTGAGAGGATAATTTAAAAAGCTTTAGTATCATCTATTGTATTAAAGTATTTTTACAGTTTAAACAGAACGTCTTGAGTATTTTAAATATAACTAGCTTTGAAATTAAGAAATTAATACATTCATATACCGCATACATTCTAGAAGCATTTGTAAGAGATTAATATAGTTTTTAAACTACGAATCGAACTTAGAAGCTTAAATCGACAATTGTATTCATTGTTGTATAATCTATTATAATTTGTTTATAGGTTAACATTATTCAAATATGTAAATGATTCAACTTATTTGTGTTACAACTTAAAATGTATTTTAATTTGACCTAATGGACTAGTTACGTCTAACTGATTGATATGATGCATCATCCGTAACTACTTCAGCTTAGTCATTGTCAATCAAATATTATTTAAGACAATTTCTTATTACGTTGACGTTATGAATTTTAAATACTTTTTTTTACAACTGTTTATTTATTAAAACTACTTTGCGCTATAACTATGGTAGTAGATCCAAGTCTGCAGTTCGCTGTAGCACGTAGGTGGGCAGGATCGACCGGTGAAACACTACCCTCTCACAGAAAATCAGCGTGAAGTGGGGGCCTCCTAGAGGCCACCGCGTTTCGACTGGTGAGTGAGAGTCCCGGCGCCCTTATCCTTCTACCTCGGGGCCCAAATAGCAACTGGCACTTTCATTATACTACACGTACCGCAACAGATTTTCTAGGGACTGTTGCGTTGCGTGTGGGGATGAGTATCAGTTGGCCCCTTCCTGTCTTTTTATTCCCTGTCCCACAATTCCTCACCCTCTGTGACCTTTCTCCTTCCCTTTCCTCCCCCACCCCTTATGCTCTTACTGTGATGGCGACGAGTGATAGAAATAAAATACCCCAGGAGGGTACCAGTCTCTTAGAGACTGGAGAATCCCTCTCTGAGCGAGAGCGAGAGATGTTATCCTCTCGCTCTCGCTCAGGCTGCCCATCATATTCTGGGGGGGCACATCAAGCGTCGTTTATCGCAGCTGCTGGGTGCAAACTGAGCCCAATCACGAGGAAGTCCCCCTCCACTTTAGTAGTGGATTTTTCTAACATCAGGGGACTTCACTCGAACTTAAATGCCGTCCACCACCATCTCGAGACGGAAAGGCCAGATTTGCTTTTCCTGACGGAGACGCAGATTTCCTCCCCGACGGACACTTCATATCTAAAGTGCCCGGCCTATAGCCTGGAGCACTTTTTTGAGCCACGCGCCGGCGTGTGTGTGTACGTTAGGGAGGGAATTTGTTACCGTAGGTTCAGCTATCTTGAAGGCAGAGACCTGTCGATCCTTTGGGTGCGCGTCGATTGTGAGGGTCACATTCGAGTCTACGCGTGCCTTTACAGGTCTCATAGCGGAAATTCGGAAATTGACCGGCTCTTCGAGCACCTGCAGGTGTCCACTGACAGAATATTTGAGCAAATTCCTACCGCAGAAATCGTGGTTTTGGGCGACTTTAATGCCCACCACTCTGACTGGCTTGGGTCAACACGTACTGACCATGCGGGAAGGTCTGCTCACGATTTTGCCATTGCCAATGGTCTGACGCAGATGGTACCTTCTCCCACACGTGTGCCAGATGTGGAAGACCATTCGCCTTCCTTATTGGACCTTCTGCTGACCTCTCGCCCTGAACCCATTCGGGTATAGGTCGATGCTCCTCTCGGGTCATCGGACCATTGCCTAATTAGGAGCGTGGTGCCTCTCACCGTCTCGTCGCAACCACTTTCATCTGGTAGACGACGTGTTTGGCACTACAGGTCGGCAGATTGGGACGGGATGCGCTCTTTCTTTGCATCCTACCCATGGGGGCAGATTTGCTTCAAGTCAGAGGATCCTAGCACCTGCGCTGATTCGGTTGCCGGCGTCGTGCTGCAGGGCATGGAATTGTTTGTTCCTAGCTCAGCGGTACCCGTTGGTGGCAGATCTCGGCCCTGGTTTGGTGGGTCCTGCCGTGACGCACATCGTCGCAAGCGGGAATGCTACCAAGCTTGGGCTAGGGCAAAGGCCTCTAAGGATGTGAACTCTGACTCACTTAAGAAGAAGTACAACTCTGCTTCCAGGTTCTTAAAGAGGCAAATTGCATTGGCAAAGTCGAAGTACGTTGGGAGAATTGGCGAGAGACTAGCACGGCTGCCATCTGGCTCTCGTGCGTTTTGGTCTCTCGCCAAAGCTGTCCAGGGTAATTTCTGTCGGTCGACACTTCCACCTTTGCGCGGGGAGGATGGTTCATTGGCCTATTCCGCAAGGGAGAAAGCCGATCTTCTTGGCTCTATCTTTGCGGAAAACTCGACTCTTGACGACAGGGGGAACACACCTCCTACCATCCCGAGGTGTGAAACCACAATGGCAGACGTCCGCTTCACACAGTGTGCTGTGCGGAAAGCACTATTCTCCCTGGATGTCAACAAGTCGTGTGGGCCCGATGGAGTATCTCCTATTGTGCTGAAGGTGTGTGCTCCAGAGCTGGCACCGGTTTTAACGCGCTTATTCAGACACTCTTATGTCCTCGGCGTTGTCCCACATTCATGGAAGACGGCTCTAGTACACCCGATCCCTAAAAAAGGCGACCGCTCAGATCCGTTCAACTACAGGCCTATCGCTATCACCTCCTTGCTCTCCAAAATTATGGAATCCATAATCAACCGCCAGCTCATGGGCTACCTGGAAGAGCACCAGCTGATCAGCGACCGCCAATATGGCTTCCGCAAAGGCCGATCAGCTGGTGATCTTCTGGCTTTACTAACTCACCGTTGGGCGCAGGCGGTCGAAAGTAGGGGTGAGGCACTAGGCGTTAGTTTGGACATAGCGAAAGCCTTCGATCGGGTTTGGCATAAAGCCTTACTATCGAAGCTTCCTTCCTATGGGCTTCCTGAGAGACTTTGTAAGTGGATCGGCAGTTTCCTTGCGGAACGGAGAGTTAAAGTCGTCGTAGACGGCTCGTGCTCGTACCCCCGGACCGTAAATGCTGGTGTTCCCCAAGGCTGCGTGTTATCCCCGACATTGTTTATTCTGCATATCAATGATTTGTTGCATACCAGTGGCATTCATTGCTATGCGGATGACAGTACCGTGGATGCACTGTATTTCGGCCGCAGCAATATCTCTCGGGATCACGTCGATGAGTGTCGGAACAAACTTGTGTCTGTAATCGAATCATCCCTTGTGAAGATTTCCGATTGGGGGGGACTAAATCTAGTCCAGTTTAACCCTTCTAAGACTCAAGTTTGCGCGTTCACCGCTAAAAAAGCCCCCTTTGTCGCATCGCCACTCTTCGGAAACACTCACCTTTGTGCCAAGCCGAACATTGGCATTCTAGGTGTCGACATTTCGAGTGTTGTCCAGTTTGGCGGTCATTTGGAGAGCAAGGCTAAAATGGCCTCCAAAAAACTCGGAGTACTCAACAGGGCCAAACAGTACTTCAAGCCGGCTCACCGCCTTAAACTGTATAAGGCGCAGGTGCGGCCTCACATGGAGTATTGTTGCCACCTTTGGGCCGGGGCTCCGGGTTATCAGCTATCTCCATTTGACCGAATCCAACGTAGGGCATCTCGGATTGTCGACGATCCTGAACTTGCCGATCGGCTAGATCCTTTGGCACTGCGTAGGGATCTATCTTCCCTATGCATACTTTACCGAATTTACAATGGGGAGTGTTCTGAGGAGTTGTTCGATTTAATAGAAGCCGCTGATTTTCGCAACCGATCGTCGCGCCGGAACTATCATCCGCACCATCTGGATGGTTGGCGTTCCACTACAATGCGTTTTAAAAACAGTTTTTTGCCACGCACAGTAAGTCTCTGGAATTCGTTGCCATCAGCGGTCTTCCCCAACAACTGCGACATTGGGTTATTCAAGAAAAGAGCATACTCTTACCTGAAGGGTAGGCAACGCACTGGCATCGCTGGTGACCGTGGGCGGCGGTCAATCACTTACCATCAGGTGACCCGTCTTGCTCGTTTGCCTACTAGATCTTATAAAAAAAAAAAAAAAAAAATAACAACAGGAAATAAAAAAACAATAGAAACCGTAATCAAAAAGGAGACGTAGTGCCACATGGTATTCTCTTTCAATCAACCTTTCGGTTTGTAAAAAAAAAGTAATATACAATCGATTGCAAAAAGGAAACAAAATACAAAGTTAATAACAGAACAAGTACAAACATAAACATAAAAATTACTTAAATACAACAACTATCTGATTTAGGTTACTTATTTTTCTTTGTAGTTGTTTATTACTTCTTTACTTTACTACACGTTATTGCTGGCGATCGTTCTTGTTTTGTATACTATATAAAAAAACCCAATAAACGGGGATGATGTACCACATGATAGTTATTACTTAAATTTTAAAGGATTCTAGGGTTTTCTTTATAAGAAATAAACCAAGAAGTTCACGTAGAAATAAGGAAATAAATACAACATGCTGATGAAATTATATCTATTATAACTTAGTGTCTTTTACTTCATTTATCGCAATATTTCTTTTTTCTGAAAAAATTATTACTGCCGCTATTTAAAGATGTAATACTATTATAATTGGTAAAGGTCCTTAACATTTATTTATTAATACAGAATAACTGATTAATGTATATGATCTTTAAAAATTGTATCCTTACATCGGTTACAATGTTGCAGATGAATCTCTGGTACGAGTTATTAATTATTACTTTGGGGTGAATTACGACTCTTTAGCACTTCAAGTTAACATTGTATGTGAAATTTTGGACAACTGGTTAATAATGTTAAATTAGTAATTTATTTACATGAATTTAACTCTTCCTTACAACGTACAATAAATCTGGTGTTACTAATTTTTATCGTTGTACCTACTGTTTCAGTTATTATTATACGTTTGCTCGCTGTGTATAAAACATCACATCGTTTTCATTATTTTTCTTATAATCAAAATTTTCGTTACGAACAGGACTTTTACTTGATTTTAAATGACACTCTTTACTAATAATGTTTGTTTAATGCATTCTTTAATACATAATTCATGAAAAGTAAAAAGCATTTAGGTTTACAATAAAAGCGAGAAATAGAGAGATCAGTAAGGAAATATCCAAATATAAGAATATTACATAAACAAGTGTTTATTTAAAATGTCAATGTAAGTTTCTTTCTACATATGTAGAATTAAGAATACATAAATACAGATAAAAACAGATAAATTAAAATAAAAAACAACATAAGACATACTGACAATGAAAGAAAATACTTTTTCACTTTGATCCGAAACATATTAAGTAATGGACAAGCGGGTATGGCAAAGTTAATTCCGAAATTTCACGACCTGGACAACAAAAGATTTATTATAGCATCTCCAAGAATAAGGCATTTTAAGAGGAACATTCAGAATGCTAGCGGGAGAAAGAAATACGAGGTTTAGAGTGTAAGAAATAAAGAAAGGAAAGCATACAATAATATTTGCTGACTACTGTTTCATCATGAGTCGAAAGACCTCCACTGATGGGCATAGGCCTCCCCCAAAGATCCCTACGTCGATCTGTACTGCGCTACCCGTATTGCTATGGGGAGACAGCTATTTCCACGCTGGCCCAATGGTGGTTGGTGGTAGTCAGAGCCTTCTTTTTTGATTAGCAGGGTGCACCGCGAGGTGGTAAGGATAGCATGGGTCCCTTAAGTTGTTTAGGAGTAGTAGGCGTTGCGGAGGTATCCTCCTAGACAGTCTCCTGCAACAGAGATCAACTACCACTAAAAGTAGTAGTAAAATTAAAAACTATCCCAGTAATACCGCATACTCACAATTTGGACAGATCGGTTTGTACTTTTTTATTAAAATAGTCAAAAAAGTTGCATTTGACAAACTATGTTATTTAAAGTTCATGCCAATTTCATCTTAAAGGTTAATGATAATTTTTTTTTTTCACAATTAAGAAAGATTTTTGATGATATCATACCTTCGATTAAATATTTGCCGAAAGAGAAACAAGATGTGAATAAAGGCTACAGGTTTCTAAAGTAATTAATGAATATTTATGTTTTAACCGTTCTATATAAATCGAAACGTTTTCATTATAATAATAAATTATGTGTTATAAGAAACTTAATTCTGAGACAGTGTGGCGGCAGCTTGACTCTTAACATTGACACTCGTTTATTTAAAATGAACAACATTCACAATTAAGCATTTTTTTTTAATCGTAAACTTAGAAAGAAACGGAATTAAGACGTGTAAGTTAATAGTTGTATGAGACTGTACCAATTTGACTGTACAGTTTGTTATCGTAATCAAGTTTATTATATATCGAAAATTTTTTTTTTAATAAAATAATTTTTCATGTATGTCTACTGACATTTACACAGACATTATCAATTATTAAAAAAAATATATGATAGGTGAAGTGTTCTGATAAGTAATCTAATCATTTAGACCATTATAAGATTACATGTCTCTATCAAAGATTCATACATTAATAAATTTCTTTAATAGATGTAAAACCAAATTAATAGTCGACAAACCGCTAAATTTTCGTTGTCACGTAACCAGTTGCTGAAGGCGGAGAAAAAAATTATAAATATTCTATGGTTTTAGTGGGCAGTTATTTCTTTTTATATTTAAACAAGGTCTCAGCAGGATGTAATGTGTTGTCCTTACGCAAACATAAGGAACGCGAGAACAAATAACGGCGGCGGTAAACGTATACATTAGAATATCGCAATACATGTCAATGGCCAATACAATATAATACGTAACTATATATATATAATGAAAATGGGTTTGTTTGTTCGCCGATTACGTGAAAACTAGTGAACGTATCGACATGGGAACGTGATAATTCGATGCGGAATTTTTTAGATGGTTTATAGACTATTTATTTTTCGAATATCATACAATCCTCTTTTTGTTTCTAATAAACTTTTATAAACATTTTATTACGCGGTTGCTATAGTAACGGTTAACCATATGCAAACTGATCAGCACGGCCGGCAAAGCGGGCGAGGAACAGCTCGTAAACTATAATATATAATGAAGTATTTTAATTGAAAGACTATATATTAAATACACAGTTATACTGTATTTTGTTCCATTCATAAGTTAAACAATAAACCATTAAATTTAGTACAAAGGCTACTAAATACGAAACAATTAACAATTAATAGTATAGATTCAGAAACTGAATTAACCTTCTTTCATTTTAAAGTTAAGTGAATGTGAAAAATCTTTGTATTCTTAATGAATATTTTTCAGTCTTTGAACAGTCGAAGAAGAGGTAATTCCTAATGCTACTCAAATATGTCTTTATACTACCATATTTATAATAATGATAAATTCATCAGAAATACACATAAATTGTACTATGAATGATACATGAGCTGAAAGTTGAGAGAAAAAAAGATTTACTGTAACTAATGTAAAATAATCAATAACTTACTATATAAATGATGGACAATATCATTGGCAGTAAAAGTAAGCTAATGTAATGTTATCTTTGGATTTTGTCGTTTTTAACTTTTTTATTTGTTCAATTAAGCAACAAAACGAGCGGGACGTTCACCTGATAGTAAGTGATACGTTCATCACAACGTGGTGCTAGTTAGGATGGTAAATACTGCACCACATTGCGCTCGTCGCCTGTTATTAAGCTCCGAATCCGAAGAAGCTGCTAAGGTTGTCAATGAAACTAGCGCGCAAACTTCATCAAAAAAAATCGTCGCTGGAGACATAAGATGTTGAGTCTTGTTACCCCAGTAATTTTACTAGTTACCAACCGTAACACTTTAATGATTGCACATTGCTGTTTGGCTGCAGAAATAGGTAGCACTGACCTACCTAGACGGTCATCGGCAACAGAGATCTACCACCAGAAGTTTCTTTTATCCAGCTCGGTCCACCTATTAGATTAAAGTGTAATTAAAATTTAGTTTAGTTTTATATACTATATAAAGGTATAACATATATACATACATACATATATATCACGCCTCTTTCCCAGTGGGGTAGGCAGAGACCACCTCTCTCCACTTGCTACGATCCTGGCACACCTCTCTCGCTTCCTCCACTTTCATAAGCGTCTTCATGCACGATCGTCCGTTGCGTGTGCTTTTGATCCGGCCTTTCTTTAGGACATCTCCGATATACATACAGAGAGATATACGACATATACATACAGAGTCAATAAATTTTTTATTATCTTATTAAGTCTGTACGACAAACTTACTGATGATGAAATTCACATATCTATTGAGAATGTCAAGATAAAGACACACACATATAAAAATAATATAAAGGTAATTTATTCACCGCTACGCCTCATAGCCGACATGTTGTCTGCCTGATTCCAACTTTATCTAACTTAATGTTTTAAAATTTGCTTGCTATCTCTAAATAAAATTTTAATACTAAAATCACTAACATACGTATGTAAATATTATACAATAATTTACTAAAATATTATAATTATTACATAAATTAAATTAATCATAACTAAGTATATCATTATATACAAATACCTTAAAAAATTTCAATACGACGAAGTTATGTCAAACTGCTCATATCGGTACTCGTGAAATACCATGAATTGTTACATATTCGTATACAATGAAATTAGATAAAGTAAATTAAAAATAAATTGTAGTATTGAAAGTATTTCGTTTAATTTATAACAGTCGATTAAAATATTTAAGTGTTTTATTTAAATATATAATAATAAGTCTATTTAAATGTCAAACGAACTGGCTCTGCATATCTACAGTATATTATAATATATGTTAATAATAACTATTAGGTGAAAACGTGATGTTTTAAACTGAAACTATAATGGGCATAGGCCTCACTGCGGTCACTATTGTGACCAATATCTTTGAAATATTTTAAAAAATTTACTTAGTATATTATACTTCAATTATGTTTATGTTAAAGTTATCAATGTCAAAACATTACTTTAACTGATCACAGATTTGAGATTTTATCGTCAAATAGACTTTTTCTTATTGAAGATATTAAGACAATTAATGAGTGTCACAGCATTTATATTAAATAAAATTTATATAGGATCCTTGCGATTATTTCACTGTTGTAAAATAAAAGATATTAGTATGCAAATGATTAAAGCACGAGCAAAAGTTTACCTCAGGTGGTAAACCGGATTGGTTGGTAACAGACATGTTGTCTCCTAGAAAATACAGGTTTTTAATTAACATCTTTCTTTTATACGTAGTATTATATCGACTTTTTATTAATTTGAAATTTAATTGATACTACTTTAACTGAATTACTAACGTGTCCAAAACTAGATAATGACAAGGCGATGTTAAATAAATACTATCATTTATTTTATTCCGCAAAATTTCTAATGAATGTTACAAATAGAAATATCACAGACAAATCCTACCTGTTATTTTAAAAGATATTGTGTTAACATAATAAAAATTTCTTATATGTATATAGATATTAAACATTGGAGACGACGGCAAATACTTTTTTGCACAGTTTATTTACTTTTCTTCTACGATACATTATATATATTTACATAATAAAACATGCAAGTTTGCCTGGTCATTAAAACGAGTGAACGGAACCGTGCCCTTTTTCCTATAAAATAAAAGCCGTAAAATTGCGTAGCCTTTGACAGAAAAAGGTTGATTACATATTTTTCGTTCCTCGTTCTTAGCCGCCTATAATTTCACTTAAAGAGCCACTTCCGCTCCGGCCAATATCTGTCAACATATTTCCACGTTTGGGTCACATCACAAGAACTCGATTTCATTGACAACCAGCGGCTGCTGCATAATGAGCTTTAAATTATTACAGCGGATAAAAAGTGACCGAACGTTGTTCCTTTTAACCTTTCTTTATTTCGTAACTGAGGGTAGCACACGATTACCGCAACATACTGTAATAATTGTTATCATTTCTTTTACATGTATGGGTCAATCATTCTAAAACATATATGAGGACCTAGAATAATTATATGGAGCAATAATTTACAGTTTAATCAGGGGGCTGTGCGAAAGTAGCGTGCGCTGTGAGCGGACGCTGAGGCGGCGATGTCGGCCGTCGGGCGGCGGCGTCGGTCCGTCTCCATGGTAACCCAGGAACGAGTATTTAAACGCTCGCTCCGAAGCCTCACGCACAGAACGCTGAAACCCGGAGAGCGCGCAGCACTTTGTGCAGCGGATCACCGGCGGATATCAGAGCCATTGACGTTTCGTAAATATAAGTGATACATAAGCTTTAGTTACGAATCTCAACTATAATTGTGAAATATAATTTTTAGTGTTGTGAATTAAACTATATTAAAATGCGTCTAGTGTTGTTTGTTTTGGGAGTTTTTCTCTCAGCAACAGAGAGCTGTGGTCCTGGCAAGCATTTGATAAGTAAGTAAATCACCTCATATTATTGAATAGTTAAATTTTAAGTTAATTCATAAATATAAGTAAAATAATTAAATATTTTCTTTATAACAGAATATTTCAACATTACGAAACCATTCATCTTTTAATTTGCTTTAATTATTGCAGAGCACTTATCATATTTTTACAAGAAAAAAAAATTAATACAACAACATTACAATATTTTTAACGGTCTTAAATAAAGTAATAAATTTCTTTGTCGCTAACTAATCCAGATTCAATCGATGAGTTTTAGCTAAAAATAGTCACCACTTATTTCCATACCGGTATAAGTTGAATGACTACATCGTAAAATTTTATTGATTTAGACACCTGTGAACGCGTAATAATAAATTTAATAAATCCTACAGATTATGAAATCACAACCACGTAAATGTATTCAAAGAATTCGCTTATAGTCTTTTTAAATAATAATAACCAAATTAAAAAAAAAATCAGAGCAAGAAGTCGTAGCAACTTTTGATTTTCACGTTGTTAAATTTTTTATTACAGAGTCTGGAGGACTGACGGCGTATGAAAAACAAGCAATTGTGGATGCGCACAACCGTCTCCGACAGTCAGTTGCCTTGGGCCAGGTTTCCAGTCAACCACCAGCAGCTAATATGATGGAAATGGTGAGCTATACAATTGTGAAGAAAATCAGATCGTTTGAATATATCAAGCACAAAATTCATTATGATTTGAATAAATCATCTACTACGAAATATTTTATAACGATTTATATGTGATAAGCGTTTTATTGAGTTTTTGGGAACTTTTTATTTAATTAATAATTTATATTTATTTATCTTGATTTAAAAGCACTTTAAGTTTTTTTTATACAAGGAAGCGACGAGATGAGCGGGATGTTCACCCGATGGTAAGTGATACGCCCGCCATAACGACATAGCGCTAGTTAGTTTCCTATTCACAGCACCACATTGCGGTCGACGCCTTGAGACATAAGATGTTAGGTCTCGTTACCTCAGTAATTTCGCTATCTACAACTCTCTTCAATCCGGAACACAGTAATGTCTGCACACTACTGTTTGGCGGCACAAATAGGAGCTACAGTCATACCTACCTAAACGGTCTCCGGCAACAGAGCCCTACCACCAGTAAATTATTAATTTACTGGTGGTAGGGCTCTAGCTCTAGGCTATAGGGATAAACTATAACTACAACCAGTAAGTTATTAATTTACTGTTGCTAGTTATAGTTTACTGCTCAATTTTTTCTTTATTACCTAGTAGTTTTCAATATGAAGCCGAATTATTTTTTTTTTATTTGATCACGCCTTTTTCCCAGTAGGGGTAGGCAGAGGTGAATAAATACTTTTAAATTAGAAAATGGATAATTACTTTGATTGTTATTACTTACTGAATTGTTGAATTATTTTTCTCAGGTGTGGGATGATGAGTTGGCAGCTACAGCTCAGCATTGGGCCGACCACTGCACACCCGCCCACGACAGAGCTGCCCAGCGCGACGTTGGCCGGTTCCCCGTTGGCCAGAATCTCGCTGCCACGTGGACCACGCGCCCTCCATCTGAGCCATCTGATTCTCAGCCCGATTTTATGAAACAAATCAACGCGTGGTTCGACGAGGTCCGCATATATGGCTTCAAACCCATTAGCGGTGGTCACGGCACCGGTCATTACTCCCAGGTAAATTAATGTTTATATACTAGGTACATTTTGGAAATGAAGTTTTCCTTAATTGTATACTTAAAAAAGTAAAAACGTAAATTGAAGCATTGTAATGTTAATCGTGATTCATTATATTGACAAATAAGCTACTAAATCTGGAAAGTTTTAAATAACTTAATTATGATCATATATATAACTTTACTTACATTTTCATTTTTTGTTTACAGTTAGTTTGGGGCGAAACATCTCACGTAGGCTGTGGTTTTACGTTCTATTACGATAACGTTAAAGGCTACACCAGACTCTACGTTTGCAACTACGGCCCGGGCGGCAACGTTATTGGTTCAAATCCTTACGAAAAGGGTTATCCATCTTGTAGTACATTCGGACTATCAGAATCGAAGAAATATTCAGGACTATGCTGTAAGTATTTTTAAACATAGTCAAGTGAAACATTTAGTACCAAAGTGTCTAATTACAATTGTATCTAATTGTTTCTTTTTTTATTTTCAGCTACCGGTTTAACTACTGCATCAAGTTATCAGACGGTAGACAATACCAACAGCTACATCTCGAATATCATTCCCGACAGCACCGGGGACAATCAAGCCTACAACTACCAATACAACAACGAGTATTATAATCAGTACAGCAATCAATACCACGTGCAGTATCATAGACCAGCAAGCTTTTTCCCATCGGAATCCTCAACCTTCAGGCCTCTTCTCAATATTATTAAGACAGCATCAAATTTGTTTAATAAACCAAAGCCTCAAGTGAGCATTAGTACAGTGTTCGTATGAGTCTGTTCTGTAAATAGACTCGTACATACATTTATCATAGCAGTATTGTATTCATTGTGACAGTTGTGTTACTTGACTGATTATTCGAAACTGTTTTTGTACAGTTTATCGGATCTCTATAGCTTTATTTATTCCTTGGTTTTACAAGGAGGTTAAGGACTTTTAACTAGAAGTATTTTTTAATTAAGTTAGTAAAGTATTGTAGGTTTGATCGTTGTATGTCCAAAAGATATGCTGTCGCGGGTGACTTTCAAGCATTAGCAAAGTATGTTGTTGTTAAACTATTTAAAAATATTATTTAGCAAAATAAATATTTTCGTAATTAATCTTGGATATATTATTTTCCTGTTTTTTAATTAAACTACATACTAGCTCTGAGAAATATTAAGCGATATGAAACCTAATTATTTAAGAACACAGTAGTAAGTAATTTAAAACCAAATGGATGAAAAATGGTGGGGTGATATAATTATATTAATAGCAGCATATATTAACAGCGCTCAGCGATCAGAGGAATACGATAATACGGATAGTTCGAGGATATTGAACTGGACTGGATAAGATCTTCAATTTTAGATCTAAAACTTTCCTATGGAAACTCCATGGTTTAGGTCCCCTTAACAACCAAGTATCTTTTCAAAGATTTGTGATCCCTGGAAGCCAAGCAAAAACGAGTTACTTCTGTAACAAATAAGTACATATATTCCAAAGCATCTAACTAACAACCTTTTTCTAACAATGATCGTTCAGATACTGCAAATACTTAGTTATAGAATTCTCTTTTTTTTGCTTTTCTCGTCTTCAAGACAACCTTGTGCTTAATTTCATTAACAATACGGAATTGGTTTATTTTAAATAAACTTTAGAATAATACATACTTATAAGAAATATAAATAATAATATTTTCATATGCCTTGAGGTTTTAATTTATTTTTAAAAACTAATTGATATTACGGTTAGGTTCTCATAATAATTCAATAGGCACAATACATTTAACTACAGTGGTAGATGTGATATAATCGGCGGTCGTATTACTTTGGTCATAAAATTATAAAAACTGTATTCTTTTTGGAAAGCCCCATGTCCCTGTGTAAATATCCTAACACCTAATTCACAGGGACAGCCAATATCTTCTATGTGAGCGACCAGCTAACAACGACATCGTGGCTTAATATATAACATATATTTCAAGGTATAATTAATATTCTGTTTTTAAGCAACAAACATTATCTAGAAATATGTGATGTGCAATACATTTGTATTTCTTATTGTTATTGTTCAATGATAGAATATTTTTTAATGATACCTTTTGGACTATCTGTCTTTAAAGGAAACTAGGGAGTTTCATGTTACAGTTATTACCGACAGATGAATATGAAATTGATCATTAGAAAGACGATGATTTTTAATTTCTAAATCAGCGACATAGTTGCTCTCGGTAGGTTTGCGTTGGATGTAGGAATTAAGAACAAAGATCACATTAAAGCTCCACAGAATTACTTCCTTAAGATCGATATCGACCTCAGTGACACCTTCCGGTAGTCATAAAGTATACTACATAACGAATTAACAGATTGTAATATGAAACTTTTATCCGTATCCGAAATCGGGTGTATATACTTACATGTTAAAATTTCTTAACCGATTTTTACGGTAATGATACTTTAAAGTTCAAAACCTTTTTGTTACCTTTCTACTGGTGGTTTATACCGAGCTTAAAAGTCATACGGTATACAAAATTAATTTGACTTTATTTACATTTGTATTGCCATATAATTTATTTATATATAAGAGATTCATCTCCACGTACAAAATCTCTTATAGTGATGAATCACGATATTTCTAGAACCATAAGGTCTAGAGACTTGAAATTTGGAAGGAATATTTCTTTCACAGAGTGTAGGGCAGCTATGAACGGATTTTGTCAAATGATACCCCTGAAAAGGAATCGCGAAGACATTCGCCAGTAAAGCAGGCAGGGATCAGCTAGTTATATATATTATACATGTTATACTTACTGGTAAATAATAAATTCCCTTCAAGTGGAGACACACTTTAATTGTTTTTTTGCATTTAACTGTTGTCACCAAGAACATTCCCACGTTACTAATGTAAAATAAAACAAAGAAGAACGGAATCCGGAAAAGATGCCACGCGTTTAAAGTGCTCTACGGTCCTTGCTATCAATTCATAGTACAAATTACCAGTAGATAAAATCTACATTATTTTACATAAAAATCAATTAAAAAACGAATTGATATGTTCCTAAGGTGTTATGGTGTAAAAACCTTGACTATAATAACCTTGACCTCAGTATTGTTGAGGACATGTGAACTGTGTGAAAAAAATGAACAAACACCGAAGAAGGTGTCAAAATTAATGTCTTCCGATTTAACACTAGCCTTAAACATCTGATATTATTATAAAAAGAAACTCATAATGTTTAATATCAGAGGGTGTAATTTTTTTTTTGGCTTATTTAAAAAAAGCAATAGAATTTATTAGTGTATTATTTAGACTTATATTTGATGTATTTTTTTTTTATGAAATTACGCTACTAGATGATGATTGATAACGATGGTGATAATTTTGATGTATCAATCAAGGTATTTTTTGTAAGATATAAATATCTTATTTGTTAATCTTACAAAAATCTACAGCCGCAGTGGTTTTAGTCATAAACGTCCACCTAATACATTTGTGAAGCAAATACAAGATCTCTAACCATCGCTTGTTCTGGACTTCTCTCTTCTCTCTTACTCTAACCACATTATCTCTTATAATTGGGTGGGTAGTTAAAGACTTTGTTTACAAACCTAAATCTTATGTAAAAATTTGTCGATTTAAATTGAGTAATTTCGTTGAATTTACCATAAAATATATTAATGACTGTGGCTTAAATCTAGATGTATAGATAATTAAATCTAGATATACTTATACGTACAAATTCAAACTTTAAAACTGCAAAATGGTTATAAGCTAAGCGTAATAGGGGACCACAGGACAGGCCTCTCTAATGTAGATACTTTGGAAAATTATACATAATGTACATTTTAGTTTTAATAAATAAATAAATAATAATAAGGGTATAAACAGATGAACAGTTCTTTTTACCGTACCTCTTGATGTCTGAAGGTTGGCTTTTAAATTCTTTAAATGATTGTTTTCCTTCCGCTAAGTGGAAGACGACGAATGTGGTGCAGCCCATTTGCTCATCATGAAGAATAATTGAAAAGGTTTAATATATGTGACTACAATTTTTTTTAATAAAGTGTTTAATTTTCTATTTCAATAACATATAAAATCGCCATTTTATGATTGTTTCAACCTATTATTGCTTTCTGATAAATACAGGCCTGTTCTTTCTATTCCCGTTTCAACTGCATCTACAGATTCCCAGTGATTCTTAACATGTCGGTCCACCAGACAGGTGCAGTTAAACTTGTCTATTTGTGGTCTCCCTTCAGCTCTGTTGGTTGTCTGATCGTCGGGATAACTGTCCTGTACATTATCATTTCAGATCTTGATTCTATTACAGATCTCCTCTCGATACAAAATTAAATCGACATATTTGTAAATATGACCATGTGAGCGTCGGACGAAAACTTTGAATGTCAAACAAGTTTATTCATATGTATGTACACGTGCAGTTTGTATTTATTAATATTTCTGTATCGTATGTAGTTATATTGATTTATGTGCTTTTAGCATTAGCTAATATAATTTAGAGATACGTAAGGAAATGTAAATTTTATATTTAATATTTTCAATGTTCATGAAGTCAAATCGTTTGATTTTGTTGTTTGTACACAAATGCAAAACATATGATATAGTTAGTATCACATGATATAGATCTTATAATTGAATATCATCGACATCCATTGGAAATGCTTTTTTTTTAAACTGCAATCTAAAGTTTAGTAGTAATTGGAAATATACTAATATTTCAAAAATCTTTAGTTCCTTTTTAATATTTTACATCAAATTTGCAGATACGATACCCTAATGTTATTAGTGGATTAGTTATGTTTTTCAAACTTTTGTATACATTAAAATAGATAATTGTTATCTATTATAATTCTTAATGTTGACTTAACTTCTCATACTACACGTGCGATGTGTTCACAGTTAATTTGAAGCAGTACGTTTGCTTTTAGCCGTGGAAAGGCTTAGCAACAGCGAAATGTGATTTCGGTCGATGATGTGAAAATTAGGAGCTAATAGACAATGAGAATTGAAAGTTAACTGACACAACGATGCCAATTTGATTGCAAATTTCCATGTTATCTATTGATATATTACAACTCCTAACAATTTAATGTTTGAGGTAATATTTTTATATATTCTCAATGAGTTTCTAATATTATTTATTAGAAACTCATTGAGAAGTATCTAAACTTACAATAATAAAGTATTGTTTTCGATTTTTTTTTTCACATCTTTATATACATTTGAGCAATGGTTTTCTCGGGTGTAAAATTGAAGAGTATATTACCTTAATCTTTAAATTACGACGCATAAAATAAGATACATACTGATGTCCTTAAATATAAATAATACTTTGTAATCGTGTAATAAGACCGATCTAAGTGATAAAGTTTATCAAGTTGCTATAAACACGGGATTATTCATATTAATTTAGTATTAATAAAATAATAAAACTTAATTGGTTTTCTGATTGTTGTATATTAAGAGCGAATGAAGAAATAAAATTAAGAAAACTAAGCTTTAAGTTTACATGTGTTTTATAAAAAAACATGTTTTTCTCAAAAATTTACTTAAAGTTACAACTCGGTATATCTGATATTGATAAAGTTATTAAATTACAAACTTATTTGTGCATGGCACTTTATGATGAAAACTTACAGAACTTTGACAAATAAAAAAAAGAAAAATCTTTTCTAACATTAACATGACTGTGTGAAAACAGCCCATTTACGTCCCCACTGCTGGGGCACAAGGCCTACCCTCAACATGAGGGCGATTGGGCCATAGTCACCACGCTGGCCCAATGCGGATTGGTGACTTCACACATACCTTAGAATAAATTCTAAGTCATATGCGGGTTTCCTCACGATGTTTTCCTTCACAGTTTGTATCTCGCCGTTGTAACTAAAGTCCACAAATGTATATAACTTAAATATTAAAGTCATCGGTACATGCCGAGATTCGATCCCGCGACCTTCGGAATGAAAGCCGCACGCTCTAACCATTAGGCCCGCGAGCTAATGCAACATGCCTGTAAATATAATAATATTACATATAAATGAAGATTTCATACATATAATAGAATAATTATTAAATTAACGTACTATTAGATGATTGTTTTTTCATATTGCATGCTATGACAGTATGTTTTACTGATTGATGAAGTTTATCACTATTTTATTTATTTATTATTTATATGTACTGTGTATTATATACACTACGTCACACTTCGTCATAGCGTTATGTTGTAAATAGGTATCTTTGTGATAACACGTTGTAGTGTTAATCAATGTAACGTAAGTGTAAGTTTCTTTGAAAAGCGATTTATAATCACAGTATAGTTACGACAATTTCTCCCATTACTTATTAGTATTATTACTGCATTCATAACCTTTATGAAAGTTTATACTGATCCCCGTACATACATAGCTAGTCGTAATATGATATGAGACTTCTTTGTCTGAAATACTTCTCGAGAGCATCGCTATCGCAAATAACTTTCTATAGCAACCGTTACTATAACAACCTCATAAATAATACGGAATTAAATTGTATATTAAAGATAATAATATATAAAATGATGAAGGGTCTATGAACCATTATACATATATGTCGGAGATTGGACGACGCACCGTCATATTGTAATCGATTGGGGTTATTCGGACATTAAAGTGGACAACACTGACGTTGAATCTTAATAGATTTGGCGTTATTCGGACAACAATGACAATGACGTTGATTTGTTAAACATCAATGTCATTTTGAGGAAGGTTAAAAAGAGGAACACGGAGCGGGAGCGAAAACTTTTTCGGAGTACAGACGGCGGTGAACACGAGTATAGCCAATCTCCGTGCTACTTTGTCGCATTATAATCAGTTTGTTGATTTAAGGACCTATCGGGTATTATTTCTTAATATCCGCAATGAATGAAGGTCGGAGGAATAAAGAACGCCCACATCCAACCTCCCTCTTTTCGTTATATATATATACATATGTATATATATAAAGTTATTATTTTCAATGTTAAAATCACAAAAACTATGTACGAGTATGTCTGTCTAACAGAGCTAAGTTTATTAATCTTCCGAAAGTTTCGGTCAATAGCGAGGAACATAAACGTTTATATAAGGTTGTCAAATATCTCCCTTCCGCTTTTTTGCTCTTTGTTCAATGCATTATAAAAAGTGTTACAGTGATCGGATTTAGTTCAAATATGCGCCGTTTTGTTCGATAATCTGTTTCCATCTAGACGGCAACTTCATAATACCTCCCTCGTAGAAGCCCCCCTCCTTATTTGCGAAGAACTCGGACAGCCACTTTTCACAAGCCTCTTTTGAGTTCAACTTTACACCACCAAGGGCGTTCACCATGGACAGGAACAGGTGGTAATCACTTGGCGCTATGTCCGGGCTATATGGTGGATGCGATAAAACCTCCCATCCGAGCTCCCGTAGCTTCTGACGAGTCATCAACGAAGTGTGTGGTCTGGCGTTGTCCTGGTGGAACACTACACCCTTCCTGTTGGCCAATTCTGGACGCTTCAGGTCGATGGCCTGCTTCAAGCGGTCCAGTTGTTCGCAGTAGATGGTAGAATTAAGCGTCTGGCCATATGGGAGCAGCTCATAGTGGATGATTCCCTTCCAATCCCACCAAACACACAGCAAAACCTTCCTGGCCGTCAATCCCGGCTTGGCCACTGTTTGGGACGATTCACCGGCCTTCGACCACGACCGTTTTCGCTTGATATTGTCGTATGTGATGCATTTTTGGTCGCCAGTCACCATCCGCTTCAAGAATAGGTCGAGTTCGTTCCGTTTCAGCAGCATATCGCAGGCGTTGATTCGGTCCAGAAGGTTTTTTTGCGTCAAATCATGCGGCACCCAAACATCAAGCTTTTTTTTGTATCCAGCCTTCTGCAGATGGTTTAAAATGGTTTGGTGACTAACTCCCATCTCCTGGGCGATGTCACGAGATGCCACATGCCGGTCTAACTCGATGTAGTCCATGATTTGATCGGTATTTGTCGTCACAGGTCTTCCGCCGGCTGGCTTATTCATGGTGTCGTTTTCACCGGCTCTGAATCGTCGAAACCATTCCTCCGCGGTTCGAAGTGATAGAGTACCATCCCCCAAAACACCATTAATCTCACGGAACGTTTCTCTAGCGGATTTGCCTTTAACGAAGGAAAACTTTAAAATAGCGAATTTCGGCGTTAGTGAACTCCATGTTTACACGTCTATAACTGTTGAACGCAATATCTAAACTAATTATGCATAGCGTCGTTTTGTAGGTTATGTCAAGACCTTTCAAATTATGTATAGTATTGCCAGATGCGAGCTCTGTAGCGCTTTGTACATAGCCGCGAATTTCAAAAGACAAAAAGGCGGAAGGGAGATATTTGACAACCCTATAAAACAGTGGGGAGAAAAAAACGTACTGACACAAAGTATATAGTGCGGATCGATTTAGAGTGATAGTAATCTTAAATGACTAATATTTTAATCAATGTAGTCCAATCACAAAGTTGATAACGTAGCCCGTGATAGAACCCAAGAAAAGATGTAGTTCCAAAGTATAGTAATCATAAAAACTCTATGTTAAAGGTTAAGGTTTACCAAAAATTAATAAATATAATATTATTAAGTCGTTAGTAGATCCTCTTTGTCCCTGATCCATAATCCAGTTCTACGATTTCATCGAAGCATGAGATATTAGTTAATTATTTACATATGATAGCAAAAACTCGAAATGATATAATGTTCCACATTGTTTCTTGTTTTCAATGTACAAGGATTAATACAAACGATAAAAATAGATCCAATATATATCTAAAACTCGTAGTTTTTATGAAAACACTAATTACAAATATTGAAAAAAACTAATTGAGGAACAAATACTGAGGAAAAAAAGTATGTCAAGATTTCCGTTGGATCGTCCATAACAAATTGATAATACCCAATATTGAAAATATAGTAAACAACGTACCAGGACATCGTTGTGAATATACGTCAAATTAAGTTTCTTAAAAAGCAATTAAAATCATTTTTTTTATGTAATATAATTCCGGTAAGTTACCAATACATAAATAAAAAACACTGGTGGTTGGTCTCTGTAGCAAAAGACCTTTTAGTTCACTTATTTACTGCAGCTACTATTTCTGCCACCAAACAGTACAAACATTACTGTTTCCTGATATGAACGGCCCAGCTAGTGAAAATATTGGGGTAATGAGAATTAATATCTTATGTCTCAAAGCGACAACAAAGTAGTGTTGTGTATATCATTTAACTAGAGCTACAACGTTATTGACAGGCGTATGCTGAATGCATATCATCAGGTCAGCGGCTCTCTCGTCCTGTTGGTTCGTAGAATTAAAATAAATAAAATATGATATTACAAGAAAGACGTTTCTCATCATTATACTAATTATTGCTACTAAAAAATATAAGCTTCCTAATTGCCGTAAGCTAGATAGGTTTCTTGGTAAAGGTTAAAGAATAAGCTGATGCCCATTTCGAAGAATTTATATTTACTACACGCTTAGATAAGATGGACAATGAGGATATTCTCATTCGTCTCCCATAGTGGAAAATGCAAAGATTAAAGTCGAAAATTGTTATTATGTCAACGTTATTATTTTAATTGAAAGCAATACTACGAACCATTAGATTATAATCGATGATGACTATGAACTACCTGATAGCGGAACAGTTGTGGCGTACACTAAAGCATAAAATCTAGTGTATAAAAGTTAAAAATAGTGACATCTATGAAGGAACATATGAACCAGCTGTACTGTCAGTAATGAACATCTATGCAATAAAATTATTAATTACTATCAAATAAATTTCACAATTATTTTAGTTTTTACAGAAGTTCTTATAAAAAAATCTAAAAATTTTCATTCATATTGTCCATCATTTACTGCAAATTCGTAATATTGATGACAGATGGCACTTTTTCAAATCTATGTTGTCTTATTAATAACCTTAGTATAAATTAAAAGCTTTAAAATCTACCTTCTGTGTTATGTCTCTCTCAAAGAGGAATTTATTTACGAATTTAGGTATACTTTAAAAAAGAAAAAAAATATCAAAACTAGGTCACTTTATAAAAGTGTATGCGTAATTATAGAAAATCCATGAAAAGCTTTTCATTTCCGACGATTAGTAATCCTTTTTTCTTCTTTAAAAATAGTACAAAAAATAATACCTTCAAGTGAAATTTTTCGCAAGACACTAGAGAAAAATTATAGTAATACGGAGATGAAAAATAATCTTTGTTTTTTAGTTGACGAAGCGACGAGAAAAGTGAGTCGTTCAACTGATAGCAAATGTTTCGCCCGTCCATAACAATGTAGCATTAGTTAGGATGATGTAGAAAACTCTATATTGCGCTCGTTGTCTTGAGACAAGATGTTAAGTGCCGTTATCGCCGTAATGATGATTGATATAGACATCAACCTTTAAAAATGAATTAAACAATTTCTTTTAACATTCATAAACACTAATATATATGTATTAGATCGCGATGTGCTCATGAATGACATAATAAGATTTGATAACCGACGACGATAATTTGATGACGAACATAAATAGCACTATCTGTAAAATGTTATAAAATGATCATGAATGCTTCAATCACGTATATTGTATGAGAAAGTGGATTGAAAATTAAAAAGCCAATCATAACGAGATGATCCTAATACTTACAACGCAATAAACAGTAAAGTGGAACCAATATCTTTTATTACGTCCTTCACAGGATTTATAAGATTTAACTTCTTAACCATCAAACGCTTTCTATTTTACAAAACATTTTATATAAAAACATACATTGATTTATCTCATTAAATATCCGACTGTAAAGTCATCATTTATTGCACTCAAAAATTTATAAAAACGTTCTTTATCTAGATTGATCATTAAAGTTGATCTTAACCAACATATTTCTAAACGTGTTTTGGAGATTTATCTCATATTGGTTAGTTACTAACAGGCAGCATCTCAAGTCAATTGCTTTACAGTTCGGAGCAATGTTTGTAAAACACTTATGACTAGTTTACGGCGATGGATGCATCGGAGTGTCTAACTCTGAATCCATGTAAATATAGAGTCTTTCGATTAAATATGTACGGCTCTGATACCCTAATCTTTTCAAAGTAACAACATGTCAGAATATATACATTATGTAATCCTTTACAAAGTAATAATTTAAGAAGGAAAGTGGTTACAAATTTGATAATTTCATTTTATTGAGATGTATCATGAAAGATATACAGATATTTTTAAAAGACTATGGTTACTAGCTATAAAGTTGTGATGAATTTAATTTAATGTTTGTTAGTCGATATAAGGCTCTAATACCTCCAATGACAGCTTTGAATGACATGAATCAGACGCGGCTTGTCGTCATGATATGGATATTAGTGAAATGCTTTAAAACGTTTTCTTAGACAAGTAGGAAATAACTTTTATTTCATTAGCCGCTTTTGTTAAAACAACGTTCTGATTATTAAGAAAAATTAGAAGAGATAAGGCGAATATAAACTTGTGTGTAACTTTAAAATAAAAAGGTCCGAGAGAGCGCAAGGTTTTTTCTTATAGATTAATTAGTAAGCATTATTTTTATACTTCTCTACTTCATGAGAACAAAGAGCATCGCCTGGTAATCTAAAGTTTCTGTATAAATAAATTATTAATAGTAAACCTTTAACATTACAATGCTAATGAACGCAATCTGCTTAAATTCTAGTGTTTTTTAACTTTTTACTTTACTGGCAAGACTTGATTATACACAATAGCTATATTAGAACTGAATTCTTCTTTAAGATACCGTATTGGGATTCATAAAAAGAGATTGCTTCCACTTCAACGTTTTATTGACTTGTTAAAGCCGATATAGGATAGATCGTTGTACACGCTCGATTTGAGATTGTTGAATACGATAGATGAAAAAAAAGAACGGTTTTATTACTAAAGAAACAGTACAACAATTACACGTGAAGTAATAATATCTCATTTATTGTAATTTACTTTACCGATGCTCTTTTCTCACAACTCCAGTAGCTCGCTGGCCTAATGGTTAGAGCGTGCGGCTTTCATTCTGAAGGTCGCGGGTTCAAACCTCGGCATGTACCGATGACTTAATATTTAAGTTATGTACATTTGTAAACTTTAGTTACAACAGCGAGATACAAAAACGGTGAAGGAAAACATCGTGAGGAAACCCGCACACTGATATCATCTTTGTGTGTGTGTGTGTGGTGGTCCCAATAAAGTGGCAACAGGCTCGCCCCCTGTTACATGAGATCTAATCTGACCACATCTGGCGAAATGTGGGTAGTTTATTCACCTCTGCCTACCCCTACTGGGAAAAAGGCGTGACTATATAGATAGAGTATAGATAGATAGATAGATTTTCTCACAATCTGTTAAAGATTTCTAAAGGTGCGATAAAAATATAAAAATCTAATTGAAAGCTTTCAGTTTATCTACCTCTTTGTTAGAATTTAATAACGACAGGTGTTGTAATTAATTAGAATTCAAATAAAACTTGTTATAGCTGGTTCCGTTGTGAAATAATACTTTAAGAAAGCTCTTGTTTATATAATCATTAGCCGATAGCAGTCCACAGCTGGACAAAAGCCTCTCCCAAAAATTTTCACATCGATCGGTCCTGCGCTGCAGTTAGCATAGTCTCCGACATAGTCGGGCATTAGGGCTCGTTGTCTGTAAGGGCCCATACAGGGCGATTTGGGCCGTGTTTATATAAGTAAGGTTTAATATCATCAACCGCCAAGAGTATGAGACTACTATTGAAAGACCTTACCGCCCATTAATTAACAATGTTTGTGCATCATTTTTATAATATGAGAGTGGTACGTAAATAGAGGGGTTTGGACAAAGCTTGACCTGTATGTCTAATTATCTGATGATTATTTGAAAGAAGTTTTGGCACAATATTCGAATTAAATAAATGTCAGGCAGCGAGCGTAATAGCAGACTGACTAGATGGTACGTCGCTCGGATAATAGCCATAAGCGACGTGTGTCGGCAGTGAGCGTAACAGCAGACTGACAGAATGGTGTGTCGCTCGGATAACAACCATAGACGACGTGTCGGGCAGCGAGCGTAACAGCAGACTGACTAGATGGAGCATCGCTCGGATAACAACCATTAACGACGTGTGTCGGGCAGCATGCGTAACAACAGACTGACTAGATGATGCGTCGCTCGGATAACAACCATAAGCAACGTGTATCGGGCAGCGAGCGTACCAGCAGACTGACGGAATGGTGTGTCGCTCGGATAACAACCATAAACGACGGCGGGCAGTGAGCGTTACAGCAGACTGACTGGATAGTGCGTCGCTCGGATAACAACCAGAAACGACGTGTCGGGCAGTGAGCGTAACATCAGACTGACTAGATGATGCATCGCTCGGATAACAACTATAAGCAACGTGTGTCGGGCAGCGAGCGTAACAGCAGACTGACAGAATGGTGTGTCGCTCGGATAACAACCATAAACGACATCGGGCAGCGAGCGTAACAGCAGATTGACTCGATGATGCGTCGCTCGTATAACAACCATAAGCAACGTGTATCGGGCAGCGAGCGTAACAGCAGACTGACTAGATGGTGCATCGCTCGGATAACAACCATTAACGACGTATGTCGGCAGCCAGCGTTACAGCAGACTGACTGGATAGTGCGTCGCTCGGATAACAACCATAAGCGACATGTGTCGGGCATCGAGCGTAACAGCTGACCGTCAGATAACACGTCGCTTGGATGACAATCACATTATGTAGATACATTCAATATATACAGCTTGGATACGCCACATACCTACTAAACTCTATTAAAACATTGAGCCCAAAGAATTTTAATAGCTTGAAATTTGGTCTACTATAATTTTTACAAAACATTTGTCTTAATTTCTCTTACTTTTTGGACTTCTGTTTAATATTTAATAGCAATATTAAAATAAATTATATTGTAACTGGTTTATTAGCAAACTCGAGTTACTTACTTCAAGTAAAAATAATTATTAAAGTGGAGTGAAGACAAAGCATTAACCTATTTTCTTTTTACAGCGAATACGGAACGTTGTCTTCTATACTGTTCTATTTTTGTGAATAATGGCTATAATTTTATCTGAAGAATGCATTAAAAGCTTTTTCTCAGTTTTTCATGAATCTGATACTACTTTTTTTTGCATTACGCAAGAGATATTTATACACAATGACTTATTGGATTAAAGTATGAACAGTGTTGATGTTAATGTGTAAATGATCACGTTATCGGAAATAACTTCAAACACGTAATAATAAAGATAATTATGAACCAAATTATTCTATTCAAAGGTTTAAGTCATAACATTCATGATAATTATAAACAAAAAATAATTATAAAAATAATTAGCAATAAGACACCTAAAGTAGTGTAGCAACAGTACCAGTGTGGTACTGTTGTCCAAGGCCGCCTATATCTGTATGTTGTTTTGAACATATTAAGTGCTGCTTCAAATTAGGTAAGGTCAAAAAAAATCTGTGACTATAATAAGGTAATAAATATCAATAGCATTTTATGTGATTGTGAAAACTTTAAAAGATAAATATATCACTACGCATTGAGTGTTCTGACATCGAAACATATCTACAACATAAACCCTATCACTTTATATGTAAATTTATAAACGTCTTTTGATCTCTATTTAGAGTCTGGAGAAAACCGCTACAATCGCTGGTACAAGTATTGCCTGCAACTTATACTGTAGATGTAAATTATACATTTTAACTAGTTATTTAAACTATTATATGTTAGTGATGTAAAAAAAATATCGTACGATGTTCCTGAATCTACGTTTTAAATTATTTATCTGTAGTGTCTCGGGTCTGTGTGTCTCTCACTCTCATAAGTATTTGAATAAAGTTTAACTATTAAATTAACAATTAAAAAAATCTTAATTACCTATGTTGTAGTTAAAAGTCATAGACTACACGTATTTTCTTAAATATCCAGTAACACTATAAACGACTTATGACATACTGAAATGAGAAAGAATTTTAATATTTTATTTGATACATAGATGGTTATTAATTTATGTTCATATTAAAAATGTTTACGTTTCCTCAATAATGTGGTTTTATGTATAGTTATCAGGAGTTCTCACTTCGTTATTTCAGTGTATTTCCATCTTAAGAGGTTTTTATCCGCCAGCACAGCAAACGCAATTAAAGTCGGCAAACTTCAACGTTTAGAGAGCCGCTGTATGCGAGTAATCGAATGTTCAATTGCGCAAGAGCTTGACTATCCGGGGACGGAAAATTGTAGGATCCAAGTAAATTGAAAATGAGATTCCACCGTTGCCTTTTTACACTAGTTTTATTCCTGATGTTTCCGCTGATGGTATGGCTTAACAAGTTTTTCGTTTTTTGTAGACTCATAAAATTTAAAACTGCTCATGCCAATTTGCACACATTAAAACTATTGGTAGGTCACTATTGATACGTCTCTATTGCCAAAAACCATCTAGGTTAGGTCTAGTGCAAACATTACTGTCCCGGTGTGAAAGGAATTGTAGCTAGTAAACGAACTTAACAACTTATATTTCGAAGCGACGAGCATAATGTGGTACATAGTACGAATATGTTCTCCTACTTAAGGCCACGTGGTTATCGGCAGACGCAGTAATTACGTTATTAGAGACCATTTTAAGTATATTGGACGTTAGCTAACTATCTACATTGTTGACTGTTTAATCAGTCTTTGGACCACGTCATGTTAACATTCGTACAATATTATAAATAGCGCTTAAATATTTTATGAAAGATCGATAATTGACCATGCATGCATAACCTTTAATCGTCTCTTTTATGATTATCATCATCATTTCGACCGATGGACGCCCACAGCTGGACCTAGGTCTCTTATAATTAGTTCCACAAAGCACGGTCTTGCGCTTTCAAGTATTTCTTTTTGCTTTAATCTCACACATTTATTGCTCTTCTTGGTACTAATTTATTGTTGAATCACAACATTGTTACATTTACAAATACACGTAAAGCTTATGACTTAATTTCGGTTGCAATTATATCCTATGTTACATTAGCTTCACAAACATATTCTGTTCCATCGAATTCTCGAGCAAATTCATTTAGGAATAGATTTGGAATCTCGTCGATTTACACAGCTGTCGAGGTAACTCGCTATCCAGTTACAACCCCGAGACATTGCAAACGTTTGTCGCCTAAAGTGTAATTTGCTCAGTGCATTGTGTAAAAAGCGACGGATATATTGAAACGCAGACTATTTAAAAACCAATTTTAGATTATTATTAAAACATAGGCCTAAAATGAGAAAATATGATTCGGAGAATTCATTGGTTATATGTAATATATCATCATCGTTAGCCGATAGACGTCCCGACGACACTACTGGACATATAAGTAAGTAATAACAGCCCATTTACGTCCCCACTGCTGGGGCACAGGCCTACCCTCAATATGAGGGCGATGGGGTCATAGTCACCACGCTGGACCAATGCGGGTTGGTGACTTCACACATACCTTAGAATAAATTCTAAGTCATGTGCGGGTTTCCTCACGATGTTTTCCTTCACCGTTTGTATCTCGCTGTTGTAACTAAAGTCGACAAATGTACATAACTTAAATATTAAAGTCATTGGTACATGCCGAGATTCGAAACCGCGACCTTCGGAATGAAAGCCGCACGCTCTAACCATTAGGCCAGCGAGCTACTGGACATATGCTTACAGGTTATATGTATATATGTTACGAAATAATATTCATTTTTGCATGTTTTACATGTAAATTGTTTGAAAATTTGTCTCAAATTTTGGTTAAGGAAAAGAAAAACTTAAAAATGAGTAGCTTTAGTTTTTTTTTTCAATAATTTATCGTTTTATACAATGGTAATTATTCAAAGTCGTTTTGCAGTAATTTAAAAGTAAGTCTAATTATTTACAGAAAGGCTCTTTATGAATTTCAATGAAGAACTTTTACAGTCTTTGAAATTTAAAAGAACTGAACTACTACTAACGGACCGAACTACTAACGGACCGAAATCTTAATTTCTACACAAATACTAGAATACATTTTATTAGTTTTAAATCAAATTTGTTTGTATGATACAATGTTTGTAAGAATTTAAATAAAGTACTATGCAGTTTAATTCAACGTTTCAGTGTATTAATGTCCACTGGTAAACCTGTACCTCGCCATATTTAAGTATTTCTCATTCTCTCCATGCTTGGCATGCAAATTGGATAGCACAGTAGGTATATTGATAAAAGTCGCAAGCTAAGCTACTCCTTTTCTTGGAGTTGTTCCTAATTAGTCTTATATTAAGACACACCGAAAGTAGCACTGTGCGCGGTATGAAATAAAATAACTAATTTCTAACAAGACACAGAAAATCTTTACAAAATAATAGTGTTATTGTTATTTATCATAAAACAAGCAACAACTAATGATGATTTAGTTATAAAATATTCAATTTTTTTATGCCTATGCTCACTACTTTCACAATTTTCTTTCGAGAAAGTATGAGTAATGGTTTTTTCCTGCACGTATCGATTGACGCAATAGAAGGAAGTTAAACAGATTTAAATTTAATATACTTAATACTTCATCCAGTTATTTTTAGAGGTATAGTTCTAAATATATGTAACACCATTAGTGTGACATATAAATAAAGGACTAAATAAATACGAAATAGTTGTTATTGATACTGAAACCTAACATTTGGTTTGCTATGTGTAATGCATTATCTTTACATTTTTGTTACATTTAGAACCAATTATAAAATCAACATATATGTCCATTTACTAATAATAATATAAAACAATATAAATTGATATCTTCATGAAATATAAATGTCTAATATCTATACATAAGGAATTTTATATTCCACGATTCAGTTAAGGAAGGAGTGGAATCAAGCGCCCCTTATACAGGTTTATACTGAAATACTGGCTTCTAGAACAAATGTTACAAAGTGGTGAATTTATTTGCATATTTTAGAGAATCTAAGCCTGATGTCAGCTCCCCGATTTGTTATAATTAATCTGTGCCAAGTTTTACGATCCAAAATTTTCAGCCGAAGAGAAATTATTCAATTCTTCCTCCGAGTAACTCGACCAAGGAGTAGAATGCAAGAACAAATAATACAAAATTTTACTAGGTATACATCGTTTTCTTTAAAGAGCACCATGCTTATTATTATTTTTAAAGTATACTGAATTGACTTTTAAGAAAAAAACTGTTAAAGATTCTATGCTTTGTTTCCTTAATGAAGTTTTTAAATACAATTTTTTCTCTAAGTAAATCGATAGAATAAGTTATTTTTTCTGTCCCCTCAGCTGTTACTCAGTTTTATATATAAGCATTATGAAATATAGTTAATAAAGCCAGTTAAAAATTGAATATTGCTATTTTTGTTCGTTGTTTATGAATTAAATTACTTTTACTTCCGGTGATATTTATGTGAAGGTAGTACTAAAGATATATATGAAACTAGTGTATATTTGTATAAATAAATCAACTATTTATGAGTCAGATAGTTTCAAGAAGGAAGCTCTCAAATGTCGAAAAATAAATGTTATTTTATACTTAGCACATATACTTTTTTTTTCTAAATATGTTAGCTTAGTGGCGGTAGGTAGGTCTTACAGGTGGTAAGTATCTGTTGCCTGTGACCGTCTAGGAGGTAGGTACCGCCGCAACGTCTATTTCTTCCGCCAAACAGTATTGTGTAAACATTACTTTGTGCCGGTTTGAAGGGCGCTGCAGCTAGTATGATTACTGGGGTATGACGATACTAATACGGTTACCTAGATAAAAGTTCGCACTGGGAATCATTAGTTGCTTCACCACACATAATGCTAAAAGTTAATGAAGTATAATTAAATAGATTGTAAATCTGTGGTTGTTTCCGATTTGAAGGATGTAGTAGCTAATGAAATGACTGCTGTAAGTGGAGTTGAGCAAAATATGTTGTTTTTTTTTTAATCAACGAAGCGAGGAGACGAACGGGTCGTTCCCCTGATGTTAGGTAGTATGATATACACAGCACCACATTACGTTCGTCGCCTTGAGGCATAAAGTGTTTGGCCTTGTTACCCCAGTATTTTTAACTCCCTTCAAACCGGAACACAGTAATGTTTGCACACTACTATTGAGCGCCGGATATAGAATCTGCGGAGGTACCTACCTAGACGGTCTCCGGCAACAGAGACCTACCACCAGTAGATATCAGTGTTGTAGTTTAAACAATAACTAATTAGCGTCACATTTTTAATGAGGCATTTTATTTACCTTTATTAACACACGATTAAGTTACTGAATTGTTTATTTGAAAAAAAAAAACAAGAAAAGTTCACATTTTACAAGTACAGGTACCACCAGTATTCAATATATCTTGCAAATTGTGTCATTCGCGTACCACAACGTGGTAGCAATGCTTTGAATAACGCTTCACTATACCAAAGTGCCAAATGGTTTCGAAAAACGTATAGATTTCTTTGTATCCAATATTCCTAGCCTTTCTGCTTACTCCGGCGGACATTATGAATTTTTCCGATACTTTCTTCAAATCTTTTATACAAGAAAAAAGTTTATGAATTTATATAGTCGTCATCTATAAGACACAAAGTTTTTTGTAATCTGTACTTTTAAATTTAAAGGAGATATTATAAAAATCTTTAACTTTTTTATTCAATGTTATATATATGTTTATTCATAGCTGTAGGACATATAATAATTTTATAAATACAAGAAAGAATTTTTTTTTTCACACTGTCGAATCAGTACTCAGTTTTTCGTTTTATCTTTAAATTCTTCGTCATCGTCAGCCGATGGACATCCAAAGCTGAACGTAGGTCTCTCCCAAAGATTCCCACATCGATCGGGTACGGATTCATATCGGGGAATTTGGGCTATTTCCCATCTCGCAGGCCCAATGAGGGTTGGTGGGAACCAAAATTTCGTTTATTGATTAGCGGGGTACACCAGGAACAGGTGAGGTTGGCTTGGTTTCCGAGAGTTGTTATGCGGGAACCCTTACTTCCTTTAAATTCTTAAAACGATTTAAACCAGCAAAATTACAAGTAATACTGGAAAACTTATACATTGTGTAAAAACTGAATATCACTTTATTTTAATGTTTATGTATGTTCGATAAAATGTCATTTTTTTTTATCCCTAGTGATGTTGAGAAAATAAAGGTAGACAGACAGAGACAGGCTTTCTTCGATATAAAAGTTAAATCTCATTACCGTTGACAACTACAAGCCGTAATTGAATTATATTTTAAATATTTAGAATCAAATCTAACATTTTAAATAAATACTAAAGAGTAAAGGATGCAGGAAGAGCTGAAAATAATCAAAGTTAAAGGAAATTCGGGAGAGAACTAAGGCAAAGTAGAGCGTAAAGATTCTCGTCTTATGTAAAAGGAGTTGAAGACAGAATTGGAACTGTACTACGAAAGTACTCTGTACAAGAATTCAAATTAACTCTCAAAATTGTCACTGGTTTCACTAACTCTACTTTTGTATTATTATCAACGCGATTAAAACCCATAAGTTTCATTAAAAATTTGTATAAGAATTGCGGAAATTTCATTACCATTTTCTCTCTTCGAATCGACCTGTACGAGTTCTTACTTTATATGTCTAACTATTAAAATTCATTAATTGGAGAGGCATCTGAAGAATAAAGAGAATGATGCTGGAACTTTCCTGATATCCTCTGGAACTTTCTCTAGGATCAACGATAATTGGTATGAAAGGTCAGTAACAATTTTTTTCAAATTCCATATCAAATACTCAATACCTAAGATATTTAACGCAAATAATTTTAAATAAGCTAAATTTAATGTCACAAAATTAAGTAAGAACTTAAGTCTTGTGTATTTTATTAATAAAACAATTGTTTATCTTCCGGACTAACACTTTAATGTTTTAAAACTCATTTAAATAAGCCCGAGAAAAGAGTGTTTCCCAACAAGAGCTTTAAAGTCATTTAAATTGTTGAAGCAGATATTTGAAATTTATAACAGGAGTACAAACAAAAAAAAAGCTGTTAGTCTTTTCGAGAATATTTATAAGGGTTCAACTAAAAGAGAATATATAAATTCTATTTGATCTAAAAAGCAATACAATACAAATTTATGTTATTAATGTATTATAACTACCCTTATTCCTTCACCTCAAAATATGCTTGTCTTTACCATTCTTTTACTTTGTTTTATGATTGTATGTCTTTTTAAAAAAAAAATGTTTAATCATTCAAAGTTTTTAATGTTAAATAGTCATTTAACTGCTATTAGCGCTCCATTGGATTTTTATTCTTCGAAATGCGAAAAGGATCAATGAAAGCTGGAAAAACCCTTGACGCATCATTTGCTATTTCTTGCCATTGATATCAATAGTTAATATGCAAATGGTTCATTGTTCGGATTCCCATTCTTACCCCTATTCCGTAAACCGTTAGGCTTATGAATGCATTTCCTGGGGTTCGTGACGTTGGGGCAGTAACAACAAAAAGACGTATAAGTGTATTATATATTTTATATCTCCGTTTACTTTTTGTATAATTTTTATGTAATCATAGATCAATCAGAATCATAGATCATAAATTTGTTTCAGACTTTCTAATTATATCATGTACATAAGAATATTTGATGCACATGTACTAACTTTTTATTAATTTAATAATTCTAGTAGTATGGTGATCTGAAATAGGTCATGTCAGACTTGCAGCGTTTAAAACCTCTGCGATTTTCCATATGCGCTGCTTTGTGACAAGGGAACAGGAACGCTTTCGTTGCAGATTTGCCGCAGCTCCGTTAAAACATCCTTTAATCTTATGTACAGAAAACTTCACAAAGAATGATAAAGTTTTTTATATAATAAAATGTCTACAGGTAAATCTTAATAAAAAGAAAATAACTGAGATATATAATGTAAAAGTTCTGTGAATTGTTTTAAAGCCTCCGTAAGAAATGAAAAAACTAGCATCATTAGTCCGATTGTAAAAGTTGTTTTTGGTAGATACAAGTATATCATATATATATATATCTATCTATAAATATATATATATATATTTATAGAATTGGTGACGTTGATTTAAATCGTTAATAATTATGCATATATTAAATAAATAACGTTTTAAATATGGTGTTATCTTCCTTCTTACAACTAAGAGAAATACAGACAAGTTACCGGTACATTGACATCCTCAATAACTAAAAATTGAATACATAGTTAATGTAATTTAAAATTACCTACATTATAAAAATAAAACTTATTTATCCTTCTTTAATATGAACAATTATTGGCAGTAAATTGTTTATTACCCATGTAATTACAATTAGTTTTTTGGTTGAACAAAGATCGATTACAAAAAAGATACGAAAAGAAATTAGAGATCACAATAATTTAAGGCGCTTGAAGAAATTAATGATTAACATTTACAATTGAGGCCGAAAACGGTGAATCTATTAGCATAATTTAAATGAAAAAAAAAAAGTTTCATTTTATCCATCGTAAGCGTAAAACCTTCAATATTCAAAGTAATTTTCGTGTCCGCTAATAACCGGTAAACCAATACCACTCAAATTTATCAAACTTGTACTATTTACACAAAATCTAATACGTACTTAATAGTCGTTACTTTATCAGTTTCTTATTAATATTCTTTTAGGTAAAATCATACAAAATTTTGTAGTAATATATATTGTAGAAGTTAGACTTGCTTATTTTTAGCAGATCCGTTCGCAATTAGGCAGAGGTTTAGTTTAGCCTTTTCTATGATCATTCATTTCCATCTTGAATAATATACAGCCGTATTTAATGTTTTATTAAAAGAAAACACAGATATACACTCTGCACCTACAATTTAAATTAAGTCTTATCTTCTTGCCAGATTTTACGCGGAGATAAAAAATAAAACTCTCAAATACTAAATCAGAATCAATTGATTTCCATAATTTGTGAGACGAAACGAAACGAACTTATAAAGGTTCGAATTAATTTTGCCTTTTATAAATTTCAGAAAAATGTGAAAAAAGGATATGTATTTAATAATATTAGGTTGGGGAAAAAGAAATCCATTATTTTTTCGGTAGATGGCTGTAGTGATAACTTTCTCGTAAAGTATCGATCAAACAGTTTCAGATTTATGCTCGTTGGAAAGGTGACATTCCGCAGTAAAAAAATTCTTTTGCTGTTTTTTGTTTGGTGCATTCAATTGTGAGTTACAGGGTGTTAAAAATGGAAGTGAACAAAGAGAAAATTCGGTACATTTTACAGTTCTTCTTTGACAAAGGCGAAAATGCAAGCCAGGCGGCTAAAATTGTGAATGGTGTTTATGGACCCGATACTGTAACAGCCAATTATGTGCAATTTTGGTTTCGTAGATTCCGTTCAGGAATTTTTGATGTTAAAGATGCACCTCGCACAGGTAGGCCGGTCGCCGAAAATGTCGATAAAATCGGAGAAATGATCGAAGTTGACCAGCATGTTAGCAGTCGTAACATCGCCCAGGAGCTAAAAATGGACCACAAAACAGTTTTAAACCATTTACACAAAGCTGGATTCAAAAAGAAGCTCGATGTTTGGGTGTCACACCAATTAACAGAAAAAAACATGATGGATCGAATTTCCATCTGCGAAACAGAATGAGATAGACCCTTTTCTTAAACGGATGGTGACTGGAGATGAGAAATGGATCACATACGATAACCCTGTGCGAAAACGATCATGGTCAAAGAGCGGTGAAGCACCTCAAACGGTGGCCAAACCAGGACTAACGGCCAGGAAGGTTCTGCTGTGCATTTGGTGGGACTGGAATGGGGATTATTTATTATGAGTTGTTTCCATATGGCCAAGCACTAAATTCTGATCTCTACTGTCAACAATTGGACCGTTTGAAGATAGCAATTGACCAGAAACGGCCAGAATTGGCCAACAGGAGAGGTGTCGTGTTCCACCAGGACAACGCTAGGCCACACACGTCTACAGTGACTCGCCAGAAACTTCGGGAGCTTGGTTGGGAAGTTTTAATGCATCCGCCATACAGTCCGGACTTGGAACCAAGCGATTACCATCTTTTTCTTGCATTACAAAATTTCTTTAGTGATAAAAAATTAGCATCTAGGGAAGATTGTGAAAATCGGCTACTAGAGTTTTTTGCAAATAGAGACCAGGACTTCTACGAGAGAGGCATTACGAAGTTACTTTTAAAATGGCAACAAATCATAGAACAAAACGGTGCATATTTGACCCAAATCGGACAATCCGAAGCATGTTAAATAGAGTCCTGAAGTTTATATAAAAATAATGGATTTCTTTTTCGCCAACCTATTATAATATATATAAATAGTCTTTTTCATGTACCCAGGACTCGTGGTTCTCTCACACAGTAGTAGTCGAAAAAATTTATTCATCACACTCGCCAAATACAAAGTGAAATTAAATTATATCAACTAACTTACCTAACTTATTTTTTTTATATATATATCATCATTGTTTCAGCCTATCATTGTCCACTGCTGAACATTAGACTTCCCAATCGATTTCCGATGATCCTGCATCCACGGATTCCCTGCGATATTCACTAGGTCATGTTATTATTAAAAACTTTTTTCTGGTTTAATTTTAGATCTCATCCTCATTCTTTGTGGATCACATTGCAAGAGACCTATGTCCAGCAAGGGACTTCCAGTTAAAATGATGATGATAAATATACCAATACGAGCATAAATATACCAAATCAACGAGTAAATAATTGAATTTAACAATACGCCGAGTTTGTTAACCGCGGGGAAGGTTTGTATACTAATTTACAATGTCGTCTCACACAACAAATATAAATAGACTGAAGCTAACGTATACTTTAAACAATAGATCAGGAAACGTCGCGGCTTAAAATAACTGTAGTAATCTCAATCTATTTAAACTTGTTTGGAAATTTCTCTGAATTTAAGTCGTTTACTTAATCACAGATAGAAATTAAACAAAATGAAAACAACGATTTTATAAAATATGTTAGCTTAGTCTTTCACTAAACCATACTAATACAATAGACGATTCTCCATCTTTTATGATTCTTACCTTTTTTTAGTTAATTTTCTATTGACTGCTCTATTCACCATGAACATTACTTCAATAATTTGCGTTATAATTTAAAATATTTACGAATAATTAAATTGAATAATATGTATTTCATCGTTTTGTTCGTTAACTACAACATAGGTTAGGACATTAATTTACTGCGCGCCCCGCAAAGCAAATTAGAAATGCACATATGCGCAAATTACTACAAATTGGTTAAACGTTTATAATGTAATTGGTTAACTATTGAATTTAAAGTATCATTTCTAATAAATTTTCGCTTTTATATGGTTTATTCAAAGAAAGAGAGGAGTAAAATCATTCATTTCGTTGAAAATGATCCTCTCTCCCCATAATAATGTAACACTTGTTATAAAAAAAATAAATGCAGAGCATCCAAACAACTGTTATCGCAAACGAATACAGAAAATTACGTTTTTCTATTAATATAAAATTTATATTCGATTAACCTTATTATTACAACGTTACCTTCAAATCATAAAAAATTTAAGGGTAATTTGATTTATAAACAAAAATCCGTGAAGCTTCATGGGTGAACTTAACAATTGTCAAATAAATAGTGCTTTGGCTATTAATGAAGCCAATATAAACAAAAATTTACACACGACAAATTGCAATAAAAAGATCTATTGCCTGTTATATTATATACAGGGTGTCTGGTGGCAGATTTATGTTTTCAAATTTAAATAAAAAATAATATGTTTGACATATAATTTTACTAAAAGTATTAAAAGATAGAGTACAAATGAGGATTTCATTTTTTAAAGATAATGTCATCCAAATGTCTTCCATCCTGTTGCACACACACACACTGTTCGAAACGGAGCCTCGTATTCCGTGCCACACGCTGCCGTAAACTTGGTTCAATTGCGCTGATTTCTCGCCGAATATTTTCTTTTAAGTCCACAACAGTTTGCGGATTGTTGGCGTAAACTCTCTCTTTGAGGTAGCCCCACAAAAAAAATCCATTGGAGTTAGGTCGGGTGACCTCGGTGGCCACGGGATGTCCCCAAAGCGATTAATCAGTTTTTGAGGGAGATTTTCTCGCAACAAATCCATCGAAGCTCTGGCCGTGTGTGCGATCGCACCATCCTGTTGAAACCACGTGTGTGATGAGAATGATGAATGAGCTCGCAGGTTGGCAAAAAGAAATTCGAAATCATGAGCCGATAATTCTCACCATTGACATTCGTCGCTTGGCCCCGTGCATTTTCAAAAAAAAATGGTCCGATTATCCCATTCGTGGATAAAGCGCACCAAACAGTTACCCTTGGGCAATGTAATGGTTTTTGGTGCTTCAGTCGAGGATTGCGAGTTCTTAGAGCCCAGTAACGGCAATTTTGCTTGTTTACGTGTCCGTTTAAATGAAAATTAGCCTCGTCGCTCCAAAAAATGGAATTCACAGTGCGAAAACGCTCCAACATGGTTTCACAAAAAAATTTGCGTGACGCAAAGTCATTTTTTTTCAATTCTTGAATTATTTGAATTTTAAAAGGATGAAACTTCATATCTTTTTTCAAAATTACATGCACAATTGCTCTTGGAAGTCCCAGTGAAGCTGCCCTTTTCTGTCTGCTGCGAAAGACTAACAGCTGAAAACTACTGTCGGCGAGCGAGTACGTAAGAATCGTTACTCTTGAAAAATGCTTCAATAGCGAACGCGCGATGCTCACCCGACCACTGCGACATCGTGACTAAGAAATCCGCACGATCGGTGATTCTAATGACACCACCTTCCCCCCGCACTGTTTATAACTTATTGAGATATTCGTTTTTTAAAATATAAATCTGCCGCCAGACACCCTTTATTACCTGTTAAGTTATTCGTCTTAACTATATCTTAACGCGGATTATTATTCATTGTGATCATAACAAAATATAACGGAATAAAATTACAGCTTTGCTATACAAACTGCAGCTTGTTATACATAATGGCAAAAAGCTTTCCAGTAATTCAACTCATGGTTTTTATGTAGAACGTATCAATGAATACCTACACATACATAATATATTTCGTATCTCCGAAAAAAGTGCTTAACTTAATTCGTACTGTAACGGTATTGTTTACGTTGTTAAAACGAACAAAAGCGATAGCATCAATCCTATAGACTATTTATCGAAAAAGAAGGTTTTGTACAGACTTTCTTTATATATTTATTGTTTAAAAGGCGTCTCACTGGCCTAATGGTTAGAGCGTGCGGCTTTCATTCCGAAGGTCGTGGGTTCGAATCTCGACATGTACCGATGACTTAATATTTAAGTTAAGTACATTTGTGAACTTTAGTTACAACAGCGAGATAATAAAGGTTAAGGAAAACATCGTGAGGAAACCCGCACACTGACATCAACTTTTTGTGTGCGTGTGGTGGTCCCAATAAAGAGGCAACAGGCTCGCCCCCTGTTATATGGGACCTAATCTGACCACATCTGGCGAAATGTGGGTGTTTATTCACCTCTGCCTACCCTTACTGGAAAAAAGGCGTGAAGATAGTTGAAGTGAAGTAGTTCTAAGCATTGAATCAAAAACTGATTTGCAGGCATTGCAGTGAGAAAAATCACTTGTATAACAAGTCATAAGAATTTACTTTAGATAGTAAAGTTTATAATTTTGTTGTTATTGATATTCACGATATGAAGTTTTTTCTTGAACAAAGTTAATGTATGAGCATCGTTGTCATATGTCTATTTTTAAATGTTTCTTTACGCATGTTTTCTTTTTACGTTTTATGAACAAAAGTATAGAACAAAACTTACTTGAATTAAGTGCCTTAGTCATACATTTCTGGCGACATCCAAATTAGTACCCTTATTTACAAAACTTCATTGTGTCGTTTAATGTTGATAATACATTGCACTTAAGTTTGTTTCAGTAACATCATTAAATTAAATGTTACTGAAAAAAACTTAGTTTTGTTCTTTACATTATTTAGTTATAAATGAATCATATTAATGCATTTCATAGTACACGCAACTGTAATATACCTTACTGAGGACGAGAATCGTCCTAGCAACAATTAGACATAACAATGAACTTCTATCAATACGTAAAATATTTGTAATTAAGCAGTTCAATTAATGCTAGTAGAGATGTAATTTATCTCTGTCAGTGATCCAGAAACCAATTTAATACCTAACACCGATCAGGGTGCTATGTCAAGTCTATAGACTATTGTTTGTATGATAACAATAGCATTCATGAGTTTTACAATAGTTTTTATTCAAATACATTCCTAGTAAAATGGAATAGATTTTTAGCTTTAGTAAATTCACGTTTTAAATAAAATCTTACTTTAACATAAATACCCAGTTGTACGTCGTACTATAGGAATTTATTTTCTATTTACACGTAAACTCATAGTTTGAATGTAACATGATGGGCTCTGTAATGTGGTATTTTACTAAACACTTCCCGTATTCGCCTTCTTGCTTTGAAATTACTAAACTATAAATAACATTTCTTTAATTTCCAATAAAAATAAACGCTAAAACTAAATCAATTTGGCTAAGATAACGCATTAAAAAGTTTCCGCTAAACTCTGCTGAATATAGTCCCTTGATAGATACCCTCGTAAAAAAGAAATCGGTTCTAATACCAACAGAAACAACTGTTTACAACTATTCAGTCCCTAGGGCCACATTGCTCACTTACTGCAACAATATTGATATTATTACTTCAAAGTAATAAAAATATAATGTAGTGGAACACTATATTATATTTTTACTGTGGGCCTTGTCCGCAAGCTTAAGATTGCTGAGAGGGCGATGGAGCGAGCTATGCTCGGAGTTTCCCCGCGAGATCGAATCAAAAATGAGGAGATTCGCAGGAGAACCAAGGTCACCGACATAGCTCGAAGGGTCGCCGTCGCTAAGTGGCAATGGGCAGGGCACATAGTTCGCAGAACCGACAGCCGTTGGGGCAGAAAGGTTCTCGAGTGGCGGCCACGTACCGGAAGACGTAGCGTGGGCAGACCCCCCACAAGGTGGACCGACGACCTGGTCAAGGTCGCTGGCAACCATTGGATGCGGGTGGCGCAGGACCGGTCTGAGTGGAAATCTTTGGGGGAGGCCTTTGTCCAGCAGTGGACGTCTTCCGGCTGATTGGATTGGATTGGAGTGGAACACGAGGTACTTTTCCCTTTTACTGTTAACTACAATATTTAACAAGAAGATCTATATTACAAAAAACCATTTACAAAACAATAATTAAAGAACTTTTAACTTTCTTAGAATTAAACTGATTCTTTTTTTTTAATTATTTTCAAGAAGTTTTAGAATTCTTCTGCAAACAAGAAAACATGTTCAAATTTATCATGTTTATTTATTATCATCGTTATCAGCCGATGCGTCCTAAACATATATAATAGGTTGGGGAAAAAGAAATCCATTATTTTTATATGAACTTCAGGACTTTATTTAACATGCTTCGGATTGTCCGATTTGGGTCAAATATACACCGTTTTGTTCTACGATTTGTTGCCATTTTAAAGATAACTTCATAATGCCTCTCTCGTAGAAGTCCTGGTCTCTATTTGCAAAAAACTCTAGTAGCCGATTTTCACAATCTTCCCTAGATGCCAATTTTTTATCACTAAAGAAATTTTGTAATGCAAGAAAAAGATGGTAATCGCTTGGTGCCAAGTCCGGACTGTATGGCGGATGCATTAAAACTTTCCAACCAAGTTCCCGAAGTTTCTGGCGAGTCACTGTAGACGTGTGTGGCCTAGCGTTGTCCTGGTGGAACACGACACCTCTCCTGTTGGCCAATTCTGGCCGTTTCTGGTCAATTGCTATCTTCAAACGGTCCAGTGGTTGACAGTAGAGATCAGAAGTTAGTGCTTGGCCATATGGAAACAAGTCATAATAAATAATCCCCTTCCAGTCCCACCAAATGCACAGCAGAACCTTCCTGGCCGTTAGTCCTGGTTTGGCCACCGTTTGAGGTGCTTCACCGCTCTTTGACCATGATCGTTTTCGCACAGGGTTATCGTATGTGATCCATTTCTCATCTCCAGTCACCATCCGTTTAAGAAATGGGTCTATCTCATTCCGTTTGGCCAAGGCTTCGCAGATGGAAATTCGATCCATCATGTTTTTTTCTGTTAATTACCCAAACATCGAGCTTCTTTTTGAATCCAGCTTTGTGTAAATGGTTTAAAACTGTTTTGTGGTCCATTTTTAGTTCCTGGGTAATGTTACGACTGCTAACATGCCGGTCAACTTCGATAATTTCTCCGATTTTATCGACATTTTCGGCGACCGGCCTACCTGTGCGAGGTGCATCTTTAACATCAAAAATTCCTGAACGGAATCTACGAAACCAAAATTGCACATAATTGGCTGTTACAGTATCGGGTCCATAAACACCATTCACAATTTTAACCACCTGGCTTGCATTTTCGCCTTTGTCAAAGAAAAACTGTAAAATGTACCGAATTTTCTCTTTGTTCACTTCCATTTTTAATACCCTGTAACTCACAATTGAATGCACCAAACAAAAAACAGCAAAAGAATTTTTTTACTGCGAAATGTCACCTTTCCAACGAGCATAAATCTGAAACTGTTTGATCGATACTTTACGAGAAATTTATCACTACAGCCATCTACCGAAAAAATAATGGATTTCTTTTTCCCCAACCTAATATATATAAACTTTAATGTGGTAGGTCTGCAGTATCAGAGACATTCACGTTTAAGAAAACCACAGACTGTATTTCTGCTGTAAAATTCGGTGATGAAAATATTACTGGGCTGACGAGTTTAAATATTATACATCTCAAAGCGAAGGCGGTGCCGTATACCAGGCCACTTAGAAAGTTCTGCGAAAAAAAGAATACCACTGTTCGATTTTCAAATTTCCCTCCCCATTTTTTTGAGAGCCAATTCAAATTTTCTTGACTCATTAAAAAATGGATCTGCATCGAGAACATTTTCGTGCTATGATTTTTTACGATTTCAAATGTGACTTAAAACCTGATGAGTCATTTGGCAGACTTCGAACTGCTTTTATGGATGAAGGTGCTTCGAAAGCAACCATCTACCGCTGGTATAGCGAGTTCAAATGCGATCGCCTTACTTTGGGGGATGGACAAAGGTGTGGTCGTCCTACCGGCGGAAGGCTGTCACCGAAGAAAGTGCGCTGGCAGTAAAGAATTTAATTCAAGAAAACAGACGAATTACGTACGATTGGTTCACGATGTGTTCACAAGATTTTGTGTGTTCACGAGCACCTTCACGTAAGGAGGATAGTTTCCCGCTAGGTGCCACACAACTTCACAGAAGCTCAGAAGCAGGCCCGTGTGGCCCGTGTGGATTGGTGCCGTGATATGATACAAACATTTGATGCAGGCTCGTCACGGCGCGTTTACGACATTGTGATAGATGACTCCTGGATTTATCAATACGATCCAGAAACAAAGCGTCAGTCGACAGTTTGACTGTTTGAAAATGAACCAACGCCTACGAAAGTGAAGCGATCGAGGAGCGCAGGGAAAATTTTGATCGCTAGTTTCTTCACTTTGACGGAGTACCTAATTTCAATTCCACTTTGAGACCAAAGCAGCATCAACCCCAAATGATACAGCACAAAATGCCTGCCAGAAATTTTTTCTGCAATTAGCAACAAGCGACCGAACACCCGGGCTCCGCGGGGTACTTCTTCACCACGACAACGCGCCCGCGCACTCTGCGATCAAAACGAGGGACTTCCTGGACTCCACACACACCGGTAAGTCTTGGAACACCCTCTTTGCAGTCCTGATTTGGCTCCGTGTTTTATTTCCTAAAATTAAAAATCACTCCAAAGTGATACAGTTTTCATAGCCGGAAGACGCACTAGCAGCGTTTGAGAAGGCCGTGGAAGAGGTGTCTGCTGAGGACTGGAAAAAATGTTTTGAAAATCGGTTCAGATGCATGAAACTTTGTATATATAGAGAGACTGGTGGAGAGTTTTTTGAAAAGATTTAGTAAAACATATTTTTTTCATACAAGTTAGTTTTTTAGTTTCTCAAAACTTTCTGAGGGTCCCACGTACACATCTTAAGTACCACCGCACCACCCATGTCATACAAGCGTATATATAGACAGATAAGTAATTTTATATAATTGTTGTGCATCTTAAATTAGGTTACAATAGGTGAACTTAAAGTCTATGACACTTTTTCTACTAAACAACCTAAGACTTGAAAAGATGTAGTGATAGGTGAAGTAGAAGCATATTATCAGAACTGATAAATGTTTTATATACATATATACTTGTATACACAATATATACATATACACATAAATAAATTGATTTATACACATGTAATATTGCTTACGCTCCATTACGTTAGTACAGCTAAAGGAAACGATAATTTCATTAAAAAACGCATTATATATTACTACAAAAAAAAAAAAAAACAGCAATGAAACACAAAAGCAAACACAGCTGATGCTCGGATCAACGAACGCACGGGTGCGGTGGGAACTCGACATGTATTTGGTTTCAATTTGAACCTTATGTCATAGGGCCACGGGTCATTTATATTGGCGGAGGCTGGTTGGTCCGAGCATCAGCTCTTTTCGATTTTGTGTTTCATTGCGGGTTTTTTTTTTTTGTAATGTGTTCTTTATGAAATTATCGTTTCATTTAGCTGTACTAACATGATGAAGCGTAAATAATGCTAATAAAACGTTTTAAATTATGTCTTTTTTTAATCCGAATCTTTTAGTAAGTTTTTTTTCCGTTCCATCATCAAAGGTGTCAATAGTACTATAATCTGTCTTCGTTTTCGGATGCGGTCTCCTAACACCCAGTATACACATAGATACTACACAATGTTAACTAATGGGATTAAGGTTATAGCTATTTTTTTGAACGGACGCAACATATATTGCATGTTAAATATTTAGCATTATAAAGTTTATAGAACTTTCTAAAAATGTATATGTATTATACTTTGAAGTGGCAATGACTAATGTATATACAAAGCGCAAGTTAGCCGAATAAACCTTATTCTATAAATAAGGTTTTAAATTCAAAACAGTTACAAATGCGTTAGCAAAAGAGAAGAATTGGCAACCATTAGATTAATTACTTGCTCTAATCGTTGGGTTTGGTCATACATAACTGCAGCTTGAGAGACTTCCTAGTTAATTAGTGCCTACACCGCACTTGAGGTTGATAGACTAGGCAATTTGTTGCCCATTGAAATGGCGATCTTGTATTATCGATTTAGTACTGATTACCTTTGCATGTTTTTAGCGTTACCTTGAAATAGATACTATACTTATATGCTGTTGTTCATAAATTATATCAGTGGTAAATATATCTCTATTTCAGAAGACGGACGGCATGAGAAGCAATAGAGTTGATTCCAAAATAATGTTATTTGAAATTCAGAAGACATCCCAACAACGGGAGTTGAAAGTAGTATTAACCAGGCTTATTTCATTCCTTTTACTTATTTAAATTGCTTACATAGTTAATATAAATCTTAGTTTTTCATAGAAAACATTCTGTAAATGTAAAAAGCTTTATAGCAGCTTCTTTGCACTTAAGTTATAACAAGGCTACAACGGATATTATATATAACGTTTTTCTTCCGGCATTCGTGTACGACAGATAATATTATATATAAATTTATCTATCTCAATACTAATAATTCCATAAAGTATTTTTTCATATATTTCACGTTATGTCCTTCACAGAAATAAGACGAAAATGAACAAAAATCGAGCATTTGACTTTTAGACTAATTACTCCTTCGTATACAAATATATCTTGGGCTACCAGTGGTCGGTACTCGGTTGCGGTTTGGGAATCTATTTAAGTTAGTAGCTTCAAAATTTTTGTAAACCATTTTTATTTATATATACTATACTTCTTATTTAAACATCAATGGAATAAGTATGAATGAAATGATGTTAAACAGGAAAAAGGAATTATAAATATAGTATGCAATTTAATATGCCTATGACCAGCGGTCTACATCCAGCAAGAATCAATCACAATGACAATGACAATGATAATGATGACACAATTTATTATGGGTTATGAAACTAATGCACCTCTCATTAACCTTTTTTCCCATAAAGCAACAATCTGTAACATACGATACTCTTACAAACTTTAATATATGTTGTTTATTACTTCTTTAGTTATATGAAAAGTTATTACCGTTTTTTTAAACGAAAGCATTGAATGTTTATAAAAAATGTACACAAAGGTCCTGACGATCACAAGCCTACTCTTAAGACAATGTCTTTATTGTAAAGTTCCTTTAAATAAATTTTACAGACGATTTCTTTTTGTGTTAAACACTTCATATTTATATTTCATTAGGATTCAAGTTTAACAAAACATTGGATTGAGGTTTACAGAATTGGATTTTAATTAACTCAATTAGGGAAATGTTGTTTTACGTTTCAAAGCTTGCTTAATTAAATTATTATATTAAATTAAATATTTTTGCCACCGAATAGACGGCTGCTTTTTTATCTTCTATCACTTTCATTATATTATATAAATATGTGGTCAATATATATACATATAACACATATGTATATATATTGACCACCGAGAATATCTTGTCGATGAGCATTTATTTTATTTAAATATACCTCAGAATTGAATACACGCTATTTGTTGTCATATAAACGAAGACTTGTAGAAGAATGAGTAGTAAGAGGAAGCGGAAGCGGAAGCGACAAAAAAGAAAAGGATCAAGATCACGAAAAAAAATTAATTTAAAGACATATCTTAATCGATTTTTAATCACAACGTGATGTGACATTCGATACTATGGTGAGTGATATACGTACCAATAACAAGGAGGTTCTAGTTAGGATGATATATACATCGCCTTAAGACCTAAGATTAATCTTGTTGCTCCAATAACTTTTCTAGTTATAGCGCCCTGCAAACAGGAAAAAAAATGTTTGCATACTACTGTTTGGCGTGAGAGGTAGAAGCTGCGGTGGTACCTACCGAGACGGTCTTTGGCAATTAAGAATAAGCAACTACCATCACATCACGTATTGATTATAAACTTTAAAACTATTAAATATTACTACTATCTCTTTCTTATTCATAATATGGATAAAATTTTATCCTCACGGTTTATATAATTATCACAGATAAAAAAAATGCAATAAATGTATCAAGACAAGAACTTGCTCCATGAAGATATTCCTTAATGTTTCTAATTAAACGTTCGAAGTTTCTTTCGATAGTTTCCGATTTATTCTAGTTTACGATTAAGTTTAAAATTGCTGGATAGTTAAGCATCATTTTAATAAAAATCAACTATAGTTCAAATATATTACCTTTGTTCTATTTTAATACTCTTTTTTACTACTCTCGAATAGTTCACAGCCAAAAATATACGGAAACTGTTTGAGGGCAATAAATAATTAGTCGGGAGCTTCTTATCGATGAATCTGAGTATTACAATCGAACAATAGATGACAATCAATAAGAACCCGCTGATCTGGCCATTGTGTTCATAATTAGCTACTTACTACGAGACGAAGATAAATTATGCCTGTACCATGATTAATTGCATCGTTAGCTACATAACGGAAATGGCCATTGAAAATAGTGTAATACTTAAAACCTTTATATATTCGACATTAATGTAACATTTAATGTAGCTGATACTTGTGTACAGTATTTATAATGTCTTTCTTCAAATATGTAGAGCTTAATGATATAAAAAAAATCTCAGGTTTACAGTTCTAAATCTAGAGAGATACATATAGGTTAAATTTCATTCAAGGACATAATTATTTGTAATATCTTATACAATATAAAACAGAATTAATGTCATAATTTTAATAATAACAGAGAAAGTAAAAAGCAGTGGGTGTCTAACGGCTGATGATAACGACGATGATGACGCAAAGTATAGGTTGTAGAGGAGAAGAAGATGGACTCTCTAGAGATGTGGTGCTGGAGGACAAAGCTAGAAGTATATGGTTTATCGTGGATTTAATTCTGTACCAACGAGTCCATATTTCGAGAACTTGCCGTAAAACAGCGTTTATCATTTTTGGTACAATCTTTTATCCTCACCTTTTTTGGTCACGTATGTCGCCGAACGGCGGCTACTATTAAAACTCCACTGATCCAGGGAAAGGTAGAGTACGAGGCTGCGAAGAAGATTATCTATGAGGTGGTCTGACGAAATAAAAGCCGCGGTGAATAGCTCATCATCATTATCACTATATGAATGGACAAGGAAAGCGGCCATCAGATATAAGTGGCGGCGTTTTGTGTAGCTTATCACCAGAACGTAATGAGTGATATTGATGAAGAAGAAGAATGAGAAATAAGCACACTTTACGTATGCAATGACAAATGCCGGTACAAATCCTCATACAATTTATATTTTAACAATATTTAGCAGGATATACATAATTTAATGCCATAATAAAGTTATGACAACTGTTCAAGTGAATCTCTGCCACAGGCTGGTCTTCGCAATAAGCTAGTTGCAATTTCACGCCGTGCTAAGCTTCGGTATTCATTCCACGTTTACAGCATATTTGAAATTTAGATACTAAAACATTTTTTTTATTATTCACTAACATGTTAAAAATTATTAGGTTACTATTATTAATACTAATATTTAAAAAGAAGTTAATTTCTCTCAAACTATTAACCCTTTTAATATCATACATAACAATGGTAAGAGAATTAAAGTTGCCATTGTTAATGATACGTCTAACAAGAATAGAATTAAAAATCATTATCATCACATGTAGAACCAGGATAGACTATTCTAGATCTTCACACTGGAATATGCAATCATGTATTTCAGAAGCTTTCCACTATCTTCACCAGATTTATGTCTCCATAGCAGAGAGCCAACCAATATTAGGTCGACCAATTTTTAATACTTTTGGTGTAGGTCCTCCAAAGGACTTTCTTGTTGCAATGGGCATATATTCTCTATAAAAATTATGTGGGAAAGAGTACCAACAAATAACCCTAATTTAAAAATTAAAAAGTAATATCCTCTTTTTCCTACGGGCACAGAATCATCATCATCATCAGCTCATAGATGTTCACTACTGAGCATAGGTCTTCCTCAATGATCTCCACGTACAGTCAGCGTAGCGGCTGTTGTTTGTAGGGGTTCGTATGTGGGGATTTGGGCTATTTCTCCACCACGTTGGCCCAATGCAGGTTGATTGGACGGACACATAATATAATATTATAGTTATGTATATTATATCCTTCAAAAGTACAATTTCATGTAGAATGTAACTTTGTTGACGTGCAAATTTCTAACAGTTAATTGAATGATGTGACTCTCGGGATCTATCTAGAAACTATGATACATATCGATCTATTTAAGAAAGTTTTTGATAGTTTTTCTATTGATTAATATTTAATAATTAAATATCATGATTATCGCTTGACGGTAAACTATGCGAACCAATAATAGTAATATGTATTCTTTCTAATAAAAGTTTACTAAGTTTACAACAAAGTTTTTTTAAGAAAACATCATTGTGAGGAGTTTTGTTCCAACAGATATTTTTTTGGAAATATGTTGGGGGTATGTTTCATATCATATAAAAATAATATAATTTTTTTAACAGGTCGAGACATTTATCAGTTAATTATTCCTTGTAATTAGTTTAGCGATGCACGTTAAGCAATTGTGGATTTCTGCAAATAACCTATGTAACTCCCTTAGCAATTAGACATCAGATCCAAAGTGTGGCTTTGATCCTGTATTCATTCTATATATTATCAATCGAGACAGTATCAACTACGAAATACAACATTTGATGTATTTAATTTCATTAACTTTTATTTCTTTCAATTCTTACTTGTTATCTGACAGTTTTAATAATGTTCTGTTATATATCACCAATAACATTTTACATTAAGCCAAGGTGCTCATGTAATATCAAGTAAAAAGCCAGAATAAAATTAAATATCATTGATATTTGAATATGGACTAACTCTTTTTTTGCTTTTTTATACGACTAAGCGACGAGCGAGAAATTTACTTGATGGTAAAGGATACGCTTGCCATACAAAGTGGTGCTAGTTTAGATGATAAATACAGCATCTAATTGTGCTCATCGTCTTGAGACAGTAGACAAATACTAAGAAACAGGAACTATGGTGGTACATATCTAGACAGTCTCCAGCAACAGAGACCTACTTCCAGTAAAACTGCTTATTATTAGATAATATAAACAACGAAAGAAGTTATTAATAAGCACCCTAATATTAATTTTCTTCATTTGTATCATTTTCTATATACTTACATATATTCAAGGTAGGTAAGGCAGACAAAATATTATCTATATAGTTGTAAAACAAATGATAAGGCGTGACCTGTTGAGCATATTATTTTAAACCTTATCATTACAAATTTAGTTATATAAATAAATTTAACTTGCCAATAGTTTTGTTAAAATGTATCTTCTGTAAAGCCTGATGTTCACTAAATCCATCCATTATTGAGAATGTTACACTTGGGAGTTTCATTAGTAATTATTCGTTAGACACGAGATTTGTTATTAGAGAAAATGTACAAGTAATGCCTATTAAATTATTTCAAAATGTATTTATATCGTCTAAAAGATTTACACACAAGTCATATAAATCAGACTAAGGTGTTGATTAATGTACTCAATATAGGTAAACTAGATTGTGACGACATACACTTCGTACGATGTGGATGGTGTGATAATATTTTCTCTCTCTCAAACCCTAAGTATATCTAAATATAAAAAGAATATTTTGTGCTAAGCTATCATTATCAATAATTAGTTGTCCTCTTCAAACTGAACCTATGTTTGAATGTAAAAAATTCTTGAGTTGTTTTATGTCAAAATCATATTGTTACACAAAAGACTGGACCGGCAGCAAAGAGAAAGAAAAAAACACAAGTTTCAACATTAATTAACAGGTGCAAAATTAGTCCTCTTTTACCGCCCTCACAGTAGGGATTTTTTTTTATTTTCATATGAGATATACATTTAAGCACAATTTTTAACAACAAAATTATAGTCTATATCATTACTCAAAATGTTCTCTCTACTTTTTTCAAAGACCAATGGAATTAGCTCCTAAGCACATATATATATTATATTTTCTATGGTTTTATCCTGTTACTACTAAAACATAAAAAATAATCCAATAAAATTCATGTAACTACATTAAACTAACTACATTTTTCAATAGCTGTAGCCATTTAAATACCACTGTAAGTTAGCCAGTTTTAGCAGGATTTTCTAGGTCTTTTAGGAATGTGCTTTATATTTTAAAACACATTATTAATTATATATATATCCGAAAATAAGATTGTTTTGTTTAAATAAAGTAACTACAGCAAAATATTATAGTAACAGCAAAGTCGCAGCGTCAAAAGCAATTGTTTGGAAAATATAATTTCAAGAGAAATTTTGCAAATCATAACAACGTTTAGTCTATTTGACTCGAAACGGACATCGAGTCGAAAATTTACTTGCGGAATATATTTTTCTGGTAAAATTTTTAGTATTAAATTCCAAGGATGAACTTTTTATTAAAAAAAAAATTGTTAAAATGCAACTCGAATGGGATAAGGCAACACCTTTTCGAAATCATGACACAAAATATCAAAATCTAAATAGTTATTTTTTTATCCCAGAGGGACCGATTAAAACCCCACCACTCTACCCTTGGCACATTGCAGAAGGGGACTAAGTTTTCAGTGACCTTTACCAACGTATTGTGTCCCGCCTGTGATTGATATATTCAGTAGCGGAGGTGAAATAAACTGTTATTTTATTTTTCACTTAACAAATTTCGATCTCTTTTTAATGTTACTTAATAAATATAAAAGCTTAAAAGCTTGAAGCCAAGTGAACAACAAGAGATTTATCTTAATAAACAAAGCTTTCAACTTATTACAAGTTTCCCTTTTTATTATTTTCTTTGCTAAAAAACAGAAGAGTTCCTCACAACTTTGAAAACTAAAGTTATAATTATGTTTGGAAAAGATAGATTCCCTAGTCGCAACTCGATAGTATGGAGATATAAAACATTGTTTATTATTTTATGGTTATGCGATGATTTCCGAAATATTTATGAATTGAACTTAGTAGCAATATCTCTCTATCATACCATCCTTTCTATCTTTGTTCCTTTCGTAACCACGTAAATAGATGAAGCTTCATTAAACAAAGAACATGGTTTAATGATGCATTACTAAAGAACTTACTACATGACAGAAATAATTTGCTATAACCTCTATTTATAGATCAAATAAGCCAAGAAGAGCCTGAATACAATAAACGATGATAAACGAGTATCGCATTGGCACCTACAGACGGTTGTATGGTGTCACAGCTGCTGTCGGGCATAAATGTAGTAATACTAATTGTATAAATAGAAAACGATAAATATCTTAATCAAAAACAAGTTTTATAAGTTTAGATGTTAATTCTAATATCACGTTATTTCTTATATTACGATAACGATAAGTTAAATGTATTACAATAAAACCTACTGGAACGTGACTTTATTAAAAGCATTACTGTCGTCAAGTATGACATATGTTGAACTTAAGATGTTTGAAAAGACTTAAGTAATAGTTACGCTAAAATGTGTTTTGATTGCTCCTGTAGGAGGCAAATTAGAATATCCGTCACCATCCCATCTTTCGCATTTTTTTTTATTCATTAAGTTACAAGATGAGCGGGAAGTTCAGCTGATGATAAGTGATACGCGTACCCATAACAACGTAGCGCTAGTTAGGATGATATATACTGCACCACATTGAGCTCGGCGCCTGAAGCGTAATATGTGGTGTCTCGTCGTTTGTACACTACTGTGTCATGGCAAAAATGTGCGATCTCTGGCAACAGATACCTACTACCTGTAAACGCAATAAAGTAACCAGTAAGTATATCGTAAGAGGTAATTAAGAGAGAACAACAAGAGAAAAATAACTGCTTTTCATTTTATATAACCTTCAACAACATACGAGTACAACGATTACCTCCAAAATTGAAGATATCTATGTTCAGAGACATTAATAGGACATCAATATTGACAATCTATCCTGAGAAAGAACCCACTATCCTGCTGTTGCACCCGTTCGTATAATGAGGTATTTTCCCCAAATAAATAAAAAAAAGTTATTATGGTAATATAGTTCTTAGTAAAATGAAATGCTACATTTTAAATATTACACATAATTACTAACTGAATCGTTGTTTTTTGTAGCTATTTTTTTCTACTAGTAAGCGACGAGACGAGCGAGACGGTCGCTTTATGTTAAGTGATACGACCGCCCATAGCAATGTGGCGCTAGTGAGGATTATATAGATAGAACACAGCACCAAATTGTTCTCATCGCCTGGGACATAAGATGTTGAGTCTTATTACCGCAGTAAATTCAATAAGGGCACTTCAAACTAGAGCACAGTAATGAAAAAAATGCGGCAGAAATAGGCGCAGCGGTGGTAGCTACTTAGACGGTGTTCGACAACAGAGACCTGTCATCGATGACCCGTTAGTTTTATTTTAACCCCAAAATTTATTACTACAAAAATTTTACTTAAAGAATATAATTACTTACGAACATCTTGTATAAGTATTCATGTTCTGTAAAAGCATTTAATGTTGAATTTTCAAATCATACGCTTTCAATTCAAACGCAATTAAACCCTACGAATTCAATCGTTTAGCTAGTCTTTGTATTCGGGTAATCGAACGTTCAATTGCGCAAGATCGCGATTATCTGGAAATTGGATGTTTAAAGAAAATTGCCATTAGGTCCAGTGTAAAACTAGTTAAGATATAATTCATGTAATATTACAGTATAAATTCACATTCATATCGTTATGGGCGAGCGTATCACTTACCATTCTCTTCTCGAAAACAAAATGACAATACTTTTCACGTTTGATCATGATTTATTTATTTAAATAAAACACAAACGTTTATAAAACAAAGTACATGTATACGTTGCTAACTGTTGTAGTTAATTAAATAACTGTGTCGCAGTTAACAACGCCAACTTCCTAACGTACATATAAAATAAAATGAAAAAAAAATTCTTTAGCCTCCTGGACTCGTATATACATAAACACGCATTTTTGGGTGTTTATGTGGTTTGTATGTGTGTATGATTATACGTGAGTGTGTATGTGAGTATATACAATACAATTATTATGTAATAATTATTATTTAGATATTATGTATTTTCATAAACTTAGTTGTTTGTTAATGACAAAATTCATAAATTTAATAAGTTTAACGTCTAAACGGCAGTTCATGATAGTGGCAGTAATAGTTTCTAATCCAATACGAAAACAAAAAACAAGAAATCTCGATGAGGTCACGATGATCCACACTCACCTTGACGGACCTTGAAGAAACCCTCATCCCGGTGAAGGAACCGGCATGTTCCATGAAAAACAGCTTCTTTGGAATGTGACATGCGCCAACCTGGACTTCGTCAGCGTTGTGGGTATTCAAATGGCCTTGACCCTCTGATGTGAGAGAAGACTGGATACCAGCAATGGGAATATTAAGAGGGTTGTTTATCAATTTTTGAAGAAAAGAATACTATTACAACAAACAAAATAATACACGGGGTGCAATAATGGAAAATCATACATATCTAACGTGATTTAAATTCGTCCATATATTTGCTTATACTACTTATGGTCTATATACAGTTAATTTAATGTGTATTTAATATATAAAATGAAGATTACTTAATTAAATATCAATAATAACATACACAGGAACAATATTATTTCTTATATTAAATAGGTCACACGCATCTTTGCTTTGTTGTCCCTTATTTCTCTGTTGAATGTATGCTTAGGAAGTTTTCGATTTTTGTTTTTACTACGTCAATGCGTTACTAAAATATATTATTCTCGAAATAAAATATTTTTCTACAAAACACAAATTTAAGCAACACGTTTTACTTCTTTGGATTATTTTATTCAAATAAGCGACGAGTCGAGCGATGTTACAGAACAGCGAATTTACGTCCCCTGCTGGGGCACAGGCCTACCCTCAATATGAGGGCGATTGGGCCATAGTCACCACGCAAGCCCAATGCGGACTGGTGACTTCATACACACCTTACAATAAATTCTGTCATGTGCATTTTCTTCACAATGTTTATGTGTAGTACATACTATTATACAAGACATTGCGCTCCTCGCCTGAGACAAAATGTTGAGTCTCGTTACCACCAGTAATTACACTAGCTACAACGCTTTTAAACCGGAGCACAGTAAGGTTTGCACACTACTGTTTAGCGGCAGAATTATCCGGCGATTCCTATTTAGAGGGTCTCATAAGTATAATATTATATTTTCGATAATACTAAAATTCTCTGAGAAAAATATATTGTTATAGTATATAAACGTAACGACATTTAAGAATAGTTATCTACTTTAAATATACGGTAATTACCTACTAGTTTTCATCATAATGTAAGGATTTTACTTTTAGTTGATTTATTATCATTTTAGAGCAAAGAATTCATCTGGGAAAATGCAAGTTCTTCGGCTTTCAAAGCAGGGTTAACTCGGTTAATGATAATACACACGGGTCTTACAGATTTCAAACTACCTCGACATTTGTAATAAGTTTAGCATAAGTTTGAGTAAAAGCGGAAGATACATTATTATCATAAATATGTACATAATTGGTGGGGTTTTTGTGAAGAAGGAATTTTAATGCCGATGTTAAAGTTACGTTTACTATCATTAAAAGGTTTCTAATAACAGTGCACTAGTAATAATTTCATACAAAAACCGTTTTTATAATATGCGAAGTATAACAGTAGTAAAATCCCGTCTGGTTTTGTTTTTGACGTCACAGTTAAGAAAAAGAAAAGTTATTGAATACATTATTCCCTTTTATGATATATTTTTTCCGTTCACCTCATACTACAGTAAAATCTTAAAGAAAAAAAGGAATCAAGCAATTTATTACAATCTATCAAAATTTCTATGCTTTTCGAAATAAGAAACAGAATTTTTTTTTGTTAGTGTAGTTAATTAACATCTACTTTAAAATGTTTGTTCAGGAGCTTTATAATAACAATAAAACTGATTATTCATTAACAACAAAACTTTTCCTTTCGTTATGAATAAGACTTATCTTCATTGGTATTTTTTTTTACATACAAACGAATAAGAGTCTCACGCAATGATAAGATGATCGCCTGGGAAAATCTCAACACCCGATATATTACAATTTCCTTGCCGACCATGAAATTATTTTGTTTTATGTATAACAAATAACACCTAATTTTTTACAAAAAGATCGGATTTTAATATTACGGGTAGAAACAGTGGACCACGATATAGATCACATATTAATAATAGGTTGGGAAAAAAGAAATCCATTATTTTTCGGTAGATGGCCTACCAAAAAAATAATGGATTTCTTTTTCCCCAACCTAATATAAAAAAAAAAAAAAAAAAAAAAAAAAAAAAAAAGTGGAAAATAAGAAAACAAATATTACAACAATAAATGTTAAAACACCGTTTATATTTTCTATTAAACGTTTGTCCAATTTCTACTTGAAAAAATACCCATAATTGATAAAACAAGAAGTAGATTAATGTCTAAGGTCTTATTTAAAACATAGTAATATGCAGTATTTAGTAGTTAATTTTTAACAAACATATTGATTAACTTTATAATGTTCCTCGTATTGCATCTGCTATATAGCAAACAAATTTTCTGAAAAGCATAACTAGTTAAATAGTTCTATTAAAATTTACTTACATGCGATTTGTAAATGGAAATCTTTCAAGCAACAATTTCAATATCATTTGGTTACATGAATTGAAATATTGTAAACGTATTATAATGAAATTATTTTAATAATCAGATCCTGATTTTAAAGTTCTTTATACACTACAGCTTAACCGATTACAATACAGTATGACTTAACCGATTACAATATACGACTATACAATGAACGTACATAACTGTTACAAGCGATGATATTTGAGAGATTCTTCTTATTGAGGATATACATAAAGCTTTAAAAGAAGAGTTTGTATAAAAAACCTACAATTTATTTATTGGTGAAGACTATTTAAGTTTATATGTGTTTCAGTATATAAATATTTGTGTGTCCAATGATCATAAGGTGAGGTATTATAACATATTTTAATTGTCGTATTAAATGAACTTTTACAACTTGGTTATTATAACTTTACCCTACAAACTACTATTACTACTACTACTACTACTACTACAACCTGCAAAACACAAAGTTGATACGATACATAATATACTGTTTTATTAATTAGGTTACCTATAGTAATGTAAATATTTCGCTAGAGTCAATTCGTTGTTTATTTATTGTACTGCCAAAATACCAAGCACAAATCACTCTTATATATCCTAAGAAAATAAAGTCTTTCATACCCCTTTAATATTTAAAATACCGTAATTCATTTCCGTTTAATACAAAGATAACAAAGCCTCTTCCAAAATTGAGTGCAGACTTACATATTTATTAATGTCCTTCCATCTCCCCTTTAGTCCAGCAAATGTGAATGTTTATATGTGTTAACAAGCGTGAATAATTTGAAGCTGTACTTTAAAGGGGAAGCTCATATAAACCAAAATATAATGAATTACTAATAATTTCACATTTATACGTAACATCGCTGGCCTAATGGTTAGAGCGTGCGGCCTTCATTCCGAAGGTCGCCGGTTCGAATCTCGGCGTGTACCAATGACTTTAATATTTAAGTTATGTACATTTGTGGACTTTAGATACAACAGCGAGATACAAACGGTGAAGGAAAAAATCGTGAGGAAACCTGCACATGACTTAGAATTTATTCTGTGTGTGTGAAGTCACTAACCCGCATTGGGCCAGCGTGGTGACTATGGCCCAATCGCCCTCATATTGAGGGTAGGCCTGTACCCCAGCAGTGGGGACGTTAATTGGCTGTTATTCTATTCCTCTTCTAAACATAATATTGCCTAAAATTATTTTTAATTGTTGGTTAGAAAAATATTTGTTTTAGTATTCTTTGAATGAAAAAAAAAATTTTGAAAAATTAGAAATGTTTTAGACATTTTATACATACTCGCAAGTTTCCAAGGTTTTACGATCTATGAACATGGTTCAAGTATCAGCGAATTCCATAACATCTAATAACATAGTAGTAGTTCTTCTCTTTCATCTTTAGCCAGGCATTATAGTGTATATTTAACTATTATCAGATTTTATATAAATTTTAAGAGCATTATATAAAAATAAAAAGACGTTAGTACGTGATATTTATATTTAAACACACCGGTTATAATTATCAAAGATACAAAACTTAACTATAATTATTATAACGGTTTCATTAAGTCTATAATAAAGGGTCAATATTATAATGCCTTCGTTATGGCCTCTTGTTACCTTTAAAAATAACAAAACATCTCATTAATTATGCGAAAGCCGGCAAACGAAAGTGGATAATCTGGTCGGCGTCTGGAAATTAAAGAAGCCAACCCAACTTAAAGTTTTTGCTTAGATCAAAGCTTCGTCAAGTTTTACTGATTAATTTTTACATTGTGTTGATGTTATTACAAAAATCAGCCGCAATATCTATAATCAATGATGAAACGGAAAATTCTTAGGATCCCTTTAGATGACATTGATGTTTTTTATTGTAATATTGTAATGGCGAGCTTTTTACCTTTACCTTGTTTGTTTATTTTTATATAATGTAATTAAATAGAAATTGTATTAACTACGAATAAATTAGTTTATGTTGAATGACAAGGACACAGTTTAAAGAATTTTCTCGCTTTGATGTTTTTAATACCACAAAATATTTTTTAATATCTCACCTTAGGATAATGATCATGTTTAATGAAACAGACAAATATCTATATACTAAAAAACGTACAAGCTTAAATAGTCCTTACCAATAAATAAGTTGTAGGTTTTTTTAAACAAATTCTTCTTTTGAAGCTTTATGTTGAACGACAATGACACAGTTTAAAAGATTTTCACGCTTTAATGTTTTTGCGATTTACTCGCTGCATCAATTTGAAGAATAGATACTTTTGTTCCGTGTTTACTATGCTTTTACTTATATTATATTTGAATTTGAATTTAAAACCATACTTTACTTTTGATGTAAATATGAGAAAAGTATGAAAACTAACATGACTTTAATGAAAACATAGCTGAAACAGATAATAATATTTCTGTATATAACGCTGTAAAACAAACGTTAGACAATGTTTACACCTTTTTACTTTTACCCCTTTTTAATTTTAGTTTGAAACAGTTAAAATACATAATTAATGACATTTTAAAAAAGCATTTCATCATCCTTACAAAACAACCTGAAAATTGGCGTTTCGTGTGTAGCGTTAACAATTTTCCACTGAAAACGTCTCATTAATTATGTAAAAGGTACCAAACAAAGTGGATAATCTCTCCGATGTCGGAGAGTAAAAGGCGGCAGCCAAGCTTCAAACTTCTTTTACAGAGATCAAAGCTTTCTCGAAATTTACTGATTATTTTTTTGCTTTGTTTCGTATAGCTATATTTAGTGATCCTTAAGTGCTCAGAAGGCACTTGAGATATTAACCACACTATAAAATTACACTGTCCTCAATAAGTTTCGTCGTGACGATTTCTATTTGATCACAATATTTGTTCTATTAAGATATATTTTAACAAACTCTTAAAAAACTTAATAAATACTTACAAATTTAATAATCGTCGAAGTCTTTTTTTTAACTTTGTATAACATTATTATCATTAAATGTCTTAATAAAATGATTATGTAGATATGTACTTCTGCAATGAATGAAAACACAATATAATATACGTATCCAATGGTAGTTCTGTGTATTATCATCTAACGAAGATAGACCTTTAAAAATAATACGATCCTTAATTTGAGTTTCAATAGATATTCATTAAAACTTTATCTTTAGAAAATATCCTTTCAATAGAGCTACAAACATATTTTCCTGATCTGATAAGACTCATTACACAAAGAAAACATTAAGAATGGATCCTGTCGAAGTGATTAATAATTAAGATTCTAAAGAAAAGAAAAGGGTATCCTCTTATAAAAAGATTCTGCAAATACTAAGGACTTCATTTGTGACAATAAATATAATACAATGAAAAAATAGAACAAAAATTTTATTCTGTAACAAGAAATTTTCAAATAACTCAACAGATGGCGCCACCATGAACAATAAATTACGCTGTCGTTTATCAACGCGCAAATCCTTATAAGGATCGTATATCTTTGTGTACATTGCTTTCGCTTAACAAGAAATTACAGAGTATACAATTGTATCCATCAACTGGATCTTCCTAGATCTCTATAATACCAAGACTTGGGTCACTAAGTCGTTACCGATTATACTAGACGTGGATTATAACAAGGTAAACATTAAATATGTTATTACTGTTACGCAATATGTTGTTAAATAACAAGTGTTATTTTTTTCCGATTTGTATATTTCGGGTTATAATACTAGGTGCTTCTCGTTTTAACAACAGTCTATCAAATGGGTGTGAGCGAGATAGATTAATCAACCAAATAACAGAAAACATGATCTAATTAAGAATTCGCTTTTCAAAGAGGATTTCTTCTTATGGAACCACCTAATATACTATAATTTTGGGTTTATTTCAAATAAATACTAGGTGTGTCTCGTCTTAACTTACGACAATATTATATAAAGGCAACAATAGTTATTTCATTTTTATTGGCTGTTCTGTTATTTCAAGCTGTTACTGTTAGTAACCGGCAGTTATCGAATATTGAAAATTGTTGATTGTTGATAGTGATTGAATAACTTGAGTATGATGAATTATAACTAATATTTTTTAACAGATATAATGACATTTCAAAAACAACTGTCATCAGTTATCTTCGAATACTTGTGATTTATATATTATAATTATGATAAATACCCCTCACTCCTAGAATACACAACTGGATCTTCGTAATACCAATAATCCAGACAGATAAGCTTATCACGGAGTATACAACTGTATCCATCAAATGGGTATCTCTGTATAATACTGTTCTACATAGTAACTTCGTCTGTACTTTAAATCGCTCTGTCATTATAAATACAGTGTTGATATAGCTACGTACGTTGTCATTCACCAAAGACCCCTCACCCCACCACAAAACTTCTATAATACTATTCTTAATTTTAAGATATGTATTTAACACAAATACCAAAATAATATCAAGTCCTTTATCACTGAAAATAAAACAAAACTTTTTAGCTCCTTCCACAAACTCATCTATAATCTATGTGCGCTATAACACACAACTTATCCCGATCAAGTACCCATAGGCAATCGCCCCAAGTTCTTCAAAATATTAAAAAGCGAAAGTGGGTTCGCCAAAGTAGATTTTTTATGCGACGAACAGAAGAGACGAGTTAAAAGTTCACCTGATGGTAAATGACAAGCATGTCCTCTGAAGTGGCATTATTAAAGATGATACACACAGCACCACATGGTGCTCGTCGTATTGAGACATAAGATGTTAGGTCTCATTACCCCAGTAATTTCACCAGCTACAGCTTCAAACTTGAATATACTAATGTTTGCAGTTACTGTTTGGCGGTAGAATTAAGATCTATTTCAGAATCCGTTTTTTTCATACTTTTCTATTTCAATTATAACGTTACTTATAGTAGACATATACAAATGTATATACATATATAAATGCGTATAAAAATATAGAATATAGAATGTATATATGTAAATATATATATATATATATATATATATATATAAAGATTTTTAGTGTATGTATATAATTAGTCATCATATCATTTTGTACTATATTAAATTGAGCTCGCCAAAGGATCGAAAAAGTTTTTCATTCTCGTTCACAATCATGTGCGATTTATTAAAAAACTACAGAATGTGAACAAATTATGATTGAATAACATATATTTATAGTTATATTTAGTAAATATATAAATAATATTACATTTCCAACAGTTAAGAACGTATGAAGAACCTGTATTGTAATACGGTAATCCTTGTATGAGAGTGTATTGAATTTTTAATCGCTACAAGCTCTTGTTAGTCTTTCTCAGCTGAATTCTCATGGCACGCTATAAAATACGTAAGTTTTCGAAGTTATTATATACAATATTCATCTGTCCTAAGATCTTAAATTACGTCAACAACGTTTGATAAATAAACAAGCACATAGCAGATTTAAAATCACATCACGTATTAGCGAGTGTAGAAACATAATTAACAAGCGAAACAATTTATCGACAAATAGGGGTGAGATTTTCTTACTTCAGTTTGTTCACTACACGAGTTGGTGAGACGTGATGAGAATTCTGATAATTATGTAGATCTGATTTCTGAAGAAAACAATTTTACCATAAGGAAAATGTTCGTTTCAATTTCATTGTGGATTAGTTAAATATCGTCATCTCAATCGATAGACGTCCACTGCTGGACATAGGACTGCGTAATGTACGGTTCAAATAGTCCTGCGCTGTTTAAGGTGATTACCTGACACTGAACTTTACAATATAATTAAATATATATCATATTCAGCGTATGTTTCATAAAGTATAATAATATAGAATGATATATTTTGTGAGACCAAAAAAAAGATCTTTCGCATGTAATGTGATGATGTTGTTCCATTAAGCATCGGAGACGGTTAGCCCCGGTCACGCAATGTTTGCATTACAGAACAAAATTATTTTGATTATCAGTTGATTATTGTTTTTAAAATAGACTTTGGTATTTTATTTCACCTTTTTACCTTGTAACGGAATATACTTTGCCTCGAAATACCTAAAGTTTATAACAGATGAAGATAAAATGTATTTTAATAAGACGATATAAATCAATCATAAAGTATTTGGTATTATATCTATTTAAAAACATTATTTGACACAAAAAATAAGCGACTTAATGCCTATGGGGATTCTTTACCAGTCCACCTAAGAAAAGGGGAGAAACTGTGGTAGATGAGGAGAAAATTATTAAGTTGTAACAGAAATTCACAGTACAGTGTACACATACAAACATTACTCTGTGTAGTAAATGTCGTTTGAATTAATCAAATTAATAAATTAAAACGAACTTATCGTCATAACACAGATTTTGATTGCTGATTTCTATAAAATAAATCAATATCGACAACAGATAGTCAATCTGCTTATATAAAAGTCTCAAAAATCAGTAAAAAAGTTTAAATTTACGGATACGCAATAAAATAATTAATTCATCCAAAGCATTTCAAGGATATATTTTATATTCTTGAACCAAAACCTTAGATTTTAAGTGAATAAGTTTTAATTAAGTTTATTTTGAAGTAGTAGCTTTGAATACAATGATTGATAAAGGAATTTCGTAGTAAAATAATTCTCACATAAAAAATAATCCTGAGGTTTACAAAAAAACGATTTTTCAAATGATACAGAACTATTTATTTATGTCTCATTGCATTATTTTTTCCTTAACACTGTACAATGTTTATCAATACAAATTTTAATACATTTCTAGAGTATTATAAGATGAAACTACTTAACAATCTCACTCGTTACCCTAAACTATTCATCTAGATATACTTACGTATGTTCCATGTATGAAGTATCATTAACCAGTATATCATCATCCTCGATTATATGCCTTTTTCAAACTGAATTTTGGTGATCAGGTTGAGAAAACCAATTCGATCATCAGCTATTATTATTAATTGATGGTATTTAAATCCGGTCCACTCCTTTATGGCATCAAATCATTTCTTGCGTGGTCCACCAAGTGCACTTTTTCTAAGAATTTGGAGTCCAGAATCAACCTTGGGAACTCCTAAAAAACCAGTGTATCCAGTAGTCAGTATCGCAGCTGCAACTTTAATTGCCTTCATGGAACAATTGCTAACTGTTTGTCTCATAACAGTAAATAGTTCCTAGTTCGATTACCTAGACACATATATCATAGTTGTAATAAAGTAACTACCTCATTTTGCAAATCTGATGCTATAACACCATTGTGGTGTTCCGGTTGCCTACATATGAAAGCTCGAATTTTCTGGACGATCACGCTTATCTACAGTCTCATTATCGTAGAACTTTATCAGCCGTTTGATCTCCGTTACTGAATACAGACACCTGCAAGGATCTCCGCACCGGTCTGTCCTACGCTGCCCGCTTCCTAAGGTTTTCTGCGATCTTCGGACCACCTAGTATTGGGCCTTCCGGCACTGCGTTTACTGGTACGCGGTTGCCATTCCAAGATGTTGCTGTATGATCGGTAGTCAGTTCTTGGAGCAATATGACCTGCTTATTGCCACTTAAGATTAGTAATATTTTGAGCTATGCCGGTGACCTTAGTTCTCTAGCAGCTCTTGTCATTTTAGATATGATCACGGAAAGCAACTCTGAGCATAACCCTTTCCATTGCCCTGCGTGCCACTTCAAGCTTCTTCGTAATCCACTATAAGCGGCCACATGTCACTGAACACTATGTTTATAAGATATCATTAAGTTGATTTGAAAATATCAAAAATGTTGTATATATGCGATGGTGATCAATTGTTTTAAACCGCTCGATTGTGTCTACTTAGGCTATGAAAAAGGAAACTGATTTCGTGTTACGCCAGAACGCATAGAACGTAGTGATATAATATTATTAAAAAAAAACAAGTCGCAAATTCAGTTCAGATATCAAATTCTCCACTTACAAACAAGTTTGTTGCCGAAGTTCGTACTGTAGTAAACTTTCAACCGCGCCGTACTCGTATGTTAAGTCACGCGATACACACATTACACCGAGCAACGAGATTTCGTTCCACTTTTCAATTATTACATATCTAATGCACCTTCCCTTTCCTTTAAAATACATTTCGAAAGGCTATCAACAAACTATTAAATGGAACATCACGTCGTTACCATCAGCCCGCACCTCATATAAAAACCATAAACAGTATTTTTTAACTGCTCCTTTAATTACATATTTAACTATGAGCTTGAACTCCGTATAAGTAATAATGCTTATTTCCTTTAACATACACATAAGCAGATATTCAGTCGCGTTTATTGGAAACCATAATATTTCTTATATAAAATATAAAATTCACAAAAAACAAGCCACTGTACTGATAGAATTATAAATCTTTTTTCTACTTTCGATAAATCTTAATCTTGCAAGAGTTACAAGGTTTTACGGTACGTATCTTTTTAGGGCGAGCTGGAATTATTTATTTATGAATATTTTCGCACTACACGATCTTAATAAAATAACAGAATAATCGTCTTTTACTTTCTTAGCGAGACATTTGCATAATCAACAAATTTTGTTTGAACAGCAATTACTTTAATTTTTTACTTAAACTATAACAACAATCATTTTTACAGATGATGCTGAATATTAATTTATATTAATATTACTTATTAATAACATTTATTGGTGGTTGGTATCTCTTGTCAGAGACTCTCCAGGTAACTAATACCGCAGTGCCTATTTCTGCAGCAAAACAGTAATGTGAAAACAATACAAACGGTGAAGGAAAACATCGTGAGGAAACCCGCACACTGAAATCATCTTTGTGTGTGTGTGGTGGTCCCAGTAAAGTGGCAACAGGCTCGCCCCCTGTTACATGGGACCTAATCTGACCACATCTGGCGAAATGTGGGTGTTTATTCACCTCTGCCTACCCCTACTGGGAAAAAGGCGAGAAAATATAAAAAAAAAAACAATACTATGTTCTAGTTAAAAGAGCGCTAATGTAATTACTAAGGTAAGGAGACTCACCATATTATGTCTCAAGGCGATTAGTTCAATACAATGCTGTGTACACCATTCCTAACTAGTTCCACGTTGAAATGGACTTACGTGTCACTTACCATCAGGTGAACGTCTCGCACGTCACAATTAGTTAAATAAAAAACAGTATTTTGTACTATTAAATCAATCTATCTATTTCAGCATTATAGGGTCCCTCTTCAGACATTGGCCTCCTCTCCACTTATCCTTTATCCGCTTGTATTAAAGAAATACCACCTTACAATTTCAACTGTTTACGGATGTATTTGTTGTGTTGCCATTAGATATGCAGTTTTAACACCATTACTTACATTTTCTTTATCATATTGTTGTCATGAAAATATAAATTGCAACGGTGTCACGTGTTGTTTCTTTGCAAAGCCTGTAACATAACTTCAGAGCTATGGAATGTGAGCTGCATTGCGGCTAACTCGCCACATGACATCAACTACAACTTTTGAAAGTAAACTTCAGAGTTTCTCGATATTTACTCCACTATAAGCAAAGTGTATTTCGATTTAAATGTAAAGCATTGCAAGTGACGTGCGGTAAAATTGTTTCCTCAATTCTACGTAGCGTTTGAATAGGTATCGCATAATATTATATAAAAGCAGACGGCAGGAGCATTTGTTGCTCACCGTTAAGTGAACAACGATGAGAACATATCATTTTATTATTGAAACATTCGGAGCGGCACTATATATACAGATCAATTCCAGAAAATATTTACACAGCTGCAAAGTAAACGAATATATATTTATTCAAAGAGGCAACGAGACAACCGAAACATGATGGTAAGTGATACGCCAGCCTATAACTACGTAGAGCAAATTAGGATTGTATTTATAATACCACATTGTACTCGTCGTCTTAAGATGTAACCTATAAATTCACCACCATTGTCTGGCGGCAGAAATACGAGCTACGGTGATACCTAACTGGTCGGTGTCCTGCAACAGGGACTTACATTAGTATCAACAAGTTATTACTAGTTTAAATTTGTTCATTACCTTTATGCATATAATTAAATTTTATTTTATCCATTGCCTCCACTAAAGGTACACTGAAATATTAATTACGTAGAGCACATTCTCCACTTGACGCGAGACGAAGTCTCTGAATCGGCTTTTCATAAGTAACAAAGGTATTTTCGTCTAGATTCTCAAGCTTTCCAACAAAGCTCTCCTGTCATCATTACATACGCTAACGAAATTACAAAATTTTTACTGTAAAATCTGAATAGTAATAAATGAATTGGACTATTTTAACATTTGTTATTACACACAACGTTATCATATCCTATTAATATTGTACAATATTCACGAAACCGCCACAGTTAAAACTGGTAAGCTAAGAAATATAACAGTAATAACAAATAGTATGTTGAACTTTGACAATCTGTACCACAATTATAGCTTTTTAAATATAAAAGCATCTATTAACTTATATATACATGTGAATAAATATTGCAACCGTCTACAATATTATTATGATAATGAATCGAGAAAGATGCAAAAAGTTTACCGGAAGCATAATTAGTTAAATATGTTACAACTTTTGCATATATATTCAACTTTATTGTTTACAAGATAATAATCTTTTACTCTTTCCGATTTAAGCGCTCACATACTCATATAAGTAAAGTTCAACAGGAAGTAACGAATAAGTAAGAAACATACGTGAATAACACTGCTGAACAAAAGGAGGAAGTTGCTGTACTCGCGAGCTGGCGAGTGTAGCAAACGAGTTGCCGAAGATAGGAAATCGGTAATGATATTTGAACCCGTCTCCTATAAGACAAGAATAAAGAATTTAAAAACATGAACTACAATAATGGCTACTCCAACGAACTGGGTGAATTTCTGTCAAACTCACATATAAAAATAAACAACAAAGTAAATGAAGAAGTGCGATTGTTGTCATTATTTTATTCACGCTAGGCAAGTGAGACGCTACACTGACACAGCTTCGTCAGCTTTCATTTAATGAATATTCATGCCCTTGTTCTGAAACTTCACGTTTCGCCGAAACGGACGCCGTGTGTGGAAATATTTCGTCGTTTTGAAATTAAGTCAAAGCATGACATTGTAACTCACGGTAATAAATTACTAATTTTGCGAAACCCCCTTCAACAACTTGATATTATTCATAGATAGATCATCTTTCAGTTTATAATGATCATATTCTTTGAATGTGTATTAATGTGTTCTCGTTTTATTGAAATCTAATAAATTTGTTAAAAATCAATAATATTAATAGTGTTTTATACAATAAACTAACACTCGACCACAATTTCGAAGATGTTATATAACAAAGAGGACTATAAAGGTGGCAGCGTGGTGGTCCCACAAAAGTCTATCACCCATTGTTACCTATGTTTTTCAAAATACTACTATGTTGTTATAGCTGCCGATTAACAAGATAATTGAAACTCACACTGATTTAATTGTAGGAGAACTGCAAAATACACGCCATGATAGAAAATTTTACATGTCATAAAAATATATCAACCGACAGCGCCCCCTCGTCGTTAGGTCCTAATTGACGTTCTTTGAAAGTACTTAATATAAACTAAATATCATATGAGGAAGGCAGCTTTAAAATCCACTACATGTGTTCACTCTGAAATCCAACCAGACTCCTCCCTGTCTGCTGTAGTTCCGCTATTGCACCACGAAGACAATAATAAAAGTATAAATCAATTTGAAATAATTATAACATATTTCACTGGTGGTAGGCCTCTGATGCCGGAGACCCTCTAAGTAGGTACCACTGTAGTTCCTATTACTGCCGTCAAACAGTACTGTGAAAACATTACTGTGTTCCGTTTTAAGAGACTCTATATTTACTGAAGTTACTGGTGTAACGAGAATTAACTTCTTAATATGTCTCAAGCCAACGAACACAATATGCCGCGTTGTTATGGATAAGCCTATCACGTACCATCAGATGAACTCGTCTCGTCGAATGAAAATAAAATACTTTCCTTAACTTTAATGATTTTCTGATTGTAATCATTATAGTGTAAACTTACAGCAGAGTATAAATCATCATTATCATTTGGTGCCCTCTTCAAACTGAAGTTTGGCGATCAGATTGAGAAAACCAATTCGATCCCCAGCTATTCTTTTTAACTGATTGTAAAAGTATAAAAACCGATCCATAATCACGATAAACATATTTTTTTAATCCATGTAGTATCGTTTAACTACACATTCGCTTTATCTACTACGGCTCTTATAAAGTAATTTATCAGTATTAATGAATTTCATTAATCATGACAGCAATTATTAAAAACAACTCGTAATGCTGAACCAAAACTTATTATTTTTTTCTAACTTTTATATTGAATTACAGATATTATTGTATCCGCAAGGGCAACATCGTTCAGTTAGGTTCATTATGGCGAAATTTGGACGGTACAACATTAAGCCCAAAGGGATAATACAAAAAAACAATTGTGAAAGAGAAAGAACAAACTCATGTGAGCATGTGAAAAATGCTCGACAAGAGCTTTTACTATTACTGACGTTAATGCTACGTTTTATTACACACGTACGCTAAGTTATATTTGTTTATTTCAATTTATTGTTGTTACATATATAACAATATGGGATAAACGAAAAATGGTGAAAGAGACTGTCGAACAATACGAACTTCTTACGAGAGAATAAAATGCGTGTTCTATGGGTTTTAGTGATGTAACAAATACTGGATTCCCTATATTTCACGGATGCAAACATATTAACCTTGCCTGATTAACTTAACACTGAAATAACACACTGATAATACAGATTAAAATATTTAAAAACATTTCATTAAGAAAACTAAAACTACAATATTTTTATGTAATTATTATTCTCCTATAAACGTAACAGAAATAAAAACAACTTAGTTAACCTTACCACTGGCCAAGTGCGGATTGGCATATGTCCAAGAAAGCTGTTCTTAGGACATGTCATCGGAGTACCTCAGAGGAGCTTTCACTGGCTAATAATTGATGTATTGTATCTTCAGATGGTTGGCAATGAAGGAGTAATATATAGATATATGATGTACATAAGAACTTATAGTGATTTTCAAATGATTTGGAGTTTAAGAATCCTTAATAAAAACCTAAATACTTTTAACTTTTTACGTCCTGTAATGTTATTAGATTTGAGTGTAAGTTAATATTATTAAAATATTTTTCAACGAATAAGAGACACTTACTGTGACTTTTTGTAAATTCAGTCTAGTCGGGCTATTTCCAAAATAGTTATCACTACTATACACTTGTTAGTTTTACTACAATCCACTTTGAATTATTAGCAAGAGAAAATTTTCTTATCAAATTCGGGATTTATAGTCTAGATTACTTAGCTCAATAGTTTGCACAATATCCACTCTCACGTAAAGTTATAGGCTTATTGCCTAAAACTTGAATGTTGTAGGTTCAAATAAGATTATAGTTTAATCGTTCCAAATGTAAAGTTGTTCGGTTAAGTCTGTGATATATTTTTCATAACTCAAAAAACTTTTTAACACCTCTTTAAATGTTACGAGTTAGACAGTGCTTAAACTCTTATGTTATCGTAGATAATCAGCAACTTTACACAAATGTGTAGTCACGAAGAATTAACTACCAAACTACAATTATCTAACTACCAGAAAGTTACAACTTACTTGTGCTGATTATTGTACTTTTATTAATTACTGATATGTAAACAAGAAATTTTCTATAAATTCGTAGTTTAAAAACATAAACACGTGTAATTAGTAGATATTTTTATTACAGTTAATTGGTTTTTCATAAAAACCGTGGAATGTTGTTATTTTAATATGTTGTTTGATAAGTAAATATGTTGTTCATATATTTGTATGTACCAAATCGTTGGCAGGCATGCCGTATCCAAAATGTTATTCCACATCACGCGGTCGTATCGCTCAGGATATCATACTAGTGGTAGAAGGCAACAGTAGTGTGCACACGTTACTATGTTCTGGTTTGTAGAGCGCTGTATCTAGAGAAATTACTGAGGTAACAACATGTTATGCCTCAAGACGGCGCAATGCGGTGTTGCGTATAACGTCCTAATTAGCATCACTATTATTGGCGGGCGTATCACTGACCAATCAGGTGAACGTCCCGCTCGCCTCGTCGCTTCGTAGTATAAAAAAACTACTCACTGCTCTTATTACAAAAACCGAAAGCTTAATAAATAATAAGTCAGCGAAGTAAAAAGTATCCATTCCAACAATATGACGATAAGAATAATAACGTATGTAATAGCGCACGAGACATTCATCTAGAGTTAATGTAAGTGTATTTGTTTTTTTTTATATAGTCTATATAAATTTATTACGTATAATACTCTTCCAAAATGTTTCTCGCTAAAACGATAGAATGTTTAGTAGAAATAAAACATTATTCGGACAGCCCTATAATGCATGCATTGCGTGACTTGAAGCTCATATTTTCTAATGTGTTATGAAATGGATCTTAAAGGGGACCGTGAAATCATTCCATTTATATGATAAAAAATACGTTGATATTGTGCTAATACGTAAAAATATTTAGGGGCACAAAATTGGTCTTATATATGTTTCAGTTCACAATTTCTATCGATTTTTTTTATGTTTACCTGTTATCAAATCATTTAGAAACATTTCATGATATACGTTTTTTTATCAGTCGAAACAAGATGAGCGTCACGTTCACCTGATTAGTTATGATTACCCATAACAATGTGTCGCTAGTTTCAATGGTATACAATTCACAACATTAAGTCTCGTCACTCCAGTAATTTCAGCAGCTACAGCACCCTTCAAACTGGAACACAGTAATGTTTGTACACTTCTGTTCGGCTGCAGAAATAGGCGCTGCGGTGGTACCTACGGTCTCCTGCCACCCAGTGAAACTATTATCATATATTATTTACATTTTTTTTATATTTTTTTTTATATATAGTCACGCCTTTTTCCCAGTAGGGGTAGGCAGAGGTGAATAAACTACCCACATTTCGCCAGATGTGGTCAGATTAGATCCCATGTAACAGGGGGCGAGCCTGTTGCCACTTTATTGGGACCACCACACACACACACACAAAGATGATATCAGTGTGCGGGTTTCCTCACGATGTTTTCCTTCACCGTTTTTGTATCTCGCTGTTGTAACTAAAGTTCACAAATGTACATAACTTAAATATTAAATCATTGGTACATGCCGAGGTTTGAACCCGCGACCTTCGGAATGAAAGCCGCACGCTCTAACCATTAGGCCAGCGAGCTACTATATTATATATATATTATTTACATTACGTGTAATAGTGTTGCTATGAGTATTATACAAATAAAAATCCACTAATAAACCCTTTAATATATTTTCCTTTATAATAAGTAAAAGAAATGAAATACGGTCAGGTTTAAATATTTTGCATTAGCGATAAATTTGATACGCGCTATCATATCTCCACTTAGCGCGAACCACTTTACTGTTTCAATTTTCAGATTACTTCAGAATGCATTTTATAACAAGTTTATTATCATCGATATATTGACATTTAATATGAATTAGATTTTCGTAAACATATTTCGTTGTTGTTAACTCTATTGTTGTACTTTAATATTTATGTTATGTACATTTGTGAACTTTAGTAACAACAGCGAAATACAAACGGCGATGGAAAACGTCGTGAGGAAATCTGTACATGAATTAGAATTTATTCTAAGATGTGTGTGAAATCACCAACCCGCATTGGGCCCGCGTAGTGACTATGGACTAATCGTCATATTGAGGGTAGGCCTGTGCCCCAGCAGTGGAGACGTAAATTGGCTGTAATGGAAACATCGTCAATTTTTAAACCTAAAATGCTATAATAAGTTTGTTAACAAATATACAAAGAATAATATACTTGATTTTTTTTTAATCAAGCTTAGCGCTTCACCATGATTCTATGACCATAAAGCGCACTGACCAAGTAATAGACTCAAGAATTCTTTTTTTTTTTGCACATAAAAATTTTTATATAATAAAAAAATAAATAATAAATTAATATTATTTCTTAATCACGATTGTAATCCATTTATACTGGTAGTAAGTCTTTGTTACCAAAGACCGTCTGCTAAGTACCATCGTAACTAAGTAACTAGAGAAATTACTTGGGTAACGAGACTGAACATCTTATGTCTCAAGGCGACGTGCACAATATATGTAATGTGAAGTGTATATCATCCTAACTAGTGTCGTCTCTCGTCGTTTATGGGTATCGCTTACCATCAGGTGAAGGTCGCACTAGTCTCATCGTTTCTTTAAATAAAAAAGAGTTCGCTTAAAAGTAACAGGCGAGTTAAAGCATGTGTACTTTTAACTAGAAAATTAAATATTCTGTGACAAGTAATTTGATGTAGGTAAGTCATCCGTTTATGTAAAATAACCAGAACAAGGGCTTCGCAACGCGCCGTTTCTATTTTCTCCGACAAAATAAACAAAGCAGTCGTCAAGTAATTAAGATCTAATTAAGAAAGGAAAATGCTGACATGAACTGCTTAGTATCTAAGAAAATGTACTTTGAAAATATTCGACGCTACTAGCCCGCCGGATCGCTCTGCTTTATATTCAATTAATGTGAAAACTCTAGACAAAGCAGAATCTTCACAATTCACCCTGCCATTTTACTTCTAGTAACTTTTAACGCAACCTTCTAATATTATATTTAAAAGTAAATCAATACTGGATATATATGTAACCGATAACAGGTGTTTTTTATTCAATTATCAAGCGACTCGACGTTTAGGATGTTCACCTGATGGTAAGTGATACAGCCGTATCACCATCAGTCTTATAGTCAGTTGGCACGTAACAACAGGGCGTAAGATATAGTTTAAAACACCACACTGAGAGATAAGATGTTAAGTCCGATTACCCCAGTAATTACACTAAATATAGCGCCTTTCAAATCGGAACACAGTAATTTTTGCATACTGCTGTTTAGCGGCAGAAATAGACGGTATCCGCCAACAGAATGTTTTTTATTATCGGGGAGAAATCTACGGAACACACCGGTGACTTCCGATACTACGCGTACACCACTTCCCAGGGAGAGCTGTACTTCACTTCGAGATCATGGGTTGGGTACGACAAGACCTAGACCACCTCGTACTTGTAGTTCATACCGGGCTCGTTACGTGGAAAATGAGGGCTTCCAACTTCAAAACCCGCGAACCCGAAAACCCTTTTAGTCGCCTTCTACGACAGGCACGGCTTACCTTATTCCTGTTCTTAATAACCTGAAACTATAGGGCAAAGTCCGTTTCCAGCAACCTACCTACCACTAGTAAATTAATATGCTGTATATTATTATGCTGATCAAAATAGTGAGAGATAAATGTTAAAAAACCATTACGAAAATGTATTATAAGTGAAATTTTAAAAAGAATAACTAAAATGAAGTTGTGGAAAATCGGAGGAGTGTCGCTATAGCGATGCGCCGTTTTCCCTATCCTCCGACTGTATAACAGGTGGCGGCTGGCCCAAGATCGTATCCGCCGCAAGGAGTCGGGATAGTCTCCTCTCTTGGATCCCACGGCCTCTGGGTGACGGGTTCGGGGAAATCCGTTGGCGGGCGACTGGAAGAGGCCAAGGCAAGGCAAAAAATAGGCAGTATCACTTATTATCAGGCGAACGACCTGCTCGACCCGTCGCATAATTGAATAAACAAACAATCATAAATGTATTGTACGGCGATCTACGCAGTACGTAGATGTTAAATCTTTTCTTCTTATATATATTTGATCATTAAACATCTCTATCATTGTAAGTTAAACATATAAATACTTAAACAATTATTTGTTCAAGAACCACTACGTTTATACGAAGAACACTTTTAGAATAATTTTTCTGAAATATTTATTACAAGACAAGAGATATTTTCGTTTCTCACTAGATTTAAATCTCCGTCTGTATTAATATCAACATAACACCTCGTCTGACACAATAACGAACGAGTACAGCGCTTAGATGTGACGCGTGCATAAACTTAATTTTATTAGGTTGTTCAAGACCGTGTATATACACGAGCATCTGATTAATTTAAACACAACAGAAACTAGAGTGTACATTGATAAAAAAACAACTATAATTTTGTATTACGTTTATTCGTCACTCGGTATATCCTTTGAAGGTCTCTAGTACCGCAGACCTGAAACAGTTGTGTGCAAACACAACTGTTTGTAATTTGGGTTCTTGAATTTATATACCGAATTAAGTAAAGTTTGATTAAATAACTTGATAATGTTGGTAAGCAAATAAATAATGCTTAATATTTTATCAATAGGAAAAATTCTGCATCTTGTGTCAAAGGGACTACTACAATGTGATGTTGTGTACCATACTATCTAGCACTTTGTTATGGGAACGCGTACTTACCAACAGGTGAACGTTTCGCTTCGTAAGATAAAAAGTCTCCATTCCATTATACCTTTTTAGTTATAGTTTTTTTCTCTTTTTAGCTCCGATTCCGGATCCTTGAACACTGAGTCTGAGAAGCTGTAAGCGAAAAAAAATTGTTGTGTTGTAATAAAAATAAGTAACGTAAATTTTACTTACTTGATTCTGTCTTATTACTATAGTGAGTTACCTTAAAAAAAGGCTTGAATAAATAATTAATATGTACAAAATATATTTGTTAAGCAAATTGTAAAAGGGTAAAATTGATATTAACTTAATGTAGTAAATGTCGAGGTTTTATTCTCACATTTAACCTATTTACATACTTGTTTACATGACATATAAATTTATTAAAGGAATTGTTATTTTGGAAAGATGAGTGACAAAAACCTGCTGTAGGACTTCCTTGATATAGTAATGACAATAGTAAATAAAAACAAAGGATAAACTTGTTATACATATTTCAGTTACGTATAAACCGATAGTTAATAATATTTACTGCGGAACTTGCAGTAATAATTGAATTTATACAGAAAGAAGGGGTAATATCAACGTTGACTAATTTATAACGAAGGTAAACAAAATAAAAGGACGATTTCTCTGAATATATTTCCTGTTCAATCAATTTTACATTAAACAATGAAAAGGATGTCCGGCTATTGGAATTACGTTCTCCATTATTTTAATTTATTGGGCTTGTTATTGTTTTCCATCACGCCTTCACAGATTAATCTCGTGAAATATCGGTTTACCGACGTTGTATCTAAAAGAAATATTTGTTGTTTATATTGATTTCTATTATTACTTCCTGGTAGTGACATTGATTCACCATATCTGCATATCGACATAGGAACACATAGGTACTCATATGATGCTCCCAGGAGTCATATATCGCTTACTCAAACGGATTGCCAAACTTGAGTTTGAAGAGGGCACCTCATGATGATGTTCATAACGCGATTTTGTATATATTTGTCTGTCTGTTTCTTGACTTGATGTTTGCGTAATTAAATTATAAACAAAATTTCTATCCATTTTAAAAATGACAAAGCATTTGAATTTATAAAATATTTCTGAGAGAATGTCTTTTCAATCAATATTAGTAACACAAACAATATTAATGTACTCTGACAGTTTAACATATTATACTCGTAATGTATAACGTATGTATTACTAGTGCGTTACAAGTAAAGATGCTTAATTATGTACAAGATTATATTCATAATAACATTTTCGTACATTTTATAATTCGTCTTTTGTATTAAAATGCTAATAAGCAGTGATAAAAAGATTGCCTGGGAACAAAGTGCCCGACAGATGCCAGGAACCATCAATAGAGCGGTTCATTAACTTTTATTAAACACCATTTCACAGCGCGTCGACAATCCTCCAAATTAGTTGATCTTGTTTCGAGTAAGAACTAAATGCTGCTTTGTTTGTGATAAAGTTGTAAAAATTTTGTCGCTAGATTACAAGTACAACTAGAATACCAAAGAACTCTCATTAATATGGTAGTATTGGAAGGGTTTCTATTGTCGATTAGTAGAGCTCACCACGTAGCCGCTGTTCTACCCGCCAACTTGTGAAGTTGTTAGGATAGTAACAACGTTATTGTACTTATTGTTACTGTACTAAGAGTTTAATATTTAGTAACTAACGCCTTTTAAAATATAATAATATTATATTGTACATTCAGTTCTGCTTGGCGAGAGTTAACTTGAATAAGAAGACTACACATGGAATAAAATATCACAATGAAGAAAGTATTAATAAAGTAAGTATAAATTACAAACCGATATTTATTTTGTTCTCTTGAAAGCACTTACGATACAATTTATTTTAATGTACATTGTAACTTGAATCAAATATTTCAATGAGTAATTTATACTTAGTATTTTTACTTATAATCAGGTACTAATAAAAATTCTACATGTTTATTTAAAATCTTTTTTCATAATGATATGATCTCTTAACACTTTGTAATCGAGGTAAAATTTATTAATAATACCTTTATAAAGTAATATATAATAATATAATAATAACAGCCCATTTACGTCCCCACTGCTGGGGCACAGGCCTACCCTCAATATGAAGGCGATTGGGCCATAGTCACCACGCTGGCCCAATGCGGATTGGTGACTTCACACATACCTTAGAATAAATTCTAAGTCATGTGAAGGTTTCCTCACGATGTTTTCCTTCACCGTTTGTATCTCGCTGCTGTAACTAAAGTCCACAAATGTACATAACTTAAATATTAAGTCATCGGTACATGCCGAGGTTCGAACCCGCGACCTTCGGAATGAAAGCCGCACGCTCTAACCATTAGGCCAGCGAGCTACTAAACCTGTAATAACTTAACTGAAAAATGCCATCAAGTATTCTAATAAAAGTCAAATATTTTTAGTACCACTTCATTAACATGTTATAAGTTGACATAGAATTCGTCATTATTATCAGCTGATAGACGTCCACTGCTGGACATAGGCCTCCCCAAAGATTTACACATACAGTCAGCATGGCCTCCAGTACCGTTGGGCACTAAGACCTATGGTATGTAAAGGTTGATATGGACTATTTTTCACCAAGCTGGTGCTATGCGGGTTGGCGGGAGCCAGAGCCTCGTTTATTGATTAGCAGGATGCACCACGAGCAGGTGAGGTTGGCTTGGGTCCCGTGAGTTGTAGTGCAGGACTTACACCTCCTAGAATTCGTCACTTCCGTCAATTCAAAATTTAAAGAGAAACCAGACCACCTACGAAAATAGACGTTAATTTCGTACCAGTTAATTTAGGTTAAAAGTTATAACTTAAAGCTTTTATGTATTAATTTAAAAATATCAAATTAATGTAACATCACATAAATATTTATGAATGATTTATTTACATTTGATGAATGTAAAAGCTTTAAAATAAAATAAAACCAAGAGACAACTTAAATCTTATTTTACTTACGTGCTAAGCGAAGTCATGTATAAGTTAATTTTAGCGTTGCTTTCCTTCCGTCGTTATTACGAATGCGAAAACGAGACTTGGGATGTGACGCGTGTCTAATGTGAATATAATATTATATTTGCTTCTACGGAAGTAAGACGTATAAGCTACATTTATAAGTCGCGATATATTAATAAGATGAAATGATAATAAGCGAAAAATTAAAATAAATGAAGTTGAATAAAGTTACGGAAACGCATCTGTTCACTTCACACGCCGACCTTAGAAAGGAAATAGCCCTTAGAGAAGAAGTTTTAAATAATCTAATTGATTTCCTTGTAACACGGAAGTCCTCAGTTTGATTTTGTAGATACACAAGCGGTGAGGTTTGAACAGCGTTATATTTATATGAAGTCTACCCTTCTGTATCTCCCTCATAGTCCATTTATGACCATAGTAGCCATATTCGCCGTCGCTGTGTTTCAGCAATCTTACACGAGAAAAGTTCCATTAAAATATTTTTGTATGTTTATCACATATTATTTTATTGTACCTTCAATAAGAGCACGCAAAGTTATGTACCACTTCTGTTGACATCACGACACTTATGAAAACATATCTTTTCCTCCTCATTGTGGTCTGTTTATACATTTTACGTTTGAAAAACTAGATAACAAAAGTAATGTTAATGAGTAATATTCAACGGATATATAATATTTGATACACAAGAGATTGTATTAACATTTGTAAGTTTTAATCTACATCATTTTAGTCCCATAGGTAATATACTATTTTACTGTGATCCATATTGAAAAGGTTTTGGCTGTAAAGGTAGAGAAAAACCGAAGAAAGTGTGGATGGATTCTGTGAAAGATGACATGTGTAAGAGTGTGAATTTAGATATGACGGCTGTTAGAGGGATATGGAAAAGAAATACTGTAGCAACCTCATATAGCAGGGAAAAGGACAATAGGAAGAACGTAATTTAAAATTTTACTAAGTTATTTTTATAATATAAGTAATCGATAGATCCAAAGCTTTTAACGAATATTAATCATTTGTATCAAGTAATAAATTCAACACGTTATTATAAATGTTAAAATGGAAACTTTACACAGAAATATCAGGTTGTAATCTTTTAAAATTGAACAAACAGTTCAAACAATATTTACAAAACCGGAATCGTAATAACTTTAAGTGGAACTTTTAATTAAGTCACTCAATTTCATAGCATAACGTTCGTTAATTTTATCTTTCTATAAACGACTATTAAAAGATTTGTATAGTACCTTACCTTATAACTTAATTTTTTAACGCTTAATCATTTATACTACGTTAATTACTTCAAAAGTCCAGTAAAAATTTTCCCTGTAAATAATTATTTTTTTAACGTCGTTAGTAAAAATAGAAACAAATTGGTATTAATTGATAATAAAATAACTAGTGGCTTCTAAAATATATCAGATTTATGATTTATTATAAATATTTAAGATTTACTTCAAAAATATAAGAAACTAACTGTTCTCTCCACTCGCTTTGCTGGTTCTCGCCGACTCTTTTTCGGGAAGGAATTTAATAAAATCTATTCGAAGCTGACCTCTATATTGTAGAAACAGTATAGTATTTACGTCTAATAGTTTCGGCGATCTCGTAATGAATCAAAGAATCTCTGGATATCTCCTATTTACATAGATAAACAGGGTTAAAAATATTTTAAAACAAAAATCTTAACATTAGTGATCATCTCTTATAGCCTTCCTAATTAATAACTTTGATAGTTGAATTAATTGTTAACAAAACATTTAATATAACTCATGGGACCTATGCCAAACTCACCTACTCGTGGTGCACCCTGCTAATCTACAAACGAGGCTCTAGCTCTCACCAACCCTCATTTGGCTAGCGTGGTAGAAAATGGCCTAAATCCCTCCCAGTGGCGAGGACTGATCCATGTGGCGATCTATGGGGGTGGCCTATGTCCACCAGTCGACGTCTATCGGCTGATGACTACATTAAAACTGAAACTTAATTTTAGAAATACAGGATCTTTTTTCTATACATCTGTTAAAATAAAATTGAATGGCCTTTTTGGGGCTTCAAATAAAGCCTTATTACACCAGAAGATATTAAAGTTTGCACACTACAGTTTTCCGAAAGAACTAGACGTACACCAGTGTGTGATATAGACGCATCACTTTCCTCTAGTTTATTTAGTATCAACTTTTAAAATTTCATATAAATTTTCTTTTTGCAAGCACTTAAACCGTCGCTTCGTTTGTTATTAATAATTTTTCAAACCTGATTAAGTATTTGTCATTAATAATGAATACCGAAAATACTTTGTAATCCTTGATTAATTACTAAGACAGAGTAAAAATATGACATTTACTTTAACGTTAGAAAATTTGATTGATACCGAAATAAAACAAATTTATCACGGCATTGTCAATGAATAACATTTAACATGGTCTTCAATCATCTTTTAGTCCATGCGATGATACCTCGTAGCACTGCCCATATGGCAGTAATCATCGATTTCTGTGTGTATTATTTTTGATTTTGTCTTATATGTATTTTTTCACATAATAACAATTTTCAAAATAATTGCTGCTTTAATTAATTATTTCGAGTTAATTTATTTTTTAATTATCATACAAAAAATGTACTATAATACGAGCTGAATACCAAAGGACATTCCTTCACACACTATTAAGCACAAAACAAAATTAACGGTAATGCTATGTACTCTTAAGTATATTAGATATTATTACATATAATATAAATCACAATAAATATGGCGCATACAAATATAACCAGTATATATTCTGTAAAAGAGACTAATACATATTAACATATATGTATACATAAATATTAAGGAGAGCTATGGATAAATATTTGGAGTTAATAATCGAAGAACGTGTTTTATCAAACTAATACAACACGAACGTAACGTGAAGTAATGACTAACCATTCACGATCCTTTATTTTATTAAAGCATAAGTTTTCGCTGTGTAAACATTGATACTGATATTTATTACTTTGGTAATATTAGGATTCTATTTTACAACTAAAACGGACAAAGAGTTAAAAAATAATTCTCTATTTCGTGCTTTGTATTACTGTAGGTTGCCTTTGTTTTGAAATATTCTGTCTTATATAATAAGCAGATAGGGTTCAGTCTTCGGCATATCTCAGAATAGTGGTATTGGGCCATGAGCTTATATATGTTCAGACCTACGAGGTAGTGCTCTATACCCTAATCAACTAAAACAAGAACGTAGATGTACTACCTTTTTTATCGAAAGCTTACTTAATTATGAAGTATTAAAACAAAAAACTCTCACGTAAGATGATTTAGTTTCAATACATTTTTTTGGTTATTGGGGCAACCTTCTAAAAAGATGTCTTGGTTCTGGGGGAAGACAAGATTATGTGGGATTTTTACCCACTAAAACTTCCTCAGTGATGCGTTGCGGGATACCCTGACATCTCCTGCGGAACGCACCGGTGCTTCTCAGCATTGCGCTTAAAGCACATCCCACCTTACGAACCCGAAAACCCCTTTAGTCGCCTTCTACGACAGGCAGAGTTTATCTTAGTTTTATATTTAATAGCAGTGCACAATTACCTGCTACTAACTACAGGGCAAAGAAAGTCATAAGTCTACTACGATGACGGCTCAAATTCTTTAAAGTTATACAGAAACATATATGCAGCCACCTCTAACACATCATTTGCTCTGATCTTATCTACACTTAAAATACTAATATATTATATAAAAATAGAAATACATGTGTATTATCATATTTAAATTTTGTATTGAATATTCGAGAACAAAACAGTAGATACAGTTTTTACTTTCAGCTTTAAAAAAGTAGTATAAGTTGAACAACGTTCGGAATTTTTCTTTTTACAAAGCAAAGGAAGTCCGTGCCTGCCTTTGCGCGATTCTTTGTATAATATCGTTTGCTAACAACTTAATGCTTTTCATACTCTTTTCAACATTGCATTTGGATAGGAACTTCTTATTTTCCTCTTTTCATTGTTAATAAAAAATCTGTTATAAATATATATATATGTATATAAATAATAAGCTTTGAAAAAAACTGAATTACTTTAGACGTTTATTGAATAGGACATTTCAAAAAATTTATATGATTTCATTAATGTCACAAAAGGTGACAAAAAAAACTTTTGATAGAATATCTCTAATCTATACTAGATCTAGTCTCTACTAGAATATACTAGATCCAAATGTTATCTTTTGCAGTTTTGAACGACAAGATTGTCGTTGTTAATAGATATTAATAATATAAAACTTTCTTAACTGGATTTTAGTTGACGATTGTTACAGTTGTTCAAAAACGTAAATAAAGTCCTAGATCTTGTAAAGTAACAATACTAATGAGACTAACTCAAGTTTCCAAGCTACGATGGCTATGGTAAATAATATAAAAAAATGTTGAAGTTATGAATGGAAAAAGGATCTTAGATAGTTTTAAACATTATCAAGATTAATTAAAACTAATAGATTAACCATTAAACATAACTATTGGTGTCATCATTTTCCTGGTGCTAGGTCTTTGTTGCCGGAGATCGCCTAGGCGGTAGTGTGTAACCATTACTGTTTTCCGGGTTAAAGGGCACTGTAGCTTATGAAATTACTGGAGTAATTAGACTTCACACCTTATGTCTGAAGGCGATGAAAACAATGTGGTGTTCATAACCCTAACTTACACCAGGTTATAAGCGTTCGAGTCACTTACCATCAGGTGAACGTCCCGCCTTTCTCGTCACTCCGTAGAATAAAAAAAAATAATATTATCTTTATACAAATATCAAGTAATTTTTTCATGATAAAATGATACATAACCATGATAGTCAAACCTGAACAATTTCTTAGTATAAAAGCTGTTTTAAATAATATCAATCATGTGTTTTTTGTTAACTAATTCTTGTATTTGTAAAAGTTAATTTCCAAATTATTCTGTCTTACAGCTTCAATTTTGCGCAAATAGGCTGTAATAAAGAAGGCTATCGTCAAACAATTTAAAACAAATTAACAGAATAAATGAAGACGCGAAAAGCTTTCTTGAGCGAAATGTACCTTTCAAATAACTCTAGGGAAAAATTATTTATCTTTTACAACCTATTCGGTTATTTATTCGACTAAGCGACGAGAGAAACGAGACCTTCAACTGATGGTGAGTGACTAACTTCCCAAAAACAACGTCCTGCTAATTAAGATGATATACACTGCATCACATTGTGCTCGTCGCCATGAGACGTAATGTGTAATTAGAATTAATATATTAAAAACAGTTAAGTATTTTATTGGACGCAGCGAAACAAACTAGACGTTAGCCTAATGGTAAGTAATACTCCCGCTCATAACAGAGAGACGCTGTTTCGTATGATATACACAGCACGACAAATTATTATGGTAACAAGGCTAACATTTTAAGGTTACGGTTCTGTTCACCGTAAACCTAAAAATGTTAGTCTCGTTATCAAAATAATTTCACTAATTACAACGCCTTTAAATATAGTAAATATAGTCCTCATAAATTCAATATAGTCCAGCGCCCAGCAGTATGGCGGCAAGAATGAGCGTTGTTATAATATCTATCTGGATGATCTCCAATAACAGAGTCCCACCATCAGCAGATGAACATATAACAAATATTATATATATTATGAATGCAATATATATTATTTTAAAACAGTTTAAGATAGTTTTAGTACTTTCTCTCTGTTTATGTTAAATGATAAACTCACGTTTCTGTGCATTACAGCTGTACCATGTAACTTTTTTATTAAAGTGGTGATATAATTATTATTTTTCTTACTCATAACACATATTATCGGTTCAACACTTGACTTTTTAATTATATATTTATTCATGGCAGAGTTTATAAGTAAGATAGCTAAGTGTGCTAATGAGTGCTTTGAATGTCGGATAGGGAATGCAAACCGTCGGCCACGTTGTGTAGTTATCGCTGAGAGTAGTTTCTTAAATAAAAAAAATAACAAATAATGTACATATAGAGTTTGAGTTAAGTCAAATAGTGTAACGTGAGTAAAATAAGCTGTAACTAGATATACACAGCCATAGTTAAATAATAGTTGGGTATGCCCTGTTCTCGTTACCTTATTACTAATACTTAGTAATCTCGTTACACTCGCCATGCATAACGCGGCAGTGCTGGACGTTTGTTTCTATTTTTTTTTAACGCAAAGCGACTAGAACTAATTGCAAATCACTTGACGTTGAACAGCTGGGTAACATCAGTGTTTATAAGTATGGAATTTTACACGGCATAGCAGTAATCAACGTTTGACTGACGATACCAGTAATATAATATGTTGCATTACCTCTACTCGCATGTCTTTGTCTAAATTACCGATAGTCCTGTTTTAATTGCAACGTTTGCTTACTTATAATAAAAGTCTCCTTTCTATATATAAAAAAATTTAAATCGTTGTTCACAATTATTCTAAAATTGGAGACACTGTTACGAGATATTAATATTGCGAATACTGAATGCATTAATGATTGAAACAATATTCTCCTCTTTACTACGCTTAGTAAAATTTTTCATCCTCGATTATTTGTGAGTAAAATTGAATTTTTTGCATAAAATAAAAATCTTTTATGCCTTTGGGTTTATAGATAAAAGTTTGTAACAATTGCGTGCTACGAGTTCTCACCAGAAACAAAGGTTATTTCCGATTGTAATAAATTCTATTGCATTCGCTTCATGTTATCGAAAAAACAACCCAAGTTTTATTTAAATGATTAATGGGGTAGTGTTTAACTTAGTAACTTCGGAAAGGAATTAAACTTTTTACGTATACTTAGTTTATTGCATTTTATAGTTTCTTCTTGATATATCTATGCAAGTAACTACAAATAAAGTTAAAAGTGCGTGAATTTATGTGAATAAATAGTTTTTTTTTTAATTTACTATTACTTTTAGTACAAAGTAAACTGAAATAAGGGAGGGCGCTAGATGCGAGCAGCGCAGCACCGCTAGGAGTGGAGATCCTTGAAAGAGGTATCTGCTCTGATAAGAGAAAAAGTGAGAAAATTAAATGTCTATAGTTTTTACATGTTAAAATAAATGATATATAGATTCAACAAAAACTCTTAATTTAATCCCAATTGGCTCCCGTCAGTAACTGTATTCTACTAATACTAACTGCAATTAGTAGATGCTCTATATTTTTGGCGAACGTTTTCGTAATATTTCTTCACCGTGTCGTTTTTAGGCCTTTGAATTTGAAAGAAATTGCATTCGTAATGACTGTATTCTTATAACTCCATTGTCTGATAAATATTATTCTGCATAAAATATTCTTTGGAATAAGATAATTACGATGAAGACGACACAAATGGAATGTTTCAATATCAGATCAAGTTTCAATTTCAATCGGATGCAGCTTTGTTATTGTTGTTTAAAAGAGCAATTATGACATTTGGAAATGTTGCATGACAGCTAATATTTTACAAATCGTATATACAATCGTAATATAATACATTACAACAATAATTTTAATTAAATATAAGAGTTAACAAAATTTAATGAAGTTTTCGAAAGACAATGAGCTCATTCTGTGTAGATCGTATTGTAAACAACAATTAAAATGCTGCAGGTACTCCATGATAACTATGTCAGGACGTCTGTTACTTCAGTCTTCCCATGACAGTGGATGTGACAATCCAACTGGAATTACAGGATATAAAATCTGTAATTTTTAGTTTTTAAACTATATAACATGTTCATAAATAACTAACGCATTTGCACTGGTGGTAGGTCTCAATTGCTGCAGACCGAGTAGGTGGGTCCACCGCAGCTCTTATATCTGCCGCCATACAGTAATATGCATACATTATTGGGTTCCGGATTGAAAGGCCTTGTAGCTAGTGTTATTACTGGGGTAAAGAGACTTAACATCTTATGTGGCGACCAGCGCAATGTGGTCCTGTGTATATCATCTTTTTTTTTATACCACTTAGGTGGTAAACAGGCATGTAGCCCGCCCGATGTTGAGCGGTAACCGCAGTCTATGACCGCCAGTAACACCAGAGGTATCACTGGGTGTGTTGCCCACCCTGCAGGAATCTTTTTGAAGAACTTCATATTGTAGTTCCTAGGGAAAACCTCGACAGCTAACTCGTTCCACAATTTGAGTGTTCTCGGGAGAAAATATCTCCGGATCCGAACCGTATGTGACCACTGCGGTTGAAGAGTATAAGGATGGATTCCCTGCCGATGGCGAGCGGTGCGATGATGAAACTTGGCCGTCGGCATCATGTCAAACAGTTCATCAAAATATATATACGCTACTTTATAGAAGCGGTAGAACACAGATAAGGAGGAGAAATCTCTCCTAAAACCAAGAGGTTCAACCGTCCGTTTGCTAAGGGTAATTGATAATTCTGTTCTTCTGTTTTGCACCGCGTCAAAAGGTTCCAGCTGACATCTTAGTGCTCCCGCCCAAAGATAAGAGCAATACTCCATGTGGGGCCGGACTTGCGCTTTATATAGCAAAAAACTTTGCTCAGCATTGAAGTACTGCTTCGCGCTGTTAATTACACGGAGCTTTTTAGGTGCCAGCTTTACCTTGTCTCCCAAGTGCCCTCGGTACTGGACGTCACTGGAAGTTTCGACGCCTAATCTTCTTAACGAGCGCCACGTTATTATAAGCAAGCGCATCGCTCACCATCAGGTGAACCTTTTGCTCTTCTCATCGCTTCGTATTGAAAAAAAAACTATTAAATGGGTTAATCAGCAACTAACGTACATTGATAGAACATAAGCAACGTAATTATAGAAAATGTTAGCAGCAAAATATTTATGATAAAATACATTATTTTTTCCTATTGTATTTAATATAATGATGTCAAGTATTCATCTATAGCTTGTACAGTAGTTTTCCGTTTTCCGTGCGTTCGCCATGTTATTATATATTTTTATTTGGTTGAAAATTCCTTCGCTCATTTCTAAATTAAGTCAACATTTATTCTCAGTAAATGAGGTCGACTAATTATACGCTCTAATTGGTGCATTTGCCCGTATGTGATGGCGGCTTCTCGGCATGGGCTAGGTAATTAGGTGTGTAAGGATGGATGCGAATTATTTATCTTTTTACTGCTCCATATATTTCTGTCGACTTTTTTTTGATTACATAATCATTTACTGGAGGTAGACCTCTGTTGACGCAGACCATGTAGGTGCAATCATTACTGTGTTCCTGTTCGAAGGGCGTTGCAGCCAGTGTAATCAGTGGGGGTAACGAAAATCAACATGTTACGTCTCAGGCAATGAGTGCAACGTGGTGTAGTGTCTATCATTCTAACTAGCGCCACGATGTTATGAACAGTCGTATCCCTTACCATAAGGTAAACAATTGAATAAAATAATATATAATATATATAATTTAATTTCACGTAAAACCTGTAAGCCGACTATAACTATACTTAGGGCAACAATAACTCAGTCTAGGATCGGTATAATAGGCTACGAAGGTAATGTTAGAGATGCCGCCCTTTTCCAGTGCATAGGATATTCAATAAGGTTCAGCTAAATAGTATTTCGGGTAATGATCCAAGAAAGATGCAAACCAGTTCCAACAGTATGCTAAGAGTTTATGAAACGGTGTAACACCTCGCTGATAGAACACTAGATTCTAACACATGCTGAAAGAGACGGTAAAAGGTTCGCTGATAGGAAAATTTGTTTATCAGTTTATTTAAAATTATTTATTATGCACAACTTGTAAAAAATAAAGGTAGGTAGTAGATATTATGTATAACATTCCTTATTCCCAAAAATTTTATCTTAAATATCCGATTTAAAAGATTATAATATTTGTAAGACCTTCTACAAACTATTATTTTGGCACCCTGTACCCTTTAAACGTGATACATGTCCTCTTAAAACATCTACTAGCATATCCCGCTTTTGTTCATCACAATCCATTCAAGACACATCTAGTTCAATAAGCAACGCAGCAAAATAAAATCCATACAGCGTCATGATTTAATATTTTATAAGACATTACATACTCTATGTACCTTTATGTACACATAATGAAAATACCTATTAAATCATATTAATTTACAAATATTAAAACGTACGTAATAATACGTTACTTATGGAAGAAGTAAATGTTTTGGTTGATTAAAAAACAAAGACTTTCATTCGAACATTAAAATCACAATATGACGGACGATACATTGATTGTTGGGTATGTAAAAATATATTATAATACTGCGATATGTTAACCTTAAAAATTTTGGTAGTGGTTTTAAACATATAGTATACATTATATAAACATTAAATGAAGTAACATTAACAGAATAAGTACACGAAGAAAAGCTTACTGTCTCGGTAGTACCGATATCTCCAATAACGTTACGATTAGTTATTTCATAATGCAGAGAGATATTAGTTCTAACATATTTTAAAACTAAAGCTTAAGTGGCTTAAAAGCATAAGCATAATTATGATTTTATAGACGCGAATAAATTGCAATCCTTACAGGATTATATGTCCTTGCACACAGAAATTAAAAAAAATCCTTATCACTTTTCTCGCATAAAAAGTACTTAATATCTCTGTGCTTTCATTCCTCATAAAATATTTGCTTTAAGTATATAGAGACCGTGTTGCAGGCGGCCGGTTGCATCAGACAATGATTGGATTTGCATCTAGCAAAGCACAGTATTATCAGTATCGTCTTCAATTCTGAACTTTTCGTTATCTTAGAGGCAGATAGGGTTAGAGACAGATTACCACTTTATTTGCACTAATATTAATAACCACAACACTATACTATTAAAATCGTCAAATTATTACTTGTGGATTCACTGATAGTACGTCTCTGTGTCAATGACGTCTAGGTAGTTACCACAGCAGGCCCTGTTTCTTCTGCCAAACTGTACATTGCAAATATTACTCTTTTCTAGTTTGAAAGACGCTGCTGCTAGTGAAATTACTGGGGCAACGAGACATAACATCTTATGTCTTAAGACGACGAGCACAAGGTGAATAAGAGTACCTACTTAACTAGCGCCAGTTTGTTTTGAGCAGACGTATCGCTTACCATCAGATGAAAGACTCGCTCGTTTCGTCTCTTCATTGTATAAAATATATATAGTAAAGTTTTAGCTATACTACCTATGTAGATACAAAAGACTTTTTTCTAGGCACTGAAAAGTATTTGATAGCAGACATAAGTTTATTAACAATGCAATCATTGCTTTTATCTATACATTTATTTTTCACTGATAACACATACATTATATATATTTTTTTACTTATTCTATGTGGTTATGCTTGTTTCTTCATATAATTAGTCTGTTATGTGTATGTTTGTATTACGTTCATTCAGTTTCAAATATTGTAATAATTTACCGCTGTGTACGTATGAATGAATGCTAGATCTGTACGCTTCTGTTTCCTTATCAATGATAGATCTTATACATATTGAAGCAAAGTTGAATGCAAGACCCTAACAATACGGCTTTTCGGCGCCTTGTTTACATATACATGTACTACTATTGGTCTATCTACGAACTGCAGACCATTGAATATACTTTGTTCTGAATATATATCAAAAGAGTACTATATATATTGTTTAACTATTATATATCTCTTAGCCTGAATTCCATATGAGTTAATTTTTATCACAACTTTTATTATTAATGGTAGATCTCTCTTACGGAAGACCCTCAAGGTATGACTGCAGGTCCTATTTCTGCTGCCAAATAGCAGCGTACTAACATTGTTCTGTTTGAAAGAAATTGTAAGTAATGAGACAACATCATATCTTTCAATGCGACAAACACAATGTGGTGCAGGGTATGTCATTCTACCTAGCACCACGTTGTTATGGAAAGATGTATCACTTTCCATCAGACACATAGAAAACAAAATAATGTACGTTTCTGTACGCTAGTGATTTACCTCATATTATTGTCTGTTTTTCTGAATTTGTTCCTTCAACCTCATTTCATTTTCAATGTATTATATACCTAACAATTCCAACAAAATAATTAAACCTTTAAGCCAAAACTATTTAAAAATTTTATAACCGTTTATTTTTTCCGTCCATGAAAACTTGGGTTGCCGGAAAACATATTTGAATAACGGCTATACGGTCTATTGTTAAAGGTAAATTGCCCTGCTTTAGATTCTCTGAGTTGTAAGGCATTGAATTTGTTTGAATACTATAGCCGGCCTGGGTTTACCCGGTTTTATAATAAATGAATTTCTTTATAGCTGTACACCACTAGAAGCTTCATTATTTATTAATCCTATGCAATAAAACTCGTATTACAATAACTTTACTTATCCGAGGAACGCAGGATCTTATCTCTCATCCACCATTATAAAATGGTATGTCAATGAGAAGAATAGTTAAACAGTCATACTATTTTAAGGATTATGTTGCGAATATTTTATTAATAAAGAAAAAAAATTAAAAACTATGAAAATTTTTTTCATAACAATGTACATATAAACAATCCGCAGCAATGAAACCATCGAATATTAAACTTTCACCCTTAAAACTGTTTGTAATTGTTTAATTAACAAAAATAGACAACAATGACTTTAAACAAGACCTATTCATTTGCACAAGAATAGGAAAACACATTTTAATAAGTTGTTCGGAAAGTAATTTCGTTTTTTCCCGTCAGAGGACTTAATTACGTTTTTTCGAAATCAACTTCACACTTAAGCCGCATAACCATTATATGTCTTGAGAGCTGATATTGCAAGGCTTGTGTGTGAAAAAGTTCTATTAATTCTACGCAGTACTTTTTGGTTGGTGCCCTTTTAAATATGAAGAGCAATAAGCAGCATTTTCGTCATATTTTACTTTTTTACTTCAGAAAAGGTAAAAATGCTGTCCAAGCGAGAAAAAAATTGACGGATGTGTATGGAGAAGGCGTGTTAACAGTACGCCAGTGCCAGAACTGGTTTGCAAAATTTCGATCCGGCAATTTTGATGTCGAAGATGCACCACGGTCTGGAAGGCCGGTCGAAGCTGACAAAGATGTGATAAAGGCATTAGTTGATGCAAATCGGCGAATAACCACACGAGAGATCGGTGAGAGATTAAATTTGTCGAATTCGACTGTTTATGGCCATTTGAAAGACATGGGCTTAACCTCGAAGCTCGATGTGTGGGTGCCCCATGTCCTTACGGAGCGAAATTTTTGTCGTCACGTTGACGCGTGTGATTCGCTCCTCAAACGTCAAGAAAATGATCCATTTTTGATGCGGATTATTACTGGAGACGAAAAATGGGTTGTATACAACAATGTTAAACGCAAGAGGTCGTGGAGCAGAAAAGATGAACCGGCTCAATGCGTGTCAAAAGCCAACATTCACCAAAAAAAGGTGATGCTCTCCGTTTGGTGGGATGTCAAAGGAATCGTTTTTTTTGAGCTTTTGCCGGACAATGCAACGATTAATTCAGAAATCTATTGTCATCAACTGGACAAATTGAATAATTCACCTAAAGAGAAGAGGCCCGAACTAATCAACAGGAAGGGTGTAGTGTTCCACCAGGATAATGCGAGACCTAACACAAGTTTGGTCACTCGCCAAAAACTTTTACAGCTTGAATGGGATGTACTGCAACATCCACCATATTTTCCAGATCTGGCGCCTTCCGACTACTATTTGTTCCGGTCCCTGCAAAATTTTTTTGATGGCAAAACCTTTACCTCAAATGAAGATGTCAAAAACCATCTGAACCAGTTTTTTGCCAGCAAGGACCAAAACTTTTATGAGAGGGGAATTATGTTACTGCCAGAAAGATGGCAAAAGGTGTTGGACCAGAATGGCCAATATATAATTTAATAAAATATTTATTCATTATACGAAATCTGTCTTTCATGTTCCCCAAAAAAAACGAAATGACTTTACGAACAACCCAATAACTACCATTGCACTTATCTGCATTTTTATCACAAGAAAAGTGATACTACTCTCCGATGAAAAGAGTTCTCATACTCTTTTCTGCGTATTTTATTATATTCATTAAAGGTTAAATTCTTGATTGAAGATGTCTTTTAAATAACCGGTACCCAAAATAACGTATAAAATTCTTTTTTTTTGCTGACTAGCTGTTAAAAGAAACCGTATTTTTTTTAATATCCTTAGTCACTAATTTCTCTCGATTAATACAGACGAAGTGAAAAAAACAATCACATGTATGACTAATAATGTCACTACTTTTAAGATTGTAATTTATAAGATTCCTTTCAACACATATAAAAATATTCTTCTGCGGTTTTAACATATATACGTATAATATCTACAATTGTTTTCAAGCATAATACTTAATTTTTAAAAGGATTTATAAATATGATTTTAAGCCTTCAGTAAGATGGTTAAACACTTAACATTTAAAAGGAAAATAAGCCAGAACAATTTACTTTGAATAATGGAACATGTTGACTTTTTAAATACATTGTACGGAAACCAAGGCTTTAATATGAAGAGAAACAGAGAGATTAAAGCAGCTTTCATCGCTTTTATGTAACATTCATGCCGTGTGACTGTGTTATCATGTTTATAAAAAAGGTCCTTAATTTTAATTTCGTGGCTTTAAAATTAATGGCAACTCTCCCGCAGGTTCGCATGCCTTTTATAATGTAATTTTATAAAGATCCATTTACAGTATGGTTAAGTCACATTTACAAAAATGTCACCTGGACTCGGAACAAACATTTAAAGTTACCACAAGTATTCTAAATTTACTGGAACCCAATCCGTTTCAATAAAGTCGGATAGTTATTTATAAACTAAAGTTATACATAATATAGATCTATCGTTTGATTGATATTTAGTTCTGTAATAGAGAGAAAGTAATCTTAGTATCATCGTCGATCTGTTATTAATGTTATATAATGTTTTAAAGAAGCAGTATTTTTTAATAAATACCTTCTGAATGTACTGTGCGGTTTATTAAAAACAAAATATGGAAAAACTTTATTTTTCACCTAGCGTAACCACTCACAACGTACTCAAGGACCCGTCGGAACGTGTACCGTGTCATGAATTTGGTCACTTCATTACTTACCTGGGTAGTTATAATTAAGCCTTGAGTTGCACACATACTTTACTAAGCTAATATTGCACAGAAAATCACTTACTTTTTTTTTGTATATATGAACAGGATTTTCATACAGCATGTAATACGTGCAGTGTAGCTCGCTAGCTTAATGATTAGAGCGTGCGTCTTCCTTCCTAAGGTCGCGAGTTAGAATTTTGGCATGTACCGATGACTTTAATATTTAAGTTATGTACATTTATGAACTTTAGTAATAACAGTGAAATAGAAACGGTGAAGGAACACATCATGAAGAAACTTGAATTTATTCTAAGGTGTGTGAAGTCATCAATCCGCATTGAGCCCGCGTGATGACTATGGCCCATCGCTCTCATATTGAGGGTAGGTCTGTTCCCAAACGAAGGAGACGTAAATAGGCTATTAAAAAAAAGTGTAATACGTACGCCTGACACCTCTTACTAACCACAACACCTTTTTATGTAAAAGATTATAATGTTTTCGCGCTAAGTTTGGTGTAGAAATAAGGATTAATCAGATCTGCTTACCACTCTACGAACAGTAAATACACTAGTAGATTAATAAACACGTTTTCCTTTTTACTGCTTGTAAATAAAATCACTTCTTCATATATCAATAATCGCGATTAGGTAATTTTATATCTGCAGGATGACTTTTATATATGTAAATAATCCGCCTAACAGTAATTGCAGGTATATTTGGAAATTTTTCAACAATTTTTTAACAATCTTTAAGGAACAGATTAAAGTTACAAGGACAAAGAAATGAACACAATCGTGCTCAGAATATCTTTAAAGTTTCATGAACTTAGGATTAGGGGTTAACGTTATACCACAAAGAATTATTCATGCTTTATCATGGGCGATTTATAATTTATTTTTAAGCGATAACTACTTATAATAGCTGGTAATTGAAAACTAGCCGACTTTCATACCTCAAAACGATAACACTGAGTTTGTCTTATCAAGTAGTCAATTTGATGGATTGGAGCGGAAGGTTGTTTTAAAACAACGTTTACAATATGATAACAATTGCATCGAAGTCACAACATCGCATGATTACTTCTGATGAATGAAATAATTTATGACAAAAATGTCAAGTAAAAACTTGAAGAAACAAAAATATTTACGCGTATGTACCTTCATTTAAATATTGTTTTAACTTGACCTCATTGATGAAAAAAAAATATTGTTTCGCAGTCAACGCGTTTGACAAAAAGTAAATAAATATTTCGATGACATGTGAAGTGTGTCCGCAATTGAGTCTTGTTAAAATACTCTTCTCCCTCTTTAAGAAGGAAACCCATGCATATTAAAAAAATATTCGTAAAATTATAATTAAGAGAACGTACATCGAGGAAAGTACTTTAATTGTAATGTCAAGTATACAGATACAATAAAGATTCATGATATCAAACATTTGTTCAGACAAAATACACTGAGCGACGAGTCAAGAAACCATGAGCTAAATACTATTGCTGTTAAATATTTCTATTAAAATTATACATCGAATGTGTTTACATGAAGTATGATTTAACCTTTAGATGTGTTTCGATCAATAACCGAATAGCCTAAGGTCAGCACGAACAAACCGTTTCGAGACGCATAACGCACGCACCTTCGTAATACGTACATTTACGTAAATCATTAAGATGTCTATAGAGCTTTTTATGAGAAACTATAATGGAATCTTTTTCTGATTTTAGAGATCACTTATAGGTACTCCATCCATATGAACGTTTATAATTTTATAACATTAGTAATTAGGGTTTATAGAAATGTATATATTACTTTAGAAAACAAAAACTAAAAATGTTATATCATATCAAAGAAAATTGTAGGCATGTTGTTGAATTTGCGCTGTAGTCTCCGTCTATTAAGAATACGACTAAGGTAAGTCCTACCTATCATAGAAGGTGATTAAAAGGGTTTTCGGTTTCGTTGGCTTTGATGAGATGAATAACATGTATAAAAGGTAATCTAGATCTGGTCGTACCAAGGCGAGGATGTCGAAGAAGGCTACGGCCCTCACTAGGACATGCTTTAGGCGTACTGTCGGGAGGGACCGGTGCGTTCTGTAGGTGATCCCGAGGCTTCCCGCAACGCACTAAAGATGATCACCGATGGGGTTTTAGTGGGTAAAAATCTCATATAACCTTATATTACCCCCAGGGGTCAAGGTATCTTTATTCGAAGATTTACTCAAATGAAAAACCCCGAAATCTATTCGATATAGCAAATTTCAGTTTTGATAGTGATGTCGCGAAAACCGTATAAGAATATCATGATTTAAATTATTATAATACGAGTATTATAAATAAAAGCCATTATAGCCTTTATTTAAACTCTTAGAATTTTAAAATTAGATATGTGACGTCGAGGAACAGAAATATTTATGATGAAATCATCGAAACAAACAATTTTACTAGATATAGCACCACCAAACTGGGATCTCATAAATGATTAGTACATTTTTACTAATGCTCTATGGTAAATAGTAAATCTTTGCATTGGAAATTATAGTATACTACCAGCATAAGACACTCCAATAGAATAAGTAATAAATTGTGATACTATCACACATTATAACATAGTTTATTTTGACATGTAATTTCTTGCTTATTTCATACTGTTTTCGATTTGATACATTTATGAAAAAATCAGTATTTATAAATGATAAGAAATGCATGCATGTTGCATTTGTAAAAAATAATACAGAAATTTATTTATATGTCACTTACTGTATACGAGTCAGGTTGCAGGAGCAATGTGTGGAATACTGATATGAACGATATGTTGCATAATACATGACTTGCAGTACGAGCTTCTCACCGACATTGTGTGAATTATTATTTTGAATACCTTCAAACACTATTCTTGAATAATAAAACTGTTTTGTTTTGTTCGCATTGGAATTAAACATTTTCGATTTTAGATTATAGTAAGATATAAAGTATAATATTTTGTGGCAATGTATATATATTATAACAATATGTTAACAATATTACTGACATTATCCCGAGGAATAAAAGCCCACTCTCTCCCCAACCCTATATTATAAAAATAATAAACTTTTTGGTTAAAGATATTTTATTTTCTTCTACAATATATGTTTAAATTATTATATTATGGTAAAAAAATTCTAGTTCATATCAGAACAGGGTTGGGTTTGCTAGTTTCCCGAAAGTCAATCCAATTTTTTAAATATATTTTATGAACCAATGTTACAGGTTAAGTTTATAAGTTACATTAACAGTAATAGTTTCCTTTCGCACTTCGTCATACGCATTGCTCTCGTTAATGTTTCCTACGAATGGCAAGAGCAAGAATCATGACAACACAATGTTTATATGCATATTTCTCAACGAGATCTCTAAATTAAAAAAATATTTTTACATTTGCAATATTTTTGAACCAATTCAATGACACTCAACATCTAGGGAATATTCCATCGACAAGAAACAATAATCTCTTTTTACTTGAAAAGAAGATGCCATGAAAATTCTTTCACCTGTATTAGTAAACAGAACTACAGTATTCTAGTATAGAATATTATAATGTCGCGGGTAAACAGAAGACAGTCACTCGGACAAATATATCAAAAGCTTATCGTTGTGAAAATTATATAACTTTCTTTTTTTTTTATTGAACGAGGCGTCGAAACAAGTGGAACGATCACCTAATGTAAAGTGATAAGCCTGTCCATAACAACAGGGCGCTATTTATGATAATACAGTCCCACATTGCGCTCGTCGTCTTGAGATATAAGTTGTTGAGTCCTGTTAACCTAGTAATTACACTATCTACATCGCCCTACAAACCGGAGCACAGTAGTATTTGTACGTTAATGTTTGTCAGCAGAAATAGGCGCCGCGGTGGTACCTACCTAGACAGTCCGGAGCCACATACACCTACCACCAGTACGTATAAAAGGTTTATAAAAAGACAAAACCACTATTAATATTTTTTTTAGTAAAATAACATAATACAATGTTTTTCTAATATTTCTCTCTGTCTTATGTAAAACATCAACGATATCTCTTCACACACATCTCTAGTACTTGTGTAGACTGTGTAAATCCTTTGTTACTAATATCTGTGTAATGCGACTCCCATTCACAATTCCAACTACATCCATACGGTTTGTAGTAACTGATATATAGTAAATACACTAGATGAAAGTTAATGATGTTGTACTAATAATTTAACTTCGATTTATGATTATAGTTTACAAATTTATAATCCGGGGTAGTTAGACTTAAAACTTGCGAATACTCTGTTTGCTCAATATAAGACTAACATATTCCATTTGATATGAAAAAGATAATTATAAAAAATTTGCTAACAAAATGTTATATACATCTGTGAATGAAATCTATATGTGAATAATAAAAATGAGTTTTGTTTGTACGTCAATCACGTGAAATCTAGTAAACGTATTGACATTGCAACAAGATCATTCAACACGGAATGGTTTGTGAATAATTAATATTTTTCTAATTAACTTTTATAAACATTTCTTAATTTATATTATTTAGGTGGTTGCTATAGTAACGGTTACTATAAAAAGTCATTTTCGGTTGAGGTTGCTCTCAATGTATATTTCAGACAAGTTTCAAGTCTAATTTAATATTACAGCCCGCAAAGCGGACGGGGAACAGTTACTACTTTATAAAGTAATACTGTAAGTAATCTGTGGATAGTAAATATTATAAAAGTTAGTATTATCAATTACTATGATAACAAATAGAACTAGTAATTAGGCAAAAGATCTTCCACATTCTATAGCCGTTTAGGAATTGGCGCTCATAAGCACCTTTTTGTATATAACATAATAAACACTGGTACAACAATCTCTATCTTTATTGAGTATAGCGATTTAGTGGTCCGCGCTCATTGTAAATTGTTGTTACAGAAATATAAAAAAAAATTACAAAGCACAACGAGCGCCTGAATTATGTTAATAAAACGTAAAATTATCTTAAATATTTTTTAATAAACTACTACATATCTCATACATTCTTTGTTATTACATCAATCACAATTAAACCAATTTTATTTAAACCAAAGAATTATTTAAACATAGTAGGAACAAATAAATTGTTTCAAATATGTGGTCGAGTTCACTGAAAAGGTATTGAACACCAGTTGACCTGAAAATGTTTCGATTTTTATGTTTCTAAAAAAAAACACCTAGATTTTAGAGATATTTATAAGTAGCACAATATTGCTGTTGTCAGTTACGCTATGTTATTAACTTTACACGTTTTAAGCCTCGTTTTCTTATTTATTTAGATCTTACATTTGCTTCCCTATGTTATAAATATGTATAATAGATATGTATTTATGTCAAGACAGAGATGTAAAAGCATTTTAAGCTCAGCTTTATGTCTAAAATTGAAATTAATCGCCGGTGGGCTACTAACCTTACTATTAACATATGTTACTCTGTTCATTAACATGTTAATACTACTTTGCATTTATTTACAGCCTATTTTACGAAGATCAGTCTATTTTTATAATACTTTCTTTACAAGATTCTAGACTCTTTATATTATCGAAATTATTTTCTATTTAGTTTGTTCTCATTTAAAATATATTCTTACTGTTATCTATAAATGATTGAGTTTTAAGTAACATTTTATTATACTATTTAATCATCTACTAAAGCATTCTATTACAGATTTAAATGTAATTTTTGTTAGTGATTTGTATACTACAAACAATAAACATACTGATAAGTTATGTTAAGAATATTACATGATATATTTTTTTTCTGAACGAAAAATATCTCGTCGATTCAAGCGTCTTTGTCGCTGTATACATTATTTTTGCCTTAACCATAATAAACTATACTTTTGAGGATGTAATGACATTATTAATAAAGAATTTGACGAAGAGGTTTTGTTGATTTCTAATATACAACGACTTTTCTATACAGCTTTAGCAGTTAGTGACGTACATTATTAAACCATATTTCTGTGTTAAATGTTATATTAAATTTAGGTCTTAATATGTACTGCGTATTATCTTGTGCTTCTATTAATAAGTCCGTACAATATAACAAAAGGAAAATAGGTTATTTTAAAGTAAGCTTATTTATATCTTTTGTTTTCCACGTAAGGGATGAAAATAACAAGCAATAACAACCAATTAATAAAACACTGACTAGAATATGAGGCAGAACAAATATTTTAAACAGATATATGGTTAATTATTTTTACTCAAAGGAACTTTCAAGATGTAACGGCAATGTTAACAATCATTAACGAGGACAGTAAGCTGAAATTAAAAGAATCCCTCCAAGCCGCCCTGTTGTAATCTTGTAATCTGAAATCTGTAAACATTTCACTAATTAGACTAGCTTGTTTCTATTTTAAATTGTATTCCCAGAATTAATTATTTTCTTTTCTATATATTTCAATAGTAGTATAGTCCAATTATCATTATGAAATTTCATTAACAATATTTGATTTATGTACTTCAACATCATTTAGTCGCTAGTTACAATATAAAAAACATGAAAGTATTTAACACGGCCCTGTTACGGATACAAGTTTACAATTTACAGAAACTTCTAGTGGCAATTGAACACATTATAAACATTCCTCATACAGCTCCTATAATAAACACTCTTGGGCTCTTTTCTCACAAGGAGGAGGACTATTTATGTACTACTCTAGCTCACATAACTGTTGTTCTAGAAACGTATCGGTTTCCTCACATTATCAGAAAGCTCAAGCCCATAATTGAAGCCCTGCTTTTTCAAGAACAAAATTTCTTATTGAATAATTATAATTTTACCATCAATACATTTTTTCTATTTGAGTTTGGTTGAAAACATTATTTTTATATCTATAGATATACAATGAAGTCCGATATCAGATACTTTATTAACTCACATTCATATACTTATTACTAATTATTTATGAAACAATATGGAGGTGTGACCTTACCTTGCGTACCAAACGGCGTGCTGTCTGAAGATTTATCAGCAATTACATTCAGCCTTTGAACAGCTGCTGACAAAACATCTACATTACGTATACATAATATTTTCTCACAAAAAAAAAAAAAACAATTAATTGCAAAGAAACAAAAAACGAAACTTCATAAAAATTCACGAGTTGTTTCTGATTCTCTCTCTCTTGAGTTAATTTTAAATATTTATGAAAACAATTCTAATGTAGTCCTTTTAAAATAACAAAAAAATATATCAGAACAGGATCGCTCTGGTAGTAAGACGAAGACATAAAAAATATATTTACGAATCGAATTGAACAAGAACAAAGTGGCGGAGAACAGAAAAGGATCATTATAAATAGTCTACTTAGATATAAATTAATGAAAGCAGATACCATTGTTATTTTCCGTTGCGGGAGGTGGCATTGCTGCAAAAAGATAGACTATGAGTAACCTGTATCTTGGTTATATATTTTACAGATAAAAATTATCCAACAAGCACTGACGACTTCAGTTGTAACAAAAGTTTTAAAGAGCCTCCTCCACATACGTTTCTCTAAACTAATTAAGACCTATTCATAACTGTTAGCGATAACGAAATCATACATTGCTCTTTTCCATATAATAAAAAGACACTTCATTTTAGAGCTACTAACGATCATTGCATAGAGATAAATTTAGAATTATGTTGTATATTAAAAAGCTTTTAACAATTTTAGTTTACACGCATAATAATCATATAAAAAAGACTCAAAGGAGATTTCCTTATAAAATAAACAATGAAAGAATACTTTCTTAACTTACATATTTCGCAAATGTATCCCTTTTGCGAATAATATTATATTTTTGAACTACATAACGGATTCTACAGTTAAAGGTGTACGACGTATAGACGAGAAGAAATAATTTTAAACCGATTAACCTAAATTCTCAATTTATTTAAGGCACTCAAGTATTAAAAATTTCTGACGTATGCTGCACAAGACAAATTAACGGATATGGAGAAACTATTATAATTCCTTTTTAAAGACAGAACATGTATAAACTATGTTATCAACATTAATCGTTAACACGTCAAATGTATTAACTTACGATAGAGCTTGATAGTTCCTTCACTGTCTCCTAAAGAGTTTTTAGAGACACATTTGTAGGCGCCGTAATCAGAACTCGTTATCCTGCGTATGGGAAGCCGTAGAATGGTGCGATACGATCCAGCTATCTTTTGCGGTTCCAAGCCCCTACCTTAAATAAGAATTTGTGTGTAAATATCAAGTTTCAACAATAAAACTATAATGTTGCATAACACACTGATACTCAATTATTAATATTTAAAAGTAAAACAGTTTAGGTAAATATTATATATAACAATTTTAGTAATTTTTGTCATAGAATTTGTCATCACAGCTGAAGGACCTCCACGTGAGGAACGCTCTATTAACTATTAATTATTTTTAAATAAAGTACTAAACATAGTTTTATCAATTTCAAGTATCCAAACCAAACGAGATATTAGATTGGAATATTACATCATTAATATACCATTAACACAATATAAATAATAAATGCACATACCAATTGGTACTATTTCCCCATTTTCTCTGCTCCAGTAACTAACGGGTTTAGGATAGGCTTCTGTTTCGCATTCTAGTAATAAATCAGACCCCAATACGGCGCCGACCAATTGATTCCTAATTGTAACCACGGGTGGATCTAATAACCGACACATTAATGAGCATATTTCAGTTTCATTAATTTTCTAACTTTTACGTTTGAATGTGAATTAATGTTACTTACACTCAACAATGAGCATTATTCTCTTGCTCACCGTCGGCGGGACCCCGTTAGAGGCTATACACAAATATGCACCGGCATGTTGCCTGTTTACTCGACTTATATTTAAAACAGGACCTTCTAACGACGTCACTGCAAATAAAGTAAAGCAAAATGAAACGCGAACACAACTATGGAGCGGAATATAAATACAAATATGAAAACAAAGGCTTGGTTTGCGTTATAAATAAAGACACCGAAGCGAATTATAAATGAATCAAGCATTTTCTTATGTCATCAATTGTACTTTTATTGTCATCGTATCGTATTAAGTATTAAACAAAAATCATTAACGAATACATATTTTTTCTTATGGATTGAATTTTAACGTTTACCTTGAATACCATCAGAAACGGTTATAGTTTTCGAATGCTCCCTACGCCAGGTTATCTGTGGCTGCGGAGAACCTGTAGCCGCACACGTCAGGCTTATGGATGCTCCTTCTCTTACCGTCTGGTCGGTACTAGTACCGCGGTCCAGAATATCCGGCGGCACTGACGGACAAAGTAAAAATAGATCATATCGTGTGAATAGACTATTTTATATGACAGCGCAACCGAAGCTCGGGGTAAAAAATGAGTATAAGTAAGCCATTATAACGAGGTCGCGTCGAAAATTCCATGGATAAAATATTAAACCACATTGTAAATCTGGCAATAAAACTGAAGTCAAGGCTTTTAGCAGTTACTTTTATTTTGCGCAGTGTTTGTGGCAATAATATACACCTGTGTTTTTCTAACACCGTAGTTTTTTTTTCGAAATACATGAATATCCAAAGTAAAGCATAGTGTAGTAAAAAACCTTTAGAACAAAGTATAGATACTTAACAGCTTACGTATGATTTATGAGTTTAAAACTATAAAATTATTTTCTTAAGTTAAATATATATAAAGGACTCACCGACGACGTCTAGGTATCCAAGTTGACTTTTCATGGGGTCGGTGTTAATCTGACACATGTACCATCCTCTATCCGTCTCTCGCAACTCTCTGATATGCAAGAACCATGTTCGGTGATCACTGTGCGTCACACCAACCCTTCTGCTCCTTGAGATCACATGCGTATGTATCGTAAGAATAGTCTGCGTGTCGACTCTCAGCCATGCCACCTAAAAAAATAGGCTTGTTTATTGTAATCAATTAAAAAATTTTACACTGTTTCAATACTAATATATATTCTAATAATCCTTAATCATCGAAACATAAGCTAGTAAGAACACCATAGACTTATATTGAAATCAGACTTAATACTGTAATAACAGAGGCTACTATGTCACAAGGTATAGCTTTTTATTAACTTTCTGTAGAGGCCCTATAATAGATAATTGAATCCCTAGTAAAATTTTGTTATTCTATATGCTTCCGGTATTTAATATTCGTTCTCGGTATACGGTGAACTAAATTAAAAATAACCGGAATCATTAAACCATTGACGTTAAACCCTTGCACATTACAAGTTACAACAAATCAGGAACACTTTTAACTAACAACTACTCTTGATCAGAGTAGTTAAAATGCACATAAATAGCAAACATTCTGCAGAATTCAGAATGTTTAAAACGAGCTCGCAAGTGATTCTGAGAACGGAAAGTGTAGTTTTGAAGTACGAGAAGCAGTTTGTAAGTACTTTCATTGAACAAGATTACAAGTTTCTCTTACCTTGTCTTACAGTGATGCCAAAAATGATTTATCGACTTTTAAATGTTTCTCCGGATACATTTTAAAAGGTTAAAATTTCATCGAAAGTTTTTAGATGAAACTACTCCAATAAACACTTTATGTCGATCAAGTTTTAATATTTTTTTAAAAAAAAATTAAAGCTTTTAACTGAATTACTGGACAATATTCCTTTAACAATCAAGTTTCTTCGCCACGAATACAGTAAACAGAAAATAACATTACAAAGAACAATTTCTTTAGCGCCAGTAAGAGTATTACTCGTTCATTGAACTAAGGTTGTTGTTGTTAATATAAACCTGCACCTGGCAACATACCTAGTATTAAATCGCACTCGAATGTGTCACTAGCAGATGACATTAAGAAGACTTAAATCAGAATATAAGTAAACAAATAGGACGAGAGAATGTGGGTATAAAATGTCTGAATTTTAGGAAAATGTTTTGCGCAAAGTTTATTTTCTAACTTTAAATACTTCCGGCTTCAATATTTTGTTAGAGAACATTTTATTAGTATGCGTAAGCAAGAGCGTTAATCATTCCACTGTTAGAACCAGGGGACTTTTCTTACAAGTAGTGAGTCGCGGCCATTTATCCATCACGCTGGTTAAGGCCACGCTGGGTTAACGGATACTGTATATCTTCAAAAGCTGTTGTTATTCTTAAACCCCAACGATTTTCTCACGATATGTTCTTCCACCGGTAGCTCAGGCTCAGTGAAGATAGAACCTGCACTTCTCCGATTAGCAACACGCATAGTTTCACTACACTTACATACTGTTCTCTTAAGGCTTTCTAAGCTACCAACCTACCATTTTATCGATGAAACTGAAATACACATTTATATCGCTTAAATTAGGGAGATATACTGAACGACTGTTAACATTAATGTAACAGTACAGACCTTAACCTAAAAGGAATATTACATCTTACACAGTTTGGGATATGATTCAATAAAAATACTTCAGTAAATATTCAAAAGGAAATATATATATATATATACATTTACTAAACTTAAAAGAAAACCTTACTGTTAGAATTTTCGATTTCATTTGATGTGATATTAAGAAATGGGGACGGATAAAAAGCGGTTTTTATAAATCTTAACTTTCTAAACTATGAAAAGAAATATTAAAGCACCCTCAGTAAAAGCACAAGACTATTCATGAGGCATCAAAAGTCTTATTTCTTATTAAACTACGTTTCGTACTTATATTTTAAGATTTATAAGTCATTTAACGATTTAGGCTCTGATCAGAACTTAAGCTCATTAGCACAATGCTTTTTTTTAGTTATCATCTTGTGCGTTATTTGAATCTGTGTTTGAAGTTCAAAATATTAACTTTCTTGTTAATAGAGAATTAATAGAATTTAATGAGCAGGCATTGTTAACTCCTTTAATGTCTCAACATTCTTTAATAATATCAATTATATATTCCTATCATTATAATGATAACAACGGTTTCAAAAATTAGGACATACTCTTCTTTTCGAAAATATATAAATAAAACATGTAGTAATTAATTTATGACTGACAAATTTCACACATTAGAGAGAAACTTGTCTTTATATTAAACACTTGTTTACATGCAGAGAAATTGTTACATATAAATACAAGTGCGTCCTGTTAAAGCACCCATTACTTCGACACTACTTTTCAATGAATGAATGTATATTAAAATTTTAAAATCTAAGTAAAGTATTTAGCTCTATATATGATCTGTAGTAAGAATGGTAGAATATTAATAATATAAATGTGATAACAAACCTTATACGTCGAAAGATTGTGGACAGTACAAGCCATTATAGCTTCGCGTCCCAGCGGTGCCGTAACATTTGCTATGGGAGCACTAAATCCTGGTTCATCTACGAAAAAAGAAAATAATGAACATAACGTACGATCGGAAAGTTATTATTGTAAATATTTTTACTTGATAAATCTAAATAAATATAACAGATATTTGTAATCACTGTTAAATAAAACTTTGGAGAAACGCAGTGCAGTCATCATCGAATATTTGAAAAAGTAACTTACACGCTTTAGCAACTTTCTTTTATTGAAAAAAACATCAAATCCTAATGTAATTTGAAATAAGTAATAATTAAAAAAAAAAAAAATATTATTTTTTTATTGAAGAGATTTATTTTATTGAAGTTTTATGTTAACTCTCCTATATTATGAGTCTCATGCACCACAAGAGACGAAATCATAACAACATGGTTAAAACTAATTATCGAAATGGTTATTGTTCGTGAGTTTTAACAAATTAAACTATACAATGAAAAAAACAAAGTAAAAATTAATATAAATAACATTTCATACTCTCAAGAAGAAGATTTAACTGCTTCATATCGAACTAGGTTATGTACATGTAGATGTGTGTGTATATTGTGATATGCGATATTAAATGTATGTAATTGTAGTGGCATAAGCTAAACGATGGTTGATAGCTGATTTTCTTCCTTTTTGCTCTATAAGATGTTTCATGTATATTGCAGACGAATCTTGACACTCGCAAGTTATTTCACACCTTAGTCGTTCATAATAAAACTAAGGAGCTGAACGTATTAGTACGTAACCTTTAACTTAGGCGTACCCTCCATACTTTCGTTAAAGATAAACTTCCAGTCATAAAAGGGGGATAGAAAATTGTGTAGTTTTACTCAAGACTCCATAATATATCCTGTAGATCAACGCGAGCCTGACTACCACTCGACGTCTGAGTTCAAGACTGTTTAATCCAATTATGACAAGTTCTTATTTACGGAAAAGCCGAAATATACAACGTTATATTGAAATGATCATTATATTATGTATAGTGTTCAATCATTTAAATGTACTTTTCTAAACCATTTCTTAGAATATTTACCTAAACTGTTTAAAATACATAAATATGGCAAGAAGATAAAGTTGAAATTTAACATTTCTATAATTATGAAAATATCATACTGGAGTGACATACATTTTAAATATTTTTAAGTGACAATGAGACCGTAGATAGTGCCATTAATTAGTCCAGAAAATGGGTTGCCATATATGCAATATGACTGCAGGAACATAGTTTTATATCGGCACATCTTAATGTACCGCCCGGATTCTCTACGTTCTTAAACACTATGAGAAATGTAACGGGTTAACCGGGTTTGTAGACCTTCGCTTGTACGGCAATGGAATGGAATAGGAGATATTTGTTACAGAGCAGAGGTAATCATCTTCTTCCCTAAGATGTCGATATTCCACAAGTCTTTTATAATACGAACAGGGAAGGATTGGATTGCGCTGCCAGCATTAGTATTTCCATCCAGATGTGATGTGAGAATCTTTAAAAGAATGAATCGGTTTCTTCCAAGCTAGTTCGTGTTCAAGCATTTAGTCTATAATTAAAATAAATTATAATTTTCCTACATGGACAGGAAAATTTGAAAAAGGACGGTTGATTTTCCAGGTGACTATAAAACATTTCTAAATGACGTTGTAATAGTTGATACTGTTGAAGCTCGGCTCGTGAAACTTCCGGCGTTGTCACTGACAAATTACGAACGTTCGCTGCGCCGGTCCCTGACTTCACTAATTGACTACACGTCAAATTTAACCGCGATAATCCAAATATAGGAGGGCTCAACTTTAATACCTGACCACTAATAGTTTCCATTCTAAATACTGTCAACGTGGCCCAAATTTTATTCTTGTCTGTTGTAAACAATCAATATTTTTTTTTCCAAATTACAGAATATTGTTATATTTCAACATTATTACACACAGGATTTGTAAACTGAACGATAATATTAACTTAAATAACCTATAAAAAAGCCGGTGAAAAGTTCTTTTTAAATCCTTTAAGTCCTTAAAAAATCCATTGACAATACATTTGCACAGGGTATGTTGAAACTACGGCTTCCACTTACTGTTTTCAACGTTGCCGTTTAACAAAAACTAAAATGATAAACCCGTATATGATACTTTTACTAAAAAAATCTTTTAAAATGATTTATTAAAACTTACTTTATAATAATTATTAGTTTAGAATAACGTAACTTTGACTATAGTGGGAAGATTGTTTAAAACAACATTGCATTATGGACATTAACAACAATAAATTAATAGTTTATTGTTGTTTAAAGGTCCCATACCTTTGAACTATAATAAACATGTCATCAACAATCATTTACAATAATAAATGTGATATGGTATTGTTAATTACAAATCAAACTTACGTGTCGTAGCACTCGTTCCAATTAACAGCCAATCCAACAGAACTAACAATATATACATTCTTCACGTTTTTTTTTTTTCAGTAATGTTAATATTTTTATTCTTTGGTTAAAATTATGAAGAAAAATACTGCTTTAGGTTATACAGCAGAAAACGTTAACATAATAAATTAATTTAGTATGACAGAACTTGAGTAGTATTTACTACATGTTCCTTTAATGACAGATATAATTTTCTTTATATGATAGAATGGTCTCCGCTTCAATCTTGCTGCCACTTCAATAATGTACCGCTTAAAGCATTTTAAGCTGTGTAACACAAAGTAAACGTTGTTTCGGATTGCATTCAACACACGCGAGGAAGTGATTAAGGGGGCGGTCAACTTTAGGACTGTGCAATACTTTCTCGGCGTTCCGTGAAAAGTTTGAAAGGCCACTTCCGCCTAATGTCTGGCACGCGACCGTCTTGGCGAACGGCTCGTAGACAACTGGCGCTGACGACTTACCCCGACGCGCGGCTACGGTTCCACCCCCTTTACTAAAGCCGTCTCTTTCATTCGGAGAAATTTCGTAGAGCAACCCCTTGTGATAATATCCCACGCAATCGGAAATTTTTATTCAAACAAATGCTAAACCCGGAAATAATATTTAACGGCTTATTATAGAAACTGAACAGATTTATATGTTTAATAAAATAATGGACAATAGTATAATTGTTTTTAAGATGAACATGTATTATCAAAGTTATATTCTGCATTTTCATTACGTCTATACAACTTTCCGGTACATAAACTAAGTGAACTTTAAGATATCGAACAAATATATTAACCTAATAATAATATCAAATCAAATAGAATTAAATTTCAACGGTATCTACTGATTAAATTGTGTATTTTTTTTTTTTGCTTAAGCACATGTAAGTATTGGGTTTCTAGTAACAGGCAAAAGCATAAAATTTATTTCATTCCACGTAAGTACCACCCCCAGTAGACCGGCGCCATAGAATTGAATTCTTCGAATCGCGAGGCATTTCCTTGCAACCCCATAAGCGGCTTTTGAAGAACCATTAATATTAATTCGAAAATAGTACTAGCATAAGTGTCATTCCAGTTTAGCGGTCGTTAATATATTCAATACTTGTACAAACTTCCCAGGCACACGTAATTTAATAATCTATATATAAATCTTTTAGTATAATCCCTTTACTTGTAATTATTTCATGTAAACGAGTCCATTTTATCATTAATTAAGCAATAGACAACCTTAAATCAGTATCTATTTGCATTACGATCCAATATCAATGTTATAATTAATTTATACCTTTAGATTGAACTCATTCTTGTGTCTTGTCTATTTTATATAAAACTAATAATTTAACTAAAACAGTCTAGATTTGTTATTAATTAGTTTATTAACTAAAACTATTATTTGCATATTATCGCTAATTTCATGTTAGCTTAAACTATTACTTTTCATTGAAAGATAGAAATAACAAGAATATTTAACTATAATACAGTAGCATATAAATATAGGAATGTATTATATAATACATAAGAAATGAAATTTGTTAATGGATTTCCTTTTGATTAAATCACGTGACAATATTGTTTTCAACTACAAATAGTAATAAAAGTATTCAAATCTATCCGGACGCAGTTTCGGAAACAATAAAGCTTCCGAATGCAGCGGAGGTAACACTAGATAGTTTATTTATAATATTGTATGACTTCAATAATAAAACATTTATAAAAATTACACAAGACAACAGCTACTTTACTTTCTTAACTTCTTACTTTACAACGAATGACTCTACTTTATCTTCAATGCTTTTAAACAGTTGACTTCTTCCTTTTTTGTACCTGATATCCATGCTTTAATACTTTATTCAGTTCTCCAATAAAGCAAAACAGTTGAGGGAAAAATATACAACAATAATATAAAGCGAAGACGATCCTTCATAATGTAGAGCGAGGAACTAAGCTGTCGTTGAGTATGAAGCCATGTAAATATCATAAGTCATAACAAAGAAAACTCTAGGTACTGTACGAGTAATAAAAATTACCATACAAAACATTAGGTGCTGTTATGGAAAGGAGTTAGGAACTCTAATAGAAGACAGATTCTATGAAAATCTTACATTAATTTGTTTTCAAATTACAAACAACAACAAATTTGTGTAAATGCAGAATATATTAAATTGAAGTTACAGTAAGATATCACAAATATTATTATTAAAAAGAGAATACTTGGTAAATCAATCATAATTAGATCAACAAGATACAAATCTTTTACCGATATATGTATACTGTAATTTATAAGAGAATCTTGTATAAATTCTTGTAAATCGCCGTCTTTAATCATAACATAATAAATACCTCATAGAATGCCGTATATAGAAGTTACTATTATCTTCTGTTTAAAAAAGCATGAAAAAAAACTAATAAATATTTAAGCCGCTTTAAATGGATGTAATGCATTTCCTATCGCTATTATAGTTTTTCTCTAAAATTACTAAGAACTTCAATACGGGCGCAATTTCAACAGTAGCATGGTGCCAAACGGTAACAATAGAATTGGAGTGCTTAACACAGACCTTTGAAACTGGTAATCTTAAAAATATATGTATATATTAAATGTGACTATTGCATTTATGTATGAAGAAAGACTATTAACCAAATTCATGTTTAATGTAAGGTACCTTCCAGAAATTTAAATTTAAAACGCGTTGTGAGTTATATTAACCTTTATTTGTATATTTAGTTAGCAAAACATTAAAACATTTCAGAAAGAACATCATCATCATCTCCCTGCCATGTTCTGACTTCCACGGTAGCTTCAACACAACATATCTTCTTCTATTTCTTTCTGTCAACCATCAGATCGAAATCTACTTCTCTCCCATACGACTCCTCTTTTATACAACTTCCAACTATCACTCTTTTTCCTCTTTTCTGCTCATTTACGGGTTTATATAATTATTCTACTGACATGACTTTCTTCACCCTGCACTACTAACCAACAATACAACATAGAATGTTACTATTACTGTAGCAAAATATAAAGATGAATGCTTAACGAGCGTCTGAGTGCTGAATAAGTATAATGACTTATGTCACACTGATTTGGTAGTGATTTTTAAAAAAGTTATACTTTTGTCACTATATGGAGTTGATGATAAGTATCATATTCGATGATACAAAGCGTTTCCACCTTCGTAAACATTTCATTTCAAGTCAGTTTATTTTAATTATTTATTATAATTTCAAGCAAATCCATTAAGTTTAAGGGAATCTGTGAACAGTTTAATTCATTCAAACATGACTCACTGCTATTATCATTTAATTATAGCATCTTTGAAATAGTATAATATCAAATCAGTAATAATTTTGTTCTTCATAATTAATGTTTTGATTTAGAAAAAAAAGCCTTGAATTTACTGTAAATTATTTCCTCAAAATCGATGTGTCTATCCCTTGGATCGATGTACTACCCCGGTTAGATCAGACAGTATTTCATAAATTGAACAACCCGTCAAAATCGGAGAAATGTAGCCATGCAGCGACCGCATGACATATGGCTTAAATTTCGCTGAGCTACCAATTTCATCAGCACACCGTCCTAAAACAAGTGATTTATACATTTCATATAGATTATTTTGATTTCATGTTAGAAACAAACAAAGTTTTTCCAATATATCGTTAGCGAATTCGAATGGAGAAGCATGGTTTTTACATTATGTCCGAATGTTATAAAAGTCAAACCGTTCATTAAGACAGAAACAAATTATGAAATATTTCATTTTAAGCGGTAAAGAAACCAACTACAAAAACACATATAGATAAAAAATTCTATTAACTATTATATATATCACTGTTTTTATATTTTTTGACTTTATTTACTTACTCAAAAATAGCCTGTTCTAGCCAAGTGTGTTGAGTAGAGAGAAAAAGTAATGATATTGTTCGCTGAAAATGCTAGTTTATATTAACATAAGTAAAATCATAGTTATTTACAATAGCATGAAGCTTAGATGAAGAGAAAAAAACTGTAAACAATATTTTTTTTTGTATCACCTTCAATAATGAAGGCAAATTTGTATTCTATTGAAACCATTAATTAACATGTTTTAACTATATAACTTTTATACTTAATTTACCAATACAATTTGATATCAAAGATAGTCTATAACATTTGTTTTAAACTATGAGACCTTCTGTGTACTGTGTTGTATTTTATATGTAACTATATCAATAATTATAGTAGCAAATACTAAGGTACTTTTTATATAGTGCAGACGTCACTCCATACTGCCTGATATCTTTAAACGAAGTGTAAAGAGGATAACATATAAGATAATCTCCAATTAAAATATTTGTCTTATATTGTGGATAAGGAATTAAAAAAGCTATAGTAAAAGATAATAAAATGTTGTTTTTGATGTACTTTCCGCATAACAGGATAATTGTACTCTAACATAATCACTCGCTAATAAAACGAAAAAGAAATTCGTACTACGTTTAAAGGGAATTCATCCAACTTTTTCTTATCTATGTAACAATCAGCGCGGAGCAAGTTCGCGAGGAGCGTTGTAAAACGTTTCGTATTTACGATACGTTCATTTTCACTTAATTGCCGCTTATATCAGTTTGAAATTAACTGCAATAACCCAACTTAAGGAAATTTCAAGCTCACGAATCGTTTTATGCTTTTTTCATTTACCTATCTCGAAAGAAATTTGATTTCTGATAACAAATAACGACATGTTTAATAGCATATTATTTTACTGATTTTACAGTCACTATTCACTCGTATATTACCACGTCAGGAAATAACCGGAACCCTAATATGAAATGTGTATATACAGCTTTTAATTATTATTTATCATGAAATTTACGTAGAATGAGCTCAGTATCAAAGCTTCTTCGGCATATACTTAATATTTAAATCTTTTAATAATAGTACCCCAGGCCGGTGACAGTGTCGAATCCTGTTCTCTATTGATATAATCTACTAGCAATACTACTTATCAAAACATAAAAGTAAAAAATACGATAATATGCATGATTTTATTTTAATAAATGTGTAATATTTACATAGATAGAAAATAACATGAAAGGTAACATAAAGGTTATGGAAAATTCACCAATAAAATATAAAATTAAAATTATATGTTACTGCAATATATAAAGGGCGTATCATGCGATTCTTCATAACCTGTTCTACTACTAAATTCAACGACTTTCCGCAGTCCTCAATCGTCTACGAAACTGTAATTTTAACATACTATGGCGTGTATCCATTACCACAAGTGTACCCTCGCGACGCCACTCTGGACAGACGTTCTTTGTGATTCCGTCATCATCCTCTCACCTTACACTCGAAGACTAAGATAATTAGTTAACTATGAAAGATTGAGCGTCTTGCAGTAGAAATCACATATACTACTACGACAGCAAAGTTAACTGTACATAATAATGTTTAATTTTTTTTACTATTACAAAGTGAATTTTACGAAATACATGGGTACTGTTTGAAGCACGCTTTATATATTTACAAGAATTAAAAACTACACAATCCTAGTACTGGTGAACCCGACTTCAGCTGCAAAAAAGTTTATAACACTACTGAAAACTGTCATCGTTTCAAATAATAAGTATATGTTTAAGTCAGATATATAATATAACAGTTCTTACAACTGTCGGGAGTGGTTGACATTTGATTGTGGTTAGAAGTGTAGATGTATGGTATGACAGAGTGCTCAGCTAGCAGAGCGCACCAGATACGACTAGCCTTACCAATCTTTGTAAAAGGCACGCAATTCAATGTGAAATAAAATATATTTTAGTCGTATTTCAAAAGTTATAGGTTCAAATATTCTATGTATAAATCTATACTGTTAGCAGTTTTATCAATATCATAAATTTTTTATATTAATCTGAGTTTATTTTGCAAATAATTACTTTTTAATAACACAAAAGATAATGATAGCCTATATTTGAACATGATACGTTAGCAAGAGGCGCTAGTTCACTTCCCACTAACCTGGAATTTCTTGTTAAGGAACATGGAGCTTTTAACAACAGATTTCAGGAAATTGTAAAATCCGCCTAAGTGCATTTTGAATAAAGATCTTAAGTCTCTCATTTAAGATGAAAGCCCAATCCTATTACATAGTAACGGAAGCACAGGCACTTTGTTTTTGCTTCTTGTTACCGTGCCTCCTTAAGTCTGACGGTCAGCTGATAACTGAAAATAGTCGTACCTCTAGCGCAAGGTGGAAAAGTGTTTCGGCGGGTGTGATCCACTCCCGTTATCCCGTTACATAGCCCCGAATTCTTACCAACTCTACCTTTGCCTTTTGGTTTGATTTTAATTTATTTAGTAACAAAGAGTTATTAAAAATCTGCAACAAGCATTTGCTAAAAATGATGAAAGTATAAGTTGACACGATTCTTATTAGACACCGATTAATAAATCTCTGCAGTAAATTTTCAAAGCAAACTAGCCTTTTTCATAAATGGCGAAGCAATTCGCAGTTTATTTGGCATTTAAGTAAATTTAGAGGATCCCTTCTGTGCTGGCATTTTGTTTTATGTGGCTGCTCGTTACCGGCGGCGGCCGCGCGTGAAGTTACGGCCGCGCTGGGCCACCGACCCCAGCCAACACGCACTATGACGTTGAACCGTAGAAGAAACGTCCGAAAACAGCACCTACCAACCCCTGCCATAATATCTATTAACATATTGTCATGGGTCGCCATTATATCCCAGCATCCCAAACCCGGAATCTTTTCATTTAATATAAATATATGCTTATTCATGTTTAACTAAAAATTAATAGCTTGAAATACGCAGACAAAAAATACTATTATTTTTTACTTGTTTCTACTGCTATTAAGTATAATAAAAATATAACATACATATTATTATTGTTAATAAGATACAAACATTTTTTTTATTAACTATTACTATGTATATTGTCTTAACTTGTTACAGTAACTCAGTAGTATAGTAACTTTTATGTTAAAGTAATTCACAAGGGTAATATAATTTTCTAAGTTTAGTATTCACGAAAATACAGTGAAATATATAATAAATCGCTTTTACTATACTAACAAGTGCGTTAGTCCCACAAACCATGCTCCGAGGGAGCGTGTTGCACCGCACAAGAGTGATTTTTTATATTTTCAGTGCATTTCTGTTTCATTTTCCAAAAGGACAGTGTACATTCGACACAAAACAAGAGTACATACTATAAAACAAAATTTCTTAAACTTGAGTTACTTAAGGGGTAAATTTATAGTCAACGAGTAATAAAAATAATGTAAGAGATGAAACATTATTAAAAAATCTGATGTACATTTGAAAAAGTTTCTATTGTATTATAAAAGTTGTAAAACTTTTTTACAAGTATACATATTTTTTTCGTTACCAAGTATCAGAAAATAGATAACTACTAATGTACGAACTAAGACCATAAATATTGGTTGTACAGTTAGTGGTTAGTATAATGCAAAACGGTCTGATTGTATGTTGCAACTACTGTTCATTTAAATATCTTTTCTATGATATATTTATGTTTCGACAACTGTTTTATTTGGATAGTTTCAGAGACTAGTTTACTTAGAAATTCTATACAATGTATTTATTACACAAATTTTGAATTATAATACAGAAAAAAAATGTAAAACTTAACCGTAATGTTAGCTGGCGTATAACATAACGTATAAAATTTAAAGCACTTGTTAAAAAATCCAAAGTAAATGTATTCTCTTTTTATATATTCCAGAATTCCACGTTAGTCATAGAACCGGTCCCTTGTCAAATAGAAACTTTTCCCATGTCTTATCAAATCAATTACTTTAATGGAGACGAAAAGGTTTTATGACTTGATTTTAGACGCTTTATCCGAGTTTAATAAAAGCCGAGGCGTTTTATATAAATAAACGAGGCCAATTATTTGTACGTACATATTCCTTAAAGGTTTTAAATTAGATTAGACAAAGGCTTAATTAAAATGGTACGATAGACTGATGTTACGAAAATAAACAGGATAAAGTAGTAATACAAAAATGAAAGAAAAACGATTACTCTACAAACATTAATGTTATCTACAATGTTAAACAAACAACGATACAAAATATAGGGTTTAAGTGTACAGCACAATTTTATCGAAAAAAAATCTAACATTGAGTTACTTTGAGTTCGACATAATAATAAGTTTTGAATAAGGTCGAAACCTAGTAAGTATTAGGCAGCTTAGTTTTGTACTTACGTCAATAGAATACCTATGAAGTAACCTATAACCTATTTGATATAATAGGGGGACCGGAAAGTAATGTCGTTTCTGCGCATGCCAATACTTGATTGTCATTTGTCAGCTCATTGTTTTGTTCAGAGGCGTACCAAAGACATTGTGAGGTTATAGTGATTTCTTTACTTATAGACAATTGAATTACAATTTTTTTTTGTAATTTTGGGTAAAATGGCCAGCCAAATACCAGAAGAGGTACACATCCGGCATTGCATGCTCTTTGAGTTTCGCAAGGGAAATAACGCAACAGTTGCTACCAAAAACATTTGCGATGTTTATCCAAATGCACTGGACATTCGTAAATGCCAAAGGTGGTTTTCCAAGTTCAAATCGGGTAATTTTGATCTTTCCGACTCGTATCGATCAGGAAGACCATCAGCGTTAGACAACGACGTGTTAAGGGCGGAAGTGGAAGCAAATCCGTGTCAGACGATCGAGGAATTGTCAAACAGTCTCAACAAACCTTGGTCGACCATCCAAGAACATTTGAAGCAGATTGGAAAAGTAAGCAGAGCAGGTGTTTGGGTCCCGCATAATCTGTCCGAACAGAATAAGGCTAACCGATCAATCACATGCAACTTATTGCTTCAACGACACAACACAGAAGCGTTTTTTGATCGCTTGATCACAGGAGATGAGAAATGGGTCCTGTATGATAACCCAAAACGCAAAAGGCAGTGGCTCTCTCCAAATGAAATCCCTCGGAGTACTGCTAAGCCAGGTTTACACCCCAAAAAAGCGCTTTTGTGTGTTTGGTGGAGTATTCGCGGCATTGTTCATTTTGAATTACTGAAACCTGGAGAAACTGTTACTGCAGACCTCTACAGCGAACAATTGCAGCGAGTCAATCAATCTTTAATTGAAAAGTGGCCAGCGATTGTCAACCGAAAAGGCGTCATTCTCCAACATGACAATGCAAGACCGCACTGCGCAAGGCGAACTCTAGAAAAAATTAATGAATTGGGGTGGGAGGTGCTGCCTCATCCACCATATTCGCCCGATGTTGCACCATCGGATTTCCACTTATTCCGAGCGCTGCAACACTTTTTAAGTGGCAAAACATTTGCAAATTTGGATGATATCCAAAATGCCATCTCTAGATATTTTGCCGAAAAACCAATTAATTTTTATCGATCAGGGATTGAAAATTTACTCACTAGATGGCAAAAGGTTATTGACAATGATGGGGAATACATCATTGATTAAAAATAAAGACTCGTTAAAAATGTATGTGTTTGTATTTAGCGTAAGAAAACGACATTACTTTCCGGTCCCCCTATTAAAATCTAGATTGCTTTACTTTATTGTTTTGATTTACACATAATTTATTTCGCAAAAATCCTTACCAGTCGTTCGCAGGATTCAGCCATGAGCGGTATGTAATCACAAAGGGATTAATCGAACTGATTTACAGGCTTGTAAACATATGATTGAGCAATAATTCAATTGGAACTCTGAGATATTTGCTATGTGAATTCCGTTTAACTCAATACTCATCTCAAGATCGTAAATTGAGTCGGCATAATACCAATTTAATTTTTTCACAACGGAATTTCAACAATCATTCCGAAACCCTTGTTCCTAATTAAACATCAGGTTTTCATTTATATAAAAAAAATCCAGTCATCTATTAAGAAAACATCTAAATTATTATATCTTTCGTTTAACTTTAGCCTAATCCTATAAATTTTGTACTTGGTAACATAATTATTATGCTTTTTTTATACTACGAAGCGACGAGACGAAAGAGACGTTCACCTAATGGTAACTGATGGCAACTTCTGCTCCATATACCAGGCAGAGCTGCTGGCTTTAGCGAGAGCGACAGGGTACGCGGCCAGCGGGTCGGCGCACTCATGCGCCGTCCTTAGCGACTCGAAGTCCGCCCTGGAGACTGTCGCAAAACCGGACACCCTCCATCCCCTGGCGATCGCAGTAAAAGAGAATATTATGAAAGCGCGTGAGAAAGGGATGGCTGTGAGGCTATAATGGGTGAAGGCGCATGCGGGGATGGAGGGAAACGAAAGGGTGGACTACCTGGCCAAGGAAGCGGCCCTGAAGAGCAAAAGAAGACCGGAGTACGAGGATTGCCCCGGTTCCTTCGTCAAGCGTCAGCTAAGGCTGGGGACGCTTGACGAATGGAACAGGAGGTATGTGCAAGGTACAACGGCTTCATCAACGAGGATATTTTTCCCAGACGTCATGTCGACGTATCGCGTGCTTCGCAGGCTCGCGCTCGACACGGTCTTGGTCCAGATGTTCACCGGGCACGGGGGATTCTCCGAGTACCTTCACAGGTTCAAGCTCAAGAAGAGTCCCGCCTGCCCCTGTGACCCGACAGTGGACCAGACCGTGGTGCACATCCTGCTCTCCTGTCCCTTATTCGAGAGAGAGAGGGCTGAAAACCTTAAAACCAAAGATAGAATAGAAAAGGAATAAATATACAAAAATGTAAGCAAATTGTAGAAATAAACATTAGATTTTAAAGAAGAGAAATAGACGAAAGAAAAAATTGGAACAAAGTTGGATGATCTATTTCAGGATAAAGGATGATGATCAGTTCCAGGACCGACGAGGCGACGGTGTCTTCACTCTGCGAGATGTATGGAAGAAGGAATGGAATGGAGAATGAAAGAAAAGAGGAGGAGAAATAAAGGAAAGAAAGATAAGTTTTGAGCGGAAGATAGAAGTGTAAAAGGAGAGAGGGTAGGGAAATTTTGTAATAGATAAGAATAGAATAGATAGTAAGTGAAATGTACAAAAGGCCCTGACCCGCCAAACGCAGAGGAATGATAAAAAAAAAAAAGCTATGGAGAACTGGTGCTATGTCTCTGTTGCCAGAGACTGCTCAGGTGGATATTACCGCAGCGCCTATTACTGTCTTTAAACAGTAGTGTTGAATACTGTAAGGTTTAAAAAGCTCTACATCTTATTTAACGTCGCTACTTCGAATAAAAAAAACAATACTGTATATTTATTAATTTAAATACATATTAAGATACCGGTATGAAATATTTGTAAATGTTCGAATAATTACTACATTAAAACAACTTATTTTCCTGGAAACTTAGGTAAAACTTACTTTGGTCAATCTGTATTAAGCGTCTGCGTGATATAAACTTCTCAAAGTACATCCTGCTAGTGTTTATGTTGTTGGTTTATTTTATATTATATATACCAACAACATAAACACTAGCAGCTATGTTGTCATATTTGGTTTATATAAAATAAACCAAATATGACAACATAGCTGTAATACTGGAGCAAAACAAACGTAGACCTTCCAAAAGATATATACGATAGTAACAGCACTAGTTCTTCTTAACAAATCTCCGAATGGGGACGAATACGTGAAGGTTCAACCGTCCTCTCCATAGGCTTATGTCTCAAGAATCGTAAAATATTTCACGGTAGTCGCACGTCCCATCCCTTGAATTTGGAGATATGGAATCTAGATATACCAAAAAAAAAAACAGTTAAACTGCTTTTAAATTAGTTCCTTTTTTTTTTTGATGGTGATGTTCTCGCCGCAGTTTTATTGACAACTATAGCGGCTTCATCGGACTCAGGGCTCGCGGATCCAGCATCCGCGAGCTCAAATTAAATTAGTTACGGTGCCTACATTTGAATAAATATACATAATTATTACTTGAAATATAAAAAGAATAAATCTTTCAAATATAATGGATGCAAACCTTACACTCATTTATTAGATGTTAACTAAAACCATAATTTATTTCACTTTTTCATACTTTAAAGTTGACAATGAACAACTTCAACAAACTTAACTTGTGACATCAGTTTTGTGATGCTGTAAAAAAATATTTTATATCTTTTTTTGATACTTGGATACTTCTTAATAATCCCCGACTTTGTAGCAAACTCGAAAATGTAGTGTTTAGCTTTTCACTTTAGTATTTAGATGATAGCGTATCTAGTCACTCTACAATTTATATCTGAACTTTGCCGCTGTGCCCGTTGGAAATGGATAAAGCATCCAATTTGCACCGTAATAGCAACTAAATGATACCATATCTGAGAAACAACTGGAGATTGAGTTGCGAATCGTTGCTCCCTTAATAAAGCTCGCAATTTTTCACATTTCTTTGCCTGCTCCATTCAATTTCTTGATATGTATCAATAAAGAATATAATACTTTTCTAACATAAAAATTACGGAAGAATAAGTGAAGCTAAACAAAAGATAGAGAACTAAAAATTATAAATTATCTCTTTATAAAACAAACAATTTTCCAGTCACGGGGTTAATATCCAATGTAATGGCTATGACCTTGAACAAGATTAAGTTTTCCTGTTAGTGCAGGATCCCCGTAGTCGGGGATGATTAAAATCGGATACTACAAAATGGGTCTACACATTACAAGAGACCTAGCTCCAGCTGTAGACGTCCATGGGTTGAAATGATGATGATGATGACTACAAAATATATAAAATAAAAGTTTATTAAAATAAATAATACTTTCGTATAATAAGATAGTTATTATTGAAATATTTATACAAAATACAGCGTTCATAAACGTTGAATGAAAAAAAAGAAGCCATTGTTCATGAGAACAGTCGCGTAAATATTACTTTAATAAAGTACTCCTTGGACTCTACGGACCGATTACCACTTCTGCAAATGGCGCAAATATTCTCACCCTTTACGTTGGTTTAAAACAATGTCAGTATACGTACATTAATGTAATATAGAGCATTTTGACTGTTACATATTAATCGTCGTAATATCAACCATCTAAATCGTTCCCTTAGCATAACGACGCAAGTTTACTAGCTGAAAGTTTTTTTTTTAATTAATTCTTGTAACAGGCAATATATCTGTAGCGGAAGCTTTATAAATTACCACAAAAATTACAACAATTTTTGACAAATTAATAATTATTTCTATAGAAAATTCCTTTAATTAATGTCATTCAAAAATCAGTGACAGCGTATACTTGTTAAGTAGTCTGTTGAGGCCGAACTTTTCACCGAGCTTTCTCAAAAAGAAGGGAAGTAACATAATCAAATTAATAATTTACTTCTAATAAACAATCTAATTATTTATTAAACTTCTTAACTGTAATAAATTGAAAAATTACAAGAAATTTATTGAAATACTTCATAAGTTTTAAATGGTTACTATTGTTTGTATTAAAATTTCATAGCATTTGATTGTTCTATGTTTATGTATCAGTAATTTTGTATAAACCTTCGAATAAAATCATTTATAAAGAAATCAGATATTCAATATTTTTATTCTGCGTATTAGAAGAGTATGCATATAATCACAGTAAATAAAATCTATGTCTTAAAGTAAGACGGTTCGCTTTATCCTCGCAATATCCGAACAAAGTTAAGACCGCTATTCATCTTGCTCCATTTCCACAGTACAGTGAGAAATACAGTCGCCTATGGAAACTTGCGAATAATTTCATAATAATCGCATGAATTATTTTAAACTCTATTTATTAAATAATTAAAGAAATATGTGAAAGTGTCATAAAAATATTAAATGACATTACTTAAAAGCATTAACATCTATGCTTGCTTACTTATGCTCCAAATATTTTGAGATTTATGACACAATATGACCAAACCTTTGATTATGTTCATTATCTTTATTTATACGATTAATAAACAAAACATTTACATATTTACATTTTAATAAACTTTAAGAAGACAACAATTAATGCAGGTTAAAGAATCATTACATAATCACAAAAAGTCTGAACAAATTTAGCAGTAGTTGAAAATAATCACTTCTATACAACTCGATGAAAAAAAAAAAGAGAGAAATAAGGGTTTCATGCTTTTATTTTAGCACTGTCTTTTTCTTTTATCTCCTGTATTCTAAGCCCTTTTCTACACTTACAAACGAGTTCCCGCGCTTTACCACCGCTATAATGCTAGCGTTGTGTTCGGTCCACAACGAGCTTACCTCTTTGCGTCTACAGCACGCTATAAACAAAGTGAAACAAGAGCTAAATAAAAGAATATTGTTAAAAGCAACTTTACAGTAAATAAAAAAATAATATACTAATACAGTCGCAAAGAGTACATAACCAGTACAGGTACCATCGAATAGGTAAATGTAATCATATATCATCATCATCAACTTATCCACAAGTAGTCTTTGATATAATTGAATATATACTTTATTAAAACTAGTTAATTGGTTAAAAATATATTTAAAAATATAGTACAAGTTTACAACTTTAAAACAATCTTAAAATTGTAACAATCAAAATCTATCTATATACATATATATAATATATATAATGAAAATGAGCTTTCTATGTTCGTCAATCACGTGAAACCTAGTTACATATATACGTAACTTTAACATTTACCTTGAGATATTTTATTAGTCTCGTTAGTAATAATATTAAATAGTTATTAATATGGTGGAACATTTTCGTTACTCGAAAGCCTCGAACATAACCATATATTTCAGTAAATCATTTCATTGCGGTAATTATCCAAAGGCGGGCACCGACTCGCGACCGGCAAATGTCGATATCGCAGGGTCAACAACTGAAAAACAATAAGAAATAGAAGAAAAGTCATTAGTCACGCAACTAAAGTCGCTTTATTTTCTTTACAAAAACTGTTTACTATATTTTTAATGCATTCGTTCTACTTATTATGAACAATAAAAATACCTAAAAGCTGTATTGACATAATATTTTTTGATCGCTACTTTCATTACAAATAGCACGTAAAAGAATTCAAAAGAGGATTCCTTTATTACAATTATCATAATCTCTATTTGGAGTTAAGTTTGAAGGATTCTAAGGTCTAATTTAAACAATCTTGTAAGCAATATAATAAGCAAAGATTAAGTCTGAATTCATTTTACAACATTTCAATTCAACCTAACCTCCAACACTTAAAAGACATTATGAAATAACTATAAAGCAGTTGGTATTAAGAAAATACAGTTCAATAAAACCTGAGTAGTTCAACTTAGTAAACGGAAATAACAATAATTTGGTCTAGTCTTTTCAAAATATTATCACTGTCTATTGCATGTAAAGCTCAAAACACTCACGATTGATCAAGTTGATAAATTTTAACGCTAACTTTGTAAGTAATAATATTAGAATTAATAAATTATTCTGCTATATATAACAAATATATACAGTCTGAACTTTGTATGTATAGATTAAACTAGTCTAACATATTAATTCAATTTAAATTTCTAAATTGGCTACTTCAGTGTCCTGTAAGACAAAAATCATGCCTTGTTAATAAAGACAGTCAATCATGACAATTATTTACCTGTATGAAATCTGTAACGTTCGTTAATAAATCTATTAAACCATAGTTACGTATTGATTATAAATATTTCTACTACATATTAATATTTGTTTATCTAACTTATATTGATACGTTAAAAATAATATTAAAAGATACTTTAGTACTAACCGAAACAGTCTGATATATTAGGTTCGATTAAAACAGTAACGTAAAATACTTTGTTATTGTACGGTAGTATAAAAATTAATATTTTAACCTTGCTAACTTTTGCAACAAGTCATAATGATAGTAAATTACATATATTTATAACTGTATATATTTTTTAGCAACATCTAAGTAGGCAAAACTGCGAGTGAAACTCAATAAAATTATATTAGTTCACGCAGTTCAAAGGTACGATGTATCGAAGCGGGCTTTTTAAAGCAAATAAATTAAGTTTAGGAAAGCCTCTTATAAATGTTTTCTTTACAAAGTACAACGGCTTTTGTAGCTATTGTGTTCTTTATAACAATAAAATTCCAGCAGGTGTAATTGATACATTCAATTAACTAACAAAAAGAAACGGAGCAAAAACTCTTTATTCATAAGAAAGAAATAGGATATCGCATAACAAAACTGTTAGCGTATTCAATGTCCATTTCAAATTAATGTTAATAGGTTAAACAAAAATATTGCTTTTTAAGACTATTGTGCATACGATAGTGTATCCGATTGTGACGTGTAAAATAGTGAAAAATTTATGAGTACATATATTTATGAAGCCCTAGTTAATGAAATATTTACTGCGCTTGCTATTATAGAATTTACAGTCGAACTGTGTTAACAGGACTTTATAAATTTATCATTATAGTCACAGAAGTCAAGTCACAAAAAGAAATTCAAAGATATGAGTAATATGGTATAATAAGTACTTCTCGATAAAACTTTTGAAACCCAATTTCTTAATTTTTTTCATTTGTTTGCATTTGTATTGCCAAGAATAGTTACTTTGAAGGGTATGGTCTTATACTTCACACACCGTAAAAACTACTACGTATTGACATCGCCTTCCGTTTTAGAGCCTAGCGTAACCGACATAAGCCTTACGTGAGATAGAAAAACCTATGTTATTGTTTTTACTGCGACAAGATCAGTATATTCCTTTTCAAGTATCATTTCTACTGTTTTTACTATTTTATAAGAGTTAAACAACCAACAATTTGAAATAGGCCGAAGCAAAGCAGAAACAATTGTAATCACTTTCAGTTGGTACTAATGAGGTTTTAATGCAGAGGAAAACTGTGAATTCAGAGCTTATCATTATCTTGTCTAGTATAACTCATATGATAGGTGACTAGCAACCTCACTGAACACGCCTGTAAATGATACCCTTAATGGGACCATGATAAAGATCAGCTGTTATAATTTTATAGAAATGTAGTTAAAATACAGTCTCTATTCGCATTTTTTTTAAATATCGTTCACAAATTTTATTACAATCCTTCAATGATTTACAAAATCGTTCACATTGGTTTTCGTGAAAAATTGCGAAAAAGTCTTAAAGAAAATTCTCCTCATACGTAAATGTGTCTAATGGAAATACTGAACATTGATCACTTTACTGAGAATAAATAAAGAGAAAGTGAGATTTTATAGCGCAATACGAAATTGGTACAGCTATAATTTAACGTTCACAATGTGTTCGTTATTGAAGTATGAGTTACGACTAATAACAAAGTATGCATATTGATACTCGAATCTATGTACAATACTTTATTACATATTACTAGCTGAATTATGTATACGTTGTTTAGTAAAGGTTATGTACTAGAGCACTAGCTTAACATGACTTGTGAATAGATTCCAAAAATTTGTGATTTTCAACTACAATACACATTCTTAGAAACGTAATTAAGGCGATAAAAAGAATAATTTATCTACTTGTATATGGTATACTATATCTACAACATTGTAGTATATTTTCAACTCAACACTGCATTGCGCTCGTCAACTTGTGACATAAGATGACACTTATCGTTAGGCCTAGAAATTCACTCGTAACTACAAATTTTCCATTAAAGAATTTAGAACCATTGTTTAACTATGTTGATTTTCGCAACCACCTTGAAGCTGTAAGGACCGAACATCCTAGATTTATTACAATCTTGTAATGTTATTTATGAGCACTGCTGAACAGAAATCTCTTAAGGAAGAGAAAATTTCCATATTCGCTACGCTGAGCATGCGGAACAGCAAGCGAAGTACATTGGGAACGATCACAGGACACAACTGCGAAACTTTTCTTGGAATTTTTCCCTCTTAGTCGCCTTTTATGACACGCTGATATTAGTGTAGTGGTAAGAATGTTTTAACACGTCTCTTGCACAGATTCGAATTAAAAAAGTACCATAAAGATAGTTAATATTACGTCATTTGAAACGATAATTTCTTAACACATAATTGAAGTGAAAATCTGAATGTTTTAACGGAATACGAAAAACATAAAAGACGGCTGAAAATAAAAACAAACAAGCAGTAAAACCAAAACCTCGTAGATCTCTCTTAAATCCTCGAGGTGAGCCTCGAAAAAGTCTGTTACGAAAAATTTGTTTAACTCGAGTTGAAAAGGGACAGATACCTACTTCCGCAGCCAACGTAAAAGATTTTAGAGACAGCTTTGAAAGAAAACAATGCGGAAAATCTTATTTCATAGTACTTATCTTACAATTAACTTTTGACTGCTCTTTTGTATTTTTATTTTTATTGTACTTGATAAACTTCTTGTGAGTATCTTTTAAATTGATGTTTTCCTGCTGACTTATTTCTCAAGTGACAGTTTTCGTTCGTAAAGGCCCTTGTTCGCTAATCTAAGAGGCAATCCATCTATATCTTTAGAAAAAGGACTCATGTTCTCTAATTATGCGAAATAAAATCCAGATTCATAACCCAGATTGAATTAACAAAAAAATATCATTGGAAATTATATTGTATGACTCCATCGGGTTATAATAATATTTTTCAAAGGTCTGTGTCCAGCTTAACTATCCTTAAACTTTTAGGTGAGTACAGGAACAGGATCCGATGCGAACCCCCAACCATCGTATTAATGTGGCAAGAACGCATATACGCCGGATACATGTCCAACATAAACGGAAATGAAAACAAAGGAGTAAGGCGGTGACAGCGGATGGTGCATTATAAGCAATGACTATGGTGGACTTATTAGGGGAACCGGAAAGTAATGTCGTTTTCTTACGCTAAATACAAACACATACATTTTTAACGAGTCTTTATTTTTAATCAATGATGTATTCCCCATCATTGTCAATAACCTTTTGCCATCTAGTGAGTAAATTTTCAATCCATGATCGATAAAAATTAATTGGTTTTTCGGCAAAATATCTAGAGATGGCATTTTGGATATCATCCAAATTTGCAAATGTTTTGCCACTTAAAAAGTGTTGCAGCGCTCGGAATAAGTGGAAATCCGATGGTGCAACATCGGGCGAATATGGTGGATGAGGCAGCACCTCCCACCCCAATTCATTAATTTTTTCTAGAGTTCGCCTTGCGCAGTGCGGTCTTGCATTGTCATGTTGGAGAATGACGCCTTTTCGGTTGACAATCGCTGGCCACTTTTCAATTAAAGATTGATTGACTCGCTGCAATTGTTCGCTGTAGAGGTCTGCAGTAACAGTTTCTCCAGGTTTCAGTAATTCAAAATGAACAATGCCGCGAATACTCCACCAAACACACAAAAGCGCTTTTTTGGGGTGTAAACCTGGCTTAGCAGTACTCCGAGGGATTTCATTTGGAGAGAGCCACTGCCTTTTGCGTTTTGGGTTATCATACAGGACCCATTTCTCATCTCCTGTGATCAAGCGATCAAAAAACGCTTCTGTGTTGTGTCGTTGAAGCAATAAGTTGCATGTGATTGATCGGTTAGCCTTATTCTGTTCGGACAGATTATGCGGGACCCAAACACCTGCTCTGCTTACTTTTCCAATCTGCTTCAAATGTTCTTGGATGGTCGACCAAGGTTTGTTGAGACTGTTTGACAATTCCTCGATCGTCTGACACGGATTTGCTTCCACTTCCGCCCTTAACACGTCGTTGTCTAACGCTGATGGTCTTCCTGATCGATACGAGTCGGAAAGATCAAAATTACCCGATTTGAACTTGGAAAACCACCTTTGGCATTTACGAATGTCCAGTGCATTTGGATAAACATCGCAAATGTTTTTGGTAGCAACTGTTGCGTTATTTCCCTTGCGAAACTCAAAGAGCATGCAATGCCGGATGTGTACCTCTTCTGGTATTTGGCTGGCCATTTTACCCAAAATTACAAAAAAAAATTGTAATTCAATTGTCTATAAGTAAAGAAATCACTATAACCTCACAATGTCTTTGGTACGCCTTTGAACAAAACAATGAGCTGACAAATGACAATCAAGTATTGGCATGCGCAGAAACGACATTACTTTCCGGTCCCCCTATTATTTAAGGTAAACCCTAGCTTTTATAGAATAGGTTTACGAAGTCCAGAGCGGATGGTGTAAATGGAGAGGTCTATTATTAGAGGTAATATAGCGACAGTACTAACATAGGGAGGATCGAGGAGTAGATGGTTTTACTCTGGGACTTGCCGAAGCATAATATATAGGGGCACCCAAGCGTTCTATACATTATCTTAGGGCTACTCTTATGGTACAGAACCACCACTCTATATAGAAATTTCCAACAATATTAACTTTAAATTATATTAATTGCAAATATAGTCGTCGCCCAAATTAATATCCGTACAATTTAAAGAAAAAAAAATATTATCTGTTGATCTTATATAAGATTGTAAACAACGTAATTTTTTTTTTGTCAACTATCACGTAAACTAAAGATCAATTATTGATACAGCATGTTAAAAATAACGATAAACGCACTTCAGGAAAAGAATTTAATATAAGATACGATAAGGTTCTCTCTTGGAACGTGGAACGTATAATTTAATACCATATTTAGCCTCAATATTTATCTAAAGCTTAGTGAAACGAAAAAGAACTTCAAAAGTATAATACTTTATATTGTACAAGCCTCGAGCTCTGTACAAAGAAATTGTGAAAACATCGTTACCTAGTTACGTCACTAGCATTCTGAAATTACTCTGCGTACGCTTTGAGATTCTTTCAAGTTTTTATTTGTGGCTTTTCTGGATGCACTTCGTTTTAGTTTAAATTAAGATGCGCGTTAAGCTGGAGTGGATGAAACAAGTCGAGGAACCAGCTTTAAGTGCACATAAAGCGGGTTAGCCGACGACGTCCGACTAGCCAACGGGTAATACCAGATCGTCTTCTTTTTAACGAGTCTCTAGCTGACTATATTTCATGTTGTAGAAATAAAAACCGAACTTGCAAGCGCCCGCGTGATAACTCATAAAAAGTTTTTATAAAACATTTTCATTTCCCATAAATCTTTTTTTAATTAATCTTCTACGCTAAGGTTTTTCATATTTTTATTAACTCCATAAGATGAAGATACGAGCAGGAAGCTGTCCATATCGAAAACGTATCGCTATCGTGGTGTTATTTAGGATAACATGCATTCCTCCACATAGTGCCTCAGAAATCTCACTGAATCCTTCTAACCGGAATGCAGTTTATACATTACTATTAAACAGCATCTACTTATGCAGTTTCCAACAACAGAGAACTATCACAAGTAGAGGCCTGCGTTGAAGTTATATCAGAACGTCTTGGTCTTCAAGAGACGTATAGTATATTTTTTATATAACCTAGGCCTGGTAAAGATTAAGATTGAACCTTTCATCCCGTGTTCATCATATAAGAGTGCCATTTCCGAAAATATGAATTTTTATCACAGTTATTTGATCTTTTCGTGTCAAGTGGCATAATGTTTCAAGCAAGGAATGTAAGCGTATAATCTGGATCGGGTTAACAAAATGAAGTCGGTTTGGCTCAAACCCAGATCGTACCACGTTCGTCCGAATTATATGAAAGGTAAATAGTATTATGCAAATTATAATACTCTTTGTACTGTTGTTTTATGTTATTTAAGTATTATGTCTGTACTTAATATAAATTGCGAGAAACAATGCAGATTAAGGCATTTATATCAAATGAAAATTTGTCATAGTTTATTTTTCAAAGCTAAATAATGTGTGAGTTATAACAATTATCGACAAAGAGCTTTTTGAATGAAATAATTTGTGATAAAAAGTTGTGATAACTGTGCATTTTTTTAGTTTGAAGAAGAAAATAATATAAGTATGTACTTAATGTATTTTAATCTTAATTTGAAAAATAGAACTTTTGATGTAAGCATAATTTTTAGTTGTCATTGATTCCTAGGTAATAAAATCTTTATAACCATCCATCTTGAATTTAGCGACGCTGTTAACCGAAAACTAAATAAAGCTTTTCTGAACTCCATATCTCAAGGGATAGAATTCCAACGTTCAATCTTATTGAAGGCGATCAATTCCCCTCACTCCATTTCCCGACGTCTTAACACCATACTCTGTTTAAGTAAAGGCAAGCTCATCATTGTCTCTATTGATGTTTCACAATGTTTTAGTATAACAATTGGGATTTTGTATTTAATTACCGATATAAGAGAACTTTGATTGAATACATTTATAACATTGTTAAGAATGAAGGAAATATGTAATGTTTAATATTTTTTCTATAATTCATGAATATTATTAAATAGATTCACTGGTGTTGATTTGCTGTAGCCTAGAGCCCACCACCGGTAGATATCAATGTAGAACATTCTCCTCACACCAAACATTAGTGAGCAAATATAACTGTTTTCTGTTTTAAATAGTGTTGTAGCTAGTAAAATGACTAAGGTAAAAAGAGACTTACAAAATTATTATATTTACTATATGACCGTTGTCATCCGGACCTATACATAGTTCTAAATATACAGAAAATTAATCTTTGCTATATAAAGTAAACATCATCAATATTGGTACGCTAAAACAGCTGAAGTAATGTGAAAAACACTTCAAAGTTCGGTAGTCAATATCATGTTACCTATTTTCTTTATACAAAAACCTTTCTCGTCCGGGTAAGCCTTTTGCTATGATCTTGAAGTTAAAGCATAAAATGCAAATTGCATGCTCCGCACACCACAGCAAATTTTATGAGTTACGTTCCTTCGGCGGTTCCTTTTTTTTCATATTTTAAAATAACCCCCAACTACGCAACGAAATACCTACATTACAGAGTGGAGCGAACCGAAACGTACTTGTTTTTATGCAAGCTGAACAAATGTACAAGCACTAGATGTGTACTGTACACACTCCAGTTCACAAACGAGTGAAGATCCGACCGGCGCCCTCGTATATACAGCGTGCTCAAAACCACCAATTGCATAACAAAAACAAACACAAGTGCAGAAACGAGCGCTGCTTTTGTGTGGAATCCGTCTTGCCAGGTGAAGAAAGCTAAACAATGGGCTGCACAGTCTAACACTGCGGGCTCAAGCCTCTAAAGTCTACTACTGAGCGAGACAATAGTAGCGCGAATATGGGCTTGTGAGAAACGTTCTTGTCTTGTTACCGCGAGCAATATTGTTAGTTTTATGAAGGAACTTAAGGAACCCTTTGTGCCAAGTTTTTGCCCGTACACAATATTCTTGTATTGTTATCGTAATTTTTTCCTCTTTGCTATAATAACTCGACTCTGTTAAAGATTCTTTCAGCTCTAAAAGCTTACTTTATACATTATTGTTCCCTTAATTATGTTTGATTACATCCGATAATCACTTTCATTTAATTCCCAACAGGTAATAACCAGATAACTGATTACGTGTATATATATACACCTGTACAATTTATTTTATTCTAAACAATTCTTTGCCCTAATATTATACGAAAACAGTCTGTTAGTTTGAATTAATATTACAAATTTAAAAATCTCTATCATCAGCAGATAAATTATATATAATACATAAGACTCCCAAAAAGTTTCCACACCAATCATACCTGCGCTACTTGCATTCAACTACTATCCTCGACATTCATCAGATCGTTGATCCTTAGTACTATAATAAATAATTCCCAGTTCTTTTATTATTTTATATACGCATATCACCTTTCCATGCGATCTTTTAGGCCAACTGAATAGTTTAAATTTGCTAAACCTTTCACGTAACTATAAATAAACAAGACATTATATAAATATGAATAATTTACTAATACTATTTGACTTCGATAGAGTTCGTCCTAGCAGAGCTTACTTGGTTTGATCAAACGTTAGAGTCGTGATTGAAAGGGAATGCACCGGGGCGTTCGACAAACACGTGAGCTGTGGACAATAACCCCATGCGACTGTTTGTATCAATGCATCGTCTAGAACAACGGTATAACTATTATAACACAACAGAAATTATGCTTAAACAAGTGAGACCAAAACATCTTCAATCTGCTTATTCGACAGAAGAAGAATATTTGTATTATATAGCATTTTTATTCAGCACTAAATAATTATTTCCGATGTCTACTTTCAGAGAACAAGGAGTAAGATTCTAGACTAGTGCGTTTCATCACCGCACTCTATATTTGTGTGCTATCTTGTAAAATTATAGCTAAGAATTAGTTTATTTATATAAATGTAAATATATTTGTATTGTTAAGTAGTTTTTAAACAATTTGTATTATTCTAATCGGCGCGTAAAAGTCATATCGAGTAATGATCGTTACTTCATTATTTTATTAGCATTAGAATCAGCATTTTGTTCAAGGAATGAATGTTTGTAGGATTTATTTATTTATAAATAATGAAACATAACATTCGTAACATATTAACAAAGTTCAATCCTAAACAGCTTATATGAGAAAGTAAATCGTTACAGGGCTGTTAAAACTTTGCGCAAGCGAGTCTAGGCGAAGCACGCAAACTAGCTTTGATGATAGACTTACTCCGACTAAGTAATCATACATATAACCTTAATAAGTACATATGTTGTCCGTCTTAAGTAAATATTAATATCACTTCATAATTATTTATCTTAAATCATTTTAAATAACTTAAGATAAATTTTTAATGTAACAAATTATAAACAAAGTTTTATGTATATAAGTATTATAATACTAATTATGAAACTATAATTAATAATATTTATATATTTAATTATATATATAAAGTGCAAGTAACTATAACTATCTATAGTATATAAGTAACTTTCTGTTTACATATTTCTTGTGCTTGTGATTTATTAACTAAAGGGATTTCAGTTCTACATCCGATATATGTATTGCACAATATTCCCGTCCCGTGAACCCGGAGCGGATCCCATCTGAATTCGATATTTATGTAGGAATACCTCATTTTAGATGATCTATACGGTTTAGCCTCTCCAATTTTAATATTTTATTAACTGTTAATTACAATGCATCATATTTAACCAGCACTTCACAAATGATCTTTAAATTTTGAACTCTAATTTATGAACCCAATCGGTATTTGTAGGAAATGTTTTGCTAAAATTATTAACATTATTCAAAGGCATAGTCAACCTGCATTCACTTGAATATTTCTAGCATATTTTTCAGGTATATAGTTTGTTTACTGTCTCTGTTATATATTAAGATTTACCGTATTTATGCAAGTAAACCAATTTACATTGGCCGTACCAAAAAATATGAGATTTTTAACATAATAACAACAAAATAAATGTTGATTTCCGCACACTTATTTAAATATTGTAGGTAAAATACGTTTCAATGATTATAAAGTGTTTATAATAAATGTAAAACATTGCAGTGAAATAGTTAAATAATAAGAGAGGTACATACAATTTGCTTACAAGCATTAAATCCTGTGAGCCAACTCTGCCCCAAATTCTCTCATTAAGAACGTATATCTGCATCTCGCAATTAAACGAACCAACGTATAGAGAATTATTTAATAAAAATAAAAATATGTGAATTCATTTATTTAAAAAGTATACCAACAATAATACTTCAAAAACTATTAAACAATATTTCAACTTCACTGCCTTTCTTATTGTGCTTTAGATTCCTAATTAATGATATGCTTGCCTCCTGTCACTTCTAATTTTACAAAAACATGATTACACTTTCATTTAAACATTTGTTTTCATTCCCCACTTATTTATTAAATTAGAAATGGACCATTAATACGACTTTATAACAAGTTCAAAATTTCTACATATATATTCTATGTTTTGTTTAATAATATCTTGAATGTAGAAGCTGTTACTTTTACTTCTAGTATTCTTATATCATTCAGCAATATTATTTTACTTATCGATTGCCCTGAATTATGCTCTCGACTATATAACATATGCGATACATAAATTAAGATAAACCGTCAATGAATGTTTACAGTATGAAGTTTTTAATGTTATAAATGTAAATGCGATGATAAAGGACATAAGATACGAGTTGATTATACATTAAAAATAATTTAACTAAATAGGTTATAATAGGCTCAGCCCCTAAAAAATTATGTACAATAAAAACATACTTAAGAATATGATAGTGCCATTGTCTAGAACTGATGAATACACTCACAAGTTTTAGAATATGTATCATCACGTTATGTATTAAATACATTAATTTATGTCAGACCAATGTTTTAAGGTTCACCATATTATCGAGATCATACAACAAAGTCACTTAAACATTTTACCTACAATTTGCAAAAAAAGCATCAACTTTATAAAATTGAAAATTACAAATTTTTAACTTTTGCGAACAAGTTAATTTAGGCGATAATAAAAATGCAAGTATTATTCTTATTACTAGACTTATAAATCTTAAGATATTGCCTTATTATAAGCTTTCTAATTTTAGGTTCACTGTTTACAGCCGTCACGCTATACACGGTAGTAAAGAAAGTATAATAATGCTGAATTGCCAAGGAAATGAACAAAGCTATTCAAATAACTAGAAACCTAATTCCATCCATACAATAAAGCAAAATAGAAAGAATCAATGATAACCCACTCAAATACACAAATAGACGATAATCAATATTGAAGTTGATGAAATACTTGAATTTAACACTGTACCAAAACTTGAAGACAAATTACTCTTTATAAAAAAAATCAGTTATTAAATGTAATACACGCTTAGTAGATTTTGTTCAAGTTAATTTTATTATTTTAGTTTTAATTTTTTTCTACGAAGTTACAAGTTGAAGACATAGCAAATGATACGCCTACTCATAACACTATCGCGCTATTAAAGATGATAACTCTACACCTCATTGTCCTAAAAAACAAAATATTAATTTTCCTTTTAAGCCAATAAACGTCTTTCCCTTTGCAAAACAATAACAGTTGCTCATATTAAACATAGAAGCTGTGGTGATAGGTACCTAGTTTCCTGAAACAGAGGCCTGTCATCTGTTAGAGTAGTGAGTAGAGTTTTTGAAAAGACTATAACAAACATTACGTTATACGTTTTAATTTGTATGTAAATAACATTACGTAATACGGCTACACCTTGAGGCATTATTAAAGCGCGTCTGATATCAACCAACAAAAGCCCTACATCATACATCAATCATCTCAGTTCGGTAGAAAATCCTCAAAGAATGGACCGAACGAGAAATTCACACAAAGCTTTACCCTTAACCACTTGCATTTATCGACTTCACGATAATTTGTTTAGAACTCATATGTGGGTTGTTTAAAATATTTTGAGTATATTATCAATAGCAATTTAGGTTTATAGTACATATATGTATACAATATCACTTATTATATAAGGTTGTCAAATATCTCCCTTCCGCTTTTTTGCTCTTTATTCAATGCTTTATAAAAAGTGTTACAGTGATCGGATTTAGTTCAAATATGCGCCGTTTTGTTCGATAATCTGTTTCCATCTAGACGGCAACTTCATAATACCTCCATCGTAGAAGCCCCTCTCTTCCTCATTTGCGAAGAACTCGGACAGCCACTTTTCATAAGCCTCTTTTGAGTTCAACTTTACACCACCAAGGGCGTTCACCATGGACAGGAACAGGTGGTAATCACTTGGCGCTATGTCCGGGCTATATGGTGGATGCGATAAAACCTCCCATCCGAGCTCCCGTAGCTTCTGACGAGTCATCAACGAAGTGTGTGGTCTGGCGTTGTCCTGGTGGAACACTACACCCTTCCTGTTGGCCAATTCTGGACGCTTCTGGTCGATCGCCTGCTTCAAGCGGTCCAGTTGTTCGCAGTAGATGGTAGAATTAAGCGTCTGGCCATATGGGAGCAGCTCATAGTGGATGATTCCCTTCCAATCCCACCAAACACACAGCAAAACCTTCCTGGCCGTCAATCCCGGCTTGGCCACTGTTTGGGACGATTCACCGGCCTTCGACCACGACCGTTTTCGCTTGATATTGTCGTATGTGATCCATTTTTGGTCGCCAGTCACCATCCGCTTCAAGAATAGGTCGAGTTCGTTCCGTTTCAGCAGCATATCGCAGGCGTTGATTCGGTCTAGAAGGTTTTTTTGCGTCAAATCATGCGGCACCCAAACATCAAGCTTTTTTTTGTATCCAGCCTTCTGCAGATGGTTTAAAATGGTTTGGTGACTAACTCCCATCTCCTGGGCGATGTCACGAGATGCCACATGCCGGTCTAACTCGATGTAGTCCATGATTTGATCGGTATTTGTCGTCACAGGTCTTCCGCCGGCTGGCTTATCCATGGTGTCGTTTTCACCGGCTCTGAATCGTCGAAACCATTCCTCCACGGTTCGAAGTGATAGAGTACCATCCCCCAAAACACCATTAATCTCATGGAACGTTTCTCTAGCGGATTTGCCTTTAACGAAGGAAAACTTTAAAATAGCGCGAATTTCGGCGTTAGTGAACTATATGTTTACACGTCTATAACTGTTGAACGCAATATCCAAACTAATTATGCATAGCGTCGTTTTGTAGGTTATGTCAAGACCTTTCAAATTATGTATAGTATTGCCAGATACGAGCTCTGTAGCGCTTTGTACATAGCCGCGAAATTCAAAAGACAAAAAGGCGGAAGGGAGATATTTGACAACCTAATATATTTAACTAGTTACAGGTTTCTTTAATATTATACGTAATAACACCTTTAAAACTTTCAATCTTATGATCTAATCACAACACAGGTATTTCAATAATATCAGCGCTTGAATATAAGATTCTTATCTGCCGTAGAAATAAAAATCCCTTTAGTAAATATATTAAAAAGTGGAGATCGCGCTTAGAGAAATGAGAGGTGGGCTTCCCTTTAGCTAGATAAAAACAACTGGATGCGTATAAATATATTCCAAGGTTCTTTTCTATTATAGGACGAGATGAGCGAGACGTTCACTTGATAGTAAGTAATATGCCTGCCTTAACAACACGGGGGTAGATGAGATAATGTGTTACGCCACTTTGTGATCCTCACCTTGAAACAGTTATAAAGTTTCGTTACCACAATAATTTCACTAGCTACATCTACCCTATAAACAAGTGCAGTATTTGCATATTATTGTTAGGCTGCAGAAATAGGAGCTACGGTAGAATCTACCTAGACAGTCCCCTGCAACAGATCTACCGCCAATGTCTTCTAAAAGTTCCAGGGTTATCATCAGGGTATTTAAATTGACGATGATGATGATTCCGAAACGACCGGTATTACCACCTTACATTATTGTTTTCGAGAGCCTGAATTTTATTTGCTGACGATTAGGATTTATAAATCGTGGTGGAGCAAAAATCCAAAAACGTACATTCATCATCATCATCATTATTATCAGCCGATAGACGTAAACTGCTGGGCATAAGCCTCCCCTAAAGACTTCCACACCGATCGATTGTGCGCTGCTCGCATCCAGCTGCTTCCCGCAGCCTTCACCAGATCGTCGGGATACCTGGTGGAGGGTCTGCCAACACTACGTTTGCCGGTACGCAGTCGTCATTCGAGAACCTTAGTGTCTCATCGGCTGTCAGTCCTTCGAGCGATGTGTCCTGCCCATTGTCATTTGAAGCTAGCAATCTTTTGGACTATGTCGAAACGTGCATTGCATGTTTGTTATTGTATTGTATTAAAAAAATATATAAATCATTTTTTTTTAACTTTCTATTATATGAATAGATATAAAATATTTATTTGTATATATGTGACTCAGATAAAATAAAACCCAAACAACTTTATCAACACAATTGAATAAATCTTTAGCTGTGATAGATGCAGACGCGAAATTGTATCACATCAATTTGAAAGCTACGGCGAAAGCGCGGAAATTATTTTCAGCTCCAGTAACACATACACTATTGTTACAAACAGTGAATACAATATTGAATGCAACATAAGTGTGTTCGTTATGCACGCCACTTCGTTTTTTTTTTGTACTGCGAATTACATTGAGCTACTCTATGTGAATACGCTTTTCATTGACTTTGTTTACGAATAAACTCATCCCTTGTTCGTAATTATGAATGTACGCATCACTACTTATAATAATTGCGTTCTGTTTGACTCAGATATTTGCGAACCATGTACTATATGTTTACATTTATACTATCGTTTATAGATATCAGTAAACAAAGTACTTCAACGGATTACCTTTTCTTCCTAAAGTGCCTAACCGTTACTAAAGATTGGCGATCAGGTTTGCGAATTTGCCTTTCACTTGAGCCATATTGTAATTAATATGATGATCTAGATTCTGGAGATGTAAGCGCCTGCAAGCCATTTCGACTTACAGCTCATCTGATACTGGGCTCGTAGACCCGGTTTCACGGCCTGTTTCTAGAAAATAGAGTGTAGTTATAAGACGGCAGATTTACGTATTGTGTGTCTAGATTTTAGCTTTCTGGCGAACCTAATTCGTCGTCAAAGTCGGGCTCGAGTCCATTCCCTGACGACCTTCGCCAATATCGGAAACTCAGCAGTGGGGACTGCGCCTATTCGCGGGTGTATTTCGTGTACGGGGTGTGTGTGTATCTGTAGCGCCGAGTACAAAAAGCGAGGGCGTCGTGTCGAAATTCGGAGAGTGTTGGTAGAGTTCGAAGTGTGTGTGTTCGAGGCTCCTGGCGATGACGGGATTAGCGCATGCCGTGGTCTGCACTTGATGGTCTTGGGATTCAGGGACGGGTTGTAGTCGACCGCCTTGGCTACCAGAGGGTTTAAGTGAGATGACGCCTTGGCGAAGTAAGTTTCGAAGCAGTCTCTGAAGTGCATTGTTATGGCTGCGAGTTTGAGGTTGCTGTGGTGGACCACATTGCGTTGGTACCATTCGGCACCGATGGCGATACGGGTGAATCGGTTTTTGAGAACCTGCAGAGATTTGGGGCGTGCTTCTGTGGAGTGGGCGAACCTGCGTTGGCGTGAGACATTATAGGTCTTACGCATACCTTGTAGAGGTGAAGATGGTAACTAAGAGAGAGTTTGCTCTCTTTGCACACCAAGGGGTAAAGCTTGCCCAGTACTTGGGCCGCTTTGTTCCTTGCTGTGCGAATGTGGGCGATGGAGTTGCGCTTGGCGGCGTGAGTGTCCTCGAGATATTTGGCCAAATCATTCCATGGGATGGATTGGCCGAAAAGCAAGATCTGGCCGAGTTTGTGGCCACAGTAGATCGCCTTCTTGTTAAGGGTCGTAGACGTTCCGTGGGTGAAGTGAATGAATGGCTTCAATTCATTCCGGGTTTACTTCAATTCGCCACTTCCGCAACCATTCGCCTAGTCGAGTGACTTCCGTTTGTAAGTGACTCGATATAATGCCCGGAGCTCTGCCGGAGTGATAGAGAGCAGTGTGGTCCGCGAAGAGAGCGAGGCTGACGTTGATGTCTTTGGGCATATCGCTCGTAAAGAGAAGGGCGAAGAGTAGGCGGAGAGGTAAGAGCCTTGACGGACACCGGCTTTAATCGGCCGGATCGAGAAGACAGCGTGTTGGCGCAGGACCGGAAGGAGCGGTTCGAGAGGTAGGCTCGGCTGATAGTGACGAGTCGGTCTGGCACTTAATGGGAGTAAAGCTTGTATATGAAGCCTTTTTATTGTTTGTGTATATAAATTATTGATGCCCGTAACACACTCGGAACTGCCTTTAGGAAAGGAATTTTGTGAAATCCATTCTTAGCTGACCTCTAAACGGTAGAACTTAATTTTGAGTCTATACCCTAATAGTTTCGGAGATCTTGTAATGAATTAATAAATCTCTGGATTTGTATATATTTATATAATTATAAATGATTAGTAAATTCTGTATGAATATAAACTTTTATACTACCAACATTATTATCGAATTCAAGAACATTTGAAGGTTCGTATCTTTATTACACCTAGACAAGTTTTATAATTAATAACAAAGAGAACTTTTTATTTACAATAGTTTTTTTTATTTACCAAGTGAAAAAAAATTTGCTAAGACAAATGGCCCTCTAAGTATACGCGTGCGTGACACGTAAATATTACATGATTTAATAATACCTACCCACTCCTTACATTTCGGCTTGGTCTTTCATTCCAATTCAGACGACAGAAGTATAAATGGTATAAATTTCGCGTTACACAATCTGAGAACATTCCATTCGTACATTAATAATGCAATCATTTTTGTATTATTCATGTCGTGATACTAACACGCACGTACGATACACGTACACAACAATAAACTAAATCAAAGTTAAAAAACAGTAATGGTGAGAATAAACTATTCATTTTCAGAATTATTGTAATGTTTAAGGATCTGCAGAAAACATATTATATAACTCGTGATGATCACGACAATAATCTGCTATATATTTATGATTTTAAATTTTTGTAGTTTTCTGAGCATTACATTGCGATCGACGCCTATGATGATTAGATATTAAGTCTCATTACCCCAGTAACTTCATTAGCTAAAATTCCCTTCAAATGGAAACAATAACGTTGTAATGTTTATACACTACTCAGTAAAAATTAAGTGTGGCTATGTTGTAATAACATTCCCAGACGTTTGTCGGTAAAGAGAGATCGAATTGAAAAAGTCCTAACGAGAAAATGGTATAAACCGTTTTTTATATAACGGCCATAAGCATATGCCATTGCAATCGGTGAAGGTTGTATATTATTGTACAAAAAAAATCCAAATGTTATTCAAAAGCAACGTTTGCGTATACCTAATCAAACATAATACTTATTCAAAATACTCTCTCTTAAGTACCATATACATTTTAATCTACATTTCCCGTTCGGATATTTTTAGGGAAATATCTTATCCATATATCCACGGTATTCGAACTAAGTAGCCGAATAAGAGCCTTTGGGATTACCTCTCCAAACGCCTGTGGGGAATAAATTCCGAGAGTTCTTTGAAATAATATGTTTGAGAGCAATAAACCAAGTACGAACATGTTCGAGTAAAATATAACAAAGTTTTCAGGACTGATCGTAACTTAGAAACGAGCTCATTCGTAACGTGTTTTGCATCTTAATTTATGTTCATACTAAGTAACAACTCATGACTCCATAGTTATATTACGTTTTTTACAGTTTCAGTGTTACAATAAACCAGAACAGTCTCACTATAGTTCAATAGTTTAATATGAATTTGAATAATACATATACAAATTACAGTTTGCATAACACGTGTTTAGCAAACATAGAGTAATATTATTAGATTTCCAATAACAACATGTGTCTAGGAAAGGGTACATAATTATGAATTAAATTAGTTTATCGTCCTCAATTTTGCAGCATCATACTTTTTGTCCTATAACACGAAGATTCTTAGTACGTGGCTGCATTCAGTCAGGACTGTGTAGTTTAGTTGGTGGCAGGTTTTATCGTACCCGACTGATTAACTGTTACTCTCTAGTAATAAATCTACCACCATAACAGCATTCCTGTTTTCCAGCTGTCAACAAATGAGATTCAGTGCTTTACTGTTTCTGGCCACATCTTAACTTACCAGCATGTAAATTTGTGGTTGAATATTTGCCCATAGTAGATAAAAAGCTAACGTTTATTTATAAATTTAAATATTTTTCCTTTCATACTTCGTTGCAAGTAATTTGTTAAAATAGATTTGATTATCTTCAAAAGAATATTCTTCGGTGTCATAGACAGAACATTTCTTGTCGGGTATCCAAAAACAAAGATTTTTTTTTCCATGTTAGCTTTCTAATATCAAAAACTTATATTATTATCTGTTAGTCCACTTCATAATCGAACGTTTAACAAGGAAACTATTGTTAACTAACGTAACCGCGAACAGCGTTGACAAATTGCGACCGGCCCAACTGATATTCTACTCTACACCGTAGATTAGTGATAAGCGACCAATTTGAGGAGGCGCCACGACGGGGTACGGAAGTCGTTATTACAGTAGGCGGCGCGACCGAGCAAATTGCACCCGAACACGCCATCTGGACGTGACAGCACTGTCGAACACATTCCTTATTTGTAACGTCTTTGCTGACATTCGAACCGTATGCATAAGGAATATCCTAAATCACATCTAACCGTGATCGTCATAAAAAAGTAATTGACTACTAAACTAAAATCGAATAAAACATAATGTTATATGTTAAAATGTAAGATGTTATGTTTTTGCTATTAAAATAGATATTTTCGAATCAACTTAATTATATGTCTTCTTTCAATAATACCATTCGCAAAATTGCCATTGACATTGTGTATAAATGAAATTGTGAAAGGATGTCAGATAGCCGAAACATTTTACTAAAATATTCATTATTCAATTACACAAATCAAACAATAGAATCAAAGGATTGACAATTGTTAAAACAGGGCCTTCTCTTTGGCATTACTATTTAAATAGACATTCCGTTGGGATCGGAACATGGATCTTGCAGTAGATATTGTACTAAATGCCTATAATTGTTTAAAAGAACATCTTGGGGTCAAGATGTCAACTTGACGAATAATTTTCCACCAAATTAGAATAGTATTTTCCATTGCTGATAAAGGTCACGAAATGTCCGCTCCATTCCCTTACCTTAACTAATTTTTTTTATTAATTATTAGGCTTCAAAGAGGAATATTAAATACGGAATATCATCAGTACATTACAATATTACCAATGTTATATTAGAAGTGAAAACTTAACCGGAAAATGGTCGATAACGAAGAAACTTTAATTATTTTTATTATATTAGTTTTGGAACGTTATAATAACTATGAAGAAAAATGTAATCGTTTTTACTAGTACTGTAAACATTTTTACAATACCTGGAATGTATTAATGTTTCAAAAATTATCTCAACCAAAACCTTAGCCTTATACTAGCTTTGTATTATTATAATAGTAATAAAGTAATAACAGCCCATTTACGTCCCCACTGCTGGGGCACAGGCCTACCTTCAATATGAGGGCGATTTGGTCATAGTCACCACGCTGGCCCAATGCGGGTTGGTGACTTCACACATACCTTAGAATAAATTCTAAGTCATGTGCGGGTTTCCTCACGATGTTTTCCTTCACCGTTTGTATCTCGCTGTTGTAACTAAAGTCCACAAATGTACATAACTTAAATATTAAAGTCATCGGTACATGCCGAGATTCGAACCCGCGAACTTCGGAATGAAAACCGCACGCTCTAACCATTAGGCCAGCGAGCTACTTATTATAATAACTATGGTGGAATTAATTTTTGAAGTAAAGAGAGGTAACAAGTAAATATACAGATCACTGAATGTTCAGTCCTATGATCATTGAACAAACCTACCTTGGTCAAAGACAGGGAGAGAAAGTTGCCTGTGATGTAAAATACCTAATAAGTAATAAGCGAAAAACGGTAATGTGTTATTCTACGGTGATATTTTATAAAAATATGACCTCGATCGTGACGAATCATTCCGATTCCTAGATTATGGATGTACTCCTTTGTGTTACCTTGGTTTTTATAAACTTTCATAACTTATACAGCAACAAAATACAATTAGGGCTATACAAATTGGGTTAGTGACTTGATCAACTACGAAGTATTCATAACTTCAAGCGTGAGCACTTTCGCTTAATATTTATTTTCCGTCTAGTTAAAAAATTATGTAATAAAAACCTATAAATAGGGATTTCTTAACTTTTTTTAATCCGATTCTAAAAGTCCTAGTGTAATGTAAAAAATATTTGACTAATATTCAGAAAAGAAACTTTCTACTATCTTTCAATTATTTTTAATCTATGCTATTTAGAATTATAAGAACAGCGTAAGATCAAGGAAATTCCGTGTTGTTATGATTTCCCCATTAACATTCAACTTTAGATTACTTTGAAAAGAAATAAAACGTAGATATACATTATATAAAGAAGTAAGTAAAATTACAGTGTCCACCGCTTCATGTATTTACCCTTGATTTTAGATTGTAAGAACTAAACATTTAAAATTACCCACGAAACCGCAAGTAACGAACGTTTAGTCGAAAGCATAATCATCACTCTCCCTCGATAATCACACTCAGCGCATATTCTAGAAATATGTTTTAAAACTTTAACATTTACTTCATACTCTAATGTTTCACAATTTTTTTTCTCTTTTGTACTTGTGTCTACCCATTCAGGCTTACTCTTTCACTCAGTTTAGCTGCTAGAAAACTCATTGTGAGTTATCCTCGCCTGTACTATTCCATTTCCGTGCTATCGTTGTTTGTCTTTGCTTGTATGTGTATACAGAAAGTGGTAAAATAAATAAATATCTTTAGTAACAACTTGAACGCTTATCAAGAAAACACTTAAGTTCATAAATTCCCGTATTAAAGCGATCATAGTCCGATTTCAATTACTATTTTGTTCAAATTGCCTCGTATAACGAAGGAGTCGTCGGTCCATAAAGAAAATAAACATTTTTTTAAGTGGCACTCATATATTTTAATTAGGCAAAGGTCCGTGCGCACGGGGACATCGATAAGGTAATTCAAATGGTAAAAGTATAACGAACGGAGCGGTTAGTATAGGCGGGCGCGTTTTATTTCACATAATAACACATTAGAAAAGCCCTGCGGCACGAGGCCTCTTACCGCATATTTTCCATAACCAAGTAAATATAACTACCATTTACCACAAAAGCAAATAAAATAGCTCTGAACCATTGTGCGCCGGATTTGAGAATTTCACAAGCATTTAGTTGAAATGAAACTTAACTTAAGTATTATATGCTTTTAATCGTTTAACAGGAACATGGCTTGCTAAAAATTTTGTAAGTACTACAACGACCAGCAAACAATGCACATTTATTGATTACAACCAGAGTGATCTGGACAAAGAGCGCAGGTTATAGTACTTTATGTGCACTATGCAACTAAAGCCAAAGTGCGTTATTGTATGGATAGCATAGACATAGCATGAAAAGCCCTTTGCCCCACGTATCATCTACGGATGGCCGACCTCAGTAATGAGGGCGAGTTGCGTAATTTACGACCGAGGGTGGCTATGAACCCAGGGTGCAACTGTTTGAAGTTTTTACGCGTGTTTAGTCTGCGTCTGCCTAGGAAAATATTTATGCGTAACTAGTTATGCCAATAAGTCTACGAACATGAAAAAGCTAGGGTAAACGTATTATATGCGGGTCTTTAATGACTTCGTGAATATTTTACAATGAATAAAAATCTAAGTTTACATTAATTTTAAGAACTGTAATCACACAATTTACTTTTACCAAAATATGAAGCGAAATGGAAAATATATACACATAGCATATAAAACATAAAATTTAAACATTATTTCCTAAATGATAGTTTGAGGAAATCTTACGTTTAAAACATACTTTGTTCATCTATAATATACACAACCCTTAACATATAACGATAAACAAGCATACTGTAAATTTCATACATGACAGCGGTAAGTGTTGTCTATAATCCAGCACATATGCACCATGACGCATATTCTACTATATTACTCGGATAAGATGGAAACCACGAACTCCAATAGCAATTATCATTTAAACCTTAATTAATGATTTTTGTTAATTTAACCAATAAATAGCATCATATTTAATAACATTACTTAAATATAATATTTTTACAAAATAATTCATTACTCGTATACTACCAAAACAGTAACTTATTCATGTAATATATATAGATGGGAATTTTTTGGTTATTTACTTTTGACTAGTTTGAGTACATGAATAGAATATTCAAGTAATATATTTTAGAGTGCATTACTCACTCCCGCGTATAATAGATAATGTTTGCTTCGTTCACACCTGCTACACGACTGGTATATGAATACACGTAAAATTTATTGCTGTTCGCGAAAGATCTGTTCAACATAAGTATGAGTAACCAGATGTGTGATTATTACAATAGCAGCTTGTTAGCTTCCTTAACTAGGACAGAGACCTACCACCAGTAAAAGCAGTTATGGGGTTTAATCTCATAACTGCTTTTACTAGTGGTTGATCTCTGTTTCCGGAGACCATCTATAGGTACCACCGCAGCTCCTATTTCTGCCGCTAAACAGCAGTGTGCAAATATTATTGTGCTCCGGACTAAAGGGCGCTGTAGCTAATACTATTACGGAGGTAACGAGACTCCTGTCTATGTAGATGAGCACAATGTGGCGCAGTATCGATTATCCTAACGAGCACCACGTTGTTACAGCCAAGCGTATCACTGATCATCAGGTGAACATCCCGCTCGTCTCGTCGCTTAATTGAATAAAAAAAAATTCTTCCGTGGCACAAATGCCAATCGCTTGTCTTGTATCTCAGAGGCCGCTGGTACAATTTTGAGCGAAGGTAGTGGAATTTTAATGGTAGAGTTTAAACAGAAATTTTTGGAACTCACTGGGCTAGCTAACAACCCCATTGTCAATGCCTTGTCATAAAACTATGCTATATTCCAAAAGTCACACATACGAGAGAGAAAATATGCTTTTCTGCGCGTGAAATTCAGCTAATATGTTAGCTCACGATTTATAAAAAGGCTTTGGTAGCATTATAACATGACTGCTACGGTTCCTTGATCCCAAAAACATATTTAACTTATTACGTGTAACTATTTTAAAAATAATAACATACCTAAGAAGTTAGGTTAAAACTCGAACCTTGCATTTACACTCAAAAAGCCGGTACGTCAATGTATTGTTTATTAGACCCATTCATGTTTCTATTGGTTATACTGATTACTTTGATATATCTCTTCATCGTCTTCACGCCCATTTACAGCGCATAGACGCCACACCCTTTTCATTTGTCAAATCAACAGAAATATATGCGTGAGAACTCACAGATTGATGGGGCGGCCTAGATTGAATTACATCTCGGCATAACCTGACGAGGGTCTAACATACCATGCGGGCATTTCTACGAACAAGAATAACGAATAATACGAGAATCAAACAGGATATCCGTTGAGGTTGCAGATTTTACCAAAGTGTGCAAGATCATTTTTGAACGAAAAGAAAATTTGAACATGTAAACATTTTGAGCCGATTCACATATAAGCATCACTTCCAATACCAAAATATTGAAGTTAATGATAATATAGTTAACATCATATGCTTGAATTAAGATTTTGTTTGAACTTTCAATAAATCAGTAGCACAAAGTACAAGAAAATATGTAATATAACAGTAAATTAACATTTATCTTTTCACTCTACCTTAAAAGTTTTCACACAAAAATAGTTTTAAGTCAACATTTTCTTATATCTGCTCGCTGTTTACCGCTAAATAAAATTTTGCATTGTTAACGAGATAATAATATCGACAAAGTAAATTTTACAAGGTATTACAACACTTTCACTTAAAATTTGGTGAGAGCAGATCCTTGAAGTGAGATTAATACAATGTTTAACAGCTAAATGGATTTTCCTTTATACTAACACCCCACTCCTTACTCCCTCTCCCGGCGAACGCAAACAACTGGCTTCCTCTATGAAACTGCATTTCAACTACAATATAATAATAATACGTGTAGCTACAGGCAAGTTAGGAGTTTGAGCTGCGGTTATTATCTTAATTTTTAATATTATTTTCAAATTCAGTTGAATTAACTACTAATTCGAAATGAACACGTTATTTTTTTAAATCTTTAAGCACGATGTTAAACAAAAAACGTATCCTTAATTTTCTAATTACTTAGAAATGCAACATGAAAAGCATATAATTATCTCAAAAAATATGTTAATAATAAGTTTAACAAGAACAACAAGTTCTTAAATGAAAATATCTCTAAGTATTTTTAAACAGACAGTAAATAATATTCATCTTTCATTGAAAGTTGTCCTACGACGTAGACTCTACCGAGTTACATTTGCATTTAAAAGTAAGAGATATTTCTAAATGTCATTGAGAACGAGCTATAAGACTCACTTGTACAAATTTTAATTTGATAGAAAACGTTATCTTACAATTTAACTATACATGAAATTACTTTAATATTATTAATCACAACCTAAGTAGCCTTTATATAGGAATACAAATGTAAATAAATCCAACCCACTTCACCGACTATAAATGTACACGTTAGAGGCTAAGCCTAATCTCAGAAAATGGAGCAAACTACAGTTCCAACCCCCACAAACAATACCCATATAACGACATTGAAAGATTAAAAGGGATAAATTAAAGTAAAATTACACAGGGATGTAAGGAAATTAATAGTCTAAGCACATGCTTACTGAGCTCCTAAACTAGATATTGCATATTCAACGACTGATTTGCGTATGTAAGCAATCGCTTGTGTACATAACAGAATTTATGTAACAGTGGTTTAACCCATCTATTAATACAACGATTAAGAATTAAGGCTATTATTATTTTACATCAGTTTCTTTATAAGCATTTTGCGAGCATGAACAAGGTTAGAACAGAGACTATACAAAGGTGTATAAAATTATAAAGTTTAGAGTGGTTTAGAATCTAAACATTCATATTTATAAGGTTATATTACATAAAAATTTTAATTTATAGGTTATGTTAATAAAAACGATGTTTTTAAGATTGACTAACACTACTACTATTCAACCTGTTATGACAATATTAACCGGAATATGTCTTTTAAGAGGTATTTTAAACAGGACGTTATGCAAACAGCGTACACAGAACGTTGACCATTCATCATTACATCATCAATTACCTTGTGTTAGTGAGTAACTTTACATAAAACGTAATAAATATTCTTCAAGAATTTGCACTCAATTGGTTTTATTTTAATTAAATTTTCTCACTTGACAAGTCTATAAGAACAAGAGCAAGGCAATTTTGTTCCCTATTAAATAACTTGTAGCAATTACTTTGTTTTCACTTCAGTAAGCAAACGTCGAAAGCAAATCGATGGGATGCCTGAAATGAAATTGTTTCGTGGAATCATCGGTTTTACAAGTTACATGTAACAACTTAAACTGTTATATTTAATAAAGCTTCACTTATGTCTTAAGAATTGATGCGTAAAAGAAATACACTGAAAAATAATATATTGACAATCACAAACGTGACATATTCGCAATGTATAAAAGCATTTATCCGACTGAATAGCAGTATTAATTAAATTAAGTATTAATCATACGAATAGGGTTATCTTCTCATTGATTTTTTTATAAACAGATACCTGAATAAAATGTTTAATTGCGAACATTTATCCCTACATCTGTCATTTAACACGCATAAAACAAATGGTTAAACCTGTATCAATCTAACTGGAACGCTTTCGGATGCAATATCCGCTTTCAAACGAGTTTTTTGGTACAAAAAACTATTTCAGTTCTATCCAGGTTAAATCACGTCTGCTTGTATGTTACCTTTTTTTTAAACGACAAACTGACATGCAATGCAATAAGCATACGCTTACATTTGTGTTTCACGCCCGCACTGTTAGACAAAATAAAATCTTTCAATAACAAAACCCACAAAGTTTTAACAGATATAAACTTAAACTTTTTTTATTTTGCTATCTTTTTTCGAAACTAGCTTCGAAGTTTTATACATAAGAAATAATTGTTGATAACAGACCACACTATGAATTCTTGTGCTTCTTCGTATATAAAAAATAATATACACCAAATGGAGATCCTTTGTTTTACTCCTAGTTAAAAAAATTGCGCTGAAAATTCAAAATTATTAATGTAATAGTTGTTTGAGATATTAAAAAACCTTAGAATTATGATACTTAATTTTAAAGCAACTACAAGGACTTTCGTACATTTTTTTCAGTGAACTTTCTGAAGGCTGGTTCACTTATTTTATCGTAGAAATATTTATATAACAAATTCACTGAATACTATTATATTTTCAGAATTTAATTTAATAATTTAATACACAGTTTTGTTGTTGTTATGCTTATACTATGCATTTTTTTTTAATTCCTTTAAAAGACAATTGAATGTATGCTTTTCGTATGATATACACATATATTATGTAGTACATTATGTACGTAGCGTCAAGCAATATAATATTGCAGTCGTTCTCATATATATATAATAGGTTGGAAAATATCTCCCTTCCGCCTTTTTGTCTTTTGAATTTCGCGGCTATGTACAAAGCGCTACAGAGCTCGTATCTGGCAATACTATACATAATTTAAAAGGTCTTGACATAACCTACAAAACGACGCTATGCATATTTAGTTTGGATATTGCGTTTAACAGTTATAGACGTGTAAACATATAGTTCACTAACGCCGAAATTCGTGCTATTTTAAAGTTTTCCTTCGTTAAAGGCAAATCCGCTAGAGAAACGTTCCGTGAGATTAATGGTGTTTTGGGGGATGGTACTCTATGACTTCGAACCGCGGAGGAATGGTTTCGACGATTCAGAGCCGGTGAAAACGACACCATGGATAAGCCAGCCGGCGGAAGACCTGTGACGACAAATACCGATCAAATCATGGACTACATCGAGTTAGACCGGCATGTGGCATCTCGTGACATCGCCCAGGAGATGGGAGTTAGTCACCAAACCATTTTAAACCATCTGCAGAAGGCTGGATACAAAAAAAAGCTTGATGTTTGGGTGCCGCATGATTTGACGCAAAAAAACCTTCTGGACCGAATCAACGCCTGCGATATGCTGCTGAAACGGAACGAACTCGACCCATTCTTGAAGCGGATGGTGACTGGCGACCAAAAATGGATCACATACGACAATATCAAGCGAAAACGGTCGTGGTCGAAGGCCGGTGAATCGTCCCAAACAGTGGCCAAGCCGGGATTGACGGCCAGGAAGGTTTTGCTGTGTGTTTGGTGGGATTGGAAGGGAATCATCCACTATGAGCTGCTCCCATATGGCCAGATGTTTAATTTTACCATCTACTGCGAACAACTGGACCGCTTGAAGCAGGCGATCGACCAGAAGCGTCCAGAATTGGCCAACAGGAAGGGTGTAGTGTTCCACCAGGACAACGCCAGACCACACACTTCGTTGATGACTCGTCAGAAGCTACGGGAGCTCGGATGGGAGGTTTTATCGCATCCACCATATAGCCCGGACATAGCGCCAAGTGATTACCACCTGTTCCTGTCCATGGTGAACGCCCTTGGTGGTCTAAAGTTGAACTCAAAAGAGGCTTGTGAAAAGTGGCTGTCCGAGTTCTTCGCAAATAAGGAGGGGGGCTTCTACGAGGGAGGTATTATGAAGTTGCCGTCTAGATGGAAACAGATTTTCGAACAAAACGGCGCATATTTGAACTAAATCCGATCACTAACACTTTTTATAAAGCATTGAATAAAGAGCAAAAAAGCGGAAGGGAGATATTTTCCAACCTTATATATAATAATCAACCAAGCACAGTATAATTCTTTGTCATTTAGTTACCATAACACTAATAAAATCTCTATTAAAGATACTAATAGTAATTTAAAAACGTCAATGTAGAAGCTTGTGATAGTCTAAAAATCTGAGTGAAAACGTACAAAAATTCTGGAATGGCGCAGAGTCCTTCTGATATACCTTTTTGATATATCATTACTTGGTCAAATGTATGATTTATATAAAGCAAACATTTTTTTTCTCTTTATTCTGACATAAAAAGATTGATTCTCATATATTTATCAACCATCATTCATCTTTCTAATAAATCAAAAATACTTTTTTAACTTTTCGTATGAAATATTCTTCGATACGTTATACGTTAATAAATTAATGTTATATCACGGGTATCAAAGCAAAAACTTCTTTGACACTACGGGTTAACCATATTGACAGTTCTTAACTTTCTTGTTGCTCTTCTGAACAAAAGTCAATTCTTTACAAATCTAACGACGTTTAATAAATATTTTATATATTGTACTTTATCTTCTATTTATTTCAATATATGAATGTACCCGTAATGAGAAAAGTAATTTTGTAATAAGAAAACAAATTTTAATTTAAGTACATCGGACCAATGATTATTGATATGAATTTTTCCTTTAAAAATTCATCGTCTGCATCAACATTTCAACTGTTTATTCACAGCTGGACAAGGATTCATATATGAGAAAATTTGCCATAATAACTCTATGTTGATAACGGTCAAGAATACCGCTGACTTTTCTGTGGAATTATTCTCTCAAAACTTAAAGGTTTAAGACGCAGACCATTAACAGTTACACGAGGCTGAATACAAAGATGTTTACAAAAAATTACTAGCGCCAAAAGTACACCTTATTTATTTCTCGAAATTTATAAAAAGTTATAATTAAGTCATTAAACAATAATATTATCTTCAGCCCCAGACAATGCTTTGTAGAACATATTATAAGAAACCCATGACCAGCAGTGGACATGACCATCGGTTGAAATGACGATAATGACAATAAAATTTTGAGTTATATTTACAAAAACTTTTAAAGACACCCCGAAGTAATATTTTATTTGTCATTTACAGTGTCTAGGTGTTTTTATTTTAGTTACATAAGATGTCTTACTATATTAGAAATTACTAACCAATCACACGCATAAATGTTCCCTGAGACCGGGTCACGAAAAATAACGGAACGAACATCTCATAAACATGAGACGTGATATTTTCTTACTTTATTTTCTTATCCGTATAGAAAATCCTAATACGAAGATACTCGAAATCACCAATTGGTAAATAACATGACATATAAATATAATGTACTTGTTAAATAATACGTAACTTCATTTGAAAATATATTTCGAATAACTGTAGCTCTCTACTTTTGTTTGTTCGACGAAGCGATATTAAGTGATACTCTTTACTCACCAATTAAGCATCTTAGGTTCAATACATTGCGTCATGAATCTTTATAAATATCTCGTTATTTCAGTATGTCACTAGTTACATCATTCCTTAAACACAGAATTATTTTAATGATACTACTTAGCGGCAAATATAGTCGCTGCGACAGGATACTGGACTGATTCCAAGATTGGAGATATTATTTTATTATCACCTTATGTATTGCTTCTATTTATTTGATAATAATTTGTAATTAACACCCCTTCTTTGCCATTGCTAGGACTTTTTTGCTCGCAGGTAAGACAATCAAAGACCTAAATTATTCACTCTATCCCATTGCGAATTGGTCGATATTACAGATCCACGAAAACTGTTGTTAATGAAATGTCTAGTTCCTCATTGTTTTCTAGACCGGAAGCTCAAAGTCAGCGAGATCAGAGACTGATTCTTAGAGAAGTTTAGCGGCGTTCTAATTATTATTTTTATTTTATTTCATACAATAATTAAAAGAATATGATACAGGTTTAGACTGATTTTCAAAAAAAATAACTTATAGGAAACAACCATAAAGCTCTGAATTTTATGATCTGCTTTTGTTTAGGGTAAAACATTTATTAGTGACGTAAATTTGCTATTTCGCGCCAAGAGAACACCAATGACCCAATAAACATCCCCTTTCAAAGTTAAGTACATGTAAAAGTTCACGAGCAATTACCAATGTCGTCTACGTTATATGAAAAATCTTTAACGAAATAGCAAATGCTCCGTTTGTTTATGGTGCGATACCAAGATAAAAAAAAGTGAGCTAAACATTGAATTACTCTACTTTCTTCTCTCTAATCTTATACTACGCTTGGGGTATTTCTATAAATCTGTCTTGAAAATGACAATGTGAATAAAATAGCCACAAAAATGTTTATAAAAAAAATATAGATGAACATCGTTCATTATACCTGGTAACAAACTTAATTCTTATAGCATATCGACCTATTTAGAACTTTTGTGTTTAATTAATGTATTATTTAATATTAAATAACACAATACTGTTCACGACACCGACATTCCTCTTCCTTTTCGACACGTCTTTGGCTGCAAAGGCTAATTTCAATGAGTCTTTCTAACCGTGTTCTAACGCTATAGTCTACTAGCACACATCCAAGACGGACACACGGTACATAACCTAGAATTGTAAACTTGTACAGGAAACTATAGAGGATTGTTTTATTTTGAGTTATAATTAATGTGATTTGCTTTTGAGTTGTTTTTTCAATAATTGTTATGAAAATATATTTCACAGAATATGTTAGAAATTACACAATATTTTTTTTAAATTCCGTTTATGCCCGCCTGTAAAGCGAACAATACGTCGTAGACGGGCCTAAACCCTAACGGATGTTTCATTAATAAATAAATATCGTGGAAGTTTACGAGGAAAATTTTGTTTTATGTATGCTTCCTGTATAATCTCATGTATTTCTTTAATATAAATGATTAAACAGAATTAACCTCTTTAGATACAACATTAAGTAACAAGTGGTTCTTTATTTTAAATTAGAAACATGAACTACAAAAGTAACAAGAATTCACTGAAAGTTAAGAAAACTAAAGTATCAATTAGATAAATAACATAAAAATGTACTAAGATTCTACTCACTGTGTATCTAAGTATATACATATAAAGCTGGAAAAAGTTAATTAGCTAAAGTAAACAGATAAGTAAATAAAATTTACCTGTAGACAAAAACTGACGATTCAATAATCTATATTAATATTCTTAAATTGCATGTTTAAAAAGTAACGTCATGTCTTATTACTAAAAAAAAGGCAAATAATAATTTCCTTACTTCCAAAGCAGTAAATAGATCAGAAAACGGTAAACAAATTAGCAGAGAAATAACTAATATATAACATGTTAAATATGGTGTTAGCTAGAATGTTTTCTATTGCCCTTACAAGACATTCCATAACAGGAACAGCTATATTAATAAATAGAATTTTAATGCTGCAATTAGAATATATAGTAAGAAGTCACCAAATCAGTACTAAACAAAAATCACATTCATAAAACAATTCTAGTTGCAGTTAATACTTAAATGAAAACAAAATTCCTGTTGGCGAGCGCATGTCAACTTAACAGGTAAGTGGTGGTAGGTGTCTGTTGCCGAAGACCATCTAGATAGGTTGCTGTGGAATAGTAGTGTGCAAACATTACTGTGTTCCGATTTGAAGGCCGCTATAACTAGAGAAATTACTGAGGTAACGAGATCAATATCTTATGTCTCAGGCGACAAGCGCGATAGGGTTAACCCTGACCAGCGACACGTTGTTATGAGCGGACGTATCAATAACCATCAGGTGAACGTTCCGCTCATCTCGTCGCCTAATTGAATAAAAAAAAAAGAACAGGTAGAATAGAAAGTCATTAAAAATGCTTTAGATGATACAACCTCATTAAAAAACGGTAAGTAGACCACACTGTCAAGACAGTGTAAAATGTGCTAACGACTAAGCGTAAACGAAGACTCCGCCATTTAGTAGATAACTTACCACAAAACGTGCTACTCGGAGACTCAGGACTAGTATGGTCCCAAATAACTAGGAATAAAGATACAAAGAAAAGTCTAGATACATATGTAGCGATTATTTTACAATTGCATTGCATACATCTATTAAAATGGCAATTAGCAACTGCAATATACGCAATTTTTTTTCGTTTTCAACTTAGGCTTATATTCTACATAACTGAATGCTATATATTTACAAAAATCATTAAGATTAAATTTTCTTCTTCTTGTACACCTCCCACTACTGAAGATAGGACAACAATTCTAAAAATATCTTTCTGTTGTTGATGGTTAATCTTTACTGAATTTTTAAGGCAACAATCAATCATAATCCGACAGACGCCCACTGCTGGGCATAGCTCCTCCAAAGAGTTTAAGATATATCTTTAATTAATTTTTCTATAAAAAATAATAATATAAATAGAAGAGCATAATGACTTAATACAATATATTATAGTTGTAAACGTTAACATGTACACAATTTATATTATTAATATGGCAAGTAATCATCAGCACTCATGGAAGTCACACACCAAGTGCTTGTATATTAACATAATTTTTGTGTTGTATGGTGTAAAAGTATTTAATTCCGTCACTATAAATTTTCTTTATTGATTACAAAGGCATTCCTTTTATTTATTTTGTACATTATTAGCGTAAAGTTCATGCACTATAAAATATAAACAAATTAGACGAATACAAAGTAATAATTTATCACAATCACAAATAAATTTTCAGGCTTAAAATATCTTACAGCTAAATGTGTTAAAACAGAACATCTCAGCTAGGTAGATTATAACAACGAAGCTAACATCATAATTCTACCGCCAGATGTTTGTAAGCACCGTCCAAACAGCTTATTGTAAACTTCTTACAGTGTTCCTTATTGTAGGTGCAAACACTGAATACATTTATTTTAGATGGAGATGTTTTTCAATGTAATTTATAAACAAAATTATCACCCTGATTATACAAAACAACACAATCTTTGTTATCATAACAGATTCAGAGATATGTTTTTTTTTATTGTACGTACTTTTTCCTCCGATGTAGTTATTAGGAGATCTTATATACAATTTTCTTTATATACTTATTAGACATGAATGTTCATTTAATTTATTTACATCCTACTGTTGATATTTCTATTGTCCTTATATTTATTGTACCTATATCTATTATTTTTATCTATAAGTTCAGTACTACTATTTCTTTCTATTACAGGTTTTGTTACAAATTTGCAAAAATTTATAAAAATATTTCTACAATCTTTGTACGCTATTAAATTATTTAAATTATTAGCTTCTATTTTCATCCTAAGTTCTAACTGATATCGTTTCGCTGCGTATATTGGGCACTCTACTATTAGATGCATACTGCTTTCTTCCTTGATTTTATCACAAACACACGCCGGGCTCTCCTTGCGCTTGAATTTATATAAGTACTTTGAGAACCCACCGTGTCCTGTGACTATTTGTATTAGCAGAGGATCTAATTTTATTTTTCGTATTATAGGATTTGCTTTAATGGCATGAGGAAATAAAATCTTAGTCGTGCTTACTGTTTTGCCATTTTCGTATCGATCATTCCATTCATCAAGTGAATTTTTACGTATTTCTCCCTTGATGAATGATATGGGACATTTATCATAGTGTGGTTGTGTTTTGATATTTTTAGCAGCTTCTTTTGCAAGCATATCTGCCCGTTCGTTTCTCACTATACCTTTATGTGATTTAATCCAATATAATTCCACTTTCTTGTTTTGGTTATTTATTTCTAATATTATTGTTCTTCGTGTCTGTTACAAGAGTATGGTAGGAGACGTTTTGTGCTATTGCGTATAAAGCGGACTGCGAATCACTTAGGATTTTGTAATAATCTATTTTATTTTTTATAAATTTCGTCGCTTCATAAATTGCTAATAATTCGGCTTGGAATACGGTGCAATAATTTCCTAGTTTTAGTTTTTTCATTCCAATTTCTCTATCCCTGTTCCATACTGTGTAAGCTGCTCTAACTTTTCCATCGATTTTACTTCCATCAGTATATATATAATTCATATCTTCATATATTGTATAAAACTAAAAAACATAGGACGGTAGTAGTATTACAGTATTACATTATAGAAGAGTTTTATTTTACAGAGGGAAAAGGGACAGGTCAGTACCTATATCTTTTAGAAACCGTAAATAGCTTTAGAATAAAAAAACTGCGTTTTTTCTACACAATTTTTTATTATATTTCTATACAATATTATATGTATTTAGAAGTGTTATATCCTTAACTAATAATTTCGCTATGAAGTTGCTATTTCTACTGAAAGGAAAGCACTTATTACGGATGAAAACTACATAAGTTACAATGTCCTTAAAAATTATTTATGCAGATAAATACACTATAGAAATACTAAAAACAGTAATAATTACTATAATTTTAATTATAGTTAGATTATAATTATAGGTGTTCAGCTTTTGGTTATAATTTAGACTAAAACATTATTTACGTGTAGTATCGGTTACTCGCCTTATTATATGTATGATAGATAACCTTTGCAATACTTGTTAATATCAGCGCCGTCATCAAATACGGCGAAGAAGACTTAATATTAATCACAACAATAGGTTCTTAATGTTAATATTTTCTACTCGAATTTCATATAACTAATATAAGATTGCTTTGGAGTCGAATTTCCAATTAGTCTTGCCTCATTCGAGAGGATTTTAATTAAATTGTCGAAACGTTACGCCACATTCTGGTTAAGTAAAACCCTTCGCGGTAATTTTCTTTATATTAATTACTTATAACATCATGACAGGACAACACAACATAATTAATTTTTGATTAGAAATTTCAATATATACTCATTATGTGAACAGCTCTTTATATGTATATTAAGTATATAATACTGAAAACATTGTAATTTATGTTTAATACTTTCAATGATTCTAGTACATATTTCTGTTGCGTACATTGTGTATAAAAGTCGTGTTCGTCTAGTACAATCCTTTTTGTATGTATTACTGTGTCTACAAGATTTATACCGGAAATCGCTTAAATTCATTGATGTAATTAATCTTAAATTGTTTATACATTTGTACCGAACCCTCTAATGATTGATAGTTATAAAAAAAAATTAATTATTGAAGGTATTTCGAAATTTCTTTACGAATACAGAAACTTTTAATCTCTTCATTTATTTTATTAGAAACTATAAAATATTTTATAGTTATGAAACTAACTTAAACTTTTTTATGAGATAAGTCCATTAATTCATGACTAGTGTCAGTGTACTATGAACTTCAACTCTTAGGTGAAAAAAATGTTGTCTAAAAGTTTATTTCACCACAACTCATCTAAATAAATTTATTTTATTTTTTTTATATTATCACGCCTTTTTCCCAGTAGGGGTAGGCAGAGGTGAATAAACACCAACATTTCGCCAGATGTGGTCAGATTAGGTCCCATGCAACATGGAGCGAGCCTGTTGCCACTTTACTGGGGCCACCACACCCACACACAAAGATGATTTCAGTGTGCGGGTTTCCTCACGATGTTTTCCTTCACCGTTTGTATCTTGCTGTTGTAACTAAAGTTGACAAATGTACATAACTTAATTATTAAGTCATCGGTACATGCCGAGATTCGAACCCGCGACCTTCGGAATGAAAGCCCCACGCTCTAGCCATTAGGCCAGCGAGCTTTAACCGACGACCAACGAGAATTTCTTTTAACCTGTCTATTAGTCAAAAAATAACTGTTCTTTCTGTTTTCTCGTAAATAGGTATTTTGCTTTGGTTACTTAACTGATATTTGATTACTACTAGAAATAATATAAAAATCAAAAGCAAATTAAATCAACTAACACAGTAGAATTAAATGCTGACATTATTTATATTTAACTAAGTATATATTATAAAAGTCAACATATAAAAAGGCTGTATGTTCATAAATTTTTGAAAAGCAAGTTTTTATTAACTTTGCTATATATGTTTTTGGCATATCATCGTGGCGTAGCAAACACCGCGGAAGAGCAGTTTGTAAATACTGCGTATTTTAGAATTTTATAAGAAAAAAAAAACTGAATAACGTTTTAGTTCATAACTATGTTACCGACTGAACGTTGTAGCAGCTTCTTGGATATTTATTTTATAGAATTTTCCTAAAAACTTATTCAGATTTTGTGTAAAAGCACTTAGACGGTAAAATACAAACTCGAAATGGAAAATCAGGCATTGATTTCCTTGAAATCTGAGATTTTTATTCAAAACGTGTAAAAAGTAATATAAGCGAATCGGTACTTAAATAAAAATTTTGTGCCCTTTGCATTCACGCGCAAAACCGCAGAACGGCGATATGTTAATACACAGTACATTCTGTTAATATTTTATTGGAAATTGTCAATAGAAATCAATTCCAATTTTACATTGTTTTTAGTTAAGGTTTCGCTTTCGAAAAATTTAAAACCACTTTAGTATGCTTTGTTACGAATACCCCACTACAACTAAATAGATCACGTGCTCGTATGAGCATAATTTGCTAATCATCAACTGCTGATATGACAACTGTATTCTCAACAGACCTCTGTTATCTGTCATAATTGTCATAGTTTCTAAATAAGGTTGACATAAGGGTTAACAAACGTAAACTTAATAAATATTCACATAAGAGAGTCGATATTATTTTGTTTACGTTCCCAGTTCAAAGATGTAGTTTATTTATATTAGTTATATATGAATGATGCAACCGTCATTTAAGCCTATAACTTTCACCAGTAACCCCAGATAGCTCAGGAACCAATGGCACTGCCATACTCATTCCCATTACCTTCCTGGTTTGCGTTTTTATTAATAAAGCTCTTTTCTACAAAAAACGTGTAATAATCAAATGTGTTTTTATTGTGATACACGTACACTCAAACACTTTAGAACTCTTAAAACAAATACTACAGTCATCTATGACAACTTGTACCTAATTCGTACAATGAGAGTTCCAAGTTCTGATAAATTTTGAAATAGATGCAGAAACTTTCTTGACAAGTACAATAACTGTTCCGGAAGCCGCTGTAAACTATCATTCAGTGGGGTTTAAATACGTCGTATTGTTTCTTCCACTCTTGACATCACATATACCATCGTGACTTTTTAAAATCTTGCTAATTTTAGTGGAAAAACAATTAATTAAGCGAGCTGTAACAATAACGGATGCTACAAATATCCTACGATCATACCGTGAGTTCAAATCACTATTATCCCTTTGTTCTACACCATATCCATACATAAGGGTAATTGAAAGCACCAAAACTTCAGTTATATCTTCGGTATGTATGTATTTGTAATAAAACAGTAAATTATTAAAATAATTTATATTCATCTAGTACAACACAATGACTTAAAAGAACAGTGGGTAAAAGTTTTAAGAAATTATACCAAGTTCTTATCTGCATTAATACACTACATGGCTTTTATTTTAGTAACGCCTGAAACATCTGGAGAATAATATACTGTATGAAAGACATTTATACATGAAGCATATTCTTCTTGTGGTATTAGTTTACCAAATTTATTTTGTGTATAACCTATTGTACAGTATTTTTTTTTTTACTCTTCATTTTATTTATAACGAAGTTTCACTATTTCATAACAGAGAAATGAAAACATGAGCGTATATATAGTTTAATAAAATAATGCGATAAATCTTTAATACGTTAACATAAGGAAATAATTACAAAAACGGTATAATAATATGATAAATGCTAAATAAAAAAAAATTACTTCGTTAATGTCGTACAGGAACTAACAAAATTAAAAACTTTACAAAATATTATGTGAACAGTTATAAGTAAAATTTAAGTAGGGATTTAGTCTTTACCTTTTGTACCGACGGGCACACTTAGATGAATTATTAAGCGACTAGCATATGAGCTCTTGTTCGTTTATTTGATCGAAATTAATCTGGACATTGTAAAAAAAAATATTTAAATACTTGCATGTTAACAATTGCGCAAGCACTTACTCCCAATCTTAGTTCTATCAGCTAATAAATATAACATTCAAGTTTGTATGATTAACAACAATATTACTTTTGTCTATAAAATTTTGCCAAAAGCCGTTCGACAAATACAATCTATAAATTTGTCTTCAATGCTCAAGTCCTTGAGAGAGTTAACTGCAAACGCAGGCTGATGACAACCGTCATGCAAAGAAAGGTTTTTCGGACACCTTCAAAAAAGATCCATTTATGAGTTCCCAAGATTGATCTTGGAGGGCAAAAGTCTTTGAAAACGTGAACCTGGTAGACAGCAGAAGAAATGGTTTTATGACATAAAGGAATCGACCGGGTTTAAAACATCAGTTAAAAAGAATAGCTGAGGATCGAATTGGTTTTCTCAATATGATCGCCAAACTTTAGTTTGAAGAGGGCCCCTAATGACGATGATGAACCTATAACGCTTGTTGCACACAGTATATAATTAACCATCATCTTTAATCAAATAAAACCGCCAAAAATTATCTCCATCTTCCATAAATTTTACGCTTATATAACCTTTATTCATATTTCTAAAAGGTAAATTAATACCTTTTTCTCACATGAACAATGTTTTGAAAACGAAAAAATATTATAAAATTTTGAAGTATAACGTATACCCATAGAGCAAACAATACGTCTAACACGCGGATTGCCCCCCGGCGGATGTCATATTCATAAATAAGAGCTACGGAAGTTCAGCAGGAAAGTTATTGTGTATTTATATCGGAACGCGGCAAAAGTGACCTGTGTTGCCCCTTCTACGATACGCGATTTAATAGAAAAGAAATACGTTTAAATTTTAATTCATTTGTAACATATAACTTAGAAATTAATAGCAAGATAAATATTTAGTAACAATAATGTGGCCGATTGCCACCCAACTGCACCACCTGTAAAAAACCTGGCGAAATATGGTGGACTGACCACCAACATCCGCTGGTCGCAGAGGCACCTTATAAAGAAGAGAATGAAGCCTTCGTTCATTCAAATTGAACTAATGACATAATAATTAATTTCACATATATACTGAAATGATTAATGATTATAGCTGCGGATGTTATTCAGTATTTTGCTTACTTATCTATGGGTTTTATAAATGATATAGTTTTCTCCTAAAACTCATATTAGTAACATAATAATTGAAAATCATAGCATTCAGATAACATTTACCTTATTTAAAAAAAAAAGCTTACTAATAGTACTAAAGCTTATTTAATTTTTTTTTTAGTTTCTAACCCTAGTATATATGGCTAAAAATTTGATAGCGAGAATAATTTAATTATTTTATAAGGAAACTATTATAAACATTGTCACCCTGAAAGTATCATGATGCATACAATAGAAGAGTAACAACAAAAAACACGGTAAGTATATTGATGTAGGGAATACTTAGCGAGGCCTGTTTCACTAACGATGTACATTTGTCTTCTGAATAGCACTAGTTATTAAAGATGGACATGAAAAATGTTAGTGTACAGTACTCCTTACAATGTCCATTCACTTCCCAGGCCTCACTAAAACAGGAGGACGTCTAACACAGGATATTTCACAAGCATTAATTTTACACAATGTTTTTACTTGTGGTAGGTCTCTGTCACCACTGCAGCGCCTCTTTATGCCGACAAACAGTTGTGTGCTAACATAGTTGTCTTTCGGTTAAAAAGACGTTGTAGCTAGTGTAGTTACTGAGCTAACGAGACTTAACACCTTACATCTCAACACGACGAGCACAATATAATGTAGTATCTACCATTCTAACTAGCACCACATTGTTAAGGACAAGCGTATCACTACTTACTATCAGTTGAACATCATGCTCGTGTCGTTGTCTCATTGTAATAATAAAAAAACATTAATATTGACGATTTCAAAACTGTCTCCTCTCATCCTAATTGAATTTCAATATTATTATAATTTCAGTCTATCAGTGTCCATAGCCTTCCACAATCGATTTACTTCTTACTTGTGATATTGACTAAGTCGTCGGTACTTCTAGCCGGAGGTCGTGTAGCTAATAAATATTTTATGAAAGTGTAGATCATGAACCATGTTCGTGTTTGTTAAAAATTGAAAGGAATATACACTTAAATTAAACAAATAAATGTTAACTATAACGGCTGAATAAATCTAAACTATAAAAAAAAACATTATTCCACTTTCGATGTATAAAATAACTGAGGATTTTCTTTAATATTCCTACTTCCCAGAAATAATAAGCTGATATTAGGGGTCTCATTTATAATTTCTGATTTCGCATAATATTAGATTGCCACGGTATATTTAGTCACGCTACCTTGGATTTTTACTTCTACCATAACCATCGAAACCGTTGATTATTTCGAAAAGTAGGCAAAACAAAATTAATTCCGGTGATAAGTAAAATAACAGATTTACTAAGGAGCGTGTTTTTATTGACTTAATTGAACTTCATAACACAATGGAATCATTAAATTAAACATATAATATACATTTTATGTATATTAGGAACAAGTTAAAAGAAGGTCATGAATTATTTTAACTGGCTGCTGTAGCAAAGAGTTCCTATTCGGTCACGGAGAACAATAAATGGAGGTTGGATGGTGGTAGGATTGCCTTGAACTCGCCTGTTTAGTTACCACTCTCAATATCGATTTGCTGTTAACCTATTGTACATAAAAAAATTGCTTATTAACAATTTATTATGTTTCATACAAAACTGCGGCCAGCGTGTTTAACTTGAACCATTCCAGGACAAAAGTGGAGTTCATAAACAAAGCAGTTACAGTTTGGCAGCGATCGTTTTTGTGCCGTCGTGGTATTTATGAGTCGCGCGGGGAGCAACCTGCGCTGCACACGCTCTATCAATATGACACTTGGCAAACGTAACCAACACAAAATTTACGTTACCATCATGTTTGGCAAAACATGGCCGTTATTTATAAATGCACAGGATCTTCCTTGCTATATATCAATAACGAAATGTTTTTTACGTACATCATTTCCAATTGAATACTTTAAACGGAATTTCTTCCATTATACCTATTTAATGTATAGTTTCAATGTTAATGAAAAGTATCTGGTTCTTCACTTTCTGCCATTAATTCTTAACATTGTGCGAGTTTTCGTAATCTCCAACTAATCAACAGCAATGTTGAATCTGTATTTATAATATCTAAATCAGCTTTATTTGTAATCACTCAACAACAAAAAGAACTTTTAATTTATGAAAGAAAAAAAGTTAACTAGTTTTATATCTTACAACTTACATTTTGGCGATTTAAATATTGCGTCAGAACGGATAATTTTTACATAATACCTTTTTTTTATAAATCGGCAAGGATAGCGCTTAACCACGATCTCAACTGATTTTAAATGGTTATGTGATGAACACTAGTGCAGACTATTCACTCTTTTCTTTAAGATAACCACCTAGTAATTGGGTGGGAACACCGACGCCAGGGAGCTGTACCACTCCTTCGCTGTTCTTATGAAAAACGAAGAGCTGAATCTATTTCTTCACTGGGAATATCCACAACATATTAATGGTGACTCGCCACGCGTTTAGCCATCCGGTGGTGAAAAAGAGATAGGGGAATTATCTCTTATAAGATATACCGTCTATTTAGATTTTCCCACAAGCGAATGCTTGTTTATACTATTATTTCAGCAATACTTCAAATATAGTAAGTGAAAATTATTGTGTTACCTTTTTTTGCTTACAGTATTTACTTTGTAAATTTCAGTCAACAATATCATGCGTACTTGCTCTAAAGAACAAGGTTTGTAAAAATAAACGGAAATTGTACTTTATATGGGAATCTTGAAACTTTATAACCTATTTTAGTTTAGTGTGGATCATTCAATAGAGACGTAAAAATGTTACGATCACACGTCGAGGGTAATTCCAATGAGGCAATAAGGGTTTCCTTTCGTTGTTAAGTACGTTGCCTCATTATTTGCCTTTGTATTTGTTCGTGTATCCTTTTTATAAAGTAATTGGACCATTTAGATCACCAATTTTTATATAAAAACATGGTACAGAAAAATGCATTGCAATGACAATTTCAAATTGCTTTTGATACACATTGGATGAATTTGTAATCATTAATAATTTCCTAAGGGTGTTTGCAGGTTTTACATAATATATGTATGGATTAAATCTAAGATGCCAAATAATTCAAACTTAGACAGCTGAGATTCTCGTACCTCCTAACACAAATAATGCGGTTATGAGTAGTTTCAGATGAACTTCGTTGATAACAATTTAATATCTATTACAAGACGATGAAGAGTAGAATTTGAAATTCAGGTAGGTTATACCATTAATTCACGTTTGGTTAACATTAAATTAATAATTGAAGACAAAAATCATTATGCCGTTACATTCTTTACTTGATCAAATGTTATATTTACAACAAAATAAAAAAACACTTTCGTGTAGAATAATAAAAATACGAGATAAAAAAAAACCTTATTACAATGGTGCTATTAAAAATTACCTGTATAAGAAACCGTACTTGCGGTGATAATTACTGAACCTTATTATAAGTTCATAAAGAAAGTTAATAAACATAAAAATCTATATATATCCATGGACTATTAAGCACAATCTTAAAAAAACTTATATCAACAAATACCTTTTAAAAAAATTCATTTGATGATCAAAGTGTTTTATGAAAAGATTTTATATAAAACTCTGAAATTATTTTCTAAGAAATCCCTTCATTAAAGCATGAATGAAATATTATGTTAAATTGCTCTTTTTATAAAGAAGTGAAGAAAACCTATATGTTTATATGTCTATTACATTTTCTTGGTGGTAGGCGTCTATTCCCAGACACCATCTAGACAGTTACAACCGCAATAATTATTCCTGCAGTCAAATAGTAGTGTGCAAACATTACCGTGGTTCAGTTTAAATACGCTGTAGCCAGCGAAATTACTGGGGTAACGAGACCCAACATCCTGTCTAGGCGACGAACGCAATGTGGTGCATACACTGTTACGGGTGGGCGAATCACATACTATCAGTGAACGACCCGCTCATCTCTTCGCTTTCTATAGCATCTGATACTATAGTTTTAAGATGAAGAGTCACTTTATTTTGAACAAGTTATAAATTGCTCATGTCCATACAATTGAATTCTAATTCCAGTTTACGATAATTTAATTCCATGTGCAGAAAGCGTAAATAACAAATGATTTTACATCCTATCGCTTTTCTACCCATTTTAATCATTGATTTATGTATAACAAATACGAAGGAAAAAATACAACATAAATGTTTTGAATAAATATCAAAAACTTCATATTATTTTAACATAGCTTGAATATGTACGCGAATCAAAATGCTTACCGTAAATAAATAACTAAGCGTGCCGACTCACACGGTAATTTTAGCTCACCTATCTAGTTCGACACAACCATATCAATTTTTGATATGAATAATAAATTAAATAGACAGCTGATGTATGCTTATCGTGCCCAATCTTTGGTTTTTTGTTTTATTACAACTTTGCGTTTATTTTGTTAAGACCTATAATCAAATAAAATGTGTGAATAAAGTGACACAAAGAATGACTTTGAAAATTTCATATCCGAGTAGTTTTTTAACTTGCAATTTTAAAACATATACATATATCTCTTAATTTGAATATTATTTTAAAGACTAATTATATTAATTAAGATTATTTAAAAGTATTGAAACTCAAATTCATTCGTATATAAATCATTTTAAACACATTAAAAACTTCTGAAATCTAGTTTTATTAAATACTAACGTCAACGTTGCATATTTATTAAAACTAAATTTTATGGATTTTATCTTTACTATGTAATGTATTCTTACTGTAGTTTTCGAGTACATCAAAGTACCTTTGTTCACGGGAGGTTTGATATGTAATATCTTCTATGTCACAGTTATTATAGAGTATCTGCACTTTTTAATAATTGTTCACCGATCTACGCAGAATTAGCTTTATCTGTCTTGAAGACATGTGCTAGTATGTTTGAGATTTGTTTTAATTTTACTATTAATAGGATCACAAGCCGATGGTACCTACCCATACTTTATATAAAAGTCTGAATTTCTATTGCAATAGCTCTTCAGAAGGTATATATTTTCTTTTATAAAGATTTCTGATATCTATAGGATGTGTGGTTGGGATGAACGCTTATAGCTCAGGCATCTTAAATCATAGAAACATTTTAATCTCAACATATTATATATATTAAACCTTAAAATGACTAGTTTTTACATTTAATGTTATTGAGTAATATTCATACTGATACAATGTAATAGCAAATGAACTCTTACAAGCACTTTACATCGAAAGGTATCGTTATTGCCTCATCGGAATTTCCCTTGACGTGTGATCGTAACTTTTTTATGAGTATATTGAATAGTCCATACTTATACGAAATAGGGTGTAAGCTTTTATTTTACTACATAATTTATAAAAACTATTTTTAAAATTTTATTTTCTTATTTATATATAAAACTCCGTGCTCATAAAATTGCGAAACATTGTTAATAGGTATTTTTCCACGTAAATCTCTTAGCGGCTTAAAATGAAGAAGACGATTATTAGAAGAACGCTCTAAAAGCAGGGGATTTTCTGTTTATATATACATCTAATAATTCTTAGACTAAACGAAAAGAAATACTGCAACGGCTATTGTAACGATCTATCAAATGTAATTTGTATGTATCTATGAACATCTAACATCTAAAAAATAATGCTCTTAATCAAAATAATTTGTAAGGATGACATGAAGAAACTTGATTCTAAATACTAATCATTGTTATCATTCATGTTACATAATCAAAAACTTAGTAGATCCCTTGAAATTAACTTTTTCATTATTATTTAAGGATAACGACTATATCACAAAAAAAAGGTTTCTTATTCCGTACAATACCTGTCACCATTATCAAAATATTTAATTAATTAACATTTAAAATATAACAAAATTATGATTGGGTAAATAACATTATTTTAATGTAAGGATTCATTAATGTTTACATTTAATAAATCAATCCACCTGCAAACAATGAAGCAATTACACAGAAACGTACTGGAAGCAATTAATTTGTTTTGCGTCAGCGAGCAAACGTTCAAAGACACCCTTTGGCGGCCCGGAAAACAAAAATTTTATATAAAGTTATTTGTATGAAAAGATGTTTGCAAGATGAGTATAGAATTTTTACTATAAAGTTTTAGGACCCTGATGATAATTGAAATTTTTTAACTACCTATATTATATACATTCATTTTTTAAGCCTCATTCATCAAAGGCTGCTGTGTATATTGATACAATCCAAGACGATATTTCAGTGTTTCTTTAAATGTTGCTTTCATAATTTACAAGTTATATCTTGTTAATTCTATAAGAAGTCGCTTGGGAAATATCCTTTCTTCTTTTAAACTAATTCCAAGACTACTCTTGGGAGAGTTCCTTATCTGTTATTTTAGTTAAACATTTAAGATGTATAATAAATAAGTACAACATAAATTTTTTTTTTTTGGGTAGTACGTATGTAGTGTTTTTATTCATCTTAAGTATGATAATTGTTTTAATTATATTTATGTCTAGTTTTAATTATTAAAATCTCTGATTCACATCATTGTCCTGGAAAGAACATAATAAAAACATCCGTAAAGTTCAATAACCTTAAATAAATATAACAAAATATCCGCGTAAAATGCAAATAACTTCCCAAAAGGGTTTATTTTTGTTCTAGTGTCATAAAGATTTCAAATGAACTCGTTCAGATTTTAAACCGACTTTTAATGTGTAAAAACGTATCAAAATAACGACACCACACATTATGCTGACAAAAGTTCAAATGACTTTTTAAAATTATGTTCATAAACTGCTGTTTTTAGTACATTTTGTTTTATTTTTGTTAAATATTAATATAATTTTTCACTAAATAACTTGAGGTGAAGACGATAATTATTTAATCTTCTAAAGATTGATTCATTATACTTATAGTTTTACTCTTGTAGGGTAACAGTGTGGAGTTATTTTTCCATTTACTTTATGATGTTTTAAAATATTTAGATGATTACTATTTTACACTACAGATTCTGATTAGAACTCTATATTATCAATTATCTGCACATAAGTACTTCAACAGCACATAAATTTTTTTATCTGCAATGAGCTAATATTTGCCCTCAATTTCACATGCTGTATTAAGCGACAATAACGTCATAGGTGAAGAAATGTCGCCCAGAATACATTTAATTTCATATGTTAACAGTCGGACGACAGCGATGCTGTTATGACGATCGTACAACATAAGGGTGGTAGCTAGACAGGAGAATTCGATAAATATACACATGAATTCAAAAAATAGTTTATGTGTATATTTTTAGACGGTACAAATAAGCAAGCCTTTCACCTGAAGGCAAACGATTATAACCATATAATAGGGGGACCGGAAAGTAATGTCGTTTCTGCGCATGCCAATACTTGATTGTCATTTGTCAGCTCATTGTTTTGTTCAGAGGCGTACCAAAGACATTGTGAGGTTATAGTGATTTCTTTACTTATAGACAATTGAATTACAATTTTTTTTTGTAATTTTGGGTAAAATGGCCAGCCAAATACCAGAAGAGGTACACATCCGGCATTGCATGCTCTTTGAGTTTCGCAAGGGAAATAACGCAACAGTTGCTACCAAAAACATTTGCGATGTTTATCCAAATGCACTGGACATTCGTAAATGCCAAAGGTGGTTTTCCAAGTTCAAATCGGGTAATTTTGATCTTTCCGACTCGTATCGATCAGGAAGACCATCAGCGTTAGACAACGACGTGTTAAGGGCGGAAGTGGAAGCAAATCCGTGTCAGACGATCGAGGAATTGTCAAACAGTCTCAACAAACCTTGGTCGACCATCCAAGAACATTTGAAGCAGATTGGAAAAGTAAGCAGAGCAGGTGTTTGGGTCCCGCATAATCTGTCCGAACAGAATAAGGCTAACCGATCAATCACATGCAACTTATTGCTTCAACGACACAACACAGAAGCGTTTTTTGATCGCTTGATCACAGGAGATGAGAAATGGGTCCTGTATGATAACCCAAAACGCAAAAGGCAGTGGCTCTCTCCAAATGAAATCCCTCGGAGTACTGCTAAGCCAGGTTTACACCCCAAAAAAGCGCTTTTGTGTGTTTGGTGGAGTATTCGCGGCATTGTTCATTTTGAATTACTGAAACCTGGAGAAACTGTTACTGCAGACCTCTACAGCGAACAATTGCAGCGAGTCAATCAATCTTTAATTGAAAAGTGGCCAGCGATTGTCAACCGAAAAGGCGTCATTCTCCAACATGACAATGCAAGACCGCACTGCGCAAGGCGAACTCTAGAAAAAATTAATGAATTGGGGTGGGAGGTGCTGCCTCATCCACCATATTCGCCCGATGTTGCACCATCGGATTTCCACTTATTCCGAGCGCTGCAACACTTTTTAAGTGGCAAAACATTTGCAAATTTGGATGATATCCAAAATGCCATCTCTAGATATTTTGCCGAAAAACCAATTAATTTTTATCGATCAGGGATTGAAAATTTACTCACTAGATGGCAAAAGGTTATTGACAATGATGGGGAATACATCATTGATTAAAAATAAAGACTCGTTAAAAATGTATGTGTTTGTATTTAGCGTAAGAAAACGACATTACTTTCCGGTCCCCCTAATATATTACGAATATTTACAAGGAAAACAGGCATTTTTCTTCAAGGCTCCTAAGCCGTATCGATTCGGAAAAGCCGCTGGCAATACTGATTCCACAAAGCAATAGTTTGCGACAATATTTTTTTTGCGCACTGAATGATTGCTTTTAATCTAAATGTAGGGTATTTTTTAATTTTGAGTTATGCAAAATTCGCACCAGAGTCAATAAAACTAAATTATTAGAGACAGCACATACTAATAATATCAATTTTTTTGTGATCATTACCAGCACATATCTGTCGTTATAAAATATGTTAATCGTAGACAAAACACTTATTACTTACAATAACGATTACACAAACAATAAAGAAAAACAAGGTCTATAACTGATGTTTTAGAAATAAAATAATGCAGTTTAGTTTTCAACTTTTGCTTCGTATATTTTGCTTTTGAAAGTAATTTGACTTGAAAGGGAAAATAATATAAAGGTAGATGAAAAGATAAAGCAGTCGTAAGTAGAGCTCTCCAACATGCACCTGTGAATGAAACGCAATGAGAGATTTTTGCGCGTTTGCAGAACTCATGTAGGGTGCTTTCTATTAATAATTTTAAGTACGTACTTTAAATTACTTTTCATGGTTTGTTTTCTATTAAAAACGATTCATATTAACAAAGGATGTAAAGTTATTAGAAGTTAAAAAATAAATATTTAAATTCGAATTTATATTTTGTCATATATATCTTTATAAAAAAATCATAAAGTTCCTTCATTAAAAATCTAGAATATGTACTAAGTAATGGTTATTATAATAAATTCAATGAGATAGTTATGATACTTTTATTATACAACAATTAACTTAAAATTTCTTCTTATACCTCAAGTTTTGTTTATTAATTTTAAAAGGTATTGCTAGCTATAATCTAATATAACAGTTGGTAATATGGTTCAATAATTATTAACACTTTACTGTCGTCATTAATTAGTAACGAAATTTTATAAGTACTAAACATGAGTGCGAACAGAGAATTGCCAATTCATTTAAGCACTTATCGTAAACTTTACGTCAGTGTACCAAACTTAAGCTTTCTTTTTTATGTCTGGTACTGCTGTATATGCTGCTTTTTCACATGGATACAGCTGGCATACAATCAATATTAACAATTATTCATTCTTGTCCTAACTACTAATAAGACCCTATAGAAATATTTTTTAATTATAAACGAAAGAAATTTTAATTCGCTGCTTTTTCAATACTTGGATATCAATAATATATTAGAATAGTTTCATGTTGATACCGCAAATAAAAACTAAATGAAAAATATACTTAAAGGTACTAAAAAATTATTTTGACTATAAATGTCTATGTTTACGAGATCAAGCAAATACTTTACTAGACGATAAGTGCATGTTCATACAATATGTGAAATGAAGACCATGTATTACGTTGTGTATTAACTAATAGAGCGCAAGATAATAAAATAAATAAAAAAAACAATTAAAGAAGAATGACACGGTCAACTCTTCATTTGGACTGTTGTTTGAGTCATCAAGTATATGAGTAGGTCGTGATAATATTTTGACATGCTCTCAATTTACTCCAATACCACATAAACTATCCAGTGTAGTTAGAACCTAAAACAACAAAAATTACATACTGTTTTTATAATGAAATTAATTCATAGAAGAAAATTTGAATATATCTCATGTCTGGATAGTTAGTAAGACAAACAAAACATATCTGAAACAAAAAATTCAAGCAATATGTAAATAGTTGTAGTATTTTATTTATTAAAGGTTTACTTTATACACCGCCGACGGCACATTGTTTATTTATCTTATCTCTGCCTATGTAACTATGAATATTTATACTATGTACATACCAAATTTGTCATGAAATTCGTTAAATCTTATACAAACATACAGAGCAGCACCATGTGGTCAGAAATTAACAGAAAGAGAAGAACATTCTCCAGAAAACATACAAGTATGTACCAATTTTTTAATTCAGAGGTTAAAAATAATAAATAATTTAACACCTGTAATCATTGTCTTCATACATATTAATAGATTATTTCTTTATAAAATAAAATATATTTTTTTTTAAATAAATGTTCCTACAAATTCGCAGAATAAATATAATAACTTTTCTGCACCTCTTGTTATAGAAATTTTATTCATAGGGTTCACTCTTTTTTTCCTCTTACCTTTATTCTATGGTTTCTATGAGTTAACTCTAAACCACGTATAAATCGTATAAAACTGCTGTAATATATCCTATAAACATTCTTAAAGAATTTAAAGCTTTAAGAATATTTAAAAAATTTGTACATAAAGTTTCTCGTGCTGTAAACTTTGCAAGGTAGCTTAAGTCTCACTCACGTACTACTTATGACTAAGTCTTTTAAAATCTTCTTTCCAATTTAACGTATTTTCTTTATTTTTATATAATAGTGCATATTGAAGTTTTTGCTTTTCAAAATATTCGTTATGCGTCTTTATGCAAATAAATTTGTTTGATTAGTGTAAACAATGTTTATTCACGTATATTATGTTCCTAAAACGAATAAAACTGTAATATTCCTTTGAAGATCAATTCCCTAATCTTAGTTAAAGTGGAAGCTTAGTAGACTTTTTTTTATACTACGATGCGACGAGACAAGCAAGATGATCACCTGATGGTAAGTAATACGCCTGCTTATAACGTGGCGCTAATTAAGATGTGATACACTGTAACACATTGCGCTTGTTAAATGTCAAGTCTCGTCACCCCAATTATTTCATTGGCTACAGCATACTTCAAACCAGAACACAGTAATGTTTGTACACTACTATTAGGCGGCAGAAGTAGATACTGCATTGATACCCACCTAAGCGGTCTCCAGCAACAAAGACCAGTAAAAGTTTATTTTGATACGATTCATTAAAAGTACAAAAACAAAAATATTTTAATGTAACCAAACTTTTACCTGTCTAGTGTTTTTCGATATATTAATGTTTATTAATCGTTCGATTTTATGTATACATATATAACTGCAACATATTTTTTAATTTAAACTATAAAGTTATTGCACTTTATATTGTCCACTTGGTGTTTTTTTTTTTTTGAACGCTTGCTGCTGCTTTTACTTTAAAATTAAAGGTATTTGAATATACTACATAAAACCCTTTTTTATCATACACTTCTTATACATTTATAAAACATTCTAATGATAAAATTGAATCTTTTTTTATTCAATTAAGCGACGAGAAGAACGGAACGTTTACCTGATGGTGATACGCCCACCCTTAACGCGGCGCTAATCAGAGTGCACCACATTGCACTCGACTATAAGACATAAAACGTTGAATCTCCTTACCCCAGTAATTACCTTAGATAAAACGCCCTTCAAACCGAAACACAGTAATGTTTGCACACTATTGTTTGGCGGCAGAAATTGGTGCAGCGGTGGTACCCACATAAACGGTTTTTTTTATTACCCTTTTTTACCTTAAAAAAATATATAATGCGTACATATATATTCCCCTTGCACACAAAGGTATTGCCAAGATATAAAGCAAATTTAGTACATGTTTCGTTTGCCAAGTCATGGATAAATCATTGCTTTGCAAATATATTACTTACCAAGTTACATAAACGTCTAAACATGATATATAGAAATATATAGATATATAGAGATGAATAGGAATAACCGTTTTAAAAGACCAACCATTGTTGTTCGTTCGTATCACTAAAGTAAACATTTCTTTTATACCTGTAAAGAATAATTTGTTTTAACATAAATTGTGTTCTAGTCGTCTTAATTTGTGAGCTGTCAAATCTTGGTTGAAACGGTATTTATATACATTTATTTATAAATTGCTCACAAGGATAAACTAAAACATATTCATTATATGTGAAAAATATCTGACAACTTATCTAGTTTTACAGTTCTTCGCAAATTTGCAACCAACTTCAAGTCGAGTACCTTGAGTCAACAACTTGGAAACATCTTTAAAACATGACAAAGTCGAACTTCGTCGGGGAATGGGAATCGAAATACTTCTTGGAATAAACGAGCACTAAAACTTATAAAGATTGTATACATAGATGACGATAGAACACTTAAAATTTTATGATTTAATTATACTAAAAATCTTTGGACTCAATTTGTAATCTATTACAACATACATATAAATACATTAATTAATTTTCTTGGCAACGTAATCAACAAAATATTCTTTGGAAGACGATTTCAACTTTTCGTTAAATGTAATGTTTGACTGATTTCATAAAACTATTTTTTGTCTACACGGCATTTTTTGAGTAAAAACAGTATAATTAAAATCCTAGGTAAAAATGCTTCATTTAAAGTATCAAAATATGTGAAAATACTAATTTTCATACACTTAAGGCATATCAACAACTGTACACGTTCTACTTCACCTACTTTGATAAAGCATTACTAAAATAAAACCCCGTTCAGCAGATTATTCCTAAAGTTAAACTTTGTTGCGCTTTTGTCTTTTATATCGAAAACAACAGTTTTAGTTATAAATATAATTTTCAAAATAATATAATCTTATTGAAAATAAATCTACCGCTCTTGCAGTATCGATTAAATTGTATAAGTTTTTTTCTTTAGTCAATTAAGCGGGGAGGCGTACGAAAGCAGTCACGTGATGGTAATTGACACGCCAACCCATAGCGCTAATTAGTATGATAACCACAGCCTCACATTGCGCTCATCGTCTCCGATATAAATCTTTTCTGGATTCCCTCACTCTGTAGAGAAAAAGGAAAAAGTTGTGAAACATTATGAAATATTTTCTTTTCTATCTCAATAAATAGGCGGTACTTTTAGAATATAATTCTATTCCATTGTAAATAGAAATTATTTTAGTCGATTTATTTGATATTATTACCTAACTTTTAACCAAAAAACGCTTTTATTTTAAAACAGAAATCCAAGTGAGCTTACAAGTGATCCTACGATTTTTCCAACGATCTTTTTATAGAAGCCGATTATTAATTACAGACTTCCAGAGCACTCTATATTTTACCTGGCTACTGGCTCCGTCCTACAAAGCTTCCGGCTTAAATCGTGAATACACGTTTATATTTTATGACTTTAAAAAAACGTTCCACTCACGCTTATTAGTGCAAACAATGTATTCTTTTAAATTTCAATATATTTGCACCCACAAACAACTTTTTATATTTGAATATGTTTAGATGACACTTTTTTTATCTGGTCCATGATGATCTATGACTAAAAAAATCAATCATGTAATGATAAAAAAAAAATTCAGTGGCATAAATGAAAAGAGAATTACACTATAAATTGAATGACTTAATACCTTATAAATCTATTCGCAAATCATACAAAATTACACTTAAGCTTTAGTTTTTTTACAACAGTACATCAAAAGATTCCACTTTTTTTAACAAGGACAATATCTTCAAAAGATCATCTGCTTCTGAGGGAAGAACAAGATTAACTGGGATTTATGCCCACTAAAAATCCTTAGTAGTCATGCTCAATGTGATACGAGGGGGCCCAAAATTTCCTATTCTATTCTTATGGAACACACCAGTGCCTTCCCTGCACTGTGCCTAAACACATATTTAGAAGAGCTGCAACCATCCATGGTTTCAAAAGATTCCTGAGTACTAAGACCAATGCAAGTTAACCACATACATAGAAACAAACTTGTAACACCAACCAAGCTCCCACAACTTGTGTCTTCAGATCCAAAGTGTGAGCCTCCTTGTTATAAAACAAAAGCTTAGTTATTTTAATACAGAATCAGATTAAATTATTCTTCTTTAACAATATTCTTATTAACCTGTAATGTTTTCTTCATTATAATTTTTTTATTATTAAATAGTAGATATAAAACTTGGAATTAAATTTTTTATACTTTGTTAGTTAATTAGGCAACTAATATATTACAATACTTCTTTGTTTTGCTTTTACGCAAAAATTTTAAAAATTCATTATTTTTTCTAATAAATCAATAATAAAAAGGGATCTGATTGAATTAAAATGCATCTGATTTTGTATAATCGTTGACTTCAAAAAATTATCATTTTCCCCTGAATGATAATCTTTTGTGAATTTTTTTGAATAGATACATTAAAAATCATTATTAAGTTTATTTGCTTAAAGGTGCATAGAGATATTAAAAGGTTGAATGGACTTTGAAAAAGTACACAATTAACACTAGAGAGAACTCCTTTTATTCATGAAATTAAATACATCTGTGGAGTCAAATTCACTCCCTCACAGTTTATTTCCACTGTAAACTTCAGATCAAATTAAAGTTGTCACTCTCTGTGGACCAACACATATATAGCTAAACACCCCAGCACAGCAAACTAAAACAAAAAGAAACTTGAAGATTATGTTTATCAATAAAGGAAAACAATATTATGTACTGCTATTATCAAAATCATCATCCAGACCTTACCCACTTCAAAATATAGGCATCCCCTAAAAGGAAACACTTAAACATACTCTTTAAATTAGGTGTGGATTTCCAATATTCAGGAAATGTAAAATGTAGGAAACATTTAGCGACAACAAGTAGCTTGCTGGCCTAATAGTTAGAGCATGCAGCTTTCATTCCGAAGGTTGCGGGTTCTAATCTTGGCATGTACAGATGACTTATTATTTAAGTTATGTACATTTGTGAACCTAAGTCACAACAGCGAGATATAAATGGTGAAGGAAAAGATTGTGAGGAAACCCTCGCACTGAAATCATCTTTGTGTATGTGTGGTGGCCACAATAAAGTGGCAACAGGCTCGCCCCTGTTACATGGGACTTAATATGACCACATCTAGCGAATAGTGGGTGTTTATTCACCTCTGCCTACCCCTTACTGGGAAAAAGGCATGATAATATAAAAAAAAAGGAAACATTAATTGTTAGTCTCATTAATTAGTTTTCTTCTGACTGACTTAAGTAAATGTAATTTATATATCTGAAATTTAATCATACCTTAAATTTAGGATATTCATTCATGTAAATTGTTACCATCCCAACATAAGGTAAGAAGCCTCTAGCACGTCCAACTACATCTTTTTTAGTTAACCATAATTGTCCTTGTGCATACAATCCTCTGTCATCCACACTGTTATTATCTCCTTTAGTCAAAAACTTAACTGTTCCATTATTCCTGAAACATAAAATTGCTTTTTTCAGTATTGTTAGTTTAGCTTGTTGTGATTGTGTATGTATATTTTTTAAATAATGTATTTAACTTCCTAGAGTATAGTTCATCACTTGATTACAGATAAAATGTAAAAATTATTAATGTGTTGTATGTAATAAGTGAAGGTGTGCAACTAATCTCAATATGACAATGACATTTCATTCTTCATTGATAACATAGCAAACTAAATATTAATAAAGATTTCTCATAAAATCGTAATAGTTTCAGTATAAAATAATTATAGAAGAGAAACTTACTTTTCATGTAATTTTAGCACTCTATGCACAATTGGAATATCACGTCCTTCAACCTTAAAAACGACAATTTCTCCTACACGCACAGGTTCTTCGGGATAGTTTGTTAAAAATAAAAGGTCTCCCCTGTGGAACGCTGGTTCCATACTTCCAGATAAAACCACGACGATAGGGCTTTCACTACCAGTAACTACCATTAAGCCCTTCCATATCATAAGTGCAGAAGAAACTATCATACCAAAACTCAGTACTTGATAAATAAACTGAAAAATAATATACAAACTTAGAACCCCGGTAGATTGTTCACGTCATCTGGGTAATATTGTATAAAAAATATACCTGTCGCTTGTTCATGCGCTTAACATCGTCAAATAAACTGTCCAACATTTTGACTTTGTATTTTTATAAGCGTAAAGATGAACTAAAGCAATATTTTATTTCATTAAATATAAACCATTAAACTCCAGTTTTTGACAACGATGATAGATTTTTGTACCACGTCAGATACAAGACTTCAAAATAACACATTTTTATGCTCTGTGGTTTGTGACATCACATATCGCTCAGCTGTTCCGAAATATACCGGATTGAATTGTAATTTTTGTTGAATACACTATTTATCATTTTATCAGAAATGAAAATGTCTTTAAATAACATGAGCATAATATTATAGATCGCTATCATAGCTTCGAAATAGACTCGTAAAATTTGTTATTCTCATAATTTTAACTCTTTTGCGACTATTGCTGACTGTAAGTCGCCCCTAGGGGCCACGAATTATCTTTATAATTCTTAAATTCGCCACTTCTCATGCATAGTATATTAAGAATCATTTATCCATTTTATTTATTTCATTAGACTTTCTCACTCTGCTATTTTACAGTTGTTTTATGTCATAATTATAATCTGCTTTGCAGATTTTTTAAATCCTCTAAACTATTTCTTGTCGTTTGGGGAACTAGTAATTACGGCCTGATCACCGGTGGCAACATACCACAAAGCAGGCTCAAAAGCAAGATCATTAGTGCAAGGCTCAAAGAAGCCGTGTCTCACGTGCTTGTATGCAAAGTGAATAGCACATGGGGACAAGCCTTTGTTATTTTTGCCGTTGTTCTACAAGTGTGATACTGCACTATAATCTTCGTAGAAACTAAATTCATTTTCTACGAAGAAATCAATGTAGTATTGTTTATATTTTTCTATGTTTATAGTCTATATCAGTGAGAAGTTATAACATAATGTGAGATTGACCAAAGCCACAATACTCTATAAAATTATAGAGTATTATTGTTTTAAAAGTATATCATAATTTTAAAACAATAAGAATCTTCGGAAAAAATTAGGTAAAATGTTAAAGTTGCAATATGTAACTTTAAATGCAGCATGTATATAAAATGTTACGGTATTTATATGTAAACCACAGATTTTCAAAAATATATTTTTAAGGTACAATAAGTAATGGTTTAAATATTAATATTATCGCGCCTTTTTCCCAGTAGGAGTAGGCAGAGGCGAATGTATATGTAACCCACTTTTCGCCAGATGTGGTCAGATTAGTTCCATGTAACGGGGGCGAGCCTATTGCCACTTTATTGGGGCCACCACACACACAAAGATGATTTCAGTGTACGGGTTTGTTCACGATGTTTTCTTTCACCGTTTGTATTTCGCTGTTTCGGTACATGCCGAGATTCGTTGGTTGGTATATGGTTCAAATACCTAGGGAAAAATATAAATTAGTGTTTTAATCAGATTGACTGGTGCGTTTATGTATTTTACCTCTTAAAATAAATAGATATTATCAAGACAAAGTTTACTGAATACACAGACATAAAAGAAAGCAGACCTAATACAAGTTCACAAACATGTGGAAAGAAATAATATATCATTCCGTTTACTCTAATTACACGTCAATAATGTTATCTTTCTTTTGTGCTGTGGCGTAACTAATTAACAATAAATTTACGGATGTTATAGGTCTACCAGAATCTGATGGCAATAAAAAGTTTAAAAAATAGCGATTTTCATATGGCAACAAAAAAAAACGCCATTTGTCAACTGAAATTTCGAGAAATGGTTGTTGGTTTGGTTTCAAATTTCCTTTAAAAAATTGTGAAAATGTCGAAGAAACCTCTTTCATCGCAAGCAAGAAATATTGTTTTTGTTGTGAATTTTAAAATAAACGATATTTTAAGTCAAACAATGTCGTTATTAATTACGTAAAGTAAAGGTGACAAGCAAAAGAATAATACAGAATTACATATAAAAACTATAAAGAACGTTTGATTCCACAAAATTTCAATGTTTATCTAAGAATATTTGATAAACAAGCTGCAGAACAAACACAATCATCGATATTGAGCCATGTGCAAGCGTTGACTGCTTAGTAGGAATGATACGTCATGATACTTTGGCTTATTGCATTTTTCGTGTATTATTTTTTTTTTTATTATTATCACGCCTTTTTCCCAGTACTGGTAGGCAGAGGTGAATAAACACCCACATTTCGCCAAATGTGGTCAGATTAGGTCCCATGTAACAAGGGGTGACCCTGTTGTCACTTTACTGGGACCACCACACACAACAAAGATGATTTCAGTTTGCGGGTTTCCTCACGATGTTTTCCTTTACCGTTTGTATCTCGCTGTTGTAACTAAAGTTGACAAATGTACATAACTTAAATATTAAGTCATTGGTACATGCCGAGATTCGAACCCGCGACCTTCGGAATGAAAGCCGCACGCTCTAACCATTAGGCCAGCGAGATACCTGGTAGGTGTATTACGTTATGTATACTAAACTTTGGTTTATTTCAGGGGTTTCTAATACTACCATAAGATGAATTGTTGCTGAAGGCAGATCTAACAGAGGCGTATTTAGTTCGTACGGTAAAAAGAGAAAAAGTGGCAAAAAAAAAACTGATAGTTTTGATTTAGAATTGATCAGAAACAAGATAAATGAGTTATACACTGTAAGAAAAGTAATACCCACTGTCATGTATTTACTACAAATTCTGCAGGAGGAAATCAATTTCAATGGAGGAAGAGAATCATTAAGGTAACAAAAATGGAAAATTGTTTTGTGCCAAACTGTTGTTTGGTGTATAGGTCGAAGAGTACGTGTGCTGACTACCACCATAATATGGATAAAGATAACTTTAAAATGGGTTATGGAGAAGTTGATTCCCAACCTTACAAAACCTTTAATTGTCATGGACAATGCAAAGTACCTTTCTGTACAATTTAACATACCGCCTACACAAACCAATCGTATCGCTGTTATAAAAGAATGGCTTCAATCTAACAATATCTCTTACGACGATAATTGGCGTAAATGTCAATTACTGGAAGCAATGAAAAATTATAAGTCTGAACCTGAATATCATATAGATGAGAATTTAAAATCACACAGCCACGAAGTCTTGAGGCTCCCGCCATATCATTGTACCTTAAATGAAACAAAGAGTTGCGGGTAAAAACGTCAATAGACCTGCAAGTAATATAAAATCTTTAACAGAAGAAGCTTTCTCTCAAATAGGGATCGATGAATGGCGAAAATCTTGTCAACATGTAATAAAAACCGAAAATCAGTTCTTACAACAAGATCGATTAATTGAGATACAAAAGGAAAGGTTTATCATAAATACTACGTCTTCCTCATCCGATGAAGACTTTTTTTATGGATGTGCAGTATTTGGAACCATTTTCAAGTTCTGATAGCCTATAATTAATATACTCATCAACAAAGTAATTGGAGTTTTTATCTAAATTTCGAACCCCACATTCGCCACAGTAATATTTTCAAAAATTATCCTTGATCATTAGATACATTTTTATATTTGCTTGTATCACACACAGAATCAGCCGCTATAAGGAAAAAAAAGTATGAAAACAATTTAATCCAATTTTCCCAGTATTGCTAGTGTCAATTTCTTTTTTTGCCTTTTTGCAATCAGATCCTGGTAGACCTATAGTTACATACTTATTTTTACTGCTATGAACCGATATGACTACAAAAAAATTTTATAAGAGATTTTTCTATTAATTTTTTTTATTATTTAACTGTTGATTGCTTAAATCTAGACCAGTGATTCCCAAAGTGGTCTATATCGACCCCTAGGGGTCTATGACAACCTGCAAGGGGTCTACGTCAGCAAAAAAAAATTTGGGGGTCCATGAAATGAAAATGGGGATCCACGATAGTGGATCTCAACACACACTGATAGTACCTATTTACTTACCTTTCCATCGTCACACCTAATGGAAAGGTGGTTCAGCGCTGTTACCAATCTTCTAACGAAAAAAGAAACAGACTGGACATCATTAGCCGAGGAGATTTAAGATTAACCCTTACAAAATTGACACCAAATGTTGAGAATTTATTATTAAAGCATCAGGTTCATCCTTCTCACTAAAAATATTGACTTATTGTTTATGTTATTTTATTTATAGTTTATGTTTATTTATTGTTACGTATATTTTACATAACAGATACAAAATTTTATTTTGAGTAGTTTTAATTTAAATTCAATTAATAAATGTATAAATTAGCATGTGTTTTTACTTTAAGTTTCTAACACTAAACTTCACTACAGTTAGAAATTTACAGGAAATCAATATCAGGTAAGTAGGGGGTCTACCCAACACGGAAAAACATGGCAAGGGGTCTACGACACAAAAAAGTTTGGGGAACTCTGATCTAGACCATTAAAATATGCAAAGGCGCGTGAATTACGCACATTGAATTTTTGATACGCTTTTTATTAACATAATAGATCTGCTTCCCTATGTCTATAACAGGACACCTCGTTTATAATATACCAAAGTATTACCAATAAACTTTCTCCTACTAACTCCTTTACCTTTGTATATATCTCTGGCATTATAGCTCCTTGAGAAATTAACGTAGTACGAATACTGATTCCATATTTTTTTTATTCCAGTTCATTAAAAATATTTGATACATTTACTTAAATTCTTTAACTCGTGTTTTTATTAGTATTTTTGCTGTAATGTGTATGTGTAAATGAATTATAAATTATCATTTAATGATAATTACGTTTACACTCGGAAGTTTAAAATGAAATTAATAGAAATAGAGAGCATTAGAAAGTTCTTGACAAATTCCTTTTATTTAAAAAACAAATTAACACCATATATTTCCTCCTCAATATAAGGCGGTGAAGGAAAACATCGTGCGGAAACCTGCACATGAATTAGAATTTATCCTAAGGTTTGTGTAAAGTCACCAATCCGCATTGGGTCTGCGTGGTGACCATGACGCAATCGCCGTCATATTGAGGGTAAGCCTGTGCCCCAGCAATAGGAACGTAAATTGGCTGTTATGGTATATGGAAAGGATATGTCAATATAATCTTTGAAGTAAAATTTTTCAGTACATTATATTCTTTTGGAGGACATTATTCCAGAAACTAATATAAAGTAGTTAAAAAAATTGTTCAAATTAAGCATATTATATTATCTTGACATTTCAATATCAACATTTTCAGCAAATTTCAATTTAACTGAAATTGTATTTGGTGTAGTAACATCAGCAACCAGTATTTCTCCTCCATTAAACAGTCCTAACTCTGTAATTTTTTTCTTCAAGTTGTCTCTAGTTCTTTCCTCTATACTTTTGATCGAAGGCATGTATAAAGTTTTATTGCGTCCATTGATAACAGTTGTAATACCTAAAAATTAAAGATAACACAGTAATCTATATTATTTAATAATTTATGTAAACCAATATATTCAAACTAAATGTTTAAATAATGTGATAAACTTGCAACATTCACAATTATTTTATTCCTAAATGAAGCAATCTATTTATTAATGGAAATATTTTTCAAATCCCACAGACTTTTACCACTGAGCTACATTTCTCCATAGTAGTAGCTACTATCTTGTTTGTGCTGTCAATATGTGAGAGTCGGAGTATCCTAAGTGAACATGATTCACCATACACAGCCTCAATGTTATGTAACATCATGTGAAAATGAGGTCAAACGTTAGCCTTATTAAATAATAAAAATATAAAAGCGTTTTCAAAAACATAATTAAAACTTTGGCTATTTATGTATTGCTATGGACAAACCTGGATTCTTCATCAAAAAACCAGAATCTTCTTTTAGTTTTTCAAAAATATCCATTAAAACTACATTAGGATCAACTTCCATTACACGAGTTGTGTTGCTACAAGCAACACAGTCTGCCTTTTTTTCGGCACTGAAGGTGTATGTATACACTCCATCTGCCATGTTCATTACCATATAATTGTTCATGTTAGTACAACAAGATGATGCCAATTTAAAAACCTATAAAAATATGTTGAATGAATAAAAATATATATTCTATTTAATATTATTTTATATTTAATTTAACTACAATTTTAAAGGACAGCATAAGCAAAAATTGTTTTCAAAACCTAATAATTAGAATTTTTTTAATAATTAGCCTGTACAATAGTATTCAGTAACTATTTTAACTAGTGATGTTTAAATATTCAGTTCTAAATATTTAAATTATCAACGTCATCCAATAGATGTCAACTGCTAGACTTGTGCTTCCTCCTAAAACATCTCCACAATGTTTAGTCATGTACTGCTGGCCAATTTGAATATCATCAATAATAATAAAAAGAAAAATTTACAGGTGTTTATTATAGTATAAAAAATATTTGACAGTACAAACAAAATGGAATAAATCTTAATTGATAATAAATGTGACTATTTTGACCAAAAATATCACTTTTAATTTTGTCAATGAATATAAAATTAGAGACTATCTACATACCAGATGAAAACATTTCTAATTTATTAATTTAATTATTGGGTTGTCTGGAAAGTTTGTGCTGATTTTCAGTTGGTAGCATGGGAGACCTGACAATATATCACAATTATCGAAAACAAATGGCATGTGTACATATTCTAAAATAGATAACTTCAGCCGTATTTGTAAAAATTTTGATTATAATGCATGAATTTTTATCAGTTTTATACGCTTCGTAATATGAGGGTAAATAAAGTGCATTATAGGCATTTAATACTTTTCTTTTTCCAGAGTAAAAATGCCACACAACCGGCCAATAAAATATGCGATGTATATGGCATCGATTCTGTAGCTGAAACAATTGTACGGGAGAGGATTTTTAAAAATAGTAGTTTCGACCTGGAAGATCAAGAACGTATAAACAGGCCATCCACCACAGACAACAATATGATTAGAAAAGAAATCAAGAACAACCCACGCTCAATATTACGTCAATTAGCAGGAATGCTAAATAAATCAAAATCAACCATTCACGATCATACCATGAATATAAACAGAACAGCATTGTGTTTCATCATGATAATGCATGATCCCCCATGTATCTTTCAGTACTCGGCAAAAAATTTTGTAATTTGGTTGGGATATCTTACCCCACACACCATATTTGCCAGACCATGTGCCGTATTAGGAAAAATTTTGACTCTTTGATTAAAAACCCATTTTAACTAATTTTTTGCCAAGAAATCTGAGAGATTCTGGAAGGACAGAATTCTCAAGTTACAGATAAAGAATGAGAATGGTTGTGGAGCAGAATGGTCCCTATGTAATTTAATAAATGTATCAATATTTAAATGAGTTGCATTTTAATTCTCCTAAAATGTTGGCACAAACTTTCCTGACAATCTATTTCATACCTCTGTTGCACAAGTTGCAGCTATTGCAGCATTTGTGCTAGCCACAGCTGGAATGATGTTTTTCAATACACCTTGAGTCAATCTATATGTGACAGATGTTATACCATGTTTCATAGCCCTGTCTTGAGCTTTTTCAAATACCCATGCGACATGTTGAGGATCATCTCCATCTAAAGGTGTTGAGGTGCCCCAGGGATTTTCTTTTGGCCATTGGATTACTTTAACATATTCAATGCAATGTTCTGGCAATCTATGGACAAAATAAGTAAACATTTTAAATAAAAGTCACCTAAGAAAGATGTAATCATGACTTTAATTGACCATAGTTATGCTTCATACTCTAAACTATCTCCAATGGATGACATCAATGTTAACTTGAAATTGTATACATACCTTGGTGTGTTAGCAATAGTACATAATGGAAAAGTTTTTTGTGGAGGATAAAGATCAAGAGTGCATTCTATGCAAGCACTCATTCCTGGTAGAATAACTCTTGCATTTCCTTTAAAACCTTCAGTTCCACCATCAACCAAGGGGATGACACTACTTTGATCTAAACTTCCTAAAATTAAAACAATATAGTGGTACCAAGACTGCTGAAAATTAGTTTAAGAAAAAAAGTTCTTTTGTAACTAAAATCACATAGAATTTTTAATAAATAGTAAATACATTACTATCATCATTATATTGCAGTAAAGACATCAACATTCCATTAAGCCATCTTCTAGCTACAATTGAGTCAAGACCACAGACGATAATATGAAATTGGCGGTAGAATCCTTCGTCAAGATCTTGAATAGCACAATGATGTGCAACAACTTCACACCCTGGAATTCTGTAAAACAAATCAATTAGCCTTTACTGATGAAAATAATAACATGCATAAGTAATAAGGTAAAATTTATATTTATGTCTTGTTATACATGACCAGATTTGTGACATTTTAAAACATTTAACGTCTTACCTTTTATTTACAAATTCAGCAGCGCATTTTGCTTTCGACATGCCTATATCAGTTTTTCGAAATAGAAACTGTCTATTTAAATTAGATAATTCAATAGTATCCATATCCACTATGTGAATTTTTTTAAAACCCATTAATGCTAAATCTTTTAGTAATTCACAGCCAAGACCTCCTGCACCAACTACTAAAATTTTACAGGAATCCATTAGAAAATCTAATATTTCTGGTGATGGTTCGAAATCTGGATGGCAAAAGGGCCCGGATCTTTCAAGAACCTTTCGTATATTATGCCATCTTCTTTGCTGTTCAGGCATTTGAATCTCATTCGCAGCCATTACAGGATATTTTCTTTGGGACAATTAAATACTAAAAGATTGGCACAGGTTTAAACAGTAGCTTTATATCTTTCATGTATTATATTTATCCAGAGGATAATTTTGTGTGTTTAATAGCTACTCTAGAAAAAAATCAATTCCATATGTTCAAATATGCACGAAAACGTCGATTTTAATTGAATAAATTATAGCATATAACTTTTCTACTGTCATTTTCAGTTGTGTTGCAGCTTGTTAAAATTTCAATAAAACGTTGTTGTCTAAGCTTAGTTTTAAAAAAATGTATAAATAAATAATGCTAAATATGTTAAAAATTGTATTAGATAAATATTAATAAAAATTTATATTTATTTCTAAAGAAATTTTTAAAAACTTTCAACAGATTATTAACACGCTAAAGGATTGTACATGTCTGGTTAGTGTACATTCATTTGTTAAATATGGAGGTGTGATGGTGGTCGAAATATTGTGATTTTCAAGTTAGCAGTTTCAAATATTTTATAGTATGTAGAATTATTAAAGCCGGTGCATAGTTTTCGGTGTATCTTAAAACGTATTATTCATAAATTTATGTTATGCCAAGACTTAAGTTATCTTTAATATTTGAGGGAGAGACTGGCAGGCTTAAAGTACCTTGGTAGGCAATACTCGATTCAGACCATGCTTGATTTGAACAATACATGTGGACTGCTTTTTTTAAATTGCTGTTTTTGTTTAAAATTCGTATCTTTTCTAAATAGTAGTCATATTTATTCACTTTTAAGTTGAAATTCATGATGTTTCAGTGACAAGTAATCTCTCTCTCTCTTCAGAATGAATAATGGTTCAGAATCGTATAACTTGTACTTTCATAAACGCAAATAATTCTTTTTCACCTAGTTTTAAATATAAATGCTTCATAACATTGTGTTTTTATAAAAAACATCTTAAACATCCATTTGTGTAGTATTACATCACTGTATACTAAATATAGGAAATTATAACAATGCTATCAATATTAATTATACTTTAATCTGGTAGATGACAGAATGGCTGGTAATAAAATAAATAGTAAAGCAAAAGGAAAAGAAGATAAATCTAAAGTAAATAAAGGAGCTTCCCAAACAAATGAAGATACTGAAGACTTGGACTATACTTTGCTTAGAAAACCTATATCAACAAGTGTCACAGGATTTGCCCAGGCGAGAAAAATATTTGATTTTGCTACAGAAGAAGTAAGTGAAAATAGAACTTTTTATATTTTTTTGATTAGTAATCCTTTAAAATAATGACATGTTCCTTTTTTTCTCCATTACAGCTGAAAAATCTTTTATCTACTGAATGTGATCTATTATATGAATGTAAAGTATGCCGGAATTTGTTTAGAAGTCTAGCCAACTTTATATCTCACAAACGGATGTATTGTAAAGAGAAGTTCAACTCTTCTTTACATAGTCACTTTATAAATCCCACATGTGCTGTAAGTGTATTTAAGCAATTCAATTATAATTACTATTTGTTATAATTTAATTACTTTGCATACATGGTCATGTTTCTTTTTAAGTCTACTGAAATAATGAAAATAAAACATTTAGAAGAAGAGTATCAAGAATCATTAAAACTAAAAAATAATCAAGAATGTAATGAAACTGACGAAACAGTGGAACGTATACCACTTACAAAAGACTTAACAGAAATCATAGAAAAGCTTGCTTCAAGTAAAAGAGTTAACAATGCTATAAGAGATGAACAAGAATTAATATTACAAAAAATTCCCAAGTCTTCAGTTGCAGTATACCAAAATGTTAACATAAATGATGCTCCTCTATGTGACATTCGTTCTCAGGTGTGTGATAAGTTGTTACTCTGTTAATTTGTTTTTAGACAGTAGACAATGTGAAATTTATCTAATATTAAATATACAAAACAAACATTTATCATGTAAGAATATTGTTATAAATTTAATAATAATTTTGAAAAATAGCTCCATAAGAACACTATTTTGTAAATGTTTAAAAAACAAATTGTTGATTTCTAATCATCTATGGAAAATCTTAAATTGAGTATTGAATTCATTGATTATATTGTCAGAGATTGCCATGTCATCATTATCATGTAATTTAAAAAAGTATTAGGTACATATTCTATATTATTTTATCTCACACAAGTAACATTATTCTAAATTAAATCTTTGATAAAGATGACTTGATATTTCCAAACGCAAATACTTCATTTACGTAAACTCATCTAAGGTTCTTTAAAAAGAAAATATTTACCAATGTCATCTCTACTTTCACACCAGTACACATTTGCGTAGAGAAGAGTTTTTCAGAGATTTAGGGTTTGATATACATATAGAAATATCGCACCTTGAACTCGTTAAATAAGCAGTGTTATGTTAATCTTTTTCATAATGGACTTGTATTTTATCAGTCTTATATGTACCCAAATTGCGTAATTTCTACAATTATAATAAACTGCTCTCTTTATTTTCTGGCGACTAAGACTAAGGCCCTCCCCTTACAAGGAGATAGTCAAGGTAAAATTTCTTACCAAGTACTATTTGGCGAAAGCCACATAGTACTTGGACAGAAAGCCACATGCCTTCAAATGTTATTCGTTGTCGTTGAGTCATACCCACGTTTCTGCGAGTCGTAAGCGTTACTTCACATTTACTATTATGTGTATATTTAATAATTAATTCCTAAACTATGAATTTACAGCTTTGTAATGTAATAACTAATAAAAATAAACACTAAATCATTATCATCAACATGAGCTGATACATGTCCACTGCTGCAAATAGACCTCCCTCGACGATCTTCACATCGATCGGTCCTGGGTTGCTCGCATCCTGCAGTAGTTGTAGCTGGGTAATGGGGCAGTAAGATCCCCGAGCGGCGACCGCGTGCCTGTAGACGTCGAGTGTTGGGAGACATTCCACAAGGTGGACCAACAATCTGGTGAAACTCGCGGGAAACCACTGGATGCGAGTAAACGCTATTACAAATATAAAATTTTGCAAAGGAGCCTTATGATTCATATCCGAAATAACATTTTAGAAAATTTAAAAGTATCATTTTTAGTTCACTTCAAACACCTTAAAACAGGCATTGCTTTCTTCATTTTCCAATACGCTATTAAACTAGAATTCTATTTATATATACATTGTTAGTTTTGATGGAAATTACTAATTAAAAATCACATTTTTTTCTCTTTCTTGAAAGTTAAATGAGTAGATATTATGACGTGTTATTAATGAAGGAAAATTTACAAAAGCCGGCTAAAAGCTGCAACTCTTAATGCTGACAATGTATAATTTGTTATTCTAAATTATTATTTTTTTCATTTGGCTAAGTGACTACATAAGTAGGACGTTTGTCTGATGGTTTGTAATACGTTCGCATATAACATTGTGGTACTAAATACGATGATAAATTATCGACTAATTTATTTAGATACAACCCTTCAAATTGAAATATAGCAATGTTTGCACACCATTGTTCAGAAATAGGCACTGTCGGTATCAACTAAGACTATCTCTGGCAATAGCGACTGGCAGGTCACCACTTTTTGGTAACTTCATAAACTTGTTAAATCTTGGCATCGAAGATATTTTATTATTATAACTCACTGTTACAATTGGATGTTATGGTATCTAATTTAGATAAATATCTTACACTTTACAGGTAAACGAACTTGACACTATGCTAACTCAGAATAAAGCTATTTTACAAATTGATGGCAAGTTTAAGATACAACGCTCAATAGAAGAAACCAAATCCAATATAGAGCCTGAGAATGTTATACAAATTAGTGACGATGACGAAAATGAAGATATTGGTATACTTAAATGTAAAATATGTAAGTATACATTATTTTTTGACTTGGTTTAAGTGATAATGAAGTCATGGATGGTGAATAGTTTTCACCATCATTTAAACTTACAACTGAAGTTGAAAAGATGTGTAAAAAATTATATCAAAAAACACATTATTGCAAAGCCTACTTCCCGAAACCATTTAGAAAATATAAATATTTTAGGTTCTTTTGGCGATAAATATTTGTGTTCATAAAGTTAGTGTTCGGGTCTGTAAAGCGTTGTAGCTAGGTGTAATGAGACAAAATTCTATGTCTAAAAGCGATGAGCACAATACAATGCAGTGTATATCCTTTCAAGTAGAGCCACATGCTGTAAAAGACGAACGTAGCATTTATCACTATTTGAACTTTAGTCGTCTTTGTCGAATAATTAACAAAATATAGTGTTGTTGCACATAATTATAACTTCGTGAAATTTTATGTAAACTACATATTATCCATTTTTTATTAATAATCTATTACAATGTACATAATAAAAGACGAAGTGCTGGGTAGACCTTGCACAATCTAGAGACTATTGTGGAATGTCTATATCCAGCATATTAGGTCTATCGTCCGATAATAAGGATTTAGTGACTAATAAAGACCACCAATCACTGCGTTAAAGTACGTAAACACAAAGTATATTAATTTATTTGAAATTTGTAAAAATTTTGGTTTAATGTTAAATAAAAAAGAAAACACTATTCTTCTTGAAATAGTTTATTATACCCGAGATGCAGCGTCTAAGCGCATTCTTTGTAGCAATAGATCCCAAATATGAATCGCTTTGCGATAGAGTCACGGCCATTTATTCAGCACACTAGATAAATGGAAGTATTAATAATTAATTCTTATTAAATTAAAATACTTTTTTATCAATGAACATTTGGCTATATAAAAGTATTGAGACGACAGGAGATAATTTTTTTTAATGTTTCATACTTATTAACATATTTTTACAGGTGACCTACAATTTTCTACACAAAAAACTTTAAGGTTCCACATGAAATACAAGCATTTGGAGAGTCGATTGGTCTACCCTTGTCCTGACTGCTTAGACATTTTTTCAACATCATGGAGTGTATACAGGCATCTGTTCAAAGTGCATCGGTAATACTTTTTGACTTTTACTATATTTATTTCAGAGTATTTATTAAAGTTTTTTTGAAAATTCGGTTAGTAAAACATAATCATATTAGCTTATTTGATTATGTTAATATTAGGATATACTCCGCCTATAAAACTCATTTTAATTGTATTACAATTCAATAAATACTTAAATTTTAGTGATGAATTTTTAAAATTGAACTGTATAATGATTATTTTTGTAGGAAAACAGCTGCTCAAATAAGAAGACTGCGTGAATCAATACAAGCGAAAGCTTTTAGGATGAATAATCCCCCAGCTTACTACGAAAAGCGCAAAAATAACGTTAAAAGTTTAACTCCACAGAAGATCACAGAAGAAGAGAGATTGGATCAAGAGAATCAAGTAAAGAATTCTATTTCTGTTCTATTTTTGTTCCATTAAATATTATAGTTCAATGAAATAGATTATTTAAGAGCCATGTATTTAGCAGCGGGTAATAAATAAGCTGAAATCATCATGTTGTATAGATCTTAATCGCTATCACCATTGGAGTACCACATACATCCAAAAATGAATTGATAAAAATTTTAATTTTTCTACTTTTTTACATTACTAAAGTCTGGTTCTTTTTTATTTCATAATGCGTCGAGGTCGATGTTCATATGATAATAATTGATACACTCTCTTTATAAAGGAGATGTTGGTTATGATGATAAACAAACACTATGTTCATTGCTTTTGGACATAAGAAGCAGTCTTGCTACCATAGTAATTTTATTAACTATAATACCCTTATTGGAACTGTTATATTTGCACTATTTGGCCACAGAAATTGGTGCTGCACTTGTACCTCCATAGACGCTCTACAGCAAGATTTATAAGTAATAAGTATAATGTATATGTAAATATATATAAGTAATATGCACTTTAAAATCCGTATCATTATTGTTTATTTACAACTAGTTCTTTATAATAATCATAAATGCAAACACTCATCGTGTAGTTATGTCTGACCAGGCTTGGATGGATAACATGGAAGGTGACGGAGAAATCCCACGCTGCGGAGGCTGCGGGCGTACGTTCGAACGTCGCGCGGCGCTCGCTGCGCACACGCACACTTGTCAGCCTCGATCACGGGCGCTGGCACGCCGCGCTGACACTAAGAAAATAGAAATTCAAATACGCAAAGATTACAATAAAGGTCCAGCCGGTTTGAGCCTTCCTGTTAAAACAACGGACGCTAACGGTAAAAAGTGATATATATAAATTCAAAATATTTATTTATCTATGCTAAGCTAATTCTTGACCTCATTTTCACATCATGTTAAGAGACAATAAGCCTGCAGTAATAATGCCTATTCGCCCAGAAATTTTGCATATGTTGAAAACAACACAGAAATATTGTGCGGGTAGAAACGCTATTCCAAACTAAAACCAAATCTTTGCAGTCCCAGAATAGAATTAGAGACTTCTGTGTTACAAAGGAACTGGTTAGCCACCATGCCTAATGCAAGCATGAAATTTAAAATTTTGTATTTTTCAGATAACAAACTTGTAAGAGAAGAAATTCAATTAACATCCAAAGCATCATGTAATGATGAGCAGAAAGAGGAACCAGCATACGAACCTTTGGTTAACAACAACCAGGAAGAACGAGAGGAAACAGCTAGTCCAACTCTTGAGAAAATAATTAACGAAAAGAAAAGACTTAATAATGTAGAACAATTCATACCTAAATTACCTTTCGCTCAGCAGGCCGAAAAAAATAATTTAGCGGCGCTGAAAACTAGGTTGCAACCAGATACAGACTTAGACCGACTTCTATGTAAAAAATGTGACATTCAACATAACAACACACAAGATCTGTATGAGCATATGGCCAGTCACTATAAGTGGTTGCGATATGCATGCAAATTATGCAACTTTAAGCATTACAACTTTGAAAAATTACCAGAGCATGTGAAGATTGTCCATAAATTGAAAGGCGATACGGACTTTTACTTCAGTACTGTAAAAGCCGTCGACGCTAACGAGGCCCTCGAGTTATGCGAACCTGAACAAATAAGTGATACAAACGGAACTAGCCCAGATTCTAGACGTCCAAGTAGATGTTCCAGTGATTCGAGCCGTTTGTCGGACGACAGCTCGTCGAGTAGTACGCGCATAGAAATAGGAGCAAAAAAACGGAAAATGAACAATCGTAGCAGTATTGTTAAGAAAAAGAAGGAAATTATTTCAATTGGTATGTTAAAAAAATATTGCTATATTTCTATATACATGTATATGGTAATAACGTATAGTGGATAATGTACTGGTGGTAAGTCTCTGTTGACGACCCCCCCCCCAACATGTTCCCGGCTTGTCGTGGCGGTAGGGTTCAATAGCCAAGGTTTGCTCATACAAGCTGAAACTAAAAGGAACCTTGAATAAGTGGCTCGAGTGCTACGGGGCGGGGGGGGGACAGGTTGGTATTGCCTTTCGCAGCCTTAGTTAAGGCGCAGAGGGAGAGAGAGAGAGGAGTGTCAGTAATGAGTTTCGCCGCTGTTCTTATCCTCTACGATTGTAAAACGTTTGATAGCGGAGCCCCAGATCAAATCCGTGGCAGAGAGTCGGGAGATTTTTCTGTCTTCGCTCCCATGACCTCTGGTAGACAGAGTTGGGGAGATCCATTATCCAAGTTGCGGCTTGCCGTTATGGAGGTGGAAAGTAAAGTTTCTTCTCTCAAAGTATAGCTACGTAAGGTAGCTGGTGGTGGCGGAGTCGCAGAGGTGTGCGTGCGAAAGCGATGACGATAGAAAATACGGAAATCCGTTTACTGCGTTTGGTGGAAGACATTGAGGGGGGGGGGTATATCCAGCAATGGATAAATATCGCTGATGATGATGTAAAAAAGTCCTTTTTGGGATATTTTTTTATTTTCAGATGATGGTGACAAATCTAACGATGTCTTGACAGAAAAAGAAAGTGTCGCAGAAACAGAAACATTTAATCTGAAAAATTTCGAAGAAAATTCTTCCGATATAGATGATATCGAAGAGAAAATAGCCAAAAAACAAGTAATTGGAGAAACAAGCCTGGTACGTTCTCGTAGACCGATCCGGAAAAGGACAAGACCTAAAAATGAAGATTTTGTGTACGATTTATCGAAATTGCTTAAAAAAGAAGCACAAGGTTATAGGGATTCTCAGTCAGCAACAAATGCAAAATCTTATCTAAGTAAAAAGAAAACACAGTTAGACAATCAAAACACATACGAAATCGCAAATAAAGAATGTATTGGTGCACTTGTCATTTTATCCAAAAAAGCGGTCCAAAATTCGACAGCTCTTATGAAGATTTCAAGTTTTACTTTAAATATTGCCCAAAAGGAACAGCGTCCTGTGAATGTTTTTGTTCGTCCTATGTTACCAAAAGTTTCAAGAAATGACAAGACATCGCCTAAAAAAGATTCCGTTGATGTAGACTCAAGGGAAGTTGTGACGAATAAAGAACAATTAGAAACTAGACATAGCCCAGTTAAAGATAAAAAAGGAGATAAAATACTACTAGATGAATCTAATAAATCAAAATTAGATGAACCAAATTTACCTCCGAAAGAAGACAAAAATGTTGAAAATAACTTAATAGACAATGAAACCAATAAACAGAAAGCAGTCGGTACTGGATGTGAAACTGCCAAATCGAACCTTAATATCTCTTCGATAGTTCCTATTAAATTAAGGCCAAATTTAGACACGGTTATAAATAAAAACATACCTAAAGCGGGGATGAAAACGAAAATTCTCGTCATAAAACCCATAAACAGAAACAAAGATGGCACGCAGAAAATGACGACGCCATTGAAATTTCAGACTATCAAATTAAAAGATCCAAGTAAATCTCACTCTTCAAAAGAAGAGAAGTCAAGTGATCAGGTGCTTGTTGTGCAGGTACCTAAAGTAGATTGCGCTGTACCACGTCCGTCACAATCATTGATCATAACAGAAAATGTTGAAATTGTTGATAATATAAATAATGAGGTAAACATAGATGAAAAAGATAAGAAAACAAGTGAAGAAAAGGAAGTAAGTTCTTCTGAGTGTGAACAATCAAACAATATTACCGAAAATAGTGCAAATAAATTAGTGTCTCAGAATTTAGAGTTGACTATTGTTAACAAGAAAACATCTACTACTGAAGACAGTGCTGTAAATTCTGCTGTTGAATGAATCGTGTTCGATTATGTAGCTTTTTTAATGCAACGTGGTAATTTTTATTTAATAATTTTGTTATAATGTACAGCTTGTCCCTACTGTATAGATAGGTAGGTAGATAAATAATAAAATTAATAAGCATGTACAGTAAATGTGTTTGATTATAATCACTATGTTTATAATGCGTATATCATGTCTTCTATTTTAGGGAAAAAAAACATTGTTATTGTTTTTTTTTCTGGGTCCAAAATAATTCTCTGACAAAAAGGTCAAGATATTAATTAATTATTATTATTCTCACTATTGTTATTAATAAATTCAATGAATATGATTATCTATTGTCTTTATTTTTAATCAATTAAAACGTTTGTAAAAATTTCTCGACATCATTAAAATACAACAGGCAGGGATAGAATTTATATTTTAGCCGGGTAAGGAATTTGGCGGAAGGTGCCTGCCAATTGGCAATAATGAAATCACCTCGTGTTTGGCGTCCAAGATGGACTCGCTTAATAGGCAATATGAGATCCGATCTTTAAAGCAAGCAACCAACAGACTTTTTCAGTCGCCATCTACGGTCGGCAGTATTTACCCATGTTCTATTCTTAATAGCCCGAGACTAAAGGACAGAACTGTTGCCACCAATAAGTAAACCTCACACATATTGGTTGACACCACGTTTTCATAATTATATAAAAAAATGATGTATATGTGTTATTGTACAACTGTAAATGTTGCATGATACTGTAAACGGCAAACAGTTTACATATGTAAATTGAATGAGACACGGCTGTGAAATAAGGCTGATATGCACGTCCCCAGCCTAATAACACATGGCAGTACCGTAGAAAAAGAGCAATATTAGAAAGCAAGACATTTTGAATATTGCAGGATACTAAAGTGGAAAATCTTTCTGGAAGAATAAATTAATAAAGCAATTTGTAGTATATAAAAACCCATGTTTTATTATCAAAAGCGGTTCTTCGTACATACAGAACCGATGAGTGTACGATATATCAATATTTTGTACTTGGTCCATTCCGTATTATTATCATATCTTTCATATTTCACTATTCTAAATGTTAAATTTCGTTCAAAATTTTTTGATAACATTTAATAAGTACACGATTTAACTCAAGGGATCATAAAAATTAGAGCAATAATTAATTCACTTGCATTAGAGCACTGAATATCAGTTACGAGATGGTTGACAGTTACACTATTCTAAGAAGACTGATAACGGCAATGAACCTTATAGCGTTTTGTCGCAACCGACCCTTTTTATTGTTCTTGCTATTTTTATCAGCGTAGAGCAGAAGTCAGCTAAAACAATATGCAGTTGACATCACCGAAAAGAGATTTCTTATGATTTACGTAAAGTTAAAGGTTAGCGATGTTCTGGACACCAAAAAATAAATTTGCCGTCGTATTTCTTTTCCTGGCATTTTTAGTCCGATAGTGTATAAAAGATTTATTAATATTTATATTAGTAATAAGTAATAAAAGATTGCCTAAGCAGTTGATGTATTTTTTGATTTAGTATTAAAGATGCTCTATGTACATATGTTTTTTTTACTTTATGTGGGTGTAATCGATACGGCAAGCATTTGACCATATTTATTATTAGTCATTTAATAGCTAATCATGAAGTATTATGTAATATTATAGATCCAGACCTTTATTATTGCTCCCAGTCAAAAGTTTACATTAAATAAAACTATCACAAGTTTTCAGAACCTAAAGACTATGCATGTGAAAAATTCATATTACATAAGTACTTATATAATATGAATTGATTGATGTAAAATCTTTTTTGTATTATTAACCAACCAAATTTAATAGGTGTTTTAAACAGTTAAAATTCTATATTGATTTACTTTTCTATTTGCTTATATAAATTAATCAATATTAGTTATATTGTAAAAGGGACAACATGAAATTTTTGTTGTGTTATAAAAATATTAAAAACTAAAACCATTCCTGAACAGACAGAACATGAATAAAACAATGTTGAGATAAACTAAATTTAATAAGAAATAATGTTACATTCTCATTGATTCACATTTGCGACATTTAAGCATTCTTTGCTAGAGTATCAGCTTTAGCTACAACTTCTTCAATTGGCCCAACCATATAAAATGCAACTTCAGGCAGATGATCATACTCTCCCTGCAAAATCTTGGAGAATCCCTTAATGGTCTCCTCAAGAGGTACAAGTTTACCAGCATGTCCAGTGAATACTTCAGCTACCTGGAAAGGCTGAGATAGGAATCTTTGAATCTTACGAGCACGAGCGACTGTGAGCTTGTCTTCTTCAGATAATTCATCCATACCCAAAATAGCAATGATATCCTGCAGAGACTTGTAATCTTGAAGAATCTTCTGAACTCCACGAGCTACATTGTAATGCTCAGCACCGATGATGTTAGGGTCCATGATACGGGAGGTGGAATCGAGAGGATCCACAGCTGGGTAGATACCAAGCTCAGCAATAGCTCGAGATAGTACAGTGGTAGCATCCAAGTGAGCAAATGTAGTGGCAGGAGCAGGATCTGTCAAATCATCAGCTGGCACATAGATAGCCTGCACTGAAGTGATAGAGCCTTTCTTTGTGGTGGTAATACGTTCCTGCATAGTACCCATGTCAGTTGCCAAAGTAGGCTGATAACCCACAGCAGATGGAATACGACCCAACAGAGCGGATACCTCAGAACCAGCTTGAGTGAAACGGAAAATGTTGTCAATAAACAGCAGCACATCTTGACCTTCTTGATCACGGAAATACTCAGCCACAGTTAATCCAGTCAAGGCAACACGGGCACGAGCACCAGGGGGCTCATTCATTTGACCATATACAAGAGCTACTTTTGATGTTTTGTCTTTAAGAGAAATCACTCCAGACTCAATCATTTCATGGTACAAGTCATTACCTTCACGGGTACGTTCACCTACTCCAGCAAATACTGAGTAGCCACCGTGAGCTTTGGCAACATTGTTAATCAGCTCCATAATGAGTACAGTCTTACCAACTCCAGCACCACCAAACAAACCGATCTTTCCACCCTTAGCATAAGGAGCTAAAAGATCTACCACCTTGATACCAGTTACCAGAATCTCCTGCTGCACAGACATGTCGACGAACTCGGGAGCTTCAGCGTGGATAGCTGCAGTCTTGTCAGTGGGAATGGGACCGCGTTCGTCAATGGGCTCTCCAATTACATTGATGATACGGCCGAGAGTTTCAGCTCCCACTGGGATACGAATAGGTGATCCAGAATCCAGAACAGGTTGTCCGCGCACTAGACCCTCTGTACCGTCCATGGCAATCGTACGCACAGTGTTTTCGCCCAAGTGCTGCGCAACTTCCAGTACCAGTCTGGGAGAGCGATTCTGTACCTCGAGGGCATTGAGAATTGGTGGAAGGTTATCTTCAAATTGAACATCTACTACGGCACCGATTACAGCAACAACCTTACCTTGCCCTTTACCTGCAGCGTAATTTCTTTTACTTCCAATTGATATTGCTGCAATTTTACTGCATTCCGAAAGGGTTTTTTCGGCTACCGTTTTAACGGCTATTAAGCCACTACCAACCCTGCTTACAGCCCCCAACATTTTTAATAATCGTAGCACTTGGGCGAAGAGTAACTTAAATTATGTAATAACCTAAAACGATAACTGTACGTAGATAACTTATAGAATGTCTTTTACGTCTATTGCTAACATGATATCGACGTTTTACGTATTGCGGTCAAAGTATTCTTGCTATCTCAAAGATAGAAATTTAATTTAACTAGAACTTCGTTAGATTTTTTTATAAAAATATATTTTCATTTATTATTTGTATGGATTATTAGAAGTTTAAAATATACAGTTATTTTTTACTTTTAGAAAACTAAATAATGGTATATTGTGGTATCATTTAAACAATTAAATTAACATCATTGTGCGATATTACACGATTGGCATCGCAAAATAAATAATAATACATTATTTACTGTAATTACAGTGGTCATTTTAATTATTGGTAAATTTTCTATAATCTATAACAAATGTGTCAAAAACAAATGTGGTTGTGGTATCAAATTTGTTACAAAAGTAGTCGACTGATTTTTATCAATGGGCTGAAATACTAGGCCGGAAAATAGCGTGTCTTTCACACGCTTTATACTCTAGTTAAAAAAATTATACAAAATTGTAGTTGTTAAGTTTTAAATTTCACATAACAAGAGTCGCAGACATTAGTTGTTAATATTAGTATTTATGGTGAATTTTTTGAAATCTATTTCAGTACACTACTCTCTACATAGTAGAATTTGCAGGATACTAGAAATCTTGGCTATATTCAAATGTTTATTATTGTTGATAGAAGTTACTACTAATTTAATAAAGCATAATTTATTATAAATACAAAATACTAAGTTTTAATTGTAACAAAAATGATTGGAATTCGAGTATTGCCCAAAGTAAGTAAAGGTGTGTTGGTTTATCATTTTACTATATTCCACTTGAATCAACAGAATATTACTTACAGATTTTTCGACATCAATGGTTTGTACCATGTCTTCATTATGCAAGACCAATTATTTTGTATGACAAAATTATAAATTCAAAACAACACAGTTCATTTGCTGTAGAAGATAGTTATATCAAAAAATTTATGAATGCTGTTGGTTGGATGGATCAATCAAGAACGGTAAAATATTAAATAACATTTTCTCATATTACTTACACCCCACTATTGATATACACTTGAGTTGAGAACCTATAGCTGTGAGAAGACAGAATATATAATGTTATTTAAATTTCAATGTGATATATTTACTGGAAAATGTATGCAGAATGATATACAATTTTAGAGTTCTAGCTGTAATATTAATAGAATTGTGAAATAAAACCAAAGTAGATTTATAATGATAAAGCTCCTACTTTGGTTATGTTTAACAATTTTGGTAACAGAGATTGTTACTATGCCACCTGTTAACTGTTCAACTTGTTTTACTTATTTAATTAATGCTTTATTTACATAAAATAACAAAAATGGAACTGAAACAATATTAGAATATTAACTGCTAGAAATAATATTAGTAATAGGTGGACCGGAAAGTAATGTCGTTTCTGCGCATGCCAATACTTGATTGTCATTTGTCAGCTCATTGTTTTGTTCAGAGGCGTACCAAAGACATTGTGAGGTTATAGTGATTTCTTTACTTATAGACAATTGAATTACAATTTTTTTTTGTAATTTTGGGTAAAATGGCCAGCCAAATACCAGAAGAGGTACACATCCGGCATTGCATGCTCTTTGAGTTTCGCAAGGGAAATAACGCAACAGTTGCTACCAAAAACATTTGCGATGTTTATCCAAATGCACTGGACATTCGTAAATGCCAAAGGTGGTTTTCCAAGTTCAAATCGGGTAATTTTGATCTTTCCGACTCGTATCGATCAGGAAGACCATCAGCGTTAGACAACGACGTGTTAAGGGCGGAAGTGGAAGCAAATCCGTGTCAGACGATCGAGGAATTGTCAAACAGTCTCAACAAACCTTGGTCGACCATCCAAGAACATTTGAAGCAGATTGGAAAAGTAAGCAGAGCAGGTGTTTGGGTCCCGCATAATCTGTCCGAACAGAATAAGGCTAACCGATCAATCACATGCAACTTATTGCTTCAACGACACAACACAGAAGCGTTTTTTGATCGCTTGATCACAGGAGATGAGAAATGGGTCCTGTATGATAACCCAAAACGCAAAAGGCAGTGGCTCTCTCCAAATGAAATCCCTCGGAGTACTGCTAAGCCAGGTTTACACCCCAAAAAAGCGCTTTTGTGTGTTTGGTGGAGTATTCGCGGCATTGTTCATTTTGAATTACTGAAACCTGGAGAAACTGTTACTGCAGACCTCTACAGCGAACAATTGCAGCGAGTCAATCAATCTTTAATTGAAAAGTGGCCAGCGATTGTCAACCGAAAAGGCGTCATTCTCCAACATGACAATGCAAGACCGCACTGCGCAAGGCGAACTCTAGAAAAAATTAATGAATTGGGGTGGGAGGTGCTGCCTCATACACCATATTCGCCCGATGTTGCACCATCGGATTTACACTTATTCCGAGCGCTGCAACACTTTTTAAGTGGCAAAACATTTGCAAATTTGGATGATATCCAAAATGCCATCTCTAGATATTTTGCCGAAAAACCAATTAATTTTTATCGATCAGGGATTGAAAATTTACTCACTAGATGGCAAAAGGTTATTGACAATGATGGGGAATACATCATTGATTAAAAATAAAGACTCGTTAAAAATGTATGTGTTTGTATTTAGCGTAAGAAAACGACATTACTTTCCGGTCCCCCTAATATAATACACATAAAAGTATATAAAAATTAAATGAAGTATATATATGACACAAAATATTGCTTATTTGTATACCTACATATTCATAAGTCCAATAGAGAGTAATTGTAAACATAGTGTTAGTCTATGAACATCTCAAAAACATTTCATTGTTGATTTTTGTGTTGTTAATAAGCCTTAAACTAATGTTGTTTTTTTACTGCAAACAGTCACACAATATCACTCACTAAATATAAATTTTAGCGTTTGAAACTCACTGGATACTTTCTTTATGAATCAATACCAGAAAAAGTAGCATATAATGAATGGTTTGAAAAACTGGAATTACCAGATACTTTTACATCATGGTTTACAATCACAGAACTTCATGTGTGGTTAATATCAGTCAGATATATGGCTGAAGATATTAATTCAAATGCAAATGAACAAAAAAAGTACATAAAAGGAGAAGGTCATTTTGTAAGGAATTGCCTCATTGAGGCTTTATGGGCAGATGTTGGTAACCGGATTAAACTTTTAGAGGTAAGTTAATTTCTCAATATTTTCATTTTTAAGTGATGTAGAAACATACTAGATAATTATAAATTAGTCACCATGTAATAATCATAATTTTACCATAACCTTTTGATATATACTCAAAGTAATTGACTTTAATTAAAATCTTATATGTTTTACTTGCATTTCCAGGGTGCAAATCCTGCAATAGCTAGGAAACAAGTAAGTGAATTATCAGAACAGTTCCAAGCAGCGCTGGTGGCTTATGATGAAGGTTTAAGTGAGGATCGAATAATGGCTTCAGCAATATGGAGGAGATTCTACTGTCTTTCCAATGATGTGAAAGCTGAGAATGTTGAGAGTATTGTTCATTTCATTCGACATCAGGTACTTATTTTTTAATGTATTAGAGACTAATACATGTCTTTAATTTACTTTGGTGTTTAATAAAAGTAAGGCTATGGATGGGTAAGAATGCTCACTTACAGTACTCTTGCTTTTATATGGTGATAGGGGGAACTGAGCAATACTGTTATGGTAGCATATTTGAAACATGAGAGTTGAGCGTACCAATTGGCATTGAAAAATTCCAAAACATGTGGCCCCAGAAGCAAACCAAGGACCTCTGTGTTTAAAGCAAGTATTGGGCCACTGCACCACACACATAGTCACAAAGACTGGGTGAAAGACTAAGTTTTAGAAAATTATAGTTAAATGCATTACAGTAGTGATAACTTTCTTGATGTTGAGCAATGATACACAACTTATTTATAAATTCAATTAATATAAAAAACTTTTTTGGAACATTGAATGAGTTTTAAGGTAATGTAACCTAATGTTGTTGAGATAAAATATCATTTGTCCTTAAAAATTCTTTGATATTTTTTTATACTTCTATAGAACTAAATGAAATCGTAGTGACTGTTTAAAATGTGTTAAAATTTTAACATTTTATTTAACCGGTTTTATTTTATCGTATCTGATACTTAATGCCAAGAAGAAATTTTTTAAATTATTTGTTTATTAGTCTGTCTCTTCTGCATAATCTTCCAAATCGATGGATGCGGGGCAGCGCGCGATTAATCGGAGATCTTTGGAGAAGGCCTCTGTGCAGCAGTCAGCTACTAACCTGCATTTCGATGAATCTTTGAAAGTGCTAGAACGATATCACCGGACTTTCACTATCAGTTAGATTAATTCAGCTGAATTGAAAATTGAATGCAATAATATGTATTTAGAGAACATAATTTTGAATAATATTTATTGACAAATTTGTTTATGGTCATGAGGTTTAGTACCCCTGTGGGCAATTATTTTTATTATTTCTATACCTAGTAGTTAAAAAAGACGTGTTCACGGGTCCGAGTTGATTTTACTATGGGCGACCCTTATTTGCACCATGCGCTTATTTTGATTCCTACGCAAGATCAAAAACGTACTATTTCATACGATATAATAAGTTTTAAACAGTTATTTTCATTTTCAGATATCGGAACTCGATAAAATTCCTAGCAAAGATCTTAGATGGAAACCTGGTTTAACTTGGTTAAGTATAAACAATTACTAGTTAGCCAAAAGGTTTAAAAAAAATCGTAAATACCATTGTAGACATCAAAAATAATTGTTATTTATTGTTTTATTTTTTAAAGAAAATAAATGAATCAAATGCCTTTGTTTAAATAAAATGCACTACGAAGTTGATCACATTTTTCCCTTTGCCATAAAACGGTTACTACGGTCCTACAAAGATAATCCAACTTGCATTCATCGTTGCAATATGGCCATCTTCGATCGCTCAGTTTTGAAAAGTAAGCTGAATATAAATCGAGTAAACCATTATTGGTGGTAACCATTTGGTTAACTAAATCGTCCATAGATTTGGGACTCAAATCGGTGATACCAAAACTATTGCTGAAATTGTACAACTGAAACCAATGCGGTGGACGGTTCGGCGTCAGATTTGCTTCAGTTAGATTATAAATATAATTCGATATACTTTTCGGTTCCTGAAAATGAAATAAAAAATTATTATATGTTCGTACATTCCATAATAATTTATTAGTCTGCCTCTGTATGGTAGTTGCAAAGGACTTGCCTAACAGGGAGATCCCTGGTTCGATTCCGTAGCTACATATTTTGGAGATTGATTGGTGGCAGAGTTTTAGTTAGCTACAACATTACATATTTTAAATCGGTTAAAAGAAAGGGAACATGTATTCAAATCTGTTAAGAACTCAAGATCATCGGTAGCATTTGGAAAAATAAACGAGTTATAATATCTGAAGAATCATAAAAAACGCGGGGGAACTGATTCAGTCTTAACTGTACGATTCAAAAAGTCAGGTTGCTCGAAAGGCAGTATTAAGTTATTTAGGTAAAATACACACATAAGTAGACGTATTGAATTTAACTATTTTATAATTCAAGTTGTAATTTGTATAGGCTGTAGCGCTGCCCGCTCCCCACGCTACATTAATGGGTTTTGCAGGTTCTGTGAGGCTATAGAATATCTTAAATTCATCTGCGTGCACATGTCCATTAAATTCTGCGGCAATTGTCGACGAAAATCTGTAATTGTAATAAAAGTCGTGTCATAAAAACAATAAAATTGCTTCCATCTATTCAAAAATTTTAGCAAATATGTCACCTATTTGTTAATACACTTGCCCAAAACATTGTGGTGTTAATTACAAACTTTAAACTTAATTAATGTTTGCCTTATGAGATAAAATGTAACTCTCGTCACCCCCGTATTAGATAAAGACCCCTTTAAACTTGAACTGCAATATTCACATATTATTGTGAAGTTACAAAAATAGGCGCTGCGGTGGTGGGATTTAAACGATTTTGGGCAAGAGAGATCATTGAGATGTATTTAGAATACATAACCTATTACTAAAGCGTTCTTTGGTTGGTTTAGATAAAATAATATCAAATGATGAAACGTGATTACGGTTTATCAACATTTCATCATTTGATCATGCGCTGTTGATGTGACAGAGATGTAAATAATTACAGTTTTAACACTGGCATAGTGTTAAAAAGATGATGAATGCAAAAAACACGGAGCGATATAATACGCATATGACATTATTGATTAAAAAAACGGCTAAATGTTTGGTTTAGTATAAACGTACTTATATATCAATAATAAAAACTCATAATAAACTATATGTTAGGTACCACATATTTACATTGACTAACCTATTAACAATTCGGTTGTATTCTCTTGTCCACACATATGTTAAATCGTGCACTCCGGGAGGTATATGAGTCAAAATGTGAACCTTTTCACCAGCTAATTCGGCTTTACGTAATTCATCAACGAGCCAATCTAGGTGCCGTTTTGGTTCTAACGGATCATATACTAACCACCTATAATTATTAAAAAATTACTTGTAATATAATGACGATAATATGAAAGAATGATATAAATTTCAATGGACATAATAACATGAGGTAGCTCGCTGGCCTAATGGTTAGAGCGTGCGGCTTTTAATCCGAAGGTCGCGGGTTCGAACCTCGGCATGTACCAATGACTTAATATTTAAGTTATGTACATTTGTAGACTTTAGTTACAACAGCGAGATACAAACGGTGAAGGAAAACATCGTGAGGAAACCTGCACATGACTTAGAATTTATTCTAAGGTATGTGTGAAGTCACCAATCCGCATTGGGCCAGCGTGGTGACTATGGCCCAATCGCCCTCATATTGAGGGTAGGCCTGTGCCCCAGCAGTGGGGACGTAAATGGGCTGCTATTATTATTATTATTATATTATAATAACACATTTTTTTGATTGGAAGAAATGATGAGACAAACAGGAAGTTCATCTGATGGTAAGTGGTACGTCCACCCTGAATTATTAACTAATACAATGTGGTGCTATATAGAATTATCAATGTTGCACTAAATTGTGCTTGGTCGCCCAGCGACAGGATGTTATTTCTCTATAATATTAACATAATGGCGGTAAATATTGACACTGACGAGCCTTCCTAAATAGCCACCGGCAATAGAAACCCGTAAAAATTATGGCCTATTTGTTAAATAGAACCTTGTTGAGGAATAAGCAATTATTTACAATATTTATGTGACTAAGATTATTGATGTAAAATATATCATATATTAAGAGGTTTTTGTTTATTTAAGGAATTACGGTTAGACATTCGAATATTTTCTCTTACCAATTGTATTTATAAGCAGTGTTGGTATTAAGTGATATTACTCTTAAACCTGGTCTCACTACTCTTGAGAAATCTCCTCGTATTCTCAACGACCTTTTAGCCTCGTCTGTTAAATAATAATCCCACTTTTGTGCTAATGCTTCGTATAACCAAGTGGTGTTTAACTTTGGGCCTGTGACCGAAGGCGGAGCAAATCTATAATAAAAAGAAATTACTGTAATCATTCCACGGAATCAATTTATAATCTCTAAATTTGATGTTGACGTCACAATAATGCGTCTTTGGTTTGTATCTTTCATACATACACATTTCTTTACAATAATTTTATATTTGATATATGTACTCGCCAAATTCGTTTTTATTATAACAGTTACGATAATGAAAGAAAAAAAAAAGTTATGTTTCTTCTTTACTTATTTTAACAGATTTTGAAATTCGGACTATTGAGAAGGTAAGAGAATACACATGTAGGATATTAAATACAAAATAATATAAAAGACCCATCAGCATCGATCGGGATTCATGAATTTTTTTAAATTGGAAATGATCTACATAGAATAGCTGTATATGAATTATATTAAAGTTCAGTTACAAATTCAAAATCTTTATAAAATAATTTAACTTTGCTTTAAGAAATTTACTTCACTTGTAACTTTTTGGTTTTAAAGTTCTATGTTATATTATATATGCAAATGAAAAGTTTTTAAATTCTACTAACTGATTTGTTGGCTGTGACTCATGGTTACCGATGGCAGGCACTATTGTAACGTTCTCACCGAAGGTTTTTCTCATTTTTTCGATTAGATACAAGTGTATTTCATTAATCTTTGTATAAGAAGTTTCCCAGACGCCATGATCTATGGTGTCCCCTATGTAGTAAACTACATCTAACTGTAAAAGTATTATTAGGTAATTATCGTCATATCATGTACATTTTATAAATAAAGAAGCAAATCAAACTTTATTGTTTCACTCACTTTATGGGCAGATGCAATTCTTTCGATAAGGTCGTCAAATGCCCATCTCGGAGTATCGCAGTTTCTGTAATCTCCCCAATATCCTGCCGGTTCTGTATTTTTCGGTATTTTAACTTTACGACTCTTCTCACGCATTTCTCTAATTTTTGTAACATAATTTAAACTAAGAAGAATGTTATCACCGACAGTGATTACGCTCCTGTCGATATCTGGGATATCTGCATATTGGTATGTGTCTACTAAACTAGGCTTTTGATCTTTTCTACAACAGGTCGGCTCATCACAGTTTGCCACTCCATATGCTTCATAAAGCGGATCAATATGTGCGTCTGTTAAAACAGCTACAGTAAGGGGACTGTCATTGGTATACGGAAACTAAAATAAAAATATATACAAAAATAAACAAAATGAAAATTCACACTACTTTAAAAATAAACAGCGAGTATTTAAATTTTAATATCAAAATTAAAGAATCCCTTCATTGATATGAAACTTACTTCTTTGGATGATAGTTTGTCTGGTAAATCAACTTGCCACTCGAATCTTGAATCATTGTAAGAACAAAAGTTTATATTATCGGCGCGTTGCAAGAAGAGACCACAGAAATTTCTCGGGGTTGCTTCTGGAGTATTTCTCACAATATAATTAATGATGTGCTGTAAAGAATAACTAAAATTAGTTACAAAATAAAAAATATATATATTTTAATAGTCACCGTATAACATTAAAATTGTGATAGCGTATTCATGTATAAAGCATAAATTTAATTAAACTGAATGTAAATTATATACTTGCCAGATTCAAAGATACAGCTCCCTTGCAAACATTATAGCTCTCTATACCAAGTATATAGCATATATTCACTAAAGCTGCAGTCAGTTTATCGTCGGTTGCACCGTCTTTCACCAAATCGAAAAGTGCAGAAAAAGCACTGCGGCATATTAAACAATCGAGACTCTGTACAAAAAATTATATAGATATTTAAATAAAATAAAAACTTAGGGATAAAATTATGACCTAAATACAACAGTGGTCCTAACCAAGCGTTTTTAAAACTTTTAAAAAAAATTAAAACATTGACACTAAAAATTCTATATAATAACATGTTCCCCGCCCGTTGTGCTGGTTGAAACCCCCTCGCCGCTCTCTTTGGTGGGAGGAATTGTAAAATCTCTTAGCTGACCTATACTCGGTAAAGGGAATATTTCTACTAAAATTCAAGTCTCTCTTGAGACTACGATTCCAGTGATATCATGATGCGTCTCTACGTACTCGTTGGTGGTTCTTTAATACATACATAGATAAAATGAGGTAATTTAAAGTACATTCAACCGAAAGTTACATACTGGTATGCGGAATACTACCATTAGTTAAACCATATTTTTGTATATAAAATATAACAAACCACTGAGGAAATACGTAGAAACTTGTGATCGCAATTTCTAAACAATGTTTTTGAAGTGGCGTTGAAGCAACACATTACGCAAGGAAAAAGCAGTGTTAATTATAGCAAACTACAGCTTGTCTAATCACTTGTAAAGAAAACTGAAAAAACACTTGTTAGTTGCGTAAAATTTTATAGTTGGACCCATATTTTTAGCTGCTCTCACGTTTACATCTCCACGAAAGTATAGTAATATTTTGATAATAATGCTTCAAATAAAAGCAGCCGTTCTCATTTCAACAGCGTCTTGCAATCAGGAGTTCTACTATACTACAGTGCGATGAGAAAAAAAAGATTAAATGCACCTTTAATTACAATCAAAGCAAGTATATTTATAACTTTTTTTAATCGTTCCCCCTAGTTTGTTTTATCTAAGGCCCTGTCTTTCTTTGTTCTTTGGTCTCTTTGTTAATATTTATTTTCTATTAATTCCTTATCCCTATCCTTCTTACTTTCCCTTCTTTCTTACATTCTTCCTACCTTTTCTTCTATCACCCTTCATTTTTTCATCTCTCACTCTCCATGCTTTCTCCTTATATCCATCTCTCATAAATGAGGACAACTCGCTCCATCTTGCTAACACATTACAATATTATTATTATAACACTTTCTATATCTCTACTTATCTACTCTGTCTCTATTACTTGTTTCTATTTATCACACTCCCTGTCACCTTCCTACAAAACTATGCATGTGTGCCGACTGTTGTCCTCACTCATCAGAGAGGCGATACTACCAGCGCTTATCTTCTTCCCCTACTCGGTCTCACACATGCAGCGCTCCTTTCCAAATACGGGACAGCAAGCCACATTATGTACCAGGGTCTGGTCCACCGCCAGGTCACAGATGCACGAGGGACTCTCCCTGAGTTTAAACCTATGCAGGTACTCGGAGAATCCCCCGTGCCCCGTGAACATTTGGACCAGAACCGTGTCCAGCTCCACACGACGGAGTAGGCGGTAAGCCGAGGCGGCGTCCGGGAAAAATATCCGCGTTGTTGAAGCCGTCGTGCCTCCCATGTAGCGCCTGTTCCATTCGTCAATCGTATCCAACCGAAGTTGACGCTTGTCGAACGAAACAGGGCACTCCTCGTATTCCGATCTCCTTTTGCTTCTTAGAGCCGCGTCCTTGGCCAGTTGGTCCGCCCTCTCATTCCCCTCCGTCCCCTCATGCGCTTTCAACCAAAACAGCCTTACATCCTTCCCTTTCTCTCTAGCCTCTTTCATGTTTTCCTTCACACGCATCGCAAGAAGATGGAGGGTGTCCGGTTGTGCGACAGTTTGGAGGACGGACGTCGAGTCGCACATTATGGCACACGACTGCGCCGACCCGCCGGCCGCGTACCCTGTTGCTCTCACTAGTGCCAGCAGCCCCGCCTGGTAGACCGTGCAGAAGTTAGCCAGCTTGAGTTTTTTATTTGTTACCTCTACGGCGCCCCGCATTTCGCAGAACACCGCACCCACCTTCTCGTCTATCCGACTGCCGTCTCTGTAAATCTGCAGATCGGCAGCCGCAGTGGGAAGCTGGTTTTCCTCCGCACGATCACTCAGACAGGAGAACTCCACACCAAATTGATTAGACGGGTGTGGTAGTCTCTTGAAGCTGACTGCTACCTCCAGGTCTCCCTCGCCTATTACTTGCAGGGAGTGACCACGCTTTATTTCATATAAAGTGGCTGCTTCCTGGCAAATTTTAATATTACTACTTAATTATTTCTCACCGATCGGACTTCCGACTCATAATCCTCGTTTGATGTCACGTAACTTGGTCTACGGAGAAGTTCAAAAATATCTTGCTGTAATTTATATTCATTACTTGTTAATAACTCGTTCTTCATAAATTTCCAGAATACTTCTTCTACTTGATCTAGAATTTAAACATATTAACAATAATAAACTGTTCGGTGTTAATAGATTACTAAATATAAGTGAATTATTTGAGATTTCACGATTGACAGTGGTTTAATAGTTGTGAATGCAAACATATGAATACAGAATGCAAAATAATCTTTACACCCAGTCGCCACATTTGTACAGGGAAAGGAGATTATTAGTATAACGTTATTGTGCATCGCGCTTTGACTGGATACCACGGCACCGAGTGGAAGGATAGCAATATTGGTATTGCTGTGTTGCTCTTGCCATTACTCTTGGTTAGTTTACATATGAGAATTGTTATCAAAGTAATGGAAACTGGTGAGCCACAGCTGTTAAAAAGCATTTACGTGAACCAGCTGAAAAACATCAAGGTGAATTATAATAAAATTTAGTGTATCTGCTCAACATAGTTCCAGTAGTTAATCAGTTTTCTTCACGAAAAGCAACACATAGAAGCTTCTACTCTTCTTGGTTTTGCCTCAAATTTAATTTTTATACGTTCAAAGCAATTTTAACGGGTTATTAACAATATTTTTTGGACGTCACCTTGTACTCGTTTATCAGTGAATTATATCAATGGATTATAAGAATTCATTGGAATTTAGTTTATCAACAAGTATAAATTTTAGAATTCTAGTTATTATTTTTTATTTGGACAATTATAAATAATGTCTCAAAAATTATGCACTATCAATCTTCTAATTTAATAATTAAAAAAATACCTTACCTTGAGCTATGAGATTATCAGCGAAACTTGTCCCTAGTATCATAAAAAATATAAAAAATAGTTTCATTTTTGCTATCCAGCTAGATCACCGGTATACAATTAATAAAATATTACTCTTTATTAGTGCCTATATTATTGCGTTTAAACACTACACTTACGACTATCATTGAATAAACATCATTGAAATATTAACACAATCTTTATTTGTAATCGTCTACTGCATACACTTCAGTGAATTGAAAAAAAACTATCATTCGATACTTGTATAATCCGTTATCTACTTATCATTATAATACTGAAGATAAGTTGTTAACTATAGAGAAAAAGATTTTATGATTAACACGTGAATTATTTTTTTCTTTCACGCTATACTATCGATAAGGATGTAATTTAAATAGCCTCATAAAACTATGTTATTGGCATTTCAAATTATATTTAATGCAACTTAAGATTATTATGGAGATTACATTTATTAAATAAATTAGTAATAATGAATGCAAGTCTTTCAAAATTATAACTAGAAAGCGTTTTTTTTATTTGTTTAAGCGATAGGACGTGTGGGACTTTTATCTAATGGTAAGTTATACGCCTGGCCATAACAAATTTGGCCATAAAACCTGGCCATAAACATTGTGCTCGTCACCTAAGACATAAGATGTTGATGCCCGTTCGTCACCTAAGACATAAGATGTTGATGCCCGTTAGCAAGTAAGCTACAGCGCGCTTCAAACCGGAGCATAGTAACGTTTTCACAGGACTGTTTGGACGCAGAAATAGGCACTACGGTGGTATCTACCTGCACGGCCATCTTAATACAACAACTGGGACTTGGGACCTATTTTCACAAGGAAAGTTATTCATCCACCGCTTTGGCTATGAAATCTGAAAAAAATTATGAAGAAACGACGATTTCCTTACGCTCCTTTCTTTCACAGCGTGCTAGAGCTTAGTGAGAATCGAAGACCGCATTACCTATAGTAAGATATCACGGCTTCATCTTTCAACTATTTTATTTGTAATAACAAAAACATTGAATTAATTACATGTGAATTGAATTAGATTTTTAGTACGTAGACAAACTCACATTTCGAATCCAAACATACGAAATGTAGTTAATACTGATTTATACGTAATTTGTTGTGCTGAATAAACAAACGATACGAAGTAGGATAAAGCCAAATTGAAGAAAAACAGGAAAACTTATTTCTGATTATGAGTTTTAGTTGTAACTGCGACACAGATATTCTTAACTTAATTTTTATTCAAAGCATTTATAAGTGTAATAAAATTTATTTTCTTTTAAATATTTATTTATGTAAAACTTTTACGTTTTATATTTTAGAACCATAACATAACAATTAAGATTGTATTTCTATCTTAGAACTAGAGGCTTCATACTTCAGTCATTTCAACATCCTCTATGTTCAAATCGTCCAACATTTCGGCGAGCGTGATGCGCGGCAACGTAGGATCGATGTCATCGGTGTCCACTGGTATCTTATTAGCGTCTTTGAAGATATTAATGTTCTGTCTAAAAGCCGGATCTTCTTCCAGATCATCCAAGAAGTCATTGTAGTCCCTAAAAAAAACAACATACAGAGATGTATCTACGTTCATATAAACCTAATAAACGACTCTCCCGGGTGAGCAAGTTTAACCGCCAAGATTTTCAATCTCAACACCACGCGATAAGTCAAGTTTTAGTTTATTCTAGATAAAAAAAAAAAATAAAAGGCCAATTATTCTAAAAAAATTAAACTGACAGACTAAAGGAAAGGCATTATATATAACCTTATATATTAAAGGCATTATATATATAGCCATTATATATATATAAAAAGCCTTACGGTCTAGTGATCACACATCGCACGTCACTGTTCGATGTGTGATCACAGCGTGATTGTTAATCGCGGATATCTAATTCACAAAGCATTTAAAATTCACGCGAGGATTATACTAAAAACAATACTATGCATGCATGATTTTGCAGCGCCATATCTAAAAAGTCTAACACTGTTATGACCTTTGAAACATCAATGGACATATTGGCGAATATTCGTATATTTTATTTGAGTTTTAAATATTAAATTGTTTAACTCTGATACGATTAGACTATTATTGCATTAGTATTTATTATATGAATAAAAACAGCTTTAAATGTCAAACGGAGATATTACTTAAAACACTACATTATTCTAAATCATTAAATTTTTCGTCACGTCTTTGTTTACGCTATTGTCGTTTTGTTTCCAAAACCTACAAACGATTCTAACTAAACCGTAACAATGATGACACTAGAATCTATTTCATCAGAAATTAGCAATTGCAAAATTCTTTTTTTCTTTGTTACAAAGCGTTAAATTGTTTTTGTCGATCACCTATATTGAAACATATCCAATTAAAGAAAAATTGTTTGCGTAAATTACATTCTAAACATGTAATGACTGCAAAATCATTCTTCTCTTTTCTCATCCTCAACTGCCTTCATAAAACACTATTTATAAAAAACTGAATTTAAGGTTATCATCCTGGGTGCAGGTCTACTCCAATGCCTTCCAAAAAATATGGTCCACAGTTTTTCAAAGCTGACTTAATGTTATTTGTCATAAATAGAAGCAATAACAAAAAAATCTTTTTCTAAGTATAATATACATTATTGTATTATTACACTATTAAACCATGTGGTACCTATGTTCTTTTTGATGGGCTGGTCCTGTGTCCCAGCAATGGGAAATTTATATGTGTATATGAAAATATTAACATTGCAGTACTTTAGATGTAAGAAATATTTAATTCAAGGGAATGTGAAATATTTTTATTTTAATATATATATTATTTTTACTTAAAGCAACTTCATCAAATGTTTAAAGTGTAAGGTAGTTTTAGGCTTAATCTATAAGGTCTAATATAAAATAAAAAAAATATATATCATGATCATGCTAGATATGTACTGAAATTAAAAAAGCTCTTCAGTCTAGACTAATCAGATTGTATCAAGACTATAAAATGATTGATGATAATGTTCTTTGTTATTAATTGTTATTATATATAGAAAAATTGTAATGCTAACACATAAAACAATTACAATCTTATCAGCTGATTGAGGTTAAGATACAATGTCAATGGTGTAAAGCCAATTAATGTTATCATCATTATGAGTTAATGTTAGGTATAGGTGAATATGGCTATCTCATGTGCAGTGTAAGAAACTCAATATCATCATCATGAGCAGTCCACCTTAGGACATAGGATTTATTTGGGTAAATTTATTAACTCTTCCTCAGTTATTTTCTTATTGAGCAAAGGCTAACAACACTAAAATTTCAGCTTGGGTTAAGTGCTTACTCACAATATTTTGAATTGATGGAATACAACAGTAATAGCTATCCAGGCAGTTTCTAAACCACCAAACAAACTGCACAATATGTTGCATCATAATTACTTTCTACTCCTTCTCCTCCTTCATATAATTGCTTTTGGTAAAGCAAGGCAATATGAGGAGATCTGTCATGCTCCAAGAACAGCTAACATGGACAGGCAATATCTATTAATCTAACCATGGCTCTGGTTTGATGGATAAATAGATTTGACTCTTCCTAGTTAGAGAAAGTTTGATTCCCATCAGTAGGAACACTAACCGAGCTGTTTATTATTGTTGTTGATATTATATTATAATTCAGACTTACTCATTATTGGAACTGAGCCCATCATGCAAATTGTCCGCCATATGTTTAAGTTTCCAATTCCTCGCGCGTCTCCTAGCAGCCTTTTCACCGTAATATTTCTTCACAAGGAACACATCTGGTATTGAATCCCGGTCAAGCTTTTCAAAGTTGACATCATTAACATTCGTATCACCTAAGTTATATCTGCAAGAAAAATATATAATATTATGAAAACAATATACAAAAAAATGGTTATTGGTATTAAAGATAAGTTTTTTCCCTTATTTGTTTTATTTTTATCAACACTTGAACTCAATTTTATATGAAGTTAAGACAAAAATGTGCTGGCCAAAATATCCTGGTGCTTGTACTTGTATGTGCCCAATTGGAATACAGCAATGTTGTTGAGATGACAGACTTACAATATAAGGGTTATTAATTAGCTAACATGATGGTTTCCAGATAACATGACTACCAATCAATCTAAACAATGTATGAAATAATGAATCAAAAGAGGAAACACTGTTTTGCATAGCAAGCATTTAGCCATTATGCCATAGATGCAATTAAAGGTTTCAAAGATAATCCTGTAAAAGGATTAATGAAGGTTTGTTTGTAAGATAGTCATTTGATTAATCGTATAACAAAATTGAATTATTTATGCAATGTATTATTTAACAGTATTATTTATGTATATGTCTATTATTCAAAACATACCGTGAAGGTAAATATGCACACTAGCACTCCAAATACCATGTTGGTGTTTAAAGCAAATATTAGCATTCAGAAACTTAATATAACAATGAACTCAAACCATATAAATAAGGAATAGTGGTGTCTCTGTAACTGTTATTGCTATGTAACATATGTTGTCAAACAAATAGTTTTAGTTTTTTAATTTTGAAGGATGAAGGATCCTGTAGGAAAGACTTCATGGAACCAGTACTTTATTAATTAAAGAGGCAAGCGATTTCGGTTTTCAGAAACAAGCCCATTTAAACTTTAAACCTAGACTATTTTTTTATTGTAAAATGGTCCTGTCTACAAACACAACATTTTAAAGTATGCAAAATAAAAATTTTACATATTCTTACCCCAAAACGGTGTCACCAGGTTTTAAAATATGGCCCAGGTGAGTTCTTGTGTGTATAGAATTGACATCCAGTCCCAGTTCACTAGATTTGACTACCCATACGTCAGCAATAACATGCTTGTTTGACACCACACCCTGACCAGGGAATGTTTTTTTCTCCTGTAATAGATAAAAAAAAATAGATTTTTCTCTACTGAGGTTTAATAATAATATTATAATAATTTTATAAGCTTTTACTAATGCAATAAAAAAAGGCAAACAAATACTAACTTTCATTTACAATATAGAAAGACCTCACGAGTGATGAAATGAACAGGTTATTTATCTAATGGTAAGCACAGTCATAATGTTGCTATAACTATTTTACGTTATAAACACTTCACCACATTATGCCCCTTTGAGGCCTGTCTCTGTCTATTATAAGATCTAAGTCTATTTACTTCTCTGTAATTTTAATAGCTACTCTAGACAGAGCATTGTAATGTTTGCATGCTCTTTTATAATAACTTTTTTTTAATCAGATAAGAATTGTAATTTCTCCTTCATGATGCATGTTTAAGAATGGATTACTAATACATTTAAAATATAATACAAAAAAACTAATAAATATTGTAAATAAATAAAAAGACTTACATGTTCTTTTAAAATATCAATATCCATTACAGTATATTCAACTAACTGTTTTGGATTACATATTGGAGTGAATGGATGTCTCCAATACACAGTAGAGGAAAGATCACATACTGAAAAAAAATTCATATGATATTTCACAAATTACTTAAAAAAAAATAGTACTTTCAGTAAACAGATAGTCCAAAGCTAGTAAGTTATGTAAATAATAACCATTCAACAATATTATAACTATTTGACAATATCATAAACATACCTTGTCCAGTATTTGGGTCAATTAAATGTATTGTGCTGGTAACCCTAGACACAAGACATATAGGGGAAATTGATCCCAATTGGTGAGTCAACTTTTTAGGTAAACAAACAACACTATCCTTAGACACAGGGACTATTTCAATGCTGTATGTAAATTTGTAATTATAAATGTTGCTATGAATATCATGGGATATTAATTTCTTTGAATGTTGACACTTGATTGGTAGAACTGATTGCACAAAATCTACCATTTTACGAGCATTATTTTCAGTTGCATAAAAGAAATCCAAACCATCTAAAATTAAAATTGTTACAATAATTTCATTTCATTTGTATATATATATATATATAGATATGTATTTATGTGCTAATATTCAGTTCAGGTAATTCCATTTTTTTAAAAACATTTAATGTTTCAGCCTTAAAAAATCCTTTTACCATGCTTCGGTTTAATTCCCAGTGTATTCTCATGTGCTTTATGTTTAAGAATTAACTGTTCCAAATAATAAAATGTTTTCCTATTATTTGCACGTTGCCTCACTTGCACCAGTGCACGCCAATAATCCTGGGCTTCAGACCGATGGCAAGCATCACACATCTGATGCTGGATGACAAACTCTACTATAAATGTCTGTTGGAGAACAGCTCCTCCCATAACTTCACCCTGGACTGTTAATTTTACCTACAAAGTCAATAGATTTGCTAAAGTTAAAATTTTAATAACCAAGAATAAATTTATGAAATCATTTTGTTTTAAATTATTCAGAATCTCTGAATAATTTTGATTGTAAGGGCAATAAATGTATAAAACTTTAAATAATAAATGAATTTATAATAAATTTGTACAAAAGTTTTATCCATGTTCACCAAAAATAAGTTTTCTTTTATTAAATGATTGATACAATAAATACAACTTTTCTTACTTTTATCCTTTTAGAGTGAGGCTCAGTCCATGCGAAGCCTGCATCCACTAATTTTACTCTATTAAGACCTTTCAGCCTTTTTAAACATAAAGCTAATAATTCTCTTGATTCTAAAGCACAAACAAGCCATTCTGCTGGAGGTTGGAGATATCTATAAAAAACATTAGCTATTTAAGTATTACTTGAAAAAATTTCAAAAATTATAACAATTTAATAGCAGTTTCAAATATAAACTACTGTAATAAGAAAATATTACCTTTCGCAACCTCTGCAGAAAAATAACGTCGCTTGTTTAGGAATACCATCTGTGATGTCAACATGAGCTCGTAAACATGCTACACACATATTGGAAGGATTTGCCTCTATAGGAACTGCGCATTGACAGCATAATCTGAAATTATTTCATGAATATTATTCAAAACCCTTTACAATACACGTGATTACTTTGTAACCTCAAAATTATAATACATACATGCGGGTACTATTAGGCGTTGGATCATTTTCTGGTGTTATGTACTCCATTGGTAATTTTGTTAAATAATGAATTAAGAAACTCTCAGTATACGGTAAAACTACCACTTATATTTATTGTGAAATATTTTTACAACACTAGACATTGATAGTGACAATGACATTGACAGAGTTTTAGAAACAGAAACAAATAGGAACATTAAATATTAGTCACATGGATAATTCCTCTTATTCCAAGTGGTACTAGTAACACTCCAAAACAAACATCTAAATGTAATAAAAAAATATAAGTACATAATTTTTTTTTTATATATCACATAAAAAATAGTTTGAAATTAACTTTAATAATGAAATCATTTAAACAATTTGGATAGGATGAGCTTTTTCGTAAATGGTCCTGTACCAAATACAATCCTAATATATAATGTGGAAGATAGAATATCTCTACAAATAGCTTTTACAAAACGAAAGTTTAACGTCCAACTCCATGTTAACCTACTGCAATTACACATGAGAACTTGTACATTTTCGACTAGTTCTATTTCGATACTTAAAACAGGTGTTCGCATTGTAGGACAAATGAAACATCTATTGTATTATGGCATCTTAACATTAGAAGAATTATGTACCAGAGAAAGATTTTCGACTTATGATTTTAATCTCTTACTCTTCACAATACGCAAAACTTTTAACGATTGTAGGTCTCTGCTACCGGAGACCGTCTGGGTAGGTACTACCGCAGCGCTTATTTCTATCGCAACACAGTAGTGTAAACATTAGTCTTCTGGTTTGAAGGGTGTTATAGCTAGTGAAATAACTGGAGTTACAAGACTTTTTGATACATCCTATGTCTCAAAGCAACGAACTTAATGTAGTGCAGTACAAAGGGCTGTGTCGTCGCTTCATTGAATAAAAAAAACTGCTCAAAACTATTATTTCCAAAATTGTATATATCTTCTTTCTATTGTATTATGGCATCTTAACATTAAAAGATTAATGTTTATATTTAATTTCATCATTAACCCTATAACTAGTTTTTAGTAAATATATCATTATTTTTCATCAAATTAATTGAAACAAATAAAATTTCAGTTATTCACTTATTTAATATAACATGTATTACTTTACTTTTCATAAATCCGAAACATAAAAAATAAACCATAGACTAGTCATTTAATAGGAATCTGTGAACGGATGTACTTAAAAAAAAAAGTTCAATTTATTCTGGTTTTGCTCTTACGTAAACTTCTTTAAAAGAAGAAGTGGATCTTTATTGCCACTGTACATTTCGCCGAACGAGTTAAGAAAACGAACATGTTTTCTACCGCTGGAAGAGCAGGCCTTTTGGCTGCAAGAACTGTAGTCGGCAATTCCTTGGCTGAAAAAACACCTTTAGCGGCCGGTGCTTTAGTGAACAAACGGGAATATGCTGTTAAAGCTGCAGGCAAGGGTCAAGGTAAGGTGGTTGCAGTAATTGGAGCCGTAGTGGATGTCCAATTTGAAGATAATCTTCCACCCATTCTAAATGCTCTCGAGGTTCAAAACCGCTCCCCACGTCTCGTGCTGGAAGTGGCCCAACATTTGGGTGAAAATACAGTACGTACCATTGCCATGGATGGTACAGAGGGTCTAGTTCGTGGACAACCTGTTCTAGACTCTGGTTCACCTATACGTATTCCAGTGGGAGCCGAAACTCTCGGTCGTATCATCAATGTAATTGGAGAGCCCATTGACGAACGCGGCCCCATTCCCACTGACAAGACCGCAGCAATCCACGCTGAAGCTCCCGAGTTCGTCGACATGTCTGTGCAGCAGGAGATTCTGGTAACTGGTATCAAAGTGGTAGACCTTCTAGCTCCTTATGCTAAGGGAGGGAAAATCGGTTTGTTTGGTGGCGCTGGAGTTGGTAAGACTGTACTTATTATGGAGCTGATTAACAATGTTGCCAAAGCTCATGGTGGGTACTCCGTGTTTGCTGGAGTAGGTGAACGTACCCGTGAAGGTAATGACTTGTACCATGAAATGATTGAGTCTGGAGTGATTTCTCTTAAAGATAAAACTTCTAAGGTAGCCCTTGTATATGGTCAAATGAATGAGCCCCCTGGTGCTCGTGCCCGTGTTGCTTTGACTGGATTAACTGTGGCTGAGTATTTCCGTGATCAAGAGGGTCAAGATGTGCTGCTGTTTATTGACAACATTTTCCGTTTCACTCAAGCTGGTTCTGAGGTATCCGCTCTGTTGGGTCGTATTCCATCTGCTGTGGGTTATCAGCCTACTTTGGCAACTGACATGGGTACTATGCAGGAACGTATTACCACTACAAAGAAAGGTTCCATCACTTCAGTGCAGGCTATCTATGTGCCAGCTGATGATTTGACAGATCCTGCGCCTGCCACTACATTTGCTCACTTGGATGCTACCACTGTACTATCCCGAGCTATTGCTGAGCTTGGTATCTATCCAGCTGTAGATCCTCTCGATTCCACCTCCCGTATCATGGACCCTAACATCATCGGTGCTGAGCATTACAATGTAGCTCGTGGAGTTCAGAAGATTCTTCAAGATTACAAGTCTCTGCAGGATATCATTGCTATTTTGGGTATGGATGAATTATCTGAAGAAGACAAGCTCACAGTTGCTCGTGCTCGTAAGATTCAGAGATTCCTGTCACAGCCTTTCCAGGTAGCTGAAGTATTCACTGGACATGCTGGCAAACTTGTACCTCTTGAGGAGACCATTAAGGGATTCTCCAAGATCTTGCAAGGAGAGTATGATCATCTGCCTGAAGTTGCATTTTACATGGTTGGACCCATTGAAGAAGTAGTTGCAAAGGCTGAAACTTTAGCCAAAAATGCATAATTGTTCAAAGAAATTGTTGCAATAGAGTTATTAATAACTATGTTTAGGGAAAATCAGTAACTTATAGCAGTGTCCTGCAAACTTTAAAAAGGTTATTATTGAATAATCAAGTTTTGCATGGTTATGTAAAATGTGATTCAGTGTATAATAAATAAAAACTGCCAACATGCAAATGGTGTTTTAATTCTCATGTAAAAACAAAAGGTGAGCTAACTTACATTTAAAATATATTATTTTAAACATACAAAATCTGCAAATAATACACAAATCTAATTTTTATTTACCATTCAGGAATGTCACATTTTAATTAATTCTTAATATCATTTATAATTGGAACACTTCCATCTCCATTAAATGCTGGCACAAATTTGATTTTAAATAAAACTTAAAACCTTTTTTAACAAAAGGTTAAGAGGTTTTATACAAATATCTTAATTTTTGTAGTTGAACTATAATCAAAGAGAAAATTAAATATATTACATTTTTTTTTATATTTTTCGAGTTCAATAGCTTCGAATTACTCCATTCAGCCTATTCATTTCAATCTTTTTCCAATGGTTCTGTGCTGATTTTTTTTATGTTGAGTTTTTATTTGGTTTGACAGTTTTATTGACAATTATAGCGGCTTCATCGGACTCAGGGCTCGCGGATCCGGTATCCGCGAGCTAAACGGTTCTGTGCTGAAACATTCCTAAATTACATTGCAATGGAATCTATGAAATCTTTCAGCTTTTTTGTTTACATCTTCAACGAAACTAAGATAAAGATACAAGATATAACTTCAGAATTTATTCTCGCACAACTTAATTAGGTCTAATTAAATTGTTTACAAATTTTTATTCAACATATAATTTTTCTTACAGGCATTAGAATTAATGAAAAATAAATCGAGTATTCATTTATGCTCACCGTAGTAGTTTACACTGGAAGTGTTTAAGTAGACAAAAGCTATTACTTAAAATTAACCTTTCTTAGGATTTTTTTGTGTAGTTCCCTCTGCGTATGTTGCCTTTACATTTCTAGTCACTTAACATCGAGCTTAATTATATACATTTATTTCAACACTTTCTTCTTTCATTCTTTCTTATCTTTCTTCCCGAAACTTATCTTTCACACTTCATTTCTACTGTCATACACCATCCCATTTACTTCTTTCATACCTCTCACTGAGTGAAGACTCGCCTCGTCGTTTGCGCTGAAACAATTCATGCCATATCATATTATTTATTTCTTTCTTCCTTTTCTTACGTTACTTCTAAAGACCATAACATTTTTATTTAAATCACTGCCTGCAGTAATCTCAAGACAAACCGCTTGCTATGATATCTTTCCGCATTGACGGGCGAATATTTATATTGTTTTGTATCAATATGACTGTAATATTCCACGTAACTACTTATGTATATAGTAGATTGCAAAAAATCATTGGCTATATGGTAACAGATCTATCGCTTTTGAAAACTATTGCAGAGGACCGTGTTCAAATTTAATATATTCTAGGAAACGGTAAGAACAAGATGTTCACCTAATGGACGTTCGCTTGTCTCGTTACCTGTAATTCCATTAGATAAAACTCCTTTCAAATCGAAAGAGTAACGTTCGCACACTATTTGACGCAAGAAACCGGCGTTGCGGTGGTATTTAGACTTTAGTGAACAGCTTCCAACAGTCTACTTCTCTTCAACAGTTACATTAAGGAGTTAAAATAATAATTATAATTTCATATTAATATTGTTTTACAGAAAAATCTGTCCAGTTTGCTAGCCAATGGAATTTAAAAAAAAATCTTAGAAATTTATATCCTGTATTAACTTCTAGAACTTATTGAATTATTATAATATTAAGGGTTATTGATTTAGACAGAAACACGTACATTTCTTAATATTTTTATTGGTTTACAAATTCTTATCGCTTGCCTCCAACACGTGGAGCAGATTTCTGACTTACTTTAGCAGCTTTGGCTTTCGGTGCTGCTTTTGCCTTTGCAGGGGGAGCAGTGGTTTTCTTGGCTGCTTTTGTGGACTTTTTCTGTTCCTTGGCAGCTCTACAAAATATAAATAAAACAATTTTACAAGATTTATATAAAACAAATTTTACCTATAACTTGAAAACAATAAAAATTACATAATACCATATTTTCAAATTAGATTTAATTGAAACTGTCCATTTCAGTACAGTTACAAAGTAATACAATAATATATTGTAATATATTACAAAACAATTATTTATTTTATTTTTACAAATGAAATAGACAAGCAAGAAGTTTGACTGATGGTGATACAAAGACAGATAAAAGTGTACCATGCTGGTCACCGACCGTCACTAATCGGAAAGGCATTTTAAGAAGAAGTCATACACTAACACACAACAACATGATGCTAATTTAGGATGTTATACACAGCACCACATTGTATTCATCACCTTGAGACAAGATGTTAAGCGTCATATTCCCAGTAATCTGATTAGATAAAACCTTGTGCAACCAGGAACATTAATGTTTAAACAGTATTGTTTTGGGGCAGGAATAGAAGCCATGGTAGTACTTATCTCGATGGTCTCTGACAACAAAAGCCTATCACCAGTGAACATTGTAATTATGTCAAGATGTTTTAAATATATCACAGTACTATAATGAAAAAGTAGTATATATTTTATGTAAATTGACAGTTTCATCTTTGAATATTTTCTTTCATCTTATATTTTAAATCTTGTAGATTTTAATAGATAACTAAACAGTGTAAATAACTAAAACATGCTGGAAAATTAAAGTTTCCATACTTGATTGCCTGTTCCCTTTGTGCTTTTCTCACTTCGGGCTTCATGTTACGTTTGGCCATGATATCACTCAGAGAAGCACCTACAATGGCACGCTGGAACTTCTGTGTTCTTCTGGTGCGTTTTTTAGCTTGTTCCTCCTCTTGCCCTTTTTTAAACTTACGCCTATAACAATTATAAATTTACAGATGGTTTATACAATGTTAAAAAAATAAATGTAAATTAAATATATAAAAGCATGATCTTTGCACTAAATACAATAACCTTTTAAATAAATCTAAAAAAAATAGCTAGCGTTAACATCTAATATTGATACTAATATGATTGAACATATTTGTGAAGGTCTAGAAACATCATATAAATATCAAATAGTGTAGTTTTACATTCATTATTCATAAAAGCAAAGATACATACAGACTTTTTGTGTATTTTGTAATGAGAAGTTGAGTTTTCAGTTTATTTATACAATTACAATGCTCTGTGAACTGAAATATCATTAAAAATAAAAGAAACTTTCAATTGTTTGGAAAAATTTAAACAATTTTTTAGAATATACTCATGAGCAGTATTTATATATGTTGATAAAATAAACCTCAATTTAACATAGTAACTCGTTACTGTAATATTTTATATAATAAATGTGTACCTGTACAGAACAGTCCATGTCACTTTTCTTGGATTTCTCCTCATAAGGTGAGCAGCTTCACATTTTGAATTCAAGAATGTAAAGGTCTGAAATCATTAAAGAAAAATAAACACTATCACAAGATAGTAATATAATATAAAGTATATGATTATAAAAGTTAATTTTAGACTGTTCATTGATTTAGCATATTAATTTATCACTATTTATTGGATAGTACTAAAGTCTCATCATTCAAGACTCCATTGCATAATTTACTTGGAAATAGGACTTAATGTGTGACAAATATTTAATAAGATCATTAATATATCAAACCTAAATAATTATACAAAAAGTATACCGATACAACAATTTAATTATAAACAATATCAATTACTCTGAGCATAATTTTTATCTTTTCTATTCTTCTGAATTTAATGTTTGACGTTTATAAAGATGAACTTGTTTAAATTATTCATAGTAAAATAAATGAAAGTTACCTTGCCGTCTACCTTAACCATGGTTTTACCATGGCCTGGGTAAATCTTGTAACCGCTGTAAGCGCAAAGTCCGATCCTGAAAATAAAATACACATCATAAAAAGCTTTCACTTCACTCACAAATATAATTTTAATCACAATATAATTATAAGAGATCAATTTGATTTAAGAAAATATAAAATAATTTCGGTAAACGTACTTCATTTTGACTTGTGTCAAGAAAGAAAGAGTCAGAAAACAGATAACATAAGGAAATCAACGACAAAAAGATTTAAAGTATCAATGTCAAATAAGTCTTAATTGCCAGATAAAAAAAACATGAATTAAATGAAAAGTTATTAAAATATTTTATATTGTAAGTTACTGAAAATAATTGAAGTAAATTTTAATGGAATTGCAAATATATACATATATATATTTATATATATATAATTTTTAGATTATAGTATCAACTAGTATCTAAAAATTATTAAGATAAGAAGCCATACTAAAAATTGGTTAAGAAATATATTGTGATAAATTTCTACATAGTATAGTACAGTTCTGTATAATTTGTAATGGTTCATAAATAAAATAATTCAACTATTGTTTTTTCTACACTTTTTTTTACTACAAAGGCAATATTTGTTATATCTACTTTTTTATTTAATTAACAACAGTTTTAGTGTATCTCAGTTCATCATATTATTTTATATACCGAAAGAATCCTTATAGCTTCTTAGTTCAATAGAAATCGGTGATGTACTTGATTTTAAATAAATTATCGCATTGATTAGTCCTGGACCTGTTTTAAAATACTAACAGTATTTTACATTATATTAGTGTTAAAACAACCACTAATATTTCTGAGTATTATGTATTTAAATAAATATGGATAAATGGTTTGACATATAGGTTGAGGTTGGCGTAGACCAGTATACCAGTTACTTTAATTTAGATAATAAGAAGGCTAGATCAGTCGTTTTCATGTCATTATATATTATATAATTCTTGGCTATTTAAATAATGTTCATATGATAATTCCAAATTCTATTTACAATTTGTTCTTATTAGCGACCAATTTAAAATTTATCGAACGACTCGTTAAATAGGTTCGTAATAATTGTAACTTGGCGTTACAAGAGCTACAACCGACAATAAATAGTAATAATAAAAATGTTTCCCGTGACTAAAGTTTTAACTTTATCAGTTGTATTCTATACTTTATTTTTGCAAAAACTAGGTTAAATTTTTTATTAGTGGTCCCGGGACCAGAGTCTTTTAAGGTAAAAAATGTATAATATCGAACGTATATACTAGTTACTTTCTTACATTAAACATACTGAGTTTTATTCATGTATTAATTTTTTTCACAGTAAAGTACGCATAACTAAACTAAATACTTGATTTTAAAACCTGGTTGTAAAGACGGCTCGTCCCTACATCAACTTTGCTCTAAGAAAAGTAACTTGAAATTTTATATTTTAAGAGTATTATTGCATCAAGACTTCCAATGATTTGCCCAGATTTTTTAGAGTTTCAGGTTGGAAAATTTTTATTGAACGATATTATAAATATATCTACTTTTATGCATTTATTTACTATTGCTATTTTGCATAACCTATGAATCCGCGAGGTTATTGAACCGGTTGCAAAGATGAATTAACTGCATAAAATAATATATTTTTTTAATTAATGAATTTTGTGTCAGGATATTCTTAAAAAGATGCGTGTATTGGATGATAAAATAGTTTACGCACTGAATACTTCTATTCCCACGGAGTCTTTTAAAACCAAAGTAAATGCAACTGAAGCTTGTCAGGAATTGTACCTTCAAATTCAAAAGGGCCACGAAGAAAGAGAAAATGTTATAAAGAATTGCATTGTTGTTACTGCAAATTCCGTCAAGGAATTAAAATCAGCTAAAGAAAATAATCCAGATGATTTTGATATTTTGAAAAATTTGAAAGCTGAACAACGAAAGGTAATTTATTTACTTTAACAGTTTATACTTAAGCTTTTATTAAGTATTAACTATAGCAAACTAAATAAAACGGTAAATGTATTTAGAATTATATACTATTCATACTATTTGAAAAATTGGTTTGAACCTTTTCACTTTTGCATACGAAAACATATATTAATGTTTTTTAATAACGGTATGTTTTATGCTAGTGATATATATCGTAATTCATAAAATTAAAAAAATTATATATTAAACAAGAATTTTAAAATAGGTACATTTATCTCCAAAATATATTTTTAAATATTATAAATATTTCAGTTCCATTTAAAAATAATAAATTTTTTATGTCTCATAAACAATCAAAACTATTTATGTTTGCTTACACAGATTTTTCATGTTCATAAGTTAGAGATCTGTAATCTCTGAAAGACAAATATGTTGTGTACCTTTTTATTTTAGCTATTGTACCACTAATTACATATTTCTTTTTATCATGCAAATCTTATTACTTTGTTAGTTATGTTGTAAGAATATGATTAACTAAAGTCATATTAAAAAGTAAATATATCAAAGAATTATAAAATAAATATGTGTCATTCAATAAAAGATAAAATTTTCATCTAAGCAGAGGAAATCCTGATCATGGCTCATTACTATTACATTATCTCTTGTATATTATCTATTGTATTATCTCTAAAGTGGTAAGAAATGCAACATGTCCACTTAGTGATATGGCAATATGCCATAACAAAAACATGAAAGAGTATTCCCACAGCAAGACAAGCTTAATTGATACCTATATATATGTTCTCTAGTATTTAACCAGCCACTTGTGAAGTGAAAGCTTACCTAAATATGCTATTATTAACATCTCTTTACTACTTTTAGTTGCGTCTGTTACAAACAGAACTCAGTGTAGAAGAAGTGATAAAAGAAAAAACCACAAAACTATTCACAGAGAAATGTAGATCATATTTTAAACCAAATAATTTATGAAAATTGGGATTGGATTTACAGGGTACATGTGAATTTTGTATATAGTTATATAAATAGAAACTAGTTCACTTTTGTGTTTTTTTTGTTTTCAGTTTCAGGACAAAACATGATTATTCTCAATGATGTAATATAATAGATTTTATAAAAAAAAAAACAAGTTAAATAAATAAACTTTTTGTAAGCTTTGTTCTTAATCTAAATTGTTACAATACATTACAATTAACTTAAGCAATGCAATGTTAATAAGGTTAAAAAAACATAATAAACAATTAATTTGTTGTGGGTACAGCTTCATTTTTCTTTTCATAATCCTCACGGTATTTCTTATGCCAATCTAAATTCATTTGATGAACTGATTCTCCCTTTTTAGCAGCTGCTTTTCCTGATAATATAGCACCAAGACTGGCAAGAGCGGTAAGAACCATTAAAACATTCGAAATTTTAATTCTGGCTTCACTTCGGGCCCTATCAATTACCTCCGGACTGTAATAAAAAAGATTTTTACATCAGAGATAAAGTAACAAATCTAACAGGAAAATATGTCAAATATTACGTGTGATGTAAATTGTTTTACATGAACGAAAATCATATTGATAACTTTGATAGATGCAATTTAAACTTACGATACGTATGCTGGAATTTCTTCTTTATTTTTGTATTTTTTTGTCCAAACCAAAATAGTTTTCTGAAAATTTGTAGGCTTGCATCTCCTTAACGAGGAGTGATCCGCTGATGCTATATTTTCTGACGTTGGTTTATTTCCGGAGGCAGGCGTACACATGCCTCGTTTCAATAAGAGCATTTTTGCTCTATTCAAAAACAATTTGCTCATTTTTGAAAAATAATATATTAATCACAAAATAGTCTGTATTAAATTCAGTGTCGTAATAAAATTTTATCACGTTGCTAGGGATGTCCATCACTTCGAATAACCTAATATTTCTGTCGCTAAACAATATTGTTACATAGCTGTAGCAATTTTATTTATTATTGGGATTTGTTGCTTAATTACTTTACAGTTGTATATGTTACAATATGGTTAGATTTAGAACAATTATTTCTGTAATCTTAATGTTATAACGCAAAATTTGAACTTGTAGTCGCTATCGTCCAAAATCTTCGTATTTTTAAAATTTTCTAGATTATATACCCAGAGTTAAGAAAAATTATAACATGATAAATTGTAAAGGAAAACAGGTACCTATGAGATCCGTAATAAATAAAATTATTCTGAATCTTCTTTGCATATATGTACATCCCTACGAGAGTAATTACAGGGTTAAAAAAAAAACTATTTTTGGGTGTAATCGACGGTTGACATAAAAAGACTATATTTGTAATTTATATTATATATTTTTTTATACAAAAAATTTTATAGGAATTAAAAAAATTATAAATTTATAGACTTTAAAGAAATAGTCATCGGTAAAAAGTCTTGATATCTTAGCGAGAATTGTCGTACTTACTATATTTTTAATTGGTATACATTGATAGATTCATGACGTGATCTTTGCTTCGTCTTAAATATAATTGAAAAAGAAGTATATTTGTGATCAACAGTAGATGTTGGATTGATTATTATAATAGTTTCATATATTACGTTAAACGTTCAGTAAGTACATATAATGATTTTAAGTTTAATCCTCATATTTTACAACAAAAATGTTACTATATTCTACAGGCATGTCAACCAAAAACAGTATATAACATCGTATTTTAGTTAAGTTTTTATTACATTTGTTTTATAAAGCTTTGATTTATCCTTCTTTAACGATAATTATATTTTGGATAGATTCTTATTGCAAATTTTTGTTAGGGACAAATGCACGTATAAAAATTTATGCAGTTAATGAAAAAGAATGGAAAATTGACAGCTTTACACTTGTAAAGATTTATGAATTTCTTTTAATCTACTTTAAAACAAAATAGAAATAACCAATAGAAAACTTTAGTTTGTAACGTTTAAAATTCCATAATTACATTTTAAAATATGTAAAACACTACAGAACTATTTATACTTTTTTTTAAAAAATGTATTTCGAAATCTGGTTGTCATTAGATATAACTATTAACTTTTTAGTAAAGAGAATTTTTAAAACAAAGTTCATAAAGAAAACATTGTCACATAGTTGACTCTATTAAATGTTGCATAATTTGTACTATATATCATAACTGTAATCAAGCCCAAGGCTATTTCATAAATTTTCTTTTCATTCGTTTTTTAAAGTTCACACTTGAATGATAAAAATATCTTGTGATTTTAAATGTTTAAATAATTCAATTTTAATTCTTCATTAAGCAACCTTTTAAAACTATTTTAATTTTCAGGTGCATTTTTTAAGTTTTCTTCATGTAGTGCCCCATAAAATAAATCACAGATTATGTAACTGTTTCTTTACGTAGCAGTAACCATTTAGAATTGTTACGTATATTAAATATAGTGAATACAGAATGAATAATGTTTGATCAAGTGTGTCTTTATATCATTACTTAACTCTTTAATTCAGTTAAAGATTAGATGGTTGGGCCCCTTTTAAGTATTTGCAAATCATATGTTTATTGAATGTGCCATAGATGATATAGTAATGGATAATTATATATATGTGGGAATATATCATAAATGTTTAAACAGAGATGTAGAAAGTGTGTGAGAAGGAATAGTCATTATAAACGGACATAAAATGTGTAAAGAAAGATGATTGTAATGAAGATTAAATGAAAATAATAATAATAGTTTATTAATATTTCTTCAAGCACTTTTAATTAAAATATCTTATTTCACATACACACACACATACATATATATATATATATAAATTTTAATATGTTTGTAGGGATGTCTGGAGGTCACAAACATCGTTACAAGAATGCAGGATTAAGTGCTGATGAATTGCGGCGACGTCGTGAAGAAGAAGGTGTACAACTACGCAAGCAAAAAAGAGAACAACAATTATTTAAACGAAGAAATGTAAATTTACCAGCTCCAAATGCTCCAGATATTGCTTTACAGGTACCTCAATTTTGTAAGATTTTATAGTAGATTATGTGGAATATTTCTAGAAAATATGTTTATACATCAATAGTACAGAGCTGTGTTGTAACTGTATTTACTATAATTTTATCACAAAAGAATTCTTTTCAAATGGAAACATTTTAACTAATATCAGGTTATGAATTATCAACATAAACACAGGTTTATTAAGAAAACTTGACATAAAATTTTATTAGGATATTTAACCTCTTATGTATGTATCATTATACTACATAATACTAATTATTTTAATAGATTTAACTTATGTGCACAATTTTTTAAATGTTATTTAATTTTTTTTTTTTGTGTTTAATACATTATATTGTGCTTAATATATTATATAGTCATTGAGTATACAAAGAAACAAAATAGTAGTTTTTTAATAAAATTTTTCAACTTATTTCAGGATGACATTAATATTTCAACTTCCGATGACATCACTCCACAAATGGTAGCTGCATTATATAGTGACAAACCCCAGGAGCAAGTCATAGCAACTCAAAAATTTAGGAAGCTCCTGAGTCGTGAACCAAATCCACCTATAGATGAAGTAATACGAACTGGGATTGTTCCAAAATTTGTTGAATTTCTATCGAATAGTTCTAATCCAACTTTACAGGTATGTTATAGTACATAATTTTTTTTATACTATTTACTATACATTTTTATCCTTCAAGTGATTATTGGTGGTAGATCTCTGTTGCCTGAGACTATTTGGGTTTAATTTATCTATTACTTCAAGAATATCAGATGTATTCTATCAAATTATTTCATCTAGCAGTTGAGGTATTCCAGATGGTAAACTTTGTGTAAACATTATTACAATTCAATTTGGAGATAAACGGTTTACTTAAATTAGAGGGGTCAAAGACAGTGGCAGTGGGCAAGGCACTTAGCTTGAAGGACTGATGGCTCAGTAAGGTCCTCAAGTGGCGCCCGTGTACCGGTAGACATAGTGTTAGAAGTTAACTGATGATCTCGTGAGAATTGCGGGAACCCACTGGATGGGAGCAATATGGGACTGATGGAGTGGTTGATCTTTAGGGGAGGCCTACGTCAAGCCATAGACGTCTATCAGATGATGATGATGATGAAAACACAACTGTCTTATGTAAGCATGTAAGGATTTCACGGATCACCAGCACATTAATTTTAGCCTTGTTATAAAACTGACTGTCATAAGAATAACATTGTGTATCTACAACTTTATTGAAAGGAGTTGTTATGTGAGACAAGTTTGTAGGTAGTAATTTCCTAATATTAATGTATTTTTCTTTTTACTTTGTTACTACTATATGTTGTGTGTATTGTCATTGCCAGCTGGATGATACTTACTACTGAGAATATGCCTTCCTTAAAAATATTCATGTGTTAGTAAGAATAGAAATGTTTTATTTATCAGTTTGAAGCTGCATGGGCTTTAACGAATATCGCCTCGGGGACATCGGAGCAGACGCGCGTTGTAGTGGAGTGCGGCGCGGTGGCAGCCCTGGTCGCGCTGGTGGCCGGCGGCGCGGGAGACGACGTGCGCGAGCAGGCAGTTTGGGCCCTTGGAAATGTTGCGGGCGACTCGCCACGTTGTCGCGACGCTGTGCTCGCAGCTGGTGTACTGCCGCCGTTGATCGAGTATGTTGACAATATTTCAATAGTTTAGGTTCTGAAGAGGACGAGAGACCCAGATAATAATGAATTTTTCAATTTAAATATCAACCGTGTTGCTTTTATGAATGAAGAAATCAGACAGAGCCTCCCACTCAGCTTTCTTAATCAAAAATCTGAGTCTGTGATAAATTTAAAGTTTTGTGTTTGTGGATCTATTCATATATATACTATATCATGGCTTTACTGGTGATAAGTGTATGAGTCTTTGGTGATAGCTACTACTGCAACTCCTATTTTTGCCATAGTATGCAAACAATACTATGTATCTAAGTGCACAATTGATAGTGAAACTACTGGGATGTTGGGATATTAGTACAGTGTTGTTATCATCTAAAGCAGTACATCATTGTTATAGGCCCATGTGTTACTATGAGTGAACTTCTCACAGTTAGCAAATCTCGCCAATTCTTCGACTACTGTTAACATTATTAGCTTCAAGTTTTCTGTCAACAATACTTTAAAGTTAAAAATGTTATGCATAATAATTTTATTGAATTTCACCTCAGATATTATTAAAAGCTATGAATATGTGATGATATTTCACCTTTAATCATCATTATCTTAACTGATTGCACGGTTTCCGTCTAATGGAACCCATCAACTGTTTGAAGTCCTCTGTCCACCCAGTGAAGGGACAGTTTTAATGAATAAAAGTGAATAAACTATTCCTTTTTGTTTCAGAATTTTAAATAAATATACAAGATTATCAATGACAAGAAATGCAGTATGGATACTTTCTAATCTTTGTAGAGGAAAAAATCCTCCAACAAATTTTGAAGCTGTTGCTCCGGGTGAATATATTAAATTTCATTTTAATACTAATATATGTATGACTTAGTACCACATGTTTAATAATTTTTATTTTTCAACAGTGGAAGGCTAGTAATACCTGTAGGTCTCTATAATTAGAGATTGCCTAGAAATATATCATTGTTGATCCAATCGCTGCCACCAAACAATTTTGTGAAAAGTTTCAGTATCAAGTTTGTTAGTGACTAATTAGACTTAACATCTAGTATCACAGCGATAAGCACTATGTGGGGCATTGTATATCATTCTGAGTAGCATGTAATTGTTATCAGTAGAAATTTTGTTGCTTCGTAGAAGAAAAAAGTTCATTGTGCATTTAACAAAATCCATAAAAATCATTGAAAATATGTTGTTCTGTAGTTTACTTCTTCTTGTTATACTCTCCAACTAGTGAAGTTTGACGATCAGCGTGGTACAGTCTTTTGTGTGTCAGGTTCGGCGGAACAAATCGTACACCTCAGATGTGCCAGTCTATTGATATCCCTCAACCACGACTTTTCTGTAGTTTACGGTTATTGTGCATAAATATATGTTTCATAGGTATTCCGGTATTAGCTAGACTTCTTCACCACACTGACGCTGACGTCCTGAGTGATGCATGCTGGGCTCTCTCATACTTATCTGATGGACCAAATGAAAAGATTCAAGCTGTGATCGATGCTGGGGTTTGCAGAAGGCTTGTTGAGCTACTTATGTAAGTTTTGTCTTTGTTAATGTATGTATAAGAAGTGACGAGAGGAGTGGGATGCGCTTCATTTTGTTTATCCAGGGCTGTGCACTCCATACACGAAAATAAGTACTGCATATGTTAGCTCGTTAAATCTATATAAATAATAATTTAATAGCACATAAATAATAATTTAATAGCATATAAATAATAATTTAATAGCACATAAATAACAATAATACCTACATGAACTGAAAATTCTTTTCACATAATAACAGCGCTGTTTATTCTTGCTTGTCAGGGCAAACTACTGTGGTATATTTTCGATTAATTTTATGTAGTCGTATGTTGTTGGTAACTGTCTCTTTGTCTTTGGTTAGAATTCATTGGTTATGATTTTTTATTAATATTTACTATCTACTGGTGATAATAAATGGCTCGTTCTTAACTTTGCTCTAAGATGTGAAATAGTTGGCTCTATATAAACATAAAAAGTTATATTATTTAAGATATCTCACAGCATTCGATTGCTGTGGACCATAAGTAATATCAAAGAGGGTAAAAAACGTCGGCGATTGGTATTTTTTTTTATGAATATGGCTCTACGTTGGTAAAATGCACTGGTTAAAAATTAAATTATACAGCCTTCTGAAAGATTTCCATATCATGCCTGAAGCGGAGCACTAACACCGACAGACTGTTTTAATACTACCCTGTTCGTGAATCGAATAACTTTGACTCAACGCGCGGTTTGTAAGACATTACTATTGACAGGGTGAGTTCCGTTAACCAGAACTTGGCCAGTTTATTGGATATACAATTTTGATACTCTCCTTGTGAAGAAAGCTTTTGTATTAAAGGAATATTAAGAGGACAGTTTATTTTTATAAAAGTAATCACCTGTGACAATTATCTATCTTAATGTTATTACACTTAGTTTCTTTACACATAATCACATTCATTACAGGCATAACAAATCGACGGTAGTGTCGGCAGCTCTAAGGGCGGTTGGTAATATAGTTACCGGTAATGACGCACAGACTCAGGCTGTTCTCAACTGCAATCCCTTGCCTAGTCTCCATGTGCTGCTACGTTCTCCTACCGAAGCCTTAAGGAAGGAAGCTTGTTGGACGCTCTCTAACATTACAGCAGGAAATGCTGTACAAATTCAGGTATACTTCTGTCACTCATATAGTGTATTTATATCATGTTCATTATCTTTGATGTTATCTTTATAATTTTTTTTTTGGTTGCTTTAATATTTTGTTTGAGGTCTAGAGGTGCTTAATATTACAGTTAACTTTCAAGAAAAAAATTCTTTATTTTGTAGTCATCATAATCAACCGATAGACGTCCACTGCTGGACATAGGCCTCTCCTAAAGATCTTTACATCGATCGGGCCTGCGCTGCCCGCGTCCAGCCGCTTCACATGACTTTGACCAAATCGTAGATCCAACTTGTAGGGAGGTTGTCAACATTACGCCTACGGGTACACGGCTGCCACTCGAGAACCTCGCTATCGGCCGTCAGTCCTTTGAGCAATATTCACTGCCACTTAAATCTAGCAATCCTTTGCGCTATGTCAGTGAATATTTTGTGTAGCTAATCACAATTTGTTATTTTCAGGCAGTTTTAGATGCGAATATATTTCCGACGCTTATAGAAATATTGAGGCAAGCTGAGTTTAAAACTAGAAAAGAAGCAGCGTGGGCGATCACTAATGCAACTAGTGGAGGCACCCATGAGCAAATTAGGTAAAGTTTGAGAATAATAAATAGTAATATTTTTTAAGAAACCCGCACGCTGATATCATCTTTGTGTGTGTGTGTGTGTGTGTGGTGGTCCCAATAAAGTGGCAACAGGCTCACCCCCTGTTACATGGGACCTAATCTGATCACATCTGGCGAAACGTGGGTGGTTTATTCACCTCTGCCTACCCCTACTGGGAAAAAGGCGTGACTATATAAAAAAAAAAAAAATATTTTTTCTATATGAGAATGAGAGGGGACAACTTGGCTGTTCATCTGATGGTATTTGTGGACGGACCAATTAAACGCTAGCCAAGATGACATACACTGCACAACGTTGTACTCGTCACCAGGATATGTAAGACGTCTTGTTTCTCCAGTAATTGAATTAGCTATAACACTTTTCAATTTAAACTTAGTAATGTTTACAAACTACTGATTGACCAGCAGAAATAAACGCTGCAGTGGTACCTATTCAGTCAATCCACAGTCACAGAGACCTATCAGCAGTACATTATATTAATTGAAAAATATTATAATAATTGGAAACATTTAAAATTATACACAGCTTCTATTTTCATTTTAACACAATAATCATTTTTTAAAGATTACTTTCATGGAGCAGTGGATAATCAACTTTCTTTGCATATGTTCACTATTTTAGAATTGGAAATGTTGGTTTGTTCACAATGTGTTCTTTCACTGGAAGGTCTAATTCAGTAGGGATTGAACTCACGCCTCCTCATGTAAAACGATTACAACAGCACTTTAAATAGCTCCATAACTATTTCAAGAAACTGAAGAAGATTAATATAAATTATTATTTTTTTAATCTTCAATGAATAATTTTACAATTATTGCACAAATGAATTTTTTTCAGGTACCTTGTTGACCAAGGTTGCATACCACCACTGTGTGATCTATTGACACTGACGGATGCTAAGACTGTACAAGTAGCCCTTAACGGCCTGGACAATATACTTAAAGCGGGACAGCAGTCTGATCAACTCAATCCCTATGCAGCTCTTATTGAAGAATGTTTTGGTGAGTTTAAATTATTAAAATAATTTTTATAAATTTAATGGAAGTAATGAAATAGTTGTATTTCACACTTGACGACAAATTCTTATGATGTTAACTGACAACGTAGTTGTGGATATAGAAGAGCATTTACAAGAATACTCTCACTTGTTGATAGTTTCAACATACACTGATGAGGTTCAAACAACCATAGTACCAATCAAAGTTCGTAACATGTGGACTCTGAATCGAATCGGGTGCTAACATGTTACCGGGCAATTAATTGACCACTGCACCATTAAGGTCGATGTAGCCCCCATTAGGAGAAAGTTAAGAGGGCTGTGGATTATTATTTATTATACTTTGGTGTGTTAAATGTGTATTGTAGTTATCATTTTGTAAGGAGGATGATGACATGTGTAAAGGGAAATTAAAAAATATTTAAAGATATTTGTTTGTTATTTATATTTTCAGGTTTGGATAAAATCGAATTCTTGCAGTCGCACGAAAATCTCGATATATATCAGAAGTCGTTTGAAATAATCGAAAACTATTTCGGTTCGGAAGGCGAGGATAGCCGCTTAGCACCAGAAGTATCCTCTACCACTGACCAGTACCAGTTCGCGTCTGATCAATCCGTACCCATGGGCGGTTTCCAGTTCTAACGATGGACTAAAACAATTATATATTTATGAGCAGTGAGTAATTTTTTATCTACTAGCCTCACGCTGACACTTGACCTTAACGTACTAAGAGCCCAGAATAGTCTTGTTTGGTGTCGACAACAGAAACATATCAACGTTACAACAGTGACAGTATTATGTTGTGAGTGTGGTAGCTCGCCCAGAGGGGTTAAGAAACACTACCACCGATTAAACACACAACATGAAAAATGTAACATTAAAATCTTAAGTTCTTTGTTATAAATGGGAAGCCTTGGCAACTCAATTTATAAGACGGTTACATTTATTATACGCCTTGAAAGATCGAGGATGCTGCCTCCACTAGGATTAAGCTGCAGCTTGAAGGAACACTGTGAGAAGATCCATGTGTTCTATTTGGCAATTGGCATTGTGGAAAAATAGCCTTTACTCTCTTCTTCTAGTAAAAGAAGGCCCTGAATTGAATGTAAAGAATGAATTGGAATGACAGAGATGAGGGAGATATAAATGGGACACTCAATAGTTGAAAACAGTTTTAAAGAAATATTTTATTAGTAATTTTTTTTAATACAGCTATATTTAATTTTGTTTTATCCTCAGATGCCTATAACGAGAAGTGGGATAAACCCCCATGGCTGCAGTGAAATAATCTACACGGGAGTGTGTTCATATTTTGCACTTTAACTGTTGGCGGTAGTAGACGACTACAAATCAAGTCATGTGTAGTCTCATTGACTTCAGATAAGCAAAGCTCCTTCTGGTCCACTGCTGCTAACATTATATACAGTAGCGTAGAGATGATGTCTTAAGCAAATTATTAACTTCGCCTTGTTATTTGATTTCGCTTATGTAGATAAAAGGCATATCTAGATTTTTTTTATTGTATAAAGTATATATTTATTTGCTTTCAACATGGTATCGTTACTAAACATTGGATGTTTGTTATATATATTAAAGTAACTTTTTTATTTGTTACAGTACAGATTGGTACGAACATTAAAAATGCTTTTTATTGTTTGTTTTTTTTTTTACACATATTTACAAAGGTTTGACAGTATTTTTATAGCGCTATATATATATTGAATGAAAACAATGGATTATTTAATATATACTTATTTAGTAAATTACTTTAAATGTTTTTCCCCTTGTATGTTCATTTAGTGTTTTATGTAAATCATCTTTAAATTATACATTTAAAACATGTAATTTTTTTTTTATATACAAAACTTCAAGTCGTATGTTTTCTAATAAATATAATTTAAACATAAAACGCTAGCTTAATCCTCGTTCTGCAGGGATTCGACACTGCCTCTCAAGTTTTGTTTTTAATCTACAATGATCTAATACTTAATCTCTATTTAGCATAATGTTAAGTGATAATAATATTATGTATGGTAAAGAGTGCTCGCTTAGAATATTCTGGCTCAAGTGTCGAATGAATCAGAGACCTTTGTATTTCTAAGCAAACGTTTAGCCGCCCGCTGCTGTGGAGGCAGTTATATTTATGTATATATGTGCCCTTAATTGTGAAAGTGGTGGTCTAAGCAAAGATAAAATATGTTTAAAACCTTTTTCAAACCATAATATTGTAAATTAAATTTATTCAATGTAATTTTAACGTTATGTTATCATCTAAAATGAACGTTCAGATAGTGGTTAGAATTTCAATGTTACACAGAATTCATTTTGAAAGTGGTCTTTGTCAAAAATTATAAACAATTTGAAAATAGCGCGTGACCTTCTTTGACAGGTTTCTTAACTACATGAGTCAACAAACGATAACAAAAACGACAATTTGTTCTGATTTATTTTTGGTATCGGGGCATTTCTTATTGCCGAAAGACTGATTTTGGTTTGATACAGATGGAAATAAAAGATTAAATTGATTTTACAAACTTGACCGTTATTATGAATAGATAGGAAAGAAGTAAAAGAAATACAGTTTTGATAACGCGAATGTCGGACAGTCGGATTTGATTTCAACGAAATCACTAAAAAAATTAACAAAGAAAGAGTATACAATATCCCCGAGGAACGTTTCTTGGCTGCAAAAATTCTATAGATGAGATTATTGTAAAATGTTATATACAAATCCTTTAAATTATTCTGTTTACGATATTTCACTTAAAACAGGAAGACAAAAATGTACAGAAAAACCTAGAAATGATAAAAATGGAAGTTTGTTCTAAGTATCGTTTCAAATAAAGGTCTTTATTGTTTTAAATCAGTAAGTTAATTTTGAAAACGGTTAAATCAATTTAAGTTATAAAAACTATGTTCATAACAAAGCACCAATAATCAAGAGGTAAGATAATTATAAATTAAAATGTAGAATAACGTAAGAATATTTTTTTAATTTATCCAAATGCAATTCATTAAATATCTCTAAATAAGGAATGTACGACTTAACCGCTATCATAGTTATTGGCACTTAAAATAAATATTCTACAAAATAAATTATTAAAACATTTTACATTCAATTGACATTGATAGATTAGACATCTCTGTTTAAGTCGTTTCTTCAATGCTGAGGGTCGTGACTCCTTATCGATAACCTGTTCTTAATGGCTTTAGATTCGACATAAAACACAAGAAATGTTATAACATCGGATAATTGATAAAAACGTTTAAAATAGGCGAGGCAAAAAGAAGAAATAAAAAAATACTGAAAATTCCATTAAATTTTTAATACAAAACTTAACAAGATAATACATAAAATAAATTTCACCAGAACACTCCGATGTCATTGAAATGTGCGATTATGCGAAGAAATTGATGCTCCTTGTGCAGTTCATCCCAAAATGACATCCTGTCTTGAAAAGGATTCACGCCCTTCGTAAAATTTGGACTTATACATAGATAGTTCAACTCTTCTTTACTAGTGACGGGGTCCCACGTTATTTTGAGAAGCTGATCATTTTCGTCTGGTGTCGGGTTTCTTTAAACGGAAAGAAAAAATACGACAAATAAGTTCATATTGTAAATGTGCTGCTTTATCATCTACCAAGTTGTAACTTATGGGATGTTGAGGTTACACGATAACTCGTTTTAGATAAAAAAAAACTCGAATATTAAGTCATTGAACCCATTAACGCATATTTATTAAAAAGGAATGACGAATAAAAATATTCTCAAAAACTGATTTTATTTTTTATTTAATTACGAGACGAGCGGAGTGTTCACCTGATGGTATGTGATACGCCCGTTCATAACAACGTGGTGCTAGCCAGGATAATATACAATGCACCACATTGCGCTCGTCGCCTGAGACATAAGATGTTGAGTCTCGTTACCTTATACTAGCTAGAGCGTTGTTCAAACTGTTATCCAAAATGTTTGCCAGAATATCTGCAGGTGCTGCAAGTGAAAGTTGATGAAGCTGACAACAGATGATGGTAGAACTAACTCAGCAACGGCAACGGCCGAAACTCTTGGCCGAGATCGAGAACTTCTACGGACAGCTTTATGAGACTAGACCTGTCAACGATCAGGCAAACGACTCAAGAATCGAGTTACCCGACACTATACCGAATTCATCTCGGACGTTAGCTTAAACGGGATTAGTATGGCGCTCAAGCAGCTGAAGAACATGGCGCCGAGTGATGATGGAATTACGGAGGAGCTTTTGAAGGCTGGAGGACTAGTGGGGATGGCTCTTCAGAGACTATTTGACTCCATCAACACCAGGGGAAAACACCAAAATTATGGCGCGGGGTGTGGTGAAGCTTTTCTTTTAGAAGGGTGACAGGACCCGGTTAAAAAAGTTTAGTTCGGGAATGCCGGATCCGCGAGCCCTGAGTCCGATGAAGCCGCTATGGTTATAAAAACTGCGGCAAGAACATCTCCATAAAAAAAAAAGGTTAAAGAAGTACAGATCGATCACGTTCCTAAGTCACGTTTATAAGCTGTTTTCGCGTGTCATGACGAATCGTTCCGAACGCAAGCAAGACGATTACCAGCCCCCCGACAAGCAAGATTCCGAATAGGTTTTAGCGCCTTAGATCACATACATATGCTGCGGCAAGTTAAACAGAAGCCCGAGGAATATAACTTGCCACTATGCAGAGTGTTTATGGACTATCAAAAAGCCTTTCATTCTGTTAAAACTTGGGCTGAGCTACAGTCGCTCCAGCGGTGGCCAAATAAACCATCGTTACGTCGAAGTTTTGCGGTCACTGAATGAAAACGCTACTATCTTAGTCCGCCTCCAAGACCATCGCTGGAAACTTATCCAGTGGCAGCGAGGTGACAAACAGGGTGATATTCTACCGTCAAAGATATTTACAGCGGCGCTGGAAGACATCTTCAAGCTTTTGGACTGGAGAAAACATGGCATCAACATAAACGGCGAGTACATGACCCATCTTTGTTGCGATGATGACATTGTGGTCATGGCTGAGGCCATGGAAGACCTTGGCAAAATGCTAATGATCTCTGTAGAGCGTCTCGAAACGTGGGTCTTAAAATGAATATGGAGAAGACAAAGATTATGTCTCATACCCATATTGTACACACGAAACGGTAACGGTCGAGGGCTCTACACTGGAAATTGTCGACGAATACGTTAACCTGGAACAAGCAGACCAGGCTAGGTAAGTCACGAACCCAACTCGGCGAGTAGACAGTGTTTGGGATGCTATGCAGCATCTTTGTCTTAGATACCGCAGTGTCTGAAGACTAAAGTCTTACAACTAGTGCGTGTTGCCAGTGTTGACATACGAATCCGAGACGTGGCCCATTACTATCGGCATTATAAAAAGGCTGAAGGTAACACAAAGGGCAATGGAGAGAGCTATGCTTAGATTCTTTGCGTGATCGAATCAGAAATGTGGAGATCCGTAGAACTAACGTCATCGACTTATCCCAAAAGATTGCTGAGTTAAATGGCCGTGGGCAGGGGACATTGCTCGAAGAACCCACGGCCGATGAGGCAGTAAGATCCTCGAGTGACACCTGCATATCAGAGCCCGCATAGACATAGCGTTGGGAGGCTTCTCATAAGGCGGATCGACGTGGAGATCTTTGGAGGAGGCCATCTGTTGAGATGATGATGATAGGCGACATCCTTTAGAAAAGCATACATTTAGAAATGTGCGTCTGTAGGTTAATAATCAACTTGAGTCATTAACTTACCCATATTTAGCGAAATTGGTCCACATTTTTATTACCTTCTTCTTCATTATCATTGAATCACGGCTGCCTTTACATAAACTTCCGTCAGGTAAAATGACATCAAATAACAACGGAATCTCCGCTGCATGCCCAGAACTGTTAAAGAATTCAAATGTCTCCGGAACTGTCCACTCCCCAATATAGTTAATGATGTAATAATAAATAGGACACTCTGGTGCAATTTGTTTATGTATCTTTACTGTTTTATTGATATGGTACAAAAAGTAGAAATCAGTCATCAATTGAACATATTGCTGTTTAGTATCTTTTCGTAAAGTTTCTTCACCATTCAAATAAAAGTTCAAAATCTTCCGACTTACATTTTTTGAAAATGTTTTTTCTGCCAATGATTTTGGTACCATAAGAGAAAGTTGTTCATTAATTATTTCGTAATTATTATAAAAATCACCGCTTATATATTCTAACAACGATGCCTCGCAATTATTTCCTCCAATTATTAATGGTACTTTATTGATTACTCCAGATTTCAATATTAAAGCTGGACTTTTAGAAAGAAATATAGGTACACCTTCAAATTCTTTTTCTATACATGGCTTAAAAACCGAGTCAAATGTATTGCGTGTTTTGAATTCTAAATCATTAAACAGTTTCAAACAGCCCTCCATTAGTTTCACAGGAGGCATTTTTTTAAATTCTTTTATAACTTCCACTATGTCAGGATTTGCGATATTTAAAACTTTGGCTAATTTTAGTACAGCTTGTGTAGGGTTTTTTTCTAAAGACCAGTTGTTCATGGCACTTGCGCTTTGAATTAAAGCTTTGTGGAAAAGACCAGTTGCCATAGGTGATAACATCATATAGTGCACTAAGGATCCGCCAGAACTGCTCCCGACCAATGTAACATTATGAGGATCTCCACCAAAAGATTTTATATTTCTTTGAACCCAATGCAATGCCATAATAATATCTTTTAATCCATTGTTACCTGGCGCTATAAATTCATTAATAGACAGGAATCCAAAGGGCCCTAATCTGAATCCACACCTTACAAAAATAACATTTTCATCCACTATTAATTTTGGATCCAGTATTGGATCCATGTAGTAGAAGAAACAATAAGATCCCACCCAAAACATAACAGGTAAGAGTTCATCTGTACTGATTTTTGGTGCACAAACTTCAACATAAAGGCAATCTTCTGATCCAACTATTTCAGTTAAACCTGCACTTAGAGGTGGAGATGCATCTTGCGTACAATCAAGTTCTTCGATCCAAGGTTTGATAGGTACTGGAGGCTATAATTTTATTCATTTATCAAAGGGGGAGAAAAAACAATAATTCATCTGTACATGTTTTAGATAATAATTAAGGGAATTTTTCACAATGAAGCATTGAAATGTGTTTTTTATATAAATACATAATTTTTTTTTATGTATATATAGTTAGATTTACACATTTAACATTATTTAACAATTTATGTATTTTTTTTCTTTCCTGTTTTCATTTATTTTCCTCTATTTTCTTATTCTTCAACTTTATACTTCATTTTATTTACATTTCTATTATCCTAGGTAAATCTGAAGATAATGCTAAAGGTGTTAATCCCTTTACATGGTGTGATAAATATTGTGAAGTCATAATTTACTATTTAGAGATGGAATTTTTAATAAGTAATAAATGTGAAGTATAATGGTAACTAAAGAGGTATAGTTGAAAAATTGAGTTCATTGCCAAAGGATAGTATTGTTAGTATTAAAAAAATTCTTTGCATGAATAATATTTGAATAACTTACCATAAATCTTAAAGACCCAACAGGTGGTTTTGCATATGGAATTTTTTTAAATTTGTAATAAGTTTTGTTCTTAGCTTTTTCAACATATCCACAAATTGGTCCATCATTAATTTGTAATCGGTATTGTAAATCTTCTTCTATTTCAATCATGACTTAAAAATATACTCTTAGAAGTTTGATATTTTAATTATTCTTCAAATGCATTAAATCCTCTAATTGTTCATAGCTGCAAAAATGCAGGTTTGGTTCTCAAACTACAAATATTCACCTATAGAAATAAGAAAATACAAGTTTTCAGTAGTATATTAGCGGGCATCTTATCTTTATCTCTATCCTGGTTCATAGACTATTTATCATAACTCATACATAATGTTTATTACCCTAACTGAATTATTAATACTTCATGAAAGCGGTAATCTGACATAGTTTATACATGTGACTATAATATTAAAAGTTTCTTATAGTGTACAAATTTACTCCGGAATAGTTAAAAAATTAATCTACAATAAATGTAAAGCACTACTTTTAAAAATTTACTAAAAATACGTAAATTTATTTAAAGATTCAGATTCTAGAAATAGTTATTTTAGTTTAAAATTTAAAAAAACTCACAACTTTTAAAAACTAAGACATTCGTTCACAGCCTGTGATCACGTCATGTATTATTAGTTACAATAATAAGTCGTTTTTATCAGTCGTCAGGCAAGGAAAAAAGTGTTTGTTTCTTTCAAGTACGCGCATCAGGTGGCTGCGCAAAATATTTCCTAGTATTTAGTATTTAAGGTTTTTTATTAAACAATGCCAAATATTTTTTGCTGTTGACTGAGCACGTAATGTCATGGATAGGAATAATTTAATATCTTTGATCCTATTAAAAAACAATAATGTTATATCTTTCGTTTTTGCTGTAGAAACACTAACATAGATAAAATTAAAATGAAGCAGTTTTTTCTTTTGTTAAGCTGTAAACAAGTGTACATGGCGTCGGCAACAAGTAACAGTTGTTTTCATGTTTTTATAATGTTATATTCTAGATTAAAGTATATCAGAAAAATATTTTTTTTAAAAAATAAATAATTCTGGGACAGTCCGTATTTTACTCAACTCCATCCTATTACAGTTGTAGGTAACTATTAAATATGTGTAGTTTGGTAATAAGTATTATTGATAAAAATATTTAATTCCAGCATTTATTTCATCTAGTATTGTAGTTGCATCAAAATGTGAGTACCAAAGATATAAAAACTAGTTTGAAGCAAAGTTCATCCGCTCTAACTGATATTATAATATATTTGTGCCGAGTGTCACATATCGGGCATGATTTGATGACAGTTTTACAACTAAATCACGGTGTTAAGAAGATAAACATGAGTAATAACAATCAATGTAAAAAATATTGTGAGAATTTATCTCTTTGTAATTGTTTTACAATATGTATACCGAAATAAAGCAAATATTTTTTTGTTGACATGTTAAGTCTGCTCCCGTACGGCTCCCGTGGTTTTTGGTAATATACGCCAAGGTGTTAGTCCCACAACTATTTAATGAATACCAAGAAAATCAATACAAGTGCCTAAAAGTATTTTTGTTTTGTGTTATTAATTACGCCATTTGTAAAAAGTTAAATTTCCTGTTTCATATAAAGAGTATAGAAAATACTTCAGAGTATTTTGGAGGCTGGTTTTTGAAACCTAGTATTTAACAAAACTTCTACTAGGGCGTTCCGATGTTTTGGAAGTATTATATAAGCCTAAAATAAAGTTTTCCTAAGATATTTTTTTATTATAAAGTAAAAAACAAATGATGGCTTCATTACGAAAAAATTAATAAAACTTTCTTATTATATTCAACACAAATGGATTGTTCTCGTTATTAGGGACATATTAATATTTTTAGTTAATTATTACTTTTTTACTAGTTGAATGTTATTGGGTGGTCTATGTACGTATCTACCTAATATATATCTAATGATAGTAATAATGGAGAAATACGGTTACTTATTTCATGCGTTAATACTGTACAGTCTAATAAGTAAACGTTAGGTAATAATAATATAATATTATATAACACAAACAAAGGATTTGATATTTTTGTAAACCCTGTAAAATATAAGTTAATTTTGTTATAGTTATTGTTCAATTAATAAATAAAGGAATAATATAACCATTAAATTCTATTGTGTTAGCTATTACTAAAAATATATCCATCGAGAAACAACTGATCTACGTATTCTAATTATCTAATGCTATCTGAAGTGGCAATCAATGTTTTTGGTAGTTGTAAGTATTGGTAATCATGTTTGTTGCCGACGTAGTTGTAAGTCTAGAAATATTTAATACGTAAAAGCGTTCTACATATTATTTTTATTTATTTATAACTTGATAGAATGTTAATAAGCATTATTTACCAGTTAACCTTCGTCACGATGAAATTTTTATGCATTGCAGTTTTTGTACTGTTTGTTGTCTTTAAATTATTTTTAAATATAAAACTTTCTTTATACAATAACATTTACTATCATTATATAGAATTTTTAAGGTCTTAATAAATTATTATAAGTAAAATTCCTGCCATAATGTAAATGTATGAATTTTGTGTTCATTTATTATTTTCATTTTAGATTTTAGTCTGGTCTATTTCATGATCGTAAAAGTCTCTTAAAGTTTGTTGGTCCATTACAGCTTCATCACAATATTTCATTTTCTTGTAATAAGCCATGCGCATCTCTTGGATGTCATTTGCGAGTGTTTCTTTGAATCTCGGTGTGTTGATTAAATTTGCAAAGAATTTCCGGTTACTTGTAAACTTAGGACTGGATCCTACTGTTGTTTTCATAGGGTAGAAGACGTAACCATGTAAATTGTCAATCAGGAACCTGTGTGTTATTTAAAAAAAATAAGTGCGAAAACGGTATTCACGACTTTCATAAAGTTTGTAAGGATAATTTTGTTATTTATATTAAAATTATACATTACAATGTAAAATTTTTCTCTGTTTCGAAACCTTTGTAAGATTGCTTTCTACAAATTAAAGATCTCTTCATAGTTATACTAAAACCTAAAACAATATGCGAGCATTCGCAGTTCCAAATTAAAATTATCAAGAAGGCGTCAGCCTATAGATTGGTTAATTAGTACTCATTTAAAAAGCACAAAAATTATTGCACCAATAACTAAAACAGAGCGTTGTAGTAGGAATAATAGATAAAATTAACTCGTTAAACATTACTTGATTAATTAATCTTATTACGTACTGTTCATTGGGCATAATGGTATCGACGCATTGTTGAAACATTTCATAAAAATCATTAGCAATTCCAAAAGCAATAGAGAATGCTTGGATTACTCTGAAAAATTACACGTATTTAATTATTTGTATTATCTTGTATATGATATAAATTGTAACAATTTAAACCTTTCATCTACAGGATTTATTATGGATGCAGACACTATATGCAAGAATTTTAAAGTTGCAAGAATACTGCATATTATTTTTTTCTTGGCCATAGTATCACGAAGTAAGTTTTGATTTTATTTATTTTTCATTATTTATGTTAGTGTTGTGTTAGTTTCCAATACAATTTCAATCAACAAAATTTATTACATTGCTGGAACTTTTCTTTCCGTTTTGGTTTGATATGATGTAAATAGTTGATCACTGAGCTTAAATTGGATTTCGACAAGAAAAAATGTAAATCTTATACCCTGGTGTAAAGATTTTCTCCATGCGATGGAACGAATACGACTTTTACGGTAGTGATGTAATGTATGCCTTAGGTACCTGTAATTCGATAACGGGGTTATTTACAGCTAGGATTAGGTGGTTAAATTAACATAATATACCATACGTCAGTAATTTCACTAGCTTCAGCGCCGTCTAAAATCGGCACTTCGCAATGTTTGAATTTAGACGGCGGTGGTATCTCTTATTGATCTTCTAGAAGTAAGTCTAAAACTAAAGGTATAAATAATTGTAAGACACAATACAGGTGTAAAAGGTTTAATATTCTATATATATCCAGTAGTAGAAATTTATTGTTTGACATCGCCGTATATCACTCCTTCGCCATGTTTTTATGTAAGAAGTTTGATCTGGCTCTGTAGGAACTTCACTAGGCGTCGAATTGCAAATGTATTTTAACATTTCAAACATTATATTGATTAAATTTCACGTATGTATATATGTTATAGCTGCGATAAGATATACCTGGACATTTATGACACTGAAGCATTTTAGTTTATAACTTCAATATTCCATTATTTTTCAAACAATTATCAATTACAATTTTTAGCGTACGATATCAATGGTAAAAGCAGATATTTCTAATGTTTATAAACTGTTATCATCCTTATCTATGTATCGATTTATAATCGTTAAATTAGTTTGTAATTACAAAACATCACACAATATGATTGCAATCTTTTGTTTTCGTAAAACAAATTATTTTGTTTGGTGCTAACGTAAGTTAATTAGTAAAAAAAGCGTATTATGAAATATAACTTGGCATCCGGAAAACAAAAAAACAAAGATATAAAAGAAATGATTATCAGCCGATAGACGTCTACTGCTAGATATAGGCTTCCCACAAAGATTTTCACTATGATCGGGTAGAGATCACTATGGGGGATTATGGCCATTTCCCACCAAGTTGGCTCATAGCGGGTTAGTGGGAGGTAAAAAATAAATGAAATAGCCGAATTTAAAGTTTTGGTTAGGTATTAAATTAGTCATCGTGTTTGACACATTATCCTCGAATTTTAGTAAAACATTGAAAATACTAGAACAGGATCGACAAAAAATGGCACATATTGTTTTTTTTTTTTTAAAACATTTACTACTGTCTTAGAAAACATTTAACGTGACATTTTATAGCATTGTTTATGGTAAATGCATTTGAATACAATAATATACAAAGTAAGCCGTATTTTTAAAATAAGGGGAATGCTAGTAATCACTCTCAATTAACATTTTATCTGCAACGCAGTTAACTTGAACGTGGGATTCTTAGGTTTTTATATCGTATCAACAAGAAGAAAGGATATCTTGTTTACAAAAATATTGCCCAAATTGGGATATATTATGAATATTATTGAAATAAATATTAGATTTTCTACACTCCGTTCGAGTAAATCGGAGGGTGAAGTTCGCGATGAGGAAATTATTATTTTTCCCTCACCACCGGCTGTACGAGAGCTTTACATTTTGAAATGACGTTTGAAATAAATTTCCGTCGTCTCCGCCGGCGGGGCCGTTCGATTGGAACATTGGCCCGATAATAATTAATTCCGTTAAACCGCATCCGCGCCCCGCTTCCTTGCAACACTGTCACGTGTATTATAACGCACGAATAGAAAATCTTTTTATCCACGATATATTTATTATTTATTTGTTTTACTTCGCTTCTCCCATCAGGCAGGCGCTTGGTGGACCGACGAACAGTTATAGATCGCGAGAAGCCGCTGAATGGGAGTCCCGTGGAAACGATTGATGAGTACATCTTTGGGAAAGGACTATGCCCAGCAATGGATGTCCATCAGATCATGGTGATGATGACTTAGTAACGGATTCCGCAATCAGTGGAGATGCTTGTTCTTATTTGAGACAGCGCTGTTTATCTGGAATAATTAAGACCATGGAAGGGTCGTGAATACAGTTGTTTTGTTTTAAATAAATATCGTACTTTTAAAGAGTTTACCTATTATTTAACTCCTTTGTACATACAAATAGAGTGACTGATAATACACATAAAAAATTAAATTTCTAGTGTTTAAATAACATGACTGAAAATATACTAGAAATAATTATTCGTGTATTTTGTTTCTTTCGTAGTAAAACGATACCTGTTTTTTAATGCAGCTTATTATTGTTATAAATATTGTTGGTAAGGCAGAAGTTAATTGCTTGCGTAGGCTCGGGTTCAGTACAGCTATCACGGCAAGTTGTGCCATCGGAGAGCATGAATTCGGATAAGCATTATTAATTACAAGAGACTAGATCTATCACGCGTACCAATGTCGTGCGACGTGTCAATCGCACTTGGACTTGATCCACAGGACGGCAATTAGTTTAAGCTGCTTAGTGGACATCCCTTATCCCATTCGATTGGCACAACTGGAATTCATGACCGATTTACCGCTAGGATAAAGGAATACTACATTTGAGAAACTATACTTGAGGCCGTGTCTAATTGTATGGTACTATTTTGTGCGTTGGTACATATTTGAAAACGTTCAATTAGTTTTTTGAAATTAACATAAAAAAAACTTTTATCTGTCATGTCTATGCTAAATCATATCTATGGTAATATTAGCAGGCTGGTAACAAATTCGCAGTCTCCCTAAATCTCGGTGATGAATATTCACCCCGCATCCGCACCTTTATTGAATCTCGACTTCAATGTTTATGACATTTTCTTACACTTATTTGCAAAAAATTCTTTGTCAGTACTTCCTTTGTATATTGTATTGATTGTATATGTTAATAAACTTCTGAAGATAAAATTATTGGAACAATAATTGGCCATGTTCACTGTTTTATTGTTTGTAAATGTGTTACTTTATTTATGTTGTTTTGTGTGTAACAAAGTAACACATTTTTTTTGCAAACAGATTTTTAACTTATTGCAAGTTTCATTCTATTTGTCTTGTTCATATTTACTGAATTGTACACGCTTATATCCTATACATGTTGTGTTTTTTAATTGTTACTAAAACCTTATTTGGCCTTGTAAAATTCGTGTTACTTAAAAAATAAATTATTTTGTCCGATGCATTCATGTATTAAGTTGGGCAAAAAGAAATCCATTATTTTTTCGGTAGATGGCTGTAGTGATAAATTTCTCGTAAAGTATCGATCAAACAGTTTCAGATTTATGCTCGTTGGAAAGGTGACATTTCGCAGTAAAAAAATTCTTTTGCTGTTTTTTGTTTGGTGCATTCAATTGTGAGTTACAGGGTGTTAAAAATGGAAGTGAACAAAGAGAAAATTCGGTACATTTTACAGTTTTTCTTTGACAAAGGCGAAAATGCAAGCCAGGCGGCTAAAATTGTGAATGGTGTTTATGGACCCGATACTGTAACAGCCAATTATGTGCAATTTTGGTTTCGTAGATTCCGTTCAGGAATTTTTGATGTTAAAGATGCACCTCGCGCAGGTAGGCCGGTCGCCGAAAATGTCGATAAAATCGGAGAAATGATCGAAGTTGACCAGCATGTTAGAAGTCGTAACATTGCCCAGGAGCTAAAAATGGACCACAAAACAGTTTTAAACCATTTACACAAAGCTGGATTCAAAAAGAAGCTCGATGTTTGGGTGCTACACCAATTAACAGAAAAAAACATGATGGATCGAATTTCCATCAGCGAAGCCTTGGCCAAACGGAATGATATAGACCCATTTCTTAAACGGATGGTGACTGGAGATGAGAAATGGATCACATACGATAATCCAGAGCGAAAATTGGCCAACAGGAGAGGTGTCGTGTTCCACTAGGACAACGCTAGGCCACACACGTCTACAGTGACTCGCCAGAAACTTCGGGAGCTTGGTTGGAAAGTTTTAATGCATCCGCCATACAGTCCGGACTTGGCACCAAGCGATTACCATCTTTTTCTTGCATTACAAAATTTCTTTAGTGATAAAAAATTGGCATCTAGGGAAGATTGTGAAAATCGGCTACTAGAGTTTTTTGCAAATAAAGACCAGGACTTCTACGAGAGAGGCATTATAAAGTTACCTTTAAAATGGCAACAAATCATAGAACAAAACGGTGCATATTTGACCCAAATCGGACAATCCGAAGCATGTTAAATAAAGTCCTGAAGTTCATATAAAAATAATGGATTTCTTTTTCCCCAACCTATTATTAATAACTTTTTTTAATTTTATATTATTGCTATACTATATTAAATATAACTTAACTATATTGCACAATGTAGTTTCAATAAACAGCACCTAATTCCGTTCATCACTATGGGACATAACATGTTAAATCTCTTTACCTCACTAATTATGTTTTAACTACTGCATTTGTCAAAAAATAGATTTCTATTTCCAATAGCATTCATCAATGTAAAGAGAATGTAAATAATAATGAAAAGATTTTCAGTATTGGTCACTGAAGTATGAAATATATTATATCTCTCTAAATGTTTTTTAATTTATTGCTTCACGTATTGTAAATAAGTCACTGTTTGCTTATTTCGATTGATATTTTAAACGATGCGGCAAAGAATGTTTGAAATGGTATGATTGGTATTTCAGGCTATTATGGGTTGGGCCTGGTATGTTGAAGGAATAGGCGAAATGATCAAAGTGAATTCTTTCAGTGCCTAAAATAATACAATATTATTATAAGATATTTTCGTCCATCTCTATAATGGGTTTATGTTTATTAAATAACCTTATGTCAGACCAAACAATTAGATAACCTTTACATTTAGTTCAACGTAATATTGACAAAGTAATTGTATAATCTCTGTTCGTGTAATTTTCTTACGCAACTTAAAGAAATTCTTTATATGTGTAATAATATTACATGAGTATCTTAAAGTTATAACAATTACATAGCTTATAATAAAATAGTCCATGATATACTATGAGATGTGTATCGAGACAAAGATAAAGGAATTCATAAGGAAGTTATTTAAGTTTCTTATTATTGCTTTAGTATGAACGCTACTTCTTTATAAAATACTAAATTATTGAGCATGTTGGGCTAAAGTATCGTGAACGAGTTTTATTTTATTACACGTTAATTCTCTACGTATATAAAAGAAATCTGGTACAAAGAAGTAAATTGAAATTCAGGATTTGTTCGCTAACCTTATTATTGTCTGCAACTTCACATCGTCTTGTACGTGCGTCCTGTACGAAGAAAAAATATGGGAGTTAATAAGATATAGAAAGTTTCACGAGCTGCGCGTAACATTTGCGAAAAACCTATAAGCCTGCAAAGTAACATACCGAGAATAGTAAGTTCTGTAATATTTAGGGAAAAACAGTATTTACAACATCATATTGTGAATAAAGAAATAATATCCTTTAGCTCTCGTTTTGTCGAGGCGATGTGCTTCAGGAGCCATGATCTGGTCTTCCATGTTGTAGCGAAGCAGAACCTAAATGACTAGCCCGTGCTGGGTAAAGTTGGCCCGAAGTGCTCCTATGGACTAAGCCCGGATCGGATGTGTATCACAGGGTTGTGGCAGTAAGGATAGACGCTGTTTGCCATAGCTTTCGCAGCTGTGGATTTTTTATGTCAGATGACGAAGAGTCGTGGACGTTAACTTAACTAATCTTAACATTGATTTGGCTAAATACCTTATAATATCAACCAATGAAAAATAGACAAAAAAAATGTTTTTGCAATGACATAGGTGAATGATAAAATTAAACATATTGCCCTTTCTTACGAAGCAAACCCTAAAACTTACATGGTTGGTTTAATCGGATGGAAACTACTATAATGTAAATGGATTTCATTTGGATAGTCAAGAAAAGTTGTGACGCAATTCAGTATAACTAGAGCATGATAGGAGAAGGGTAAATTCCACCTGAGTTTGGAATAGGAAATAAATGAATGAAGGGTCGCGATGACCCGTAGTGATTTGATTTGTGTTGAAGTACTACGTTGGCTTTACTATCTATGTGAGCTCCTGGTTTAAATCAATTGAATTTTCATGTACAATATTGTATGCAATTATAACGTTTCCAAAGAATTATTTATTTCTAAAAGTGACTCTGGAAATGGGGTTATATGTTTTTAGAGTAGAAATGTCTCAAAAATATCAGATTATTTCGAAGTAGATACAAATCACTTGAATCCCGTGGGCGTTGTGATGCAACCAATAGTAATATGCTTTTGACAGGGATATTAAATGTATTCATTTTGAAGTAGAAGATATAGAATTATAAATTTTATTAGATTTTTTTAAATATAATATCAATGCTTTATTACACCGTCTATAGTTAATTTAATATCATGTTTTAAAATATAAAAACTTATTAGTTTACATACTAATTAACTTATTACTTATTAGTTAACTTATTACATTGTCTCCGTTGCTGTAGCGCCTAAACGGATTTCTTGTAACGAGGTATTATATTTCCTGGTTGGTTTCCAGGACAAGATGTTGTGGAGCTTAATATACCGGACAAGATTCACCCATCATATTGTAATTCTGCACTGTAGCACATGCAGTTTTCCATCTGTACGTATATGAGAGCAGAGTATTCCGTGCTATCACTCTTCGCCATTGTTAACCTCGCTGTCATTTAAAATTATGTGAAAATGTTAGCTCATAACAGTAAAAAAAATAAAATACATTACATATTTATACTCAAATGCAAAAAACAGTGTCGTCTTTATTTCGATAGTATTAAATAAATTAATATAGATACCGGCGTCCTAATATTTTGAGTATTATAGAAATAATTGAGATACATTTACCTTACAAAACATTGGGTGAGAAAATTTGCTCACTTCAAATTTCCTTGGGCAATTTGTTTCTGCTTCTCGCTCCTCCGCAATTAAATTTAAAGAGAATGGCCCGGGACTCGAGTATCGTTGTTTTGATTTAAGAGAATTAATTAATGGTTATTGCTGAGCGCACTGGGACTAAATACTGGCATTAATGCGCAATAATCTTGATTCTCTCGAGACTTGAATAAAAGGAAAAGTATCTTTATACAATATATAATTATTAGTAATAGATTAATTCGATGGACGTAAAACTAGTTTACTAATGTTTTATTTTATCCTTTTTTTATTCGTAATAGGCTAAAACTTTATTCTACACGGTGTAACTTGCTCGCCTAAAATGCTCTAGCTCATAAGTTATAAGTGAAGCACAGCAATGTTGTTGTAGCGTCATGTTTGCAAGATGAGGGTAACTACCATGAAAACTACGACATAAGGAATCGAACTAGGGATCTACGTTTTAAATATGACATACTAATATATAATTCATTGCCAATAATAAAAACAAATACCGTTTAATTCCTATTATGAGATTGTTAATACGATACGTATATTTTCGTAGCCCATTTTATTGTAGCCCACGAATAGCTTAATTTCTGTTCAAAGTTGATGTTATATATAAATCTTGTAAAATATTTGATGAATTTCAGACTTAGTCTTCATTATTACCCCTTATTCAAATTATGTAAGTTGCTGAAATTAACCGTATTTCTAGATTATTGTGGACGGTATTTGATTATTATATGGTACCGATAAATTTTTCCGAAGTTTCAAAAAAGTTCTTTGTCCATTTACTGTTGAATAAGTAAGGAAATTTTTAACTAATTAGTAAATATTATATAAGAAGTGAACTTACATATTTATTTTTATTTCACTGAATGTAAGAATATTCAAAGTTATGTATACTTTGTTATGGAATATTCAGGGGTTCCGCCAATTACAAATTCGTACGACAGCTGTGCTCTAATGGAGTATTTCGTAGTCGCTCTAGCTTTAAATGAATAGGCAACTTTGCAGATGTGACTCGGCTACACCCACTTCGAAGACGATTGGGAAGAATTTTAATAAGCATGAGGAATAACGTGGAGGCAACTAAACGGATGGATGGACAGCAACGCCTATTTCTGCCGCGAAACTGTAGTCTGCAAACATTAGTGTGTTCCGGTTTGAATGGTGTTATACCCAGTGTAAATATTGGGATACTGGTTCAATTAAAACCGTAAAATTAAAATTGTTTTGAGGATATCTTTCATTGCCCTGCCGCTGGTTGTAATTACTTTACTGGTAAGAATGTCATTATATAAGCTAGAATCTTCGATAAAAATTAAAAAAGGGGTTATAAATCATGAAATAAAAATTACTGAATACATTTAAAGTTAAAGTTAACTGGTCTCTGTTCCCGGAGATTATTTTACTGTGTTCGGGTTTGACAGGCGCTGTAGCTAGTGTAATTGCTGAGGTAACGGGACTCAACGTCTCATGTTTCAAGGCGACGCACAAAATGTGGTTCTGTGTATATTATCTTAACTAGCGCTATGTTGTGTATGGGTGGGAGTATCACTTAACATCAGGTGAACGTCACCACTTAATTGAAAAAAAAAAAAAAAAAGGATTATTTTGTAGCTATGGAATTCTAAAATTATTGACAGTTTTTTTACATATTTAGGTGGTTTATGTAAAACTTATTTAACTATAAATTCGAAATATTTTTTTTATTTTCCAAGTTTACTATCTTTTTAATTGTAGAGAATGAAAAAACCAAACAAAACATAATTCCTAATGAGTAATAGTTACTCTCACATTTTTTTTAAGTAGTGTCATTGCTCTCTATAAAAAGGACGAATCTCTTTTCGTTTCATTTGACCGTTTCAAAAACAGCCGTTATCAATATTGCCCTTTTTATTTCATGAGTCTGAGTTCTTGTCAAGTTCAGTATTTCATGGTTTTCATTTTAGTTGTTTAATAGCGTCTTTTATGGCGTCATAAAATACGGAGAACGATGTTATGATAATTTTATTACTGCAGCGAGCTTTAATTGTAGTATAAGTCTCTAGTCTCTTTGCTTGCTTGATATCTTTAAAATTTTATTTAACTGATTAGACATTCCTTATTTACAAGAAAACCATATAATTTTTCAATTTGTTTTATTAATGATCAAATAATAATCTAATCCTACCTAATTTTACGTTATCTATATCTATAAATATACATATACAGATATATACACATATATATCAAACATGCTTCAGAGTTTTCCAAAATCAGTTGGTATGTTTTCTCGTTGTTTAATTGAATAAAAAAATCATTAATAAATGTATTATTAATTTAGTATCGAAAAAAATATTACAGACTTTCATATATGTAAATGTGTTACTTGAAATAAAATATTTAATTAGTATATTATGATTTATACCATCTTTGAAAAAACAACTGGAACAGTACAAAATTTAATTAAAGTTAACAAAATATCTGTGACGTTCAAATATTAACCTTCAATTTCATCTTAAGAGCAAAGCACCGAATACAAGAGAAAACATTTGTTTTGTCAGCTGTCGTCACCTAAACTAACGGTATAATTTCATTTTGTTTGTCCAACTAAGAGCCCAGGGATAATGTATAGGCAGGTACCTACGTAATCTGATTCATCCCACACACTCGGCTTCGAAACTTTATTGATAGTAGGTACTTTATAACAAACCATTGTTATATTATATAGTAATGATTTTTTTGTACATCTATTTGTACTTATATTGTGTAAAGGAGACTATCATATTAGTGCAGTGTATCTTAATTAGCGCTACATTGATATTGGCAAACATATCATTATCAGCCGACAGAAGTCCACTGCTGGACATAGGCTTCATCTAATGATCTCCACATCGATCGATCTTGCGCTGCTCGCATCCAGCTGCTTTCCGCAACCTTTATCAGATCGTTGGACCACTTGGTGAGGGGCTTGCCAACATTGCGTTTTTAGGTACGCGGTCGCCATTCGAGGACCTTGGTGCCCCAAAGGAGCATATTAGGAATTCAGAATAAATTACATTTTTTAACTATACAAATAATTAAATTCTTACTAAAACAGACACTATAAATATGTTAGTACATTTTCCAATAGATTCTTACGGTAATTGCCACATAAAAAAAGGCCTTTTTCTATTACGGAATTTTCCGCCAGCAATATCAAAAGGTACTCTAAGGTGCGTCGAGTGATACGTAACGTTCGTTTTTCTATCGGATATCAGTTCAATCTAATCTCATAAAAGAAGGAGGCATCCGCCTGAAGATACAATATTTCATTTTTACGACGTAGGTGGCATTCGGTGCTCCGTGAAAAAATATAAAGAGAATGAGAGCGTCGTGGCGTTTTTACGATGCTTTTAATAGTGTTGCCGCTGTGGTTGGTTAGCCTTTTAAAGGAGAAATGCGCGCTTTTTACTCTTTCGACTCTTGCTCGACGTGACATTTTGTCTGTTTATATACAACTAAAATAGTTCACTAACAAGACCTGCATTATATTTCAAGATTTTAAGCTCACAAAGAACATTATTTTCTCAAAAATCCCTTTCTATATGGTATAAGGTATTTTTATTTTAATTCATTACAAATTGACAGTTAACGGATTTTCGATCCTTTTGTATACACAGGTTTTATACCTATAGAAAGCAATGTAAAATGTGACTATTTTACTTAACATAAAAGTGCGAGAAGAAATAACGATCATATAAAAATATAACTTACTTTTAAATGATCGTTATTTCTTGTAATAAATCAAACTACTTTTTAATTATTACCTTTTCATACGAAGGGTGCGTGGTACATAAGCTCAAAAGAATTTTTTTATGTTGAAAATAGACTCAAATAAAAAAATGCTCTAATTAAAATGTATAATTTCGTTTCTTCTTAATGATAATGAAGTATAAAATGTGACAAAGGAGAGATTTTGCTTAGAGTACCGCCATGCAGTTCGGCTTTTGTGTTTGCTAGTATTAAATGAAAGATTCCCAGCACTAAACTATTGAAAACATCTCTTTTATATAAAATATATATTGAGCTTACAATGTAGATGAGTCTCACAATACGTTTACTAAATAAACATAGATAAATGACGCAATTTAATTAAAAGGGGAACCCCCGTCAATTTGAAGCCGGTTGAAAATAATATCAGCAATATAGTACGCGGAGCACTCAATCTTGCCGGCAATAATTCACTTCTGTCAATACACAACGACAGAAAATAAAGCATTATTTCCTAGGAGTCGTTTCTTATTTTACAAATCGTGAAAAGTTACAAAAAATTATGTATGTACAAACAGTCACTTATTGTTAATTGTATAAAGGTGTTTCTAAAGTACAACGTGGTCTGTGCGCTAGGTCTCTTAAAATTAAGTAGCTACGTAGTTTCTTTATACGATTCAATTAGGAACGAAGTATGTAAAAGAATGATGTTAACTGTCAAGAAGATATCAGGCGATATTGATAGCATGAAGGCGCTGGAAATGGACTGAGAATTTTATTAGTGAAAAGCAATAGGCTAAGTTTGGACTAAACTTTATAAAAATTTAAACGTGCATAAACAATTCGTTTAATGAACGAGGTATTTATGTTTTCTCCTTTTTTGCAAGGTGTTATTATGTTTAGATTGTGTTGGATGCTGTTTATCCGATCGTCGCAAAAATTACACTAAATGTTTTGCAAATTAATATAGTAAATAAGAAACCTTTCTAATGTATTCCTTTTGTTAAATAACTACCCACGAGAAAGCAAAGCACATCAACTTCAACATCAATATAATAATTTAATAGAGAGGATAAAAAATTAACGAAATAAAATATTTTCTAAACATCCCTTTTTTTAGATATGCAAAGATAAAAAAAAATACACCAGCAGGTGAATGTCTGCCGGGTAAGATTACTTCGTTATAAATTCATTACTAACAACTGTATGTGACATAGAGTCTATTTTCTGAATAAAAGTTACTAATGAATATTTTAACGTATTTCATTTAATTTATTCTTTTTTTTTGTTTATTTTCTTTATTGGAAACAAACAGAAACAATAATTCAAAAAACATAAGCGAAAATTCATACAAATAATTACAATTGCTTCATTAGATAGTCTCACTGAGAACATATTTGATTTAAACAACATGACAACAAGAGTTTAATAAATAGTAATTTTAAATAAAGGTATGGATTATGGTTATAAGTTAAATCAAATTTTTATGTGAAACAAAACATTTCCATAAACTTAAAAATGACAAGAGACACGAAAAATCAAACGGGAACATTTATACATTGTTGCACAGTCTTCTTTTTATTTTGTCTTTATAAGCAGTGCGGGAGCATGAAAACATTATAAATTACTGAAAAATTTATTGTTCGTAAAATGTATTATGATTATTTTTTTTTTTTTTATAACCTCTAAGAGGCAAATGAGCAAGACGGGTCACCTGATGGTAAGTGATTCACCGCCGCCCACGGTCACCAGCGATGCCAGTGCGTTGCCTACCCTTCAGGTAAGAATATGCTCTTTTCTTGAATAACCCAATGTCGCAGTTGTTGGGGAAGACCGCTGATGGCAACGAATTCCAAAGATTTACTGTGCGTGGCAGAAAACTGTTTTTAAAACGCATTGTAGTGGAACGCCAACCATCCAGATAGTGCGGATGATAGTTCCGGCGAGACGATCGGTTTCGAAAATCAGCGGCTTCTATTAAATCGAACAACTCCTTGGAACACTCCCCATTGTAAATTCTTTAAAGTATGCATAGGGAAGATAGATCCCTACGTAGTGCCAAAGGATCTAGCCGATCGGCAAGTTCAGGATCATCGACAATCGGAGTTGCCCTACGTTGGATTCGGTCAAATGGAGATAGCTGATAACCCGGAGCCCCGGCCCAAAGGTGGCAACAATACTCCATGTGAGGCCGCACCTGCGCCTTAAACAGTTTAAGGCGGTTAGCCGGCTTGAAGTACTGTTTGACCCTGTTGAGTACTCCGAGTTTTTTGGAGGCCATTTTAGCTTTGCTCTCCAAAATACCGCCAAACTGGACAACACTCGAAATGTCGACGCCCAGACTGCCAATGTTCGGTTTGGCACAAAGGTGAGTGTTTCCAAAGAGTGGCGATGCGACAAAGGGGGCTTTTTTGCGGTGAACGCGCAAACTTGAGTCTTAGAAGGGTTAAACTGGACTAGATTAAGTCCCCCCCAATCGGAAATCTTCACAAGGGATGATTCGATTTCAGACACAAGTTTGTTCCGACACTCATCGACGTGATCCCGAGAGATATTGCTGCGGCCGAAATACAGTGCATCCACGGTACTGTCATCCGCATAGCAATGAATGCCACTGGTATGCAACAAATCATTGATATGCAGAATAAACAATGTCGGGGATAACACGCAGCCTTGGGGAACACCAGCATTTACGGTCCGGGGGTACGAGCATGAGCCGTCTACGACGACTTTAACTCTCCGTTCCGCAAGGAAACTGCCGATCCACCTACAAAGTTTCTCAGGAATCCCATAGGAAGGAAGCTTCGATAGTAAGGCTTTATGCCAAACCCGATCGAAGGCTTTCGCTATGTCCAATTAACGCCTAGTGCCTCACCCCTACTTTCGAAAGCCTGCGCCCAACGGTGAGTTAGTAAAGCCAGAAGATCACCAGCTGATCGGCCTTTGCGGAAGCCATATTGGCGGTCGCTGATCAGCTGGTGCTCTTCCAGGTAGCCCATGAGCTGGCGGTTGATTATGGATTCCATAATTTTGGAAAGTAAGGAGGTGATAGAGATTTTTTAGGGATCGGGTGTGCTAGAGCCGTCTTCCATGAATGTGGGACAACGCCGAGGACATAAGAGTGTCTGAATAAGCGCGTTAAAACCGATGCCAGCTCTGGAGCACACACCTTCAGCACAATAGGAGATACTCCATCGCGCCCACACGACTTGTTGACATCTAGGGAGAATAGTGCTTTCCGCACAGCACACTGTGTGAAGCGGACCTCCGCCATTGTGGTTTCACACCTCGGGATGGTAGGAGGAGTGTTCCCCCTGTCGTCAAGAGTCAAGTTTTCCGCAAAAATAGAGCCAAGAAGATCGGCTTTCTCCCTTGCGGAATAGGCCAATGAACCATCCTCCCCGTGCAAAGGTGGAAGTGTCGACCGACAGAAATTACCCTGGACAGCCTTGGCGAGAGACCAGAACGCACGAGAGCCAGATGGCAGCCGTGCTAGTCTCTCGCCAATTCTCCCAACGTAATTCGACTTTGCCAATGCAATTTGCCTCTTAAAGAACCTGGAAGCAGAGTTGTACTTCTTCTTGAGTGAGTCAGAGTTTACATCCTTAGCGGCCTTTGCCCTAGCCCAAGCTTGGTAGCATTCCCGCTTGCGACGATGTGCGTCACGGCAGGACCCGCCAAACCAGGGCCGAGATCTGCCACCGACGGGCACCGCTGAGCTAGGAACAAACAATTCCATGCCCTGCAGCACGACGCCGGCAACCGAATCAGCGCAGGTGCTAGGAGCCTCTGACTTGAAGCAAATCTGCCCTCATGGGTAGGATGCAAAGAAAGAGCGCATCCCGTCCCAGTCCGCTTACCTGTAGTACCAAACACGTCGTCTACCAGATGGAACTGGTTGCGACGAGACGGTGAGAGGCACCACGCTCCGAATTAGGCAATGGTCCGATGACCCGAGAGGAGCATCGACCCATACCCGAATGGGTTCGGGGCGAGAGGTCAGCAGAGGGTCCAATAAGGAAGGCGAATGGTCTTCCACATCCGGCACACGTGTGGGAGAAGGTACCATCTGCGTCAGACCATTGGCAATGGCAAAATCGTGAGCAGACCTTCCCGCATGGTCAGTACGTGTTGACCCAAGCCAGTCAGAGTGGTGGGCATTTAAGTCGCCCAAAACCACAATTTCTGCGGTAGGAATCTGCTCAAGTATTCTGTCAGTGGACAACTGCAGGTGCTCGAAGCGCCGGTTAATTTCCGAATTTCCGCTATGAGACCTATAAAGGCACACGTAGACGCGAATATGATCCTCACAATCGACGCGCACCCAAAGGATCGACAGGTCTCTGCCTTCAAGACAGCTGAGCCTACGGTAACAAATTCCCTCCCTGACGAAGACACACACGCCGGCGCGTGGCACAAAAAAGTGCTCCAGGCTATAGGCCGGGCATATTAGATATGAAGTGTCCGTCGGGGAAAAAATCTGCGTCTCCGTGAGGAAAAGCAAATCTGGCCTTTCCGTCTAGAGATGGTGATGGACGGCATTTAATTTCGAGTGAAGTCCCCTGATGTTAGAAAAATCCACTGCTAAAGTGGAGAGGGACTTCCTCGTGATTGGGCTCAGTTTGCACCCAGCAGCTGCGATAAACGTCGCTTGATGTGCCCCCCCAGAATACGATGGGCAGCCTGAGCGAGAGCGAGAGGATAGCATCTCTCGCTCTCGCTCAGACGGATTCTCCAGTCTCTAAGAGACTGGTACCCTCCTGGGGTATTTTATTTGTATCACTCGTCGCCATCACAATAAGAGCATAAGGGGTGGGGAAGGAAAGGGAAGGGAAGGAGAAAGGTCACAGAGGATCAGGAATTGTGGGACAGGGAATAAAAAGACAGGAAGAGGCCAACTGATACTCATTCCCACACGCAACGCAACAGTCCCTAGAAAAACCTAGGGCCTCTAGGAGGCCCCCACTTCACGCTGATTTTCTGTGAGAGGATAGTGTTTCACCAGTCGATCCTGCCCACCTACGTGCTACAGCGAACTGCAGACTTGGATCTACTACCGTAGAAATATAGAATATATTTTAATTATTACATACAGTTAGGTGTACCGGTATGAAATGAGCGTTTTTTTGGGAAAATAAAACACTAATTATTAATGGGAAAGTAAAAAAAGTAAGTAAGTAAGTATTGGATGTGAGTGGCCCAGGACCGGTCTGAGTGGAAATCTTTGGGGGAGGCCTTTGTCCAGCAGTGGACGTCTTCCGGCTGATTGGATTGGATTGGAAGTAAAAAACATTTCATTCAAAGTATTGGCCATTGTTTTCTACACATTTTGACCACCTTTCTGGCAATTTATGGATACCACGCCAATAAAATTGTTCGTCTTTTAAAGCAAACACCCAATTTTCGACCTCCTCGTAGGAACCAAAGTGCTGCTCAGCCAATGCGTGTCCCATCGATGAAAACAAATGGTAGTCGGAAGGAGCCAAGTCTGGTGAATACGGCGGGTGGGGTAGCAGGTAGCAGCTCCCAGCCAAGTGTTTTGATTGTATCCTGAACCGGTTTTGCTTTGTGTGCAGGTGCATTGTCATGGAGCAAAATTACCTTGCCGTGTCTTCTAGCCCATTCTGGTCGTTTCTCGATCAATGCATGGTTCAAATTGATCATTTGTTGTCGGTAGCGATCAGTATTAACGGTTTCACCAGGTTTTAGGAGCTCGTGGTACACCACACCCTTCTGATCCCACCAAACACACAGCATTGTCTTCTTGCCGAATCGATCTGGTTTTGCAGTCGATGTTGATGGTTGTCCCGGATTAACCCATGATTTTTTTTTTTTTTTTTTCATAGGCTGTAGATCCGGGTCCACGAGCCCAGTGTCAGATGAGCTGCCCCTGCTTGCAGCCCGATCTACATCAAGAATATAGACCATGATTTTTTCCGTTTAGGATTTTTAAAATAAATCCATTTTTCATCACCAGTAACAATCCGATGCAAAACCGATTTTCTTTCGTGTCTTTGAAGCAAAATTTCACAAGTGTTTTTTCGGTTTTCCATTTGTCTTTCATTCAATTCATGTGGCACCCATTTTCCACACTTTTGGATCTTTCCCATAGCTTTTAAACCGTCAGAAATTGTTTGTTGTGCAACATTTAACATTTCTGCCATTTGCTTTTGATTCAAAGTGTCATCTCCATCCAATATCGTTTGCAATTCGGCGTCTTCAAACTTTATTGGTGGTCTTCCACGTTCTTCATTTCTCACATCAAAATCATTATTTCTGAACCGTTGAAACCATCTTTTGCATGTTGCTTCTGATAGAGCATGATCACCATATGCCTCGACAAGCATTCGATGCGACTCTGCAGCACTATATAATCATATTTTTTAACGTTTTATTAGCATTATTTATGCTCCAGCTTAATGAAACGATAGTTTCATAAAAAATAGATTACTTACTAAAAACAAGAAATCAGCAATGAAACAGAAAATCAAAAACAAATCAATGATCAATGAACGTTCGGGCGCGCCAATCTAAATGCTCCGTGGCCCTATGAAATAAGGTTCAAATTGAAACCAAATACATCTCGAGTTCCCACCGTACCCGTGCGTTCGTTGATCCGAGCATCAGCTGTTTTTGATTTTGTGTTTCATTGCTGGTTTCTTTTTTTTAGTAAATCAATTTATTTATTATGAAACTATTGTTTTATTTAGCTGTACTGACATGATCGAGCGTAAATAATGTTAATAAAACGTTTTAAAAATATGATCACTGTCACTTGAAAACTTTTTAATTTAAGAGTAATTTGTATTATAATGTAAAATATTGACATTTCATAAATAATATTTGTACGTTTAGTTTAAACGAAATGATTTTATTTTCACTTTATAAATAGTATGGAAATTTAAAATAAAAGAAATATGTGGAGTGTATTTTGTAATAATTGAAAACAAAAACCGGAAGACATTGTTTACGTATGTTCATTACAGTAGAGAAACGTAACAAGATAAAAAGTGTAATAATTGTTGATACAATACGATGCGGTGCGGTGGTGGCGAAGTTAATGAGAATAGGCGTCATTCCACATCCCACCTCATGGGCCGAGGTGGGGCGTAATAAAGTTTTACGCCACGACCCGTATTATGGCCCCGATTCAGCCGGCCCGTTGGACAGAACGATTAACAATGCGTAAACTGATTTAGTTGCTACCGTATTCCTGTTCTGCGGCGTCCGTTCTGAGAATTAAACGGGTAGGTGTGCTTGAATAATTACGCTGTTTGTATTGTGCGGAGGACGCAGATGGGGGAGGTTTCATGTTCGAGAAACAGATGTTTGTAAGTAAATAAACCTCGCAACTAATATTTTCCACCTTCCTTACAACTATACTTATATTTTTTATTCGAAAGAACATTGGTTATAGCAGGACGGCGCTTCATTATAAATGTTATAACAATGTGGCGCCATTTAGGATATCCACTGCACAACATCATGGCCATCAGCATTGCTTTGAAAGATGTTATGTTTCGTTACTCCAGTAATTTTAACAGCTACTATATCCTTGAAACAAGAACACCGCCATGTTTGTAAATTACTGTTTGACGGCATAAACAGGCGCAGCTTTGATACCTATCTAAACAGTCTCTCAATATGTGTATCTAGCGCAAGTTAACGTGAAATTAGTTCAATGTAATGGTACTACCATTTTCCACTTGAAGTAATCATAATTTAGATAAAAATATTATGAATCCAATTATGGACAAGTAAAAGTCGTTACTGAATTCTGTAGTTTACATTATTTTTTGTCTTTGACAACTTTATACTGTTGATCTCTGTTAAAAATGTTTTAAGATTGCCAAGGATTTTAATAAGAATAACATTAATATGGTAGTCAAATTGCCTTATTCACAATAATATTGCGCATCTCAATATTATTGCTCAGCATCGCATTGCGGATATCGCTTATGAAACATAAACTCATTACTATAATATTATGTTTAATATTTTTTCGGCCTCCTTAAAACTCGAAAGGAATTATGTTTGCAGCTCGAAGAGAGAATAGAAGAGAAGGTACTAGTACGGTACATTTTATTTTCCTGATAGCGAATATCAGAAACACTTAGGTCAAGCTGTAATGATATTGTATCGAGTAAACTGTTTAATCGAACGCAAGTCGTCTTGATAACAAAGGTTAAATGTAAAAGACTTAAAAGTTCATGATTCGAGCTTTAAAATAACTTTGCCAGTCACATACGGGCGCAACAAAGGTAATAAGCAATCAGTGTTTCGTTCATTGCAGGCTTACTGCCAAGGGTATGCTAGTTCATTAGGTCTTGCGAGCTAAAGAGTTGCCTCGGACTCCCGTCGCGTCAGCAACGGTCCCTCGTTACGCTAATGATAGCGATTTCGCCCCAAAGGCGCAATTTTAGTTCCACGGAACAGTTTACTGTTGGACCTCACTAATGGCCTATAAAGCTTTGGTCTGTACGGCGTTTATTTTGTTGCCCATTTTTCCAACGTACAATGTAATTAAGTGTTGCTTTAATTTGTCGTTGTCTACTGCGAATAAATAAATTTGTTACCTATTGTTTTAGATATGTCTAACTGATTTATTCTGCGTTAGTTTTGTCGTATTTCTTATAGGATTTAGGTGTTATAATTCCTGAAGACTTGAAATTTGATAGGAATATTCTTTTATCTAGTGTACGTATCCAAGTAGGTAGGGAACAACTAATAAGGTTATAATAGGTGATAGTATAGAAGTATTTAAATAATGTGACATCTAAGATTAACTTTTAGATTGGTTTATTATTCATAGGAAGAGCCGTTAAAAATATTTATAATGAGTTGGTTAGTTTGTCATAAAAAAATAAAAAATTCACATGTCACAAAATGAAAAGTTTGAACTTTATTTACAGTTTTATAATAATATTGATAATGGCTTCATGATTTTGAAAGTTTTCAAGGTAATGTAACGATCAATGCTGTTAACTAAATATTGATAAATTAAATTACCAAATTTAACACAGTGAAACTGAAATATGTTTACTGTGTTAAGAGGCTAGAATTAAGAGTAATTTATTTTTTAAACGTAATTAAAATCTAGGATTAGATTAGTTTCCGTTGTGTAGTTAATTGAGCAAACCTCTTTGTACACATCCGAACAAACATGTCCCTATATATATCCCGGATGAAGGTTTCCTTTGTGTAGTCTGTTGCTTGCTTGTTTGATTATAGAGTATTGATTTAACCTTTGATTTTAATTATATTATAATAATTTCTAATGATATATAAATTGAAATTATAAAGGAGCATAAGAAAAAATATGAAGTTTTAAAAAAACTATTAAATAATAATATTTCCATGAAGTCATTCCCAGAAGACGTTTTTTGTGCTATTTATTATTATTGACTATAAATTAAGTAAAGTTAATCAAATGTAAGATATTTTGTGATATTATACTTGTTATTATGTAAATGAATGCATTACCTTTAAATGTTAATAAAGATGAGAGCTTAATATAGTTGTTACGTAAAGATTTTCTCCCACATTCGGTTTACCGCGAAAACTCTGCTATTTCCTTTCTATGATTTATCTTGCGGTCCACGGTCTAAGGGTCACTTTAATAAATATATCCTAGAAAGGCGCTCCATGAAATGGATGGAAACGTTCAAGAAATGCAATCATTTCATATAGAGCGTATGTTCACGCTAGCTTTAATAAGGTTCGTTCTTTTTGGATATGAAAAAGTTTTCTTCACGTTAATTAATATTAATATATTTTAGATATTATATACCATGTACATCGAATGGTTCCGCCTTGCTCGCATCCGATCGACACCTGTGCTGCTGCTGATGATGATGATGATCCCGTGTACACGTTGAGCGCGAATATTCCTCTCGCTAGTGTGAGGTGTATTATAAATGGCAACTATAGGGGACGGGGGTGATTTTTAGGATAAATGTAGCTTTTCTTATGTAGTATAACTAGCATTTTTCGCTCGCCTACCTAGGCGTGGTCAAGTATGGTGCCCATTTTTTACAAAACCTCGTGTTCAGTAGTGAACATCAAAAGGATGAAATAAAATTATAAGCTGCAAATTCGCTTATGTATCACTTAATACAAAATTGAAAAATTCGCATATCGCACACTAGATGATAGTATATCGAATGTTATGCATTAACATTAAAAAAGTCTATTTAGCATACGTACATTTGTCCTGAATTTAAAGTATTTCTTTTATTTCTAAATGATGTTAAAAACTTAATTACTATTTAATATTTGACTTTATGTAACAATGTGGACGATATTTCCAGAGAAACCGTTATCGAATTTGTTACAGTCACTATGAGCATCAGATAGTAACATTTATGTGACAGAGATGATATATAGTGTTATCATACTCGAGGAACTCGGAGGACAAGAAAAGTTCAAATAACCCAAATTAAGGAGCGCAATAAAAGGACCCTTCGAAAGGCTTTCATGGGAGCAATTCATGTAAATGCGAATAAAGATGGATGAAGAATAAAGGGTTGAATAAAGAGAAAGACTAGTTGATCTACATTTACAGTGTCGGTGAACATTTAATTTTATTTTGTAAGTATTGATACGTATGGGTAATCCTTTTATCCATACATACTATTGATAAATGTTTTTTTAAAATAAATTATTAGTAGAATTTTAATGCTTTTTGTTATTGTCGAGTACACTTAGAAGCAAGTATTATTAACCCGTTAAAATTTTAGAAATATTGTTCAGCTAATAAGCTGATTCGATATAAATGGATTATAGACCTAAACACGGATATGTATTAGAGATAACCGGATTTGAAATTAAATTGTATAACTCACATTACATTACCGTGAAGGTCAGTGATTATTTTATTTATGATATTTTCTAGGGCAACTTATACAAGCTAACGTTGAGATTATTCTATTTCATAATATACTTCAAAATAGTCTTCATACAGTTTGCGTATAAAATGTACGTTTCACTTAAATAAAGACTAATTAAAACGAGAAGCAAAACGATCGAAAAATACACTGCACATTTTGTAATACCTGCCTTGTTAAAATAACGTATTAGCGAGCATCGAGTATGACATACATGAATAGTGGCGGTGTGGAAGTCAGTTGACTATATAAAAATGTGGCTGAGGGATGTAAAGTTGGGCGTCAGAGCGCCGGCGCCGCGCCACTCGCCCTGGCTTCAGGCAGTCCGTTCAGACCAGTCGGCGCCATCGTCGCACCCGCCTGCTCGCGACCCTACCTGTCAACTCGAACGAAACACAATCGGGAATGCGATACCTCTCCGAATGTACACTCCACGTGTATTAATAAATTCAATATAACATTGGCGTATATTTCATGGAGAAAATTGAAACAGATCCATTCAGTCGACGACTATTCGAAAATGTATCTCCGAAGAACGGTCAAAACCGGATTGACTTAAATGTGTTTGTGATAGTGTAAAGTTACAGTGGAAGCTATGTGTGTACTGTGTAAAATTAATTACTACTATGTGAGATTGATTATAGACAATTATTTATTACTACGTCTAGGACAGTGCCGTTTAAATTTAAAATAATTTAAAATTGAATTTAAGGATTCAGATATGGCTTTGTCTTGGAAAAAGTGTTGGTTTTTAATTATAGTAACTTTGTGGCAGATATCTAAATTGGTATCGTCGTGTTCAGAGACATGTGAGTGCAAAAACGATTTACTGCATTGTCAAAATTGTTCCTACAATTTGACATTAAAAAGAAAAGAAAGCATTGATAATGTACTAATATGCTGTAATGGAACTAAAGAAACGTTGAGTATAATTTCCAACAAAACTTATTTGGAAGTAACAGCTGATTTCAAGAATAAATGCAGTAAAGATTACATCTCTTTAAATCTACCCATATTGAATACATATTCATTATCAATGCGGAATAATAACATTGTTATGTTCGAAATTACTGTAAACCAAAAAAAATTACGAGATATTGATTTATCCAGTAACGGCATTGTGCTTATAACACGAGGGAATTTTAATAAATTCTACAATCTTAGAAAATTAATATTGAGCAACAATAGCATTTCAAATATTTATAAAAATAGTTTCATTGGGTTATCAAAATTAGAATTCCTAGATTTGTCATACAACAACCTGTCCGTATTAACAAATGTTTTTACACCTTTAAAAAATCTTCAACATCTTAATTTGAGCCGAAATAATATTGAGTTTATTAACGAGAATTATTTTAATAACTGGCTCTTACAACATTTAGACGTATCCCATAATAAATTGAGGAAATTAGCACCAGGGGCTTTGCAATTGCTACCGAATCTTGCACGCCTGTTATTGACAGACAATCCACATTTAGGATTAACACAATTGGATACGCAGTTGTTAGTAGGAACAGGTCGTAGGCTGCAACAAATCGATGCGTCTAGAATAGGATTATATCAAGTGCCCGAAGCATTCACTCATTCAGTGCGGTTTTTATCGCTAATTGGCAATAAGATTACAGCTATCCATTGCGGTGATCTAGACAGTTATCCTTTGTTACAGTCTTTAGAGTTTTCTGAAAATAAAATAATCTATTTTGAGGATGATTCTCTGGGGAGATTGGAAATGCTTTTGTTTTTAAACATTAATAAAAATTTTCTCACCAGCGCACCAAAATCGTTGCCCGACGAACTTAAATATTTATCAATAAGCAATAATTTGATAAAAAACATTTCCATGCCTGATTTCAAAAACTTACCCAATTTGCGCATATTGCTTTTACAATATAATAAAATTGAATACATTCAGGATCACGTTTTTGATGATTTATTATCTCTAGAAATGTTGGATTTATCTTATAATCCGATTCAACTACTATCGCCGAGCACATTCGACGGACCATTATCTCTTCGAGATTTAAGGCTTTGCTATTTAAATGTTTCCGTGCCTGAAGAACTTGGTTCATTTCCAATGTCGTCGCCTGAAAGCATTGAAATGCTTCACTTACAATCAAGTCCAGGTTTAGCAAGGCAATTATTAGCGGATTCAGCAGCATTAGCTGCATTTTCTCGTTTACAGTATTTAGATTTAAGATTGAATAATCTCACAGAAATAAGAAATGATTTGCTTTTTTATCTTGTACAGTTGAAAACTCTTAGGTTACACGGTAATAACATAAATTGTAGTAAAGAACTTTGGTTGAACGATTGGATGAATTGGAATAAAAGTTTGTCGGATGGAGAGACATGTTATTTTTCAACTTCAGAACATCAAGCCGATTTAATAAAGTACAATTGTACGTTCCAAGAAACTTTTACGATAAATGAAAGTTTACCGCCTGTAAGTTTGTACAGCACTGAAATGATTAATAAATTATTAAGATACTATGGATATCTAAACAACAAAACAGAAAAAGGTTATTTAAGACATGATAGTTTTAACATATCTTATAAAATAAATAGCAGTTACGAAATCCTACCTAAAATAATGCCAGGCAGTAATAATAAGAGACATGATGTAATAATAAATGAAAAATTTAATAACTCAGGAATATTTTATGACATACCTTGGCATGAAAATTTAAATCTGTCTTCCGTTACAAAAGGTACACTGCCCGAAAATGTTTTTAATAATAATAAAAACCAAATTAATCAATTACATATGGACCGTCGATTTCTGGATATGGATAAGGTCGCTTCTACATCAAGTAGAACATCTAAACCTTTTTATTATAGTAACATTACCGATATTAGCAGCAAGAAATTTTCTGGAAAAAGATTAAATACTCCCATATTATCGAAACTTCCCGCCACGAATGTATTTACAACAAGTAAACTTAACGCAGAAAATATGGTAAATGATGCATATACAGCGAACCCCAACGATAAGCAAGAATATTCATTGTACCAAGCCGGACACTCAAATTATGCCCAATACTTCGGTATAGCTGCAGTTACGACTCTGATTATAATGTCGTTGATTCTTTGGGCGAGTTTTCGGCTACGCTTTAGAAGGCGGTATCCTCAGCCAGCTGATACAGATAATCAAATAGAGGTGTCAAATATATCTGGAGGTGTATTATGGTGACACTTGAGAGCAGCCGACCCAACACCTTTTGAATATGACTCTCTTCTTACGTAGCACAAAAGTAAGTAATTTATGTATTATTTGGGTTATTTAAGACTTCTATTGTAATTAGTTATTTAACCAAAGTAGTCAGATTATCCTTTAACTATTAATGCTGTTGATTTGTTAATAAAATTGTTCCGAACTTCATCTGATATCATTTATAGGAATTCTTTCTTCAATTTAAACATTCTTGACAACTTAATTACCCTATTTCATTAGATTCTTAGTTACTTCTAAATAAAAAATATATTATATATGGGTTAAAACCCTAATATTTCTTTTCTTTCAGATAAACGTGGTCGGCTGCGTGCGGGGTAAGGTGTGCTTTGTGATAAACATCATGTTGTATGAAATAAGTACAAATAGACTATGCAATTGATTCTGTAAATTATTTGTAAATAATGTGTAAATATCTTACTGAGTTGACTTATGCACGGCAATGTATAGGGAGAGGAGTATTATTTTTATGTGAATTAGCAATATTGAGACGGTGTCGTCATCGATGTATTTATGTGTAGTAAATAATATAATGTATGAGGGCATAAAGTTACCCACACAATACGCCACATTTTCACTTATAAATATCGTCACGAGTTTTTCAAACTTACAGCTTTCTACATATAAAAAAGTATTAAAAACTCTTAGTATTTATATTTTTTTTATCTCTGAAAATGTGACGTGTTATGTGGAATACGCTGTTAATGCATTATGAGATAATATTAGTATGCAATATATTTCAAAATGCAGATCACGTCTTCCTTCTTAATCTTTTTTAGTGTAAGCGTATACATCAATCCTAATCATAATCATCAGTAGATAAACCCTGAAACAAGTGCCAATAAATATTCTATGACAATATAATAAAATTCTCTTTCTCCTTTGTTTTAAATTTTCAATTTATATTTAAGTAAAAAATATATTGGTTGTAGACTCTAGCTTATGGATTTATAAGAAATAAGAGACTTAATATTTTAAATAAAATTTTTACTCCCAAAGCTTTAGCAATAGAATATCTATTAATCAAATTTGATTAAGTTGTTATGTTGTTTTCTTCTTGATAACAAATATAGATGTGACATTTAGTAAATATGCAATCTATCACTAAAGATATTGTAATTTGGATAAGTTTCATACATCACTGTGAACCTATGGTTGTATCTTGATATATTTATCATTACGAAGAAATTTATGTGTAGATCTATGTTTTTACGTAATTTGTAGTTACTAATGTACAAACAGGTAGCCGGAGATAATAAATGAATAGAAAGAAAAAGTCTATTTATTTTTGACAAATATTACATGCTCGAAATTAAGTTTTTAAACGAATCGTAGTTTCATAGTTGTAAAGAGTAAGATCAAAGGAAAGTTAGGTTAGGAAAGGTTTTCAAATGAAATTAACAATAGGGGAAGAATAATAAATGGTATATGAACATGTAACAGCCTTCCTCGAAAATATGAGAATGTTAACAAGGTTATTCCAAATTCTGTAGTGAAATGTAAACAACCCTACAGCCATTACGAGTCGCGGTATACAAGACAAACAGTCTTGGAGCGGCGTTTGTGTCTAGCTTAAATATTTACTCTTGGTACACCCCGTCAGCTATACCAATCTTTTTTCTTTACGCTCAAGTTTTTTTTTTATCTAATTATTGATTATTACCGCAATTTTCGCAACATCTAACTATACATATTTCATTTAATATCGCAAAAACTTAAGCTAAGGCACTCTTGGAAAATTAATAATGACTAGTTAGCTAGTTGAGTCAGAAATATGCTTGTTATCATCAAACAATCAACTATACATTTATGCATCCTAGAAATTGATAGTGGATCTTTAGTGTTATAGAGAAAGCAGTTAGTCATTACTACATAGGTACACACAAATTATTATTCGTTATTGTATTAATGTTATATTTTATCGGCAGCGTAACTTAAGTATGTGCCTTTAAACTACTTCTATTCGGAACTTCATCAAATTTGTTTTGGTTCTTTGGAGTACTTTTTCTTATCAATCAAAATCAATCATTCAGCCGGAAGACGTCCACGGCTGGACAAAGGCCTCTCCCAAAGATTTCTTATAAAAAATATAATTTGTTATCACTATACATTTAATGTTAAAGTAATGTTCATTGCGTACCAAATACATATAAAGCAATTCTAAAAAAAAGATTTTGTGCTATTACATCATTTATCCTCTAGGAATGAACGGCGATATTAATTTAAAACGGCATATTGTTTTTCCCTGACGCTAAACTGTTTTTGATCTGGTTTTTGATTATCAATGTGATGCTTGTTAGGATAATGTACACTGCGCCGATCTCCGCTTTGAGACAATTTCTTAAGCCTCGTTGCCTAAATAAATCTAAAAGTTTTTGCTTCTGAGGAAAGTATTATCAAATATTAATTCAACTCTGTTTAACAATCAGTGGAGTTGGGCAAAATATTGAACGAACGCTGCGAACTACTTTCAAACTATTCTCGTAGTGAAGTTTAACTGTGCATATTCGTTTCGATGACGGTTTAATGAAAATATTTAGCAACTTATTATTGCTTTGTTTAAATATAGTGAAAGAAGTTAATATTATCTTTAATATATGTACTATAATTAAATGCTCGTCCCTTTGAAAATCAGTTTGTATTAATATTAAAACAGTTTAGCCGAATAATTTAACAAATTACAGAATTTGCTTAAATTTCTTCAAAATAACTTCTTTCAAACATTTCCGCAAGGATGGTTAGAAATCAACATTTCTACCGTAAATTTATTGGATCTAAAAAAAGGACAAACTTACATCAGAAGTTATTAATAGAGATAAATTAAAGTAGTATTACTTTAACACATTAAAAGACTATCTTGGTGGTACAAGTTAATTTAAATAGTTATTTTATTGCAGCTTTTTTGTAGGAAAATACTTGTAGTCATACTTTATACATACATTAAACTTTGTTGCTTTTATCTGTAAATACATATAGGATATAAGTCGTTAAGAAAGATTTCTTATAGAAAAGAACATTACCGAACTGTCGATGCCGAACGATGACAACAAACACTGTAGTGTAAACATATCATAATAAGTAGCTTCACATTGTAATAGGCATACGTAACACGTACCACTCGGTTAATGTCCTGCTCCTTTCTTCGTTCAGTTAAATGCAATTTACTTTTCGCATATGAACTTTATATATTAAGTGTCTATATATATTTTGCAATTAAAATATGTTCACAAACGCGAAGTTGATTAAACCATGGCCGCTATTTCACGTAATCAATTATGTCTATATCAGACGCAGGTCGTTAATCCCGGTTGGCTTTAGTTTTCAAACCTTATTTAATCCTTGGCTCAATTAAAACCGTATAATTAAAATTGTTTTCAGGATATCTTTCGTGACTCTGCTGCGGTATGTAATTATTAGGTTGGGGAAGAAGTCTTTTCGCATTATAGTATATTATGTATGAACTTGTAATAAAATCTCTTTGGCTGTACTATTTGTATCTGGCTGGTTTTGGTGTCATTGAAAGTTTAAATTTTAAAGAACATAATTCCAAATTCAAATTAGAAAAATGTGTAATTTTCATTTGTTTTTCGTACTGTCAAGATGAGTGATTCTAATGAAGAAATTCGGTACATTTTAAAATTTTAATACAAAAAAGGTAAAAATGCAACGCAAGCCGCGAAAAAAAATTTTCGTCGATTATGGGGCTAATGCAGTGTCTGTGAGAGTAGCACAAATTTGGATAAAGCGTTTTCAATCCGGAAATTGTGATGTCAAAAATACACGTTGTTCTGGTCGCCCTATTACGGATAAAATGGATGCCATTTTTGAAAAGGTGCAGCAAGATCGGCATATCAGTTGTTACGATGTATCTGAAGAACTGGGAATTGACCACAAAACAGTTTTGGCGCATTTGAAAAAAGCTGGGTACGCAATAAAGCTCGATATTTGGGTACCTCACGAGCTTACTGAAAGAAACTTAATAATGAACCGTGTACTCGTTTGTGATTCTTTATTACGACGTAATGAAACCGAACTATTTTTGAAGTAGCTGATAACTGGTGATGAAAAGAGGATTACGTACGACAAGAACGTGTGAAAAAGGTCGTGGTCAAAGGCTGGTCAGGCTTCACAGACTGTGGCGAAACCCGGGATAACTTGCAACAAGATGATGTTGTGTATGGTGGGATTGGAAGGGCATTATTCATTATGGGCTGTTACCACCAGGCAGAACCATCGATTCTCACGAACTCTATTGCGAAAAACTGATGAGATTAAAGCAAGAAGTTGATAGAAAGCGGCCAGAATTGATCAACAGAAGAGGGGTGATTTTTCATCATGATAACATTAGACCTCACACATCTTTAGCCACTTAGCAAAAATAAGGGGGTTTGGTTGGAAGGTGTTAGTTAATGCATCCGTCGTATAGTCCTGACCTTGCACCTTCAGATTTCCACCTGTTTCGGTCTCTTCAGAATTCTATAGACTGTCAGGTTAACATCACGAGAGGACTGCCAAAACCACTTGTCGCGATATTTTGGTCAGAAGTCCCAAAATTTCTATAGCAATGAGATCATGTCTCTACCTACAAGATGGCTAAAAGTTATCAAACAAAATGGTACCTACATACTTTAGTTAAATATAAATAAACTATATTAAAATATATTTTACATACTGTGCCGACCCCACATAGCTGGCAAAAGGGCAGGAGAAAGAAGAAGCTTAAAATATGTTTTGAATTTTCTTAAAAAATGCGAAGGAACCTTTTCCCCAACCTAATACTTCACTAGTAAGTATGGCGTCGCATAAGCGGGATCTTCTGTCATTTTTTTTTTTAAATAAGGGTTGTAAATAGAGAAAAAAAATTTACTAATATTTATTTAAATTTACGATTTACTGGTGGTAAGTCTCTCTTGCCACCTGTCTCTCTCCGCCGACTTTCTTACATCGACCAGGTAGGTGCAGTAGTGTGCAAAGATTACTGGGATAATGAGACTCAACGTCTCTTGTCTGAAGGCGCCGAACATAATGTGGTCCTGTCTATATCATCCTTACTAACATCACGCTGTTATGGGTGGGCGTATCACTTACCATCAGGTAAAAAGCATCTCACTCGGGTCGTTGCTTTTTTGAATAAAAAAATTTATTAGCGGTGATGTTTAGACAGCAACGAAGATTATCATGGGAGTTATAATTAGTGTCTTTACACAGACTTTTCTCTTATATCATAGTCTTGTTGTACTTCCGCGAGGATTGGTATATTTACCACGTGAAAAGAAACCAATACCTCTTTCTTTTCTTTCTCTTCTTTATATTAACGGCTTCGTCTTAAAGAAGCTGCTGTAACGTTATTTTAGTACATGAATGGAGTATATCTTGCAAGAAATGTATATTTTTTTTGCTTTGCATTTTTTTATTAAATTTAATATTTACAAGTAACTTGTAATAGTTAAAAAAATTTTCTTATATACAAATATTATACGATACATACAAAGGATTTGTTTTTGTTAAAGACGAAGGTTTTCGTTTCCAAATTGAAGATTATTTTTGGATTTCATTATAGCTTTACTTATGATTGTCCAAATTGGTGCCACACTATTAAATTTTCTGAAATAATATAGAGCGTAAATGAAGATATGGATAAAGTAAACAAAAGCTTACACAAAAATTTAATTAATATCTAAGTAAAGAGAAGTAAGGAACTAATTTATTTTGGTTTGAAGTTCACGTGGCGTAGAAGCATATGAGGTAAAATAAAATTGTTATATAGTATAATTATAAATATTATATAGTGATAATTATGTGGCGGTACTTTAGTTCAACGTGGTTAGTAGCATATTGTAAAAAATAAGAAATTTGAAAAATCACATTTTACCAAAGCGCAATGCGGTTACAATTTGGCATCGTCAGAATAAGATAGTTTTCAGACATATTACATTCGCTAGAATAATGTACCGTTTTTTTTTAAATAAAGATGATCTTGCTTAGTAATTTACTTGCTGAGATTTTCAACAGTAATGGAAGCATCAGTTTCCTTGCTCCATTAAATAGTTACCATGTTTAATGGTTAGTTATACCCAGCTCATAAAATTTGTTTATATTTTTGAAATAATGTCACATAGTGTTATTGTATCTGTTTTATTTCTCTACTTGTTACATACACATATAAAGTACATACAAATTAATAAAACTATTATTAACATTATTATATTAATAAATACAATTACAGTCTTTCGTTTTTTTGTGCTTCTCTTTATTTTATTTTTATTGATGATATTTTACCAAAATACTTGAAATAATGCAGCTGTAGCAATAAATGATCACGATGACTGGTTCCCAATGTGTCGTTATAAGAACATTGTGTTTTAAATGAAATAAAAATACGTGGTTTACTTCAAGATCTTTTTAAAATTAATTAGCACATACGTTCAAAGAGCTTTCGTCTGAAGAGAGTGCTCTTAAATACGCGCCAGCTTTGAAATGTTACCAGTGAACAGGTAAGTATACTTTAACTAAATAACACTTAACTACAGGTTACTCAGACTTCACATAAAATAGTTAAAACTTACTATACGATCATATTGAAAGCGTTAAATGGTTGTTTCAAATATTTTGCATTATGTTAATTTATTCAAAATTTATATTGAAATTAATAAGTGGCATAGATATTGTTTTGTGATTAGAATAAAAGCCTTTAGTGCTTGGTAAAGCAGTTACTATACCTATTTATGCAAAAGTAGCGTATTAACGAAGTCAATACGGACAATTAAATTGTCTTTAGTGACAGTCCATCTGAGAAAGGCTTTTGTCATTATATTCACATTATACACAACCATTTGATCCACCAGTTTATGTTTGGGAGTTTTTCTTTCCATTGATTTTTGTTAAATGTCTCTTAATAATTCTTTTAGGAATAATTCATGAGTGATTTTTCCCATTTATTAATATCCCTTTAAAACGTATCAGTTTTTGAAAAAACTAAATACCAATCGAATAACTTAATTGTCAGTTTTGAATATATTAGAAACTAGATTGAAATTGTATCTATTAATTTACTTAAACTTCTGTGGAAATTCAAATATAATATGTATAACTAATGCAAATAAACAAAAAGGCGGTCATACTATCATTTAGTGCGTAAGTGCTTAAGTTAATGTATTTCCAATAGCACATAGATTTTTTTGGTCAACAAACCTTAGATTTGTGTCTATGAATGTTTTATTTAACTTCCGTTTATGTTACTGTACATTATCATCTATTTAAAGAAGTAACCCAGAAGGAAAATTTAGTGCAGAGAGCTAATATTGGTAATGGTTAAATCAATACGTGATAAATCAATACAGGTGCTTTAACGCAGAACGTATGTATTGGATACAGGGCAGAGGCACAAAGAGAATGTAATTCGGAAACGCATTGCGATGCTATCTTCGCAAATGTCCCCACAGACACATTAAACAACTTAATGTCCTCCCGATACGTAAACATTGTTGTGCAATATCTTGTTTACGCTCGACTAATGAAAAAGCTTTCATTTAAATAAACTTTTCCGTTTGATATCACATTTGAAGTAAACAGAGATGGTATTTGCTATCCACTTCCCAGCGGATGTTACTTAGTTTTTTATAACGAGGAGATATGAAGTTATTGCTTTATTTATTCCACTTGATTTGGTGTATGTTATACCATTCAAGGATTTTTAAATCATCAGGCTCTTATTAGTTTGTTGTACATTACTAATTTGTAGTAAATTTTAAGTTTTACAACGATAATTTATTTTGGAAGAATAATATATAAATTAAAAATATTGTTCTATAAGTTTTTAGTATTTACTTCGGGATTTATAGTCAATAATGAAACCTAAAGTACTGATTAATATTAACTGTACTTATTGCACATTATTTATACGTCACCGTGAATGGGAATATAAAATTGTACAAAACTACAGTGGTACGACGAAACAGAATTAATTTAGGTAACATTCGCTTTAATGTTTCAAAGGGTGAAAAAAGCGGTAGAGAGCAATTTTATCAAACGCCGGTTGACGTTCATCATTTTTTGTTTTTATATCAGGCCAAATAAAAGCAGTATAAAGTTGGAACCCAACACCAGGTACACATATTGATCGATATCGTTTCAATTGCTATTTTAAGCAAGTTAAATTGCTTGTGATGGAGTTATATTTTATATGGAAACTTTAATAAAATATTCATTACGACCCTATTTAAAGTGTACTGTTGCGTTCGTTATTTATAGATGTACTAATACTGGAAACTATTCTTATTCGGAATATTATTACATTTATATCACTGGCTACACTGTTTGCAAATTAAAGGCTGTAGTCTCTCGATTAGACTTAGTCGAAAGATATCTTGTTTGTATAAATTATTTATCACTAATATTGTACTTTTAATTACAGAGTTTAGTTCTTTTAGTTCATAGAAAGCTTATGTGGTAAGCCATTAGCGTTTTACACACGCTTGTTTTTGAGGAGAGTAAAATTTCAATCTACTACTTAGGGGTGTAAGGGTTCCCGTACAATAACTCACAGGATCCAAGACAATTCTCGTGGTACACCCTGCTAATCAATAAACGAGGCTATGGCTCTAACCCGTATTGGGCCAACGTGGTGGGAAATGGCCCAAATCCCCCCCATATGAATATCCGATCGATGTGGGAATTTTTGGGGAGGTCTAAGTCCATCAGTGGACGTCTATCAGCTGATAATGATGATAATCATTTCTTATTGTGTCATTAACTTACTATTGAATGGGTTTATTACGTATACATTACGCTATCTATTTATATTACTGTTATTTTTTAATACCGTAGGTACCGCCTTTGAAAGTAACGTCGATTAACAACGCCTCAATGAGTAATGAAGGAAAAGAAAAGTAAAAAGTCTTTTCTTCCCTTGTCTTCATAATACAATGGCTGTTATAATTTGAATCATAAGAAAGAAGGTAAGGAAGAAATTAGCTTAATCATTTAAAAAGCTAACAAAGGGTTTCTATTTTTCCTGTTATATAATATTTTAAAAGTTTAATGGATCTACTTCTATAAATAAAACTTTTTACTCTTAATATAATTATGAATATAGTAGACCCACTTTATGATGATGTTACTTTTAATATGGGATAGTGTTTTATAAAGGAATAACAACTCTAAAAATCAAAGTTTAAAATCGGTGCTTCATAGTTAAGTAGAATAAATTTACATATGGATGCAATAGAAAATAATGGAGAATTTCATCATATATTCATGCTTCACTTCTTGAATAGATTAACTCTCTTAATTAAATGGAAATTATAGTTAACATAATTAACTAATTTCCACTGAAACTCTCACACAGCGCGGCAACGGAAACCGGTTTTGCAGTTTCTAGTTCATAAATTATTGGAAAATTGTTTCGAAAAAAAATTAACACATATATTACATGACTATATATTTTTGCCCTTTTTATCTTCAGTCTCTGATATATATTCAAACACGATAACATACATGTACTTAAATAACTCCACTTTTATGATCAATTTTGACTACCTCCATAGCGCAATAACTACGCGCCTTGTAACTCAGAGGCTCCTGGTTTCAATCCAAGGTAGTACTAGAAATTTCGGTGGTCTTGTTTTTCCATCCTTGACTCAAGTCATTCATTTAATACTAAATGATTTTGACGTATTAGCCCATTGTATTTAACAAAGTCATCGAAATTACTACTCTTAATAAGTCTCCTAGTGGGAGTCGGTTTCACATATTTTTGACTAGCGGAAGAGCATTCACACAGTCTAGACTAGTTTCGGTTGCATTGTTTGAATTAAATCCTTATTACAATAAACTAGTCGATTGCGACAACTACAACGATCACGATAAATAATTTAAAAATCCATAGATTTTCTTTGAAACAATAAATTAAGGGCTATCGACGATTATAAATTACCTTTGTTATATTATTTTCCAATGAAGACTACGGCGCTGTAAAGCTTGATGTTTTAGTTGGGTTGTACATATCACGTTAATATTATAATAAAACCATTAATCCATTTATCTTATTAAACGTCATATTCATATTACAAACATTTCCTATTTGCAGGAGGTTGGATAAAATGTGGCCACGGCAATCGGTGCTGAATTATGTACAAACAATAATTCTGATTAATGTTCGTACATTTTCGAACTGTCCCTTTTAATATCATACATAGGAATGTTTTGTCTGTATAAGCAATAGTACATGTAATAAGATTGGTAATCACTTAAATAAAAATTATAAAATAGCATAATAATTAGAGAAACAGGCTCATGAAAGGTAATTTTTTATAGTAGAGGTGAACTAAAGCATTCTCTAACCCTTTATTTATTTATTTGCCACATCAGCGGTGATACAATGTTACATAGATCAACAGACCGAAGAAGATTTTAGTCAGTTTATAGCCACCATTGAAGACGTGTGCAGCATTTGCACTTATCAATGCAACACTTTACATACTTAAATTAAATTAATGTAGAAGTACCTATATCTCTATATAATTAAGACGAACAGGGAAAGTCAGTCGTAACTATGGTTGCTGCAAAGCTAAGTGCATCTTTCTTCTGAAAACAGGAAGGGATTGTCTGAAGAGGTTAATATCATAATCGGTTCTAATTGTAGTCTATAGAATAATCATCAATGACATGTTTAAAAGTATTTAATAAACTTGTATTCATCAGCAGATGAAAGTCTGATGGATATAGGCAAGGAGCTATAGCTTAATTTTAGATTGATATTGGGAGACAAGAATATAATATTTTTTTCAGAAAATATCTGTTTCTTGACATCGGCTTATTGTAGGCTATTCAATCTATTGTACGTTGCCCAGAACACATTAATGATTGCACAATACTGTTTCGCGGCAGGAATAGGAGCTGCTGTGGTACTTACATAACGGTCTCCAGCAACAGAGACCTAACAAATGAGAATTAACTACTCTAAGTGTTTGTACATTTTATAAATAATATCCAGTGTTGTCGTATTCAGTTATCTTTTGTTAATCAGCTCCGTTCCGAGGGTAGCTATTGAATTAATTGAATGGTATTTGAGCTGACAAGTTCTGCCGCGATTGGTTTACCAAGCAAGTCGTAGAAATAATCAAGCTTTTGTTATTTAATTAGTTCCGCTCGTGTAAGTTACATTGATAACTTGCTTCCACGATTAATTATAGCCTTTTTAGATAGAATGAGTTAACACTTAAATTTCACACGATGTTAAAGTAACAATGAAGTTGTAGATAGTGAAGTGTGGTGGTCCAGAATGTTTTATCTCTTTTTAGAATGACTACCAGAAAGCAGTGATGCTGTTATTGCAGTAGCTTGAGAATGAGGTTGTGAACTGGCTAGAAAGTTCGCAAAAACCCTTTACTGGTTGCTGGTAGCAAGCGAAATAGTCAACATTGTATATATGTCAAGAGATTATATTAGATTTCGGTTTCGCGAAATGTAAATGATCGGAAACTTTGTTACAATTATTGGCTAGGGTTTTATGACGCTGTTGATATGGGGCGGCTTGCTTATAAACTTGATATGTACGGTCTAAGCTTTGAATAATTCATGTGTTTTCCCGCAACTACGCACTATCATTCGTATTGGTTATTTTGTTAGACCTTTTATAATAAGCAAGTTACAAGACATATTGTTAAAGTTAATCTATGAATCTCTAATACAGCATTGTGAATGAAAAAAGAATTAAAGTCAAAGTACGTATTTATTGCTTTTAAACATTTTTCAAAATACATTGTTTTATCTTATATTATATGCACTGTGTATGAAAATACATAATATAGTGCTTAAAAAAAAACTACTGACATGTGGTCAGATTATATGTAAGAGAAATAAAGTTATGGTTTATGCGACGTTTTTTCGAGGTGAGGATTTAGGGCGATAAACTTTCACACGGGCGGTCATTGAAGCGGAAGTACATAAGAATAGACGTCTTGCTGTATGTACCCGGAAAAATGAATGGGTAACTGGGTTACAAAGTATTTTAGGAAAAAAATCGTCCGGCTACGGTAATAAAAATGTGTAACATTTTACGATAATATTATATTTTTACTGGTGGTAGGTCTCTGTTCTGTCGGAAGGGTCTAGGTAGGTAAAACCGCAGTCATTGTTCTCGCTAAACAGTAGTGTGCAAACATTGATGTCTTCCGGTTTGAAGAGTGATGTAGTTAGTGAATTACGGGGGGAAAAGATTCAACTTTGTCTCAAGGCGATCAGAGCAATGTGGTGCTTCTTTGTATCATAACTAGCTCCACATTTTTATGGGGAGGTATATTACTTTCAGGTAAACGACACAGAGGTGACTATTGTATAATCCAAGATCGAATGAATGAATTTTTCATTAGCCATATTGATAACATTGATTTGATTCTTATTATTAACGTAATTGGGATTCAAATGTCATTTATTTCTACATATAGGTCGCATAGTTAATATAATTTAATTCTCATAATGTATTCATGTATGATTATTAGTTTCGATGATATTCCAGCAACTTATACTTAGTGCATCGACTCCACACTGCGTCCATTAACAAAATTGCTGGTGACGTTTTAAATTTGAGCATTGTTAAAACATTCATTAAATGTTAAATGCTGATTGCGTAGATTAAAATCAACGAGCTCCACTACAATCAGAAATAAACCGAAACTACGTATAAGAGAGAGACAAGCTTAAAATAATTGAAAAATTAATACTTTTAAGTATTTATAACAGTAAACGATTGTTATGTTTTTTGGACAATTTAAATATATTAGCTTACATGATGTTAAAGTACATTATTATATTAAAGATGTATGTATGTTTGATGTATTGTTTTGTTTATATATATGTTATACATAACAATATTCTGAAGTCTTACGTTTTTATTGATTCTATTAAAATTCACACGCATATTTGCTTACTGTTTTCAATACTCTGCAAATGGTATGAGTTCGATAACTATTCGTGAAAAAACAAGCAAATCAGTATTCAATCTTACTATCATCGTGTCGTGTGATGTCGTCTTTGTTGTTGAGATCGTCTAGGTAAGTGCAAACATCACCGTGTTCTGGATTGAAGGGCACTGTAGGTTGTTAATCGCTAGAGTAATGAGGCTAAACATCTTATGCCTCAAGGCGACGAGCACAATGCGGTGCTGTGTATCTTACCGTATACTTAGGTCAACGTAGTTATCCTTTCGTCGCTTTGTCGCTTAAAAACACATTCTAGTGACATTCAGCGTATTCTTTTAAGTAAATTCTCTTGGTCTTCTAAACGTATTTTATTCGCTATTTTAGTTCATGTTAAAATTCAGTGAAATCAGCAAAAGGATTAAGGGTGCGTGATAACTGGAACTGAAGGGAATTATTTAGGGTCGTTGAATGCAGGCACTGTTCTTACGTGCGTCCCTTATTTCCATTATTCAATGCCGACTGCTTTCATTACATTCTAAGTTTTTGCACGTTTACTTATGTAACGATCGCTTCGTTTGCGATTAAGAACTTGCAACCTTAAAAGTATATGGTGAGTTAAGTTTGATAACAAAATGAGGTCTCTAAATTAGCTATGTATGAAAAAAAGATTAGACAGAATTGAGAAAAGTTTTTAACATAATGAAGCGGTATGTAGGGCAAGGCTGCGAATAAAGGCACGCCGTTTCATAATAATGTCTAGGTTTTATTAATAATATTTTTTTAATACAATGCAACTATATTACTATATTGCAACCATCGCCTTGTAGTTTATAAAGTTTAAGCTATTAGTTCAACAATAATACAAATATCAACAAGCACACAGAAACGATAGTACAACACTTATAGGAGTTACAACAGTAAATTACAACAAAAAACAGCATTTGTCCATTGAAACTAAATTTCGTTAAGAGAACTTAAAGTTAGGGGTTGGAAAATGAAATCAGTTACATTTATTATAGTAGAGAAATAATTTTATTTTAAAGTTACGACGGTAACAAGGTTTAAACGAATTATTTATTGTGAATTTGTATACAAAATAAACGCCTGTCATAAAACCTCATTTACCACATTGTTATTATGCGAAAACATTTTCATAACGCAATCTTAATGAGATTGGACATTAACACTATAAGTAATAATCCGTAATAATTGTTTAAAGCATTAATAATATGGGACAGGGTGCATAATTTAATGGTCATAGGTTTCAGTTACCGGAAACCACCGCACCGCCTATTTCTGCTTCCAAGCAGTAGGGAGCAAATAAAGGTAGTGTAATTACTGGGGTAACGAGACTCAACATCTTATATCTCAAGTGACGAGCGCAATGTGGTGCATTGTATATCATCCTGTCTAGCGCCATGTTATGGGCAGGCGTATAACAAATCATCAGGCGAACGTCTGCTCATCTCATCTCTTAATTGAATAAAAATATAATAACAACAATCGAAGAATGTGGATAATATTACACAGGGCATATTTACTTTCTGAAGGGTGTATGTATGTAAGAAAAGTAAAGTAGTCGTGTAAGGATTACATTTCATGATGCCACATATCAGTCGTCTTTTGAGCCATAAGAATGTGTAACTACTTAGCTGAGTAATTTAATTAGCTACAGCGCTTTCAACTGAATGATAAACTTAATAATGATTAAATATCTTGCTTGACGGCTGAAGGCGCTTTGATGGAGATATATCTAGACGTAGCCATAATAATTATTAAATCATTTATATAATCTTATAAACAAAATCTCCAGTAAACCATTGGCAAAACTCTGTTGCCGGAAATCGTCTGGTTAGTTTCCACCGTAATTTCTACTTATGCTGGCATACAGTATTATATAACATTACCGTTTCAGATTGAAGAGTGCTGTAGTTGGTGATTTTACAAAAGTAACGGTACTTAATATCGTAAGTCCCGAAGCTAGTAGCACAATATTTTGTAATGTATATCATCAATATTAAAAAAAAGCTGATAATCTGTTCGTTACTTAGTTTATTACAATATTTGGTCCATGCTACGGCAATTTTGGTGATAACGTTGTATATATATGTATATAATATGTTAATCTATTTGAAAATTATGTTAAAAATTTTATGTTTGATTATTTGTATTTGTACAGTATAATTTTATAGCCAAATTAATGTCTTTATATATTTTGGTTACAAGATTTTAAGGAATATATTCATTCGCGTCAATAATTTAATGGAAGTTTTACTTCTAATACAGATACGAGCGTTTTACTAATGCGAGGGGGCGCGACTTCCCGACCCTAACATTCAAGGGTCCTGCAACCGTATTTGCGATGGGGGCACTCAGTGCCTGTATGAAATAAATGACGTTGGATAAATCTAAACGGGGCTGCTTATTTCTACGACTCAAGTCTTTCATATTTTAATATAAAAAAAAACATGATCTCCTTGATGTTAGAACGTAGATCTTAACACTACTTTCAAAACATTGTATCAGTAGTTAATAAATAGTTTAAAAGTTTAAAAATTATGGAGTAAGTGAGGTTTTTAATAAATGTATATTTTAGTGCGGTTTTTAATAAATACATTTTAATACCTAAATGTGTATAGTAGATATATTTATTTTTGGACACAGTCAGACATTTCTATCAGTGAATACCGAAGCGTCAAATCAACGGATTTATCTGGAATTAGCACGTTAAAATTACTTTATAAAAGATAAAGAAATATACGTAAAAATATGCGAAAAAGGATGATTTTTATAAAGCCATGCCGCTTCCAAGACACCGAACCTTTCTGCCAGTTGCGTTGATAAATTATTAACAGTCATAAAAATATGTTATCTCCATAAAAGAGTGACAGCGAATATACAATTGTTTCACTCCAAAACATAATTTTGCTTAATTTTTGTCTATTTAAACGAAAATTCAATACGATATAGAGCTATTTTGTATGTCTCTTGTTAATTACATATATGTTTTATATGTAAGTAGCTTAATAATGCCAAAAGATAGATCCCTTCAATTTCTATCATCGTAAGGTTGTTTTAAAACGCTTAATGTTAATTAAAAACCTAAGTTAATATTTTTTTACAAATTTGAACCCGAACAATTTTAAATAAAACAGAAGAGCTTATAAAAGCGCGGTTGCGGCGGTCTCTTGCATTAAGTTAATATATACTACTTGGGTCCTGAATAATTCATTAATGGTACTAAGCACTCACTTTACTGTTGCTGATATTGGGTTTCTGGCCTAAGTAATCTTTACTTATATGTTCTATGTATTTTCCTATAATATTTAATCTTTATTTTATTTTGAAAAGGTTGCAAAATTACTTTTTATTAAAATTATGTACTTCTACAATCCTTGTTACTTAAGATTTCATTAGTTTTCTTTCAATTTTGTAACGTCACAAGGTTTTTCTGGTGATAATTAATACATATCTTTGATTAATTCTATCTATAAGTAGACAAGGGTATTATAGGAATGGTTTAAAACTAGAAAGGTGAAAAAAAATAAGAGAGAAAAGTAAAATTGTATAGAATTTAAACGTAATCAGAAAAGTTTGCTATCCTTTGGGAGCAGTCTCGTTTCTTTCTTCTTTAATGTCACAATCACATTTATTTAATTTCAAGAAAACAAGTATTTCTTTTAGTTTGTATGAACATAAAAGAAATTGCTTCGAATTGATAGGAACATTTTCAATACACTTAATACTAGTATTCCTATCATTATTACAAGTAATATGTATTAAATAAATAATATAGATAATTTTGTTAGATTTTTCTTCACTACTAGTTTTTGAAAGAATTATTTGCTCTTTCTTTTTTCATCCCCTTAAATATAATGAGGCCCGGAATTATTAATTAGTATTTTGAACTTTATAATAAAATGGGAGGAAGATGTATTTTATAAACGTGAGATCTATTTCTTTTATCCGAAGTTGAATCTAGAACTAATAGATATAAAACTAATGAAACATTAAAATTTTGATACTTAAATGTTACTGTTATGATTTTCAAATCTGTGAATAAACTTACCGATAAGAGAAGTAAAAGTATTTTAGCATAAGCTAAAAAGCGTTCTTAGCAAAGTTTTGCTAACAGTTTCAAACCTAGAGAATAAAGTTAACGTTTAAAATGATTCCCATTACTTGGCTTTTGTTATTAACAATTGAGAATTTTTATTCAGATTGGGTGGGGTAACCATATTTGGAAATTTCGCTTGAATATCAGTTTAAAAATATTTTAATAATTATTTATTACTGTGGTGTTAAAATTAATTAGAATTAAGGTTTAAAAGATAAATGCGGATGAAAATAATTTCAAAACGATTTGAGAGCATCGACTTTATTTCTTTCTGTCTGTACTGTTTCTAGGTAATCTAGTGACAAGTGGCGATAAGATATACGTTATGTTTTCGGATACTAATATCTTATACCTGTTTTCTGAAGAAGTTGTGCTTGAAACTCCTATTGACCCTTACAACTCATCTAATACTGGGCTCATAGATCCGGATTCACGGCCTGTTTTCAAAATGAGTGCACTTGTAGTGTGGATTTCGACGGCAGATTATTGTGTGTCTGAATTTTTCCTTTCTCGCAAATATATTCGGTCGTCGAAGAGGGGCTCGGGTCCGTTCTCCGACCACCTTCGCCTGTATCGGAAACTCTGGGAGATGAGAATCGCCTCTGATGGCGGATATACTTCGTGTACGAGGTGTGTGTGTAGTTGTAGAGCCGCGTTCTAAAACGAGAGCGGTGTGATGTCGAAAATTGTGTGTTGGTCGTGTCCGAAATGTGTGTTGTGAAATGGGTGTTGGTGGTGACGGTTTGATTGTGTGTGGTGACCGGGATCCCCAGAGAAATGTCTTATAGAATATGCAAACAGAATAAAGGAAGAACACATCTCTTGAGATGTGTTCTCGTCTCGTCTTGCGACGTTGTCAATGTTGGTTTTTCATCTTTCTGTTTTTATACAATACTCTTTATATTTCTAAATCTATATTGAATTAACTAAATTTTTTTTTAAATAATGAAAATTAGAATGTTACTGTATTATTGTACATTTTGAATGTAAATGTACAAGGAAATATTAGGTTTCCGGTACGCCAGCGTGAATAAAACAAGAAAGTACAAAGGAAAAAGGGAGCATTTGTAAACATTAAAACTTTAGGGTAAGCGACGAATTATAGTTCTTAAGTAAAGAACTTTGTCAATTAAATATAAGAACACAATATCTTAACCCCAGTAACTTATAAAGATAATGGCTGACAGATACATAAAATGAGTTGTAATATTTTATTGTTAGAATATCTCGCCTTAGTTATTGAACTACGATACAAAATATTATATAAAATTATAATAAAGCAATAAAAATACATGAAGACGTTATATAGATGTTTATTTTACTGTTTTCTTAAAAAAATCTGCAAACGATAGAAGTGTGAATGTTGTATCGTTAATTATACTTTGATAAGTATATTCTTGACAATTTTAAAAAGGTTAGATATATATCCTATTTTCAATAAAGGCCTACATTTTAATAAATTAAAGCTAAGGTACCACTTTAGGTACGTATCGCAAGGACGAGGTCTGCTCACCTGAGCTTTTATGCGATTTTCTTTTCAACCATTTGTAGTGAGCTCACGTAATGGAGTCCCAACTGGAATGTCGTTGGCCCTTGAATTAATCAATATTGCGGTATCTCCTTCATATTATAAAAAATATGGTATGGAATAATTCTTACTCAAGTAGGAATTATCCGTCGTCTTCACATATATATAACTATAAAACCAACAAAATCGGTAATACTTAGTAACAGTGTATAAAAACTATTAACTAAACAGATAAGATTAACCAACTTCCGCCGATTTCGTCTACTACCCTATTATTCAAGGTTTATCCATACTGATAATGTGTAAGTGTATACATTTATAAAGACTACTACACTGACTGACTACAGAGTTTACTTTTGAGATGTCTATTAGCAGTATTTCTACGTGTGCTAATAATAAAGTCCTTATATTTAAGGAGACCTCGGCGATATCATGAATGTTTTTCTATTTAAACTAAAATGCTTCAACATCCTTATAAATAAATTTCTACATATTTTTCGTTCTTTACCACAATCAAAATATATTTTCAAGTAGTGCTGTATCGTGTATCGGTAGGCTTAGTAGTGGCTATTCAGGGTACTCTTGAATGTACCACATTAGACTGCAAATACGACCGCACAGCATAATTGCGCCCGTTAAGCCAATTAAAACGTACATTTGAATTACGCAAACATATTGATGCATCATTTGAAAGGATACTTTATTCCTGTAAATGCCTTTTGTTTAGTAAACAAAAGGCATTTCGTTGGTGTAAACAATAATTATGAGAAAATAATTGGTTTTCTCAATCTCATCGCCCCACTTCAATTTGAAGACGTCACCTGGCCAACACGGCACCAATGACGATGACGATGATGGTGAGAAAACGAATCCTTATCAATCAATATTTATAGAATCTTTCTATATATATTGATTACTCACAGCATTATTATGCTACTATATAAAGAAAAAAATTATACTACTATATAGGTAAGCGAAAATTAATCTTTTATCATATTACAATATATACAATGGTTCTATCAGTAGTACATTAATATCAAATAAGTTTTTAAAAAATTTCCATAAGTAGTTATTTCCAGTATCCATAAGTAATTCATTCAGAAACCAAAAAATTTAATACAAAAGACTTATCGTCGTTGAAATGCTGCTATGAATCCAAATCACTCGTTAGAAAGTCAAAGGTCTGAAATATATTATAACTCTATTACCCACTGCCATACATTACTCGTTATTTATATTAATGTGTATATTTTTTTGTAACAATCGATGTCTACATAAAATGGTAGCCTAACAAGGCCATTGTGAATAAAATAATAATAACAAAGCAATTTTCCTTGTTATCTCTGTCATTTGTGCAAAGTACAGCATTTTGTGCGACGTTTCTTGGTATTCTATGGTAAATATATTTTATTTTTGTAGCAAGGATATATTTATAAATTATTGAGTGATAGAAAAAAAAAAAAATAATAGCTTTATATGAGTATCGAGTGCACTGTAGATTTTTTTTCTTTCAAGTTTGGTATCTTTAAAGATCAAATGAAAGGGTTGGGGAAAAAGGTTTGGGTCTGTATTACATGTATACACAGTATATTTTTCATTGTTATAAAACATTGTTCATAATATACAATAACCTCAGATCAAGGACAGACTCCTATGCGGCAAATTTCTGATTGAATTTCGACTATCGGAAAAATAACTATTTCAAGTAAATTCACAAACATTGGACCTAGTTACATCAATATGAATCTTTTAAATTTAAAAAAACGAAAATTTTTATGCAAGGAATACAAATTTATTGTTTTCGGGAGTCATAACCAATGTTGGTGCAGTGTAAATCATCGTAACTAGCGCCTCGTGGTTACGGGTAGAGGTATGATTTATCGTCAGGTGAACATCCCGTTCGTATCGTCGCTCAACTGAATAAAAAAAAATACATAAACCACAATATCAGTGAGAACGCAATCTTTCACAAGCATCGCGACCGATAAATAAGTACAATATTATAGAAAGATGAACAACCCAAGAATAATAATAGTATCTGCTCTTCATAATAAAAACTATTGGATGTCTTTACTTAAAAAACAATAGAGGTTTTATTTACTTTAATACACATAAAAGCATATCCTGTCTAGTTAATACTTTTAACGTATAATAATCAATGCGATAGAGCACTCTCCTGCGGCTACCGTAGCGAGGTCAAAGGAACAACGTCCGGATAAAAACCATTCACCAGCACCACTGACCACGGAATGCCACAAATAGTTCGAAGGGTTGATATGAAAGCAAATAATTAATTATGTTATAGTTTATATTGTTATAAATTTTGCTATATTTTTACGACTCTAATTGAGTTAATGATAAGACATAATTCGACTTGAGGAGTTCCATACATTCGTAATTAATAATAATATTTTTTTTTAAGTTAGTTTCTAGTAGTAGTATTTAGTTACTCGTTTATTATGTGAAGATGAAGCAAAGCATTGATCGTGACTTCTTTACTTTCAAAATTTTATAATATTTAATAAGAGAAGTGCCACAAAAGATTATTATCCGTTCAACCAGTAGACAACCTCCGCTGTGCATAGGCCTCCCCAATCGATTTCTAGCGCGACTGTTTCGCTGTTACCTGCATCCGACGACTCCGTGCGATTCTTAATAGGTCAATGGACCCCAAAAGAAGGTGAAATATAATATACTCGTATATACCTAATAAGTACATTATTATAGTGAAGTAGTTAGTGAAAAAATCTAATGGCTTTATGGTCGATAATTAATCCTAAACGGATAGTTTTGCTTTAATGTAACAAAACGAAACAGTGAAGAAAGTTTGAATTAATTTTTATTTTCTTAAATTTAGGTATAGACATAATGTTAAGATCTAAGTTAAAAACATAATTAAAACTCTTAATTACGTAACCAGAACTGAGAAACAAAGTACTGCCGGAATAATATTTTCATACAAAACAAGAAAATCGTTTAATGATAAAAAACTTGGTTTCTACTTGCCAGATAATATAGTTTGTGCGCTTTAGTATCAGAAGTTTACGTGCTTTAGTAAATTATACAGTTTTTGAAAATTTTGTTTAACATTACTGTAAACAAGTCTGTATTGGATTTTCAATTAATCTGTCTTAACGACGATAACAACATTTTTTAGGATTCAAATAAAATTTGAATTATAGGTACAGATTCCGTTATATTAGGACATACAATTACAGTGTAATAAAAGTTAAAATTTTATCAAATTAGCATTGAATTGAAACTAACAATTGATGAATTACATAAATCACGTTAACTTTCAATGTTTGAGCAATAACCGAATGCACTCCTATTCGAGAAAGTTCTATCACTTGAAGGATGTTGAAGATTCCGTTTCTCGTACAGAAAGTTAGATCTTACGTTCACAAACTCACGTTTGCCTTCTGCTAAAAGTTAGAAACTACAGTTTAGTTATACATGTATTCAATATGTGTCATTATTTATTTTATCATGTGCTAGAATATATTACGGAACGATTCGATGTATCTTTCTTTAACCTAACACATTCTGAATATTAAAGGCAATAAGACAAAGACAATTCTTTTTTATATATGTTAAGGTGACTACGATGAGGATGTATGGTAAATATTGTAGTCATATTTTTTACGAATCTTCTCTTATAGCTTTGTATATAGAATAACTTATATTAGCAAAACTTAATAAAATTATGAAACAATTCCACTATACAATAATAACAGTAATGTATTTTAGGTACATTTCCTCCAATCAAAGTGTACTTCCGTTAAATTAAATATTTGTGAATTACTGGTATATGAGGCGTCTACATTCTTCTTGACTGCTTTGAAAGAATACTTACTAAAATTAAATGTACATTATGAAAAATATCAGTGTATAATAACAGTGTTATTACGATAAAATAGCTTTATCGATATTACTTTATATCCTAGTTTATCCTGCCTCAATCAGGAAATGGAATGGACAATCCAGTATTGGTGAAATATATTAAATTCCATTGTATTATTTTGAGCACAAACTTGGTTCCCTCTGAATTTCATTGTGTTTGTGAGTATTGGATCAACAATATATAAAACAAATATTATTGTCACAGGTCACTTACTTTATAGATCACGAGACAATAGGTCGCGATGCTATTGTATGTTTCTTTTGTACCACTACAAAACATTTACGATAAAATAGCAATGTTACAAAACGTTGATTCATTTTATTGTTCATACAATCCCCTGTTAATTTTTTATATTTATTTTATTAATAAATATATCCAGACATATAAGTTGAAAACTATTTATCAGTAGTAAATTAAAAAAGTATATGAGGACAGAAGTTATGGCGCATAGTTGTAGGCAGTCATATAATTGTCAAGCGTTTGTTTCTGTTGAATGTTTGTGTCTTAGATAATATACTAAAAAGTATAATACAATCAGAGGATTGTATTATACTTTATTATGGCTTCAATATTATTATGGCTTCCGGTACCGTATGAGAGAATACGGTACCGGAAGCCATGCTATCCGCATGCGGGCAGCGCAGGACTGATCGATGTGGAGATCTTTAGGGGAGGTCTATGTCCAGCAGCGAACGTCTATCAGCTAATAGTTTCATAGTAACAGTAATAATATAACAGAGAGCTTACAGAATATAAAACGATGAAATAAAATAATTACATGATTGTGCAAATTGAAGAATTTCAAAGAAGATTTTTTGTGAAATTTGCTCAAATCCTGATTCTAAACAAAAGTTATTTAAGAATAAAGTGCTATTATTACTTAAGTTACATTCAATTGGGTAGTTGTGCGCGTCTTGAATCATTTATCAGTTCATGGCCTAGGATAGAAATAACAAATGACCTAATAGAACGGTAATATTTCAATTATAGATTTGTTATAGATCTGTTTTTACGCGATTTTATAAATGAAAATTTACTTAAGTTTTAAACAAAACTTCCATTTTCTAATTAATAAACGTATTTATTTGTAGAATTTCATTTTCGTTAACATTCAAGCTATAGAGATATTAATTATTATAATTATATTAATGATTCATTAGTATTCTTAAAATTCTGTTAAAGGAAATTTTGTCAAGACAGAAGCTGTGACTGCTACGACTATTAACTACGGTTAATACTACTGCGGTAAAAAACTAACTGAAAGGTAGAAGTTTATTATTACTTTAAAATTTGTAGTTATGGGGTTATAATTAGTACTTATTTATTATTCCAATGATGATATAAAATATTAACATAGAACAAAGAGGATTCGTGTCACAATATAAATGAACCTTTCAGAACAAAGAAATAATCTTGTATTAGGAACACATTCACTTAAAATCTACGTTAGGATTTAATCACGCGTTTCTGTTCTACAAAGAAAAGATAAAGGACGAGCCATCGGCTTAAAAAGATCGAAAGTTTTTCGATTTCTGCAACATTGGCAGGAATTTTTGCACTTTGTTCGGATAAAGAAGTTTGAAAAGTAATAAATGTTCCGTATTTCCAATACAGATACACGTTGAAACTAAACTAAACAGATTTCGTAGACGATTTTCTTCTATCATTTTATCATTCAAAGTATATTTACCGGTATTGGTAACTAAAGCCATTATGCCTGCCTAAACATCACCTTAATAACTCTAAAGTCTGATAAAGATTCATGATGTATATCATCATCATCAGCGTCAGACGTCCACTGCTGGATATAGACCTCACCTAAAGATCTCCACGTCGATCGGTCCTGCTTTGCTAGCATCCAGTGAGTTCTCGCGATTCTCACCAGATCGTCGGTTCACCTTGTGGGAAGCCTCCTAACTCTACGTCTACAAGTACGCGGTCACCACTGAACCACTGGACCTTTCTGCCCCATCGGCCGTCGGTCCTTCTTTGTATATGTAAAATTAAATTCGAATGTATTATTATTTTCAGCTAAATACAAAATTGATTTTTATTTCATTGAAATTTATCGGTAATTATAAGTGTTAGTTACTTACCCATACTTACATCTCAGAGACATCTGGATGGTAGGTAGATGATAAGTAGATGGTACCTGACCATCGGGCTGGTTTATCGATTCAAAGTAGTATAGCGCGCAATGGAGAGAACTTGGCTTTTCTCTAAAGCACAAAATCCGGCACGAAGAAATTTGACGGAGAACCAAAGTTGTTGACGTAGCTCTCAAAATCTGCAAGCTGAAGTGGCAGTGGTCCGGCCATATCTGTCGTGTCAGTGACGGCCGATGAGGGAGAAAATTCTTGGAGTGGAGGTCGCGTAAGGGTCGCAGAAGTGTAGGATGCCATCCCTCCAGATGGACCGACGACATCATTAGAGCGGTCGAAAGTGGGTGGATGCGAGAAGCTGACGATCGCATTTGGTGGAATACATTGGGGAAGGCCTATATTCAGCAGTGGATAAACACAGGTTGTTAATGATGATGACGAATGATTATAAGTGTTAAGTGAATACATTCGCAGGAATTACCTAGTATTAAATAAAGTTTGAAGTTATATTACATGAAGGTGCTTTCTAAGTCTTTGAGAAGAAACGACTCTGCTATCTAACTAAAGGAAAAAGTTACTAAATTACTTTTACAAGAAGTGTTATTTAAACTTTTGTTCGGAAAATTTAGATTTCAAAAACTTTATTATATAAAGATCTACAAACAGTGAAATTTAATTAGATTTACTAACACGAAGGTAGAATATACTTCAATGTTTTTGTGTAATATATTAAACATAAAACATATGATTTATATTTTTAATATATTTTTGACAATATAGATGGGTTTCGGACAATTTGCTATATAGCACATTTTTTCAAAATTCAACTTTTTGACCATAGTATCCCATTGGATATCCAATCGGATCCCAACTGAGAATGTATATGTTAAGTACGTTGTGCAATTGTGTAAAGACACAGTAAATTATAGAAATCTCTACCAAGAATAGAAATAAATAGAAAACAAGAGTGGTATTTAACTAAGACCTTACAAGTTCATAAAGGAACAACCCTAAGATATTTAACACACTTCTTTAATATTCAAGGTGAGTTTTAGTTAGTTTAGTGCATACACATTTTCAAAAACTAATTATGTGCGAAAGTCGAGGGCCAATTTACGTCTTTTGCGGGATTTTTTTTAACCTTTTTTAACTGTTTATCATTAATATTATTAGTTATCTTTAATAATACCTATAAATATTAACCAGTTAGAGTTGTATTAAATAGCTTACGTCGATAGTCTCAAACTTGGCTGTTATGGTTATGGTATAGATAGTCTCAACCAGGACAGGGAATAAAAAAATTAATATATAAAGTGTCAAAATTTGAAAGCGTTTATTGAATAATCCATTTGATGTTTGATACGTGGCAGTAGCAACTATGCGATCCCATATGGCTATCGAACATGGATAAAAGGCTCATAAATACTTAATGACGGGTGGACACAATGTACTGACATATTATGAACGATTCGTACATATTGTATATTAGCTTAGATGTAAAAGATAATTTATTGCACACAGAGTACAAAAGCATAGTTTAGCGATGTTTTTATATTATAAAAATGGTAAGCAATTGTGAGCGATTAGGATATACAATTGAAACCTTAATCCTTATAAGAATAGGATTACGTAGTTCCTTTTTTATATACTCGTATGTACATATAAATGAACTGAAACATTTTTGGATATATACAAAAGAGCTGATGAATTATCTAAAAATGTAAACATTGAACATATTTCTTAGGTATCCAAAACAAAACACAACAGGGTTGTAATTTTGTAACACACAGCGATTTTATCAAGGCACATTTCCCCCTGATAGCGTAAAATTTACCGGTGCTATTTGGCTCGAGTTCTGGCGAGCGTTAAATATAAATTTACATTTAATAGTCTTATTAAAAGTAAACGTTTTTTGCAAATAAACTGGTTAATGTATTTTATTTTAATATTACCAAAAAACATCAAGCAAAGCCTCTTAAGAAACAAAGACGTAAATAAAGAATCGCCAATTACGTATGCAAGCCAAAACTTATACTACTAGATTTTTATTTATCCATAGAGTACTCCGTCTATAAATAAGAATCTACATAGAGGTTAAATATCTTCACGAGAGGAATGTACACAGTAGTCTGGTAGCACTTTGTCTTTCTTTAGAGTAATTAAGTCTTGGTTTTCACACCAAGACTATTGAAGACTCGATAAGTACAGCAGGACTTCCCGAATTATTTCAAAATTTTGCAGTTTGTCGAATATTCAGTTCTTGACGTTTAGGTATACATTTTAAAAATTACATAAACAAATTGAATTACATTAGGTTAATACACTTAATCGTTACCTATTTCTACCTTATTCGAAATAAAGTTGCCGTGCCCAATAAAAGAATAATACTGACGCAAAGTTGTCCAGTCACCTGGGACTCGGGCGACTTCTTACCCTCATTTTATTGCGCTTCGGATTAATATTCAATGAACGTCCTTCGGGGAGGGCAATGTTACTTGAAACTAATAGCGTGGAAAAAGTACTACTGCATTTTTCTCAAGATGTATAAGAGGTAGCAAAAGGTGTTTTTTTTTAAACCAAAAAGGGTAAAATGTATTTATATATACTTACACCTCTTGTTAAGCGACTGCAAATGTCACTTGGCCTCCGTCACAAAAGAACGCTAGTGTTGTGCCTCATATATAAGAAAAAAATAACAAATGCTTTATAAATTACGGGACAGAATCACAAGCATATTAAAAATCCTAAAAAGTGTGCTAATTGCGCAGTACAACTGAGCAGTTAAGTATGAAAACTAACTTTGTAGAGATAAAGACATGATAAAAGTATTTTTCAAATGTTCACATACTCGCTTACCTTAACAATGCGGTTTAAACTACTATATTTATTAAAACATTACAACACAGTGAAAAGAAAAAAACTTTTTCAAATAAATCCGGGCATGGTATTGAGGTATGCATATATAATATTAGTCGTGCTATACGATTTAGGTACTTAGTGATTAGTGAGGAAGACCTATCAGTATTAAACGTACTTAAGTTGCTTTACTATACAGATCAAATGAGTCCACGAAAAAAAAGTACAACTCATAGTTCGAAGGGGATTGTTGTTTTTATAGAAGTATAAAAATATCTATGTTATCGATTTAAATCTATTTTGTAATGTTGTGGTTTTCAAATAACAGTAATAGAAATTCAGGTGACAATTTTCAGGAGAACATAATGATTCGTAGCAAAGCGTAGAGTGCCCGTTACAAGTTGGCAATGAGAGGCTTCGTATAACGCCAAATGAGGGAGGGCTCTCCTGAACTTCAGTTTCAACTGTTAAAGTTTTAAATTGTTTAACAATTTATTCGTCGTTAAATGGTGTATAATAATGTAAACTGAAAATATCACTCTACCTTCATTACTCCGATAAGTTTTTTTTTTGAGTATAACCGTAATTATACAAGGAATATTATCAAATACAATCATTGAACAAAATAAAATTTTAAAAAGGTAATTGCATATACAACATTGACTTCGTCACTTATAAAACTGTGATTTTGATATTAACATCACTGTTATTACCTTATGGTATAGTGAATATAATAGTTTGGCAAATATCTCCTTTCCGCCTTTTTGTCTTTTGAATTTCGCGGCTATGTACAAAGCGCTACAGAGCTCGTATCTGGCAATACTATACATAATTTGAAAGGTCTTGACATAACCTACAAAACGACGCTATGCATAATTAGTTTGGATATTGCGTTCAACAGTTATAGACGTGTAAACATATAGTTCACTAACGCCGAAATTCGCGCTATTTTAAAATTTTTCCTTCGTTAAAGGCAAATCCGCTAGAGAAACGTTCCGTGAGATTAATGGTGTTTTGGGGGATGGTACTCTATCACTTCGAACCGCGGAGGAATGGTTTCGACGATTCAGAGCCGGTGAAAACGACACCATGGATAAGCCAGCCGACGGAAGACCTGTGACGACAAATACCGATCAAATCATGGACTACATCGAGTTAGACCGGCATGTGGCATCTCGTGACATCGCCCAGGAGATGGGAGTTAGTCACCAAACCATTTTAAACCATCCGCAGAAGGCTGGATACAAAAAAAAGCTTGATGTTTGGGTGCCGCATGATTTGACGCAAAAAAACCTTCTGGACCGAATCAACGCCTGCGATATGCTGCTGAAACGGAACGAACTCGACCCATTCTTGAAGCGGATGGTGACTGGCGACGAAAAATGGATCACATACGACAATATCAAGCGAAAACGGTCGTGGTCGAAGGCCGGTGAATCGTCCCAAACAGTGGCCAAGCCGGGATTGACGGCCAGGAAGGTTTTGCTGTGTGTTTGGTGGGATTGGAAGGGAATCATCCACTATGAGCTGCTCCCATATGGCCAGACGCTTAATTCTACCATCTACTGCGAACAACTGGACCGCTTGAAGCAGGTGATCGACCAGAAGCGTCCAGAATTGGCCAACAGGAAGGGTGTAGTGTTCCACCAGGACAACGCCAGACCATACACTTCGTTGATGACTCGTCAGAAGCTACGGGAGCTCGGATGGGAGGTTTTATCGCATCCACCATATAGCCCGGACATAGCGCCAAGTGATTACCACCTGTTCCTGTCCATGGTGAACGCCCTTGGTGGTGTAAAGTTGAACTCAAAAGAGGCTTGTGAAAAGTGGCTGTCCGAGTTCTTCGCAAATAAGGAGGGGGGCTTCTACGAGGGAGGTATTATGAAGTTGCCGTCTAGTTGGAAACAGATTATCGAACAAAACGGCGCATATTTGAACTAAATCCGATCACTGTAACACTTTTTATAAAGCATTGAATAAAGAGCAAAAAAGCGGAAGGGAGATATTTGCCAAACTTATATTATATTTAGTAATAACTAAATAAAACACCTTATTAAGCTATGCGCGAAATTAAAAGGTTCAAATAGAACGTAGTTAAATGGTTAAGAGGAGAGATTAACTAGGGTTTTAGAACATCTTAAAGTATAAATACGGGCGAAAACTTGAAATAGACTAAGCTTAAAATAGCTTCCAAGTATTTAAGTTAGGAATTTAACCGGATACATTCTATTCAAAACATTAATTTTCTTAAGCTACGTGGGAACTTTAAAATTGAATCTTAAGTAACAAATACGTAGTTTTGAAAATTAGTTATAAATTTTTAAACTAATTCTATGGGTCAAACGATATGGAGAGTACCTTGGTGTTTATGAATTATGATAAAGAACGGCATACTGTTGATGAGGCTACTACGATGATGTTGCTTGATGAGGTTGCCACGTTATACACTCAAGCCCTAAAAATTTTACACTTGTGACACCTGACTCCGAACTTGAATTTGAACTTTATAGAATTGCGCTATGCGATTTAAATTAAAAACACTTTCTATAAAGCCTTAACCTGTAAACAATATTTAGACAGAAAGATAAAACATTTTTAAATAACGATAAAAGTACACTTAGTGGAAAGTGATATGGTTAACAATAGCAATAAGGTGCTAGTAAAAAGATTTAAAAGTGCTACATTGCGTTCCTTATTATAACGTTTGGGATCTTAGTCCAATAATCCTTATAGTTACAGGGTCCTTTGTGCAAAAATAGAATCTGAAAGAGGAAATAGAAGCATTTAGTCAAAAAGTCCGGACTGTCTGAACATTATTATTGGATATTCCTATTATGGTAATTACTTGTTTCTTATATATTCCGAAGTCAACGGCCTAAATATTTAAATCGTGTATTTAGTAAAAAAACATCACTGAAGTTATGTATGATAAGATAGCAAGTGGATTATGAGTGCGTTTAAAAAAGAATGCTTTGAAAGTTGCAAGAATAGCAATATCCATTAAGTCGGGCGGGCTTTGTGCATCGACTTCAGAACATTCCCCACTTTCATCACAATGCGGCCGTATTGGTGAATTCAAATAAAAGAATTTTAAATATTCGCTTTATTCACTTTTATTTGAATCTCCATTCATTTTTATTACCGAAATTAAAAATCCCAAAGTATTGAGGATAACTTGAGAGTTAACCAGACGACATGTTTATTATTATTTATGTTACACGATGGATGACTTTGCACCATATTATGATTTTGATTAGTGTTTTTGATTTCATGTACTTTCTACTATATAAAGTCTATAGTACATACAATAATTTAAAGTAAATAAAATATATTACTATCTGTCTCCGTAGTTCGGTCGTTAAGCGCTTGCCTTGTAACACGATCTTCGGGTTATAGTGGCAGAATTTTTCGAACTCGCCTTGCTAGTTACCACACCACACTTGTATTGTATATCTGCTGCCATAACACCATAGCTGTATTCCAGATTTAACATCTGAGACCCAGAGTAGTTTCGCTAGGCTAGGCTAGGTTTGGCTATCAAACTTATTCAATGACAATCTCATTATCATTTATATAAAATTCAGTTAAAGTGTTAGGATATATGACCCGAATCAAAACGATATGGGGCCTTCAAGAAAAGAGCGTATTATTTCCTTAAAGGTCGGCAACGCAGCTGCGATCCCTCTGGTGTTACGACTGTCCATGGGAGTCAGTGACGACATTCCACCAGGTTACTGTTCGCTCGATTGCCGATCATAAAAAGTGAAAAAGTAGGATTTTTTTTTATTAAAATTAGGAATAAATTTCGAAATATTAACATAAACTAACTATACTAAATAGTTTGTTTACCTTTTTAAAAAAATGTTGTTCTCTTCAAGTTGTATTTTTTTGACGTGATTATAAATAAATTTCAAATGATAAAATTTACATAATGAACTTCACTGACAGTCAATGTTAATCAAGACATGGTAATAAGAAATAACGTATTCACCGATAGTGTGCGGAGGATACTTCAGCGTAGATACCCTAATCAGTTAATTGTCAGGGTACGTGAGCTCCGCAATGTCACCTGTCGCCTACATAATCCTGGCTGATTACGCTTGGGATCGTGTTTCAGAAAGTAGGCTTATATCAGAGTATAAAATAAATTAGACAGCAAAATAAATCTATATCAAATCATTACACGTTATATTCACATAATACTATATTCTGTTCCTAAAAAACGATACTGTTACATTATTTAAAACCTATTATTATAGAGGTGGTCGAAAGGGCGAGGTAGACTGATGAGCTGGAAAAAACTGTTGGGTTTGGGCAGCGTAGGTACGATCGATGTGGACTTCTTTGGAGGGTACCTATTTCGAGTAGTGGATATCTATCGGTTGGTGATGACAATGATAATGAAATTTATTAATTAATAAAAACTTACACTCATAATCTTGTGGAAGTGATGAATGGAGGTGATCATGATATGAGACATGAGGAATACTTTATAAGGAAAAAAAATATAGTCTTAAAAATAAATAAACTTGAAACGTACATCTTTCTATAATTTTAACTGAATATCTATTGAATTAACCTTTGTTCTATTAACCCTAAAAAGAAATGAATCTTTGCAATGTCTCATAAAGTTAAATAAAACTGTGCTATATGTGAAACCATTTGTTTAGTCCGAGTTGTGTCAGGATAAAGTGGCAAAGGAAATGTTGTGCCTTACGGAAATATCCTGCTTCTCTGAGCGTTTCCTTTTTCCTGTCTATGTCACTTACTGTATTAAATATTGTAGATGAGAATTTATATATATATATATATATATGTAATATAGGCATTCGCAAAATACGTATAAGAGAAGGGAGAAATACTCGGTTACTTATATTAAATAATAAGTAGTAAATATATTGAAAGAATTCGTTTCTTGTAGCATTTAGTTAATTTCATCGACTGTGCTTTAAAAATGCTTACGATATCATTACAGCTATGTTTCAGTTGAAATATATTATATCAAAACCATGTTCTACACTAAATTCATATTAAATTAGACTTGTTGATTACATTTATCACATTGGCTGCAATGAATGTCTCATCGGGTTTACGTTACTCAAAGCAACGTAGACAATATGGACATGTAACTAGATTCATTACCTCAAACGTAGTCAATACACGTACCGACGCGTTCGAGGCATCGCTACATTCCTAATTCAACTACTGAAATATAAAGCGACACAATTAGCTTACGTATTACCATATTATTGCGTGATGTACTGAAAAAGTTATAATCACCATTTCAGTCTATTGTCGTCTTCTACTGACCTAATATATCATTTGCGTCAAACCATCATTCGTCATTTGTAAGTCTCAATTTCTGGAGACCGTCTAGGTAGGTACTCCATACTGCTCTTATTTATACCGCCAAACAGTAATGTGCAAACATTACTGTGTTCTATATCGAAGGTAGTTATAGCTAGTGAAATTACTGGGTAAGCGCAATGTGGTGCAGTATATAGGATGATAATTAGCGCCACGTTATGTGCAAGCGTATCATTTACTATAAGGTGAACGTTCTTTGCGACTAGTCGCGTCGTAGAATAAAAAAAAAATCATTATCTCGACATGTGAACATTCACCGTGACATCAAAGATATTTTTTAATAGTTAAAGCATTATTCTCTATATTTCTGAGCTTAAATTTAACTTAGCAAATGATTTTCCATATGCATTATTAGTACAAACTTTTAAATGTTTTAAAATAACTGTATAAGTACAAGAATTTGAATTCTTTAAAGATTCTGTACTGAAACTCTTAAACAACTTCTCTACTAATCGTTGCGAGCCTGTATAGATACATTCAATAAGCTTCAACTTTATGTATTGATGCCTGGGGACCAATGTTTTGGGGCCCTTCCTGGATTTCAATTTCGAAAAGTACCTACACTAATGCGATTACGCCACGGTGACTGGCACTCGAACCATCGAATTCAACTTTTTAATCAATCCGAAGTTATTTCCCTTCCCGCGGTAGATAGAATAAGGACTGCATTATATCTTCCTTTATTAAAAATCTTTAAAATTTTCTAAAAGAAAATGTTCAGACTGTTAAATTTTATACTTTTAAAATTTCCTCTTTATTACTGGAGTTTGATACACTGACTTAAACACATTATATTTATACCTAATTAAAATTTGGATATACGTACATGAATAAACTTATAAAATACAATGACACCCTCAATCGCAGTTTTATCAAAAGAGTTATATAACGTATATGTACACGTTTATAAATTTCGTTACAAAAAACTACTTTACATACCTTTACAGGAATCCTCTCCCCTGACACGCTCAATAGACTTGCAGTATTGAGCGGCAAAGAGCCCCGTCGCACCCTTTGAAAGCTTCATCGATAGTTACAAGGTCTATCACGTATGTAAAAAAAAATGGTTTCAATTTCGTTGAACTTTTAAAAACATCTATAATGTATCTCTATATGTGGAGGATAACTAAGATATGTTGTAACCGATTAATGTAGCTGTTTCATCATTATCAGTCGATAGACGTCCACTGCTGGACATAAGCCATCCCCTAAACATTTTGTTGTACGTTAAAAAATAAAAAACACTGTAATATTATAAAAAAAATCTTTTTCTTTTCGATTTTTACAATACATCATAAAGTATCTTTTCTTCATATGAAAATGACAAATATTATTCTTAACAAGAGTTTTAGAGTTTTTCATAACATATAATGATAAAGAAATACGACATACATAGAAGTTATATAAAGATGTAAAACAATAATTATTTATTTCTGTTAGTAAATCATTGTTTTTATTTTTGGACTACCGGTTTGATTTTTTTAAAATATCGCATTACCGTTATAAGGCTAACAAAAACTGGTCTCCCATATAAATGTTTATCGGCGGGTCCAATAAAAACAGAGCACAAGGGTATGGTAATTGTCAAGTACACAATGCTGTCCACATCAGAGGTCATAAATTCAGTGTTGGTCCGCTCGGCCAATTACCGTCTCTACCCAAACGTAAAACGATATTCAGAGCCGTTTGATTATTTCATTTGCATTGATTCAATTTTGCTCTAAGATTTCAATAAATTGTGTCGAATCGACGATAGACGCGAACGGTGCTGTTACGGGTAATACAACTGAAATAAATGTCCAATTACAATACAAATATCTAACTATAAAAGTATTAACAACTCCATGACAATTTACGACATGAATTTGATTTAGGTATTATATCTTAATATGTTTGCTTTATGTTTAAATAACATATATATAATATTACAATAATATTTTATTTACATAATATTAATAATAACATATTCACTATCAAAAGTACACATTAATAAGTTGGACAAGAGGAAATATTCAACTCGGCAATATTGTAAACCTCTAGAGCCCACGACACTGATTTTTAGAGGGCCTTAAGAAATAACTTATACATTGTTCTCCAAAATCCCTTTATTCTTTATAACGCACTATAAAACCAAAACAATTGTAGCTCACATCACATATATTTCAGATATTAGACAAAAAAGCAGGACTACGTAGACAGGAAAAGGAATGACTCTGTTGCAGGATTTTTTTCTTGGAACATTTCTCAAACAGCTTAAATTACTTAGATAGCGTCAGTCTGTCTGGAGGACTTTGATAAGTTGTCTTTGGTTTAAGTAATTAATATTTTGAACTTAAAGGTTTACTTGTCGTTAAATATTGACAAACTTATTTACCATGAATAGAAGTGTTTCATAGCACATACTTTATGGAATAATATTGAAACCACATTTTTAAATCACATATAAACTATTTTATTTTATACATATATGTATTCATTCGTATGGGTTCGAACTAAAATATACAAATAAATCAAACATCTAAACTCGCCATTCAAATGTGGATGATAATGGAGTGTTAGAATTTACAGTTTATTGCATTTTACTGTGTATAAGGTTTCTTACGTTATTAATAGCTACTTAAAAGGTACGATGAAATCAATAGGTCCCACAGGAACAAAAGTAATCAAGACAGGTTGCAGATTTATTATTAGTATTATAAAAATAACCCTTTACTTTATCAAATATATATATATATAATTTACTGAGCTATTAAATATTAGTTTAGGACAAGACTTTTTCATAAGAATTCACTTGAAAATTTACATTTTATTCAAACTAAACGCGAAAGTTTATCCAATAATATTGCTGTAATAATTTTTAACTAAGTTACGGATTTTAGAAAAAAAAACCACTCATTGGTCGTAGAATAATAAAGTAAAACCTGTAGTGAATCACTGAAAAGGACATCAATAGTGATCTAAATAATACTTAAGGTATATTTTATATAAAAGATATATATATTGATTTGAACGAAATCTTGAGCAAATGTAAACTAACTTTGTTGACATTTTACAAGTAAGAGATTTTCTTAAGCTTCTCTGATCTTTTCATGAATGGCGTCGTCTTTGGTAAATTGTAATAGTCAAATGTATCAAATTTGTTTCTTAAACATGAATTTAAATTCTGTATAATTACAATTTTGGAGATAGTTTTATGTTGAACAAAAAAAAGAAGGTATTGGTAACGTGGTACGCTTAGGTAAAAGTGATTATACTAACATTGTTCCTGCATTTCTATGGTTTATATAAAAAAAGGGCTTAAAATATATTGCATAAGCGTAGTTTGTTTTATACTATGAAGTGACGAGTCATGTGTTCTCACGATGTTTTCCTCCACCGTATGTATTTCGCTGTTATTACTAAGGTTCACTAATATACATAACTTAAATAATAAAGACATTGTTACACGCCAAGATTCGAAGCTGCGACCTTCGGATTGAAGCCCACACCTTTTAATCATTAAGCCAGCGAGTTATATTTCGAATCCGTTATTCAAACTGCAGATATCTTAATTTGCGATTATTACAGTATTTTTTAAGTTAATCACAAGATGTTCAGCATCTTTGTAATTATGAATGCGAAGTAGTGGTAAAATTATTCAATTTCAGCGGTAGTAGTTATAAAAGAGAATTTCAATAAAAAGTTCGCTGCCATATCTTAGTTTTTATTGGAAATTGCAAAGGGTTACAACGTTACAATGCAAGCGGAAACATACTCCGAGCATTGCTTCACGCATTGATTCAATGTGTGACATGAATTAAAGTTTTATTATACACGGCCTATTTTAAAAGCTTTATACTTTTATTTATTGCTTTAATTTTTTTCTTACGATAAGTCATCAAATTAACTAATTAGTTTATTATAAATTCTAACAACTTGCAGGGCCTATTTCTGCCACCAAACAGTAATGTGCAAAATTTCTCTGAGCTCTTAATTTTTTAGTAAAAGTCCTGATATTCTCAGCTACGGGCAAGCCAAAGTTGGTTCAGTTTTTTTCAGAAACTATTTCTAACAAACAGGAAAGCAGAAATTTTGTTGCTTTTTTTTTATAAATATTATGTAAATATTCATATGAATTTCGTAAAAAGTGTTTGTTTATATTAATATCATAAACCGACACTTCGATCATTATATGATTTCTTTGTACGTTATATAAAGGTTTTTAATAAATATTCTCATACGATGTTATTACAAAAAAATAACGAGAATACGACGTAGAATATATATATCAACATTGAGAGGTAGATGTGATAGGGAGACCTTTTGTACGAACGTATATCAGATTGGTAACACGTTGAAATGATGGCAAATCTATTGAAATCATGAAATATAGAAAATCCTAAGCCATATCTTTATCTCTTTCTTCATTACTTTTCCAGATTAATAATCTTTTATTTAATATCTTCTTATATTAAAATAAAGTGGATTGTTCTTTTTTTCACAAGAAATAACCAAGTAATATATTTTAGAAGTACAATAATAGGAGCGCTCTCGTTTGATCATTAATTTTGTTGAGGGTCGTCTTAACAGTGAATCAAATTTCGTTTTCTAGTTAAATATCATCCGGTAAATTTACCTCGGCTATAGCAAGAGATCTTTTCGGTTAATTAATTAAAGTTTAATCAACGTAATTGAAATGAAATGAAAACAGTAACAAACATGGCTACGACGTTATGTACTTGAAAATATCTCTTACGTTAAGTGAGGTGTAAATGTTATTAAAAATTATCTTAATTATTCTAACATCTTTGTTACATTACAACTTTTGTACATTATATATTACATTTGGTTATTATTTCTTTTATAATCACGTTATATTTATATCATATTAAACAATATTTACCTTATAATAGAAGATAAGTTTATTTCTTCCCTACAAAGTATAAAAAACGAAAAAGGAAAGGAAGCTGGTAAACAGCTGAAAATCTAATTCGTCACCTTATTTTTAGACGATTTCGATTTAAAGCATAACTTTTATATCGTTTCAATCAGTAATGTTAATAAATTTTATTTCCAATTTCTGTTTCTAGGTATACTCGAATTAACACCGTTTCAGTCATCTGAGCACGCTCCTTAATGTGAGCAACGGCGCGTATTTACGTTAACTAAGATAAAGCCTACCCAAATGTTTAGCTGTTGATTACAATCATGTAATCAACAATGAATCTGTAATATTTAATAATGTTACTTTTCATTCATTCTTATTTCAATAACCAGAAGTACTGAGTAAAATTAAATTTACTTCGTTTTGTTGATGTTTAAGATTCCAGATCGTTGGACGCAGCTATACTTCGTTATTAAAAATAGAATCTGTAGAGGTATTTAGGTGGGGTGCGGAATCTTTAGTAAATGACAACGCACGCAGCAATAGCCCTATATTGATAATGACAGACTGATTCAAATTACGTGTGAGGCATATCTATCATGACATATAAACCAAAAATATTCGAAGATAACAGTTGTTCTTGCGATGTCGTTATATCTGTTAATAAATATCATTTATAATTTACCACACTGAAGTTATTCAATCACTATCAACAATCAATATTTTTAGTATACAATAACAGACGTTCACTAAAAGTAACATAGCTTAAAATAACAGAACAGACAATAAAAAATGAAACAACTATTCTCCTCTTTGTCTTTTGTATAATAGTATCATAAGCTAAAACGAGACAGTATTTATTTGAAATAAACCAAAATTATAGTAGGTCGTTTCATTAGAAGAACTCCTCTTTGAAAAGCGAATTCTTAATTAGATCATGTTATCTGATATTTGGTTGAATAATCTATCTCGCTCACACCCATTTGATAGACTGTTGTCAAAGCGAGAAACACATCGTATTATAACCCGGGAAATAGAAATTATAATCGTGCATGAAGATAATTATCCTTGAAACGTCACTACTTAATTAGTTCATGTTAACTGTTATTTCGTTGATTAATTTATCTCGCTCACAACCATTTGATAGACTGTTCTTAAAACGAGAAGCACCTAGTATTATAACCCGAAAAATACAAATTGTAATTTTACAGGACGATAATTATCCTCGAAACGTCACTTCTTAATTAGTTCATGTTAACTGTTATTTCGTTGAGTAATTTATCTCGCTCACAACCATTTGATAGACTGTTCTTAAAACGAGAAGCACCTAGTATTATAACCCGAAAAATACAAATTGTAATTTTACAGGACGATAATTATCCTCGAAACGTCACTTCTTAATTAGTTCATGTTAACTGTTATTTCGTTGATTAATTTATCTCGCTCACAACCATTTGATAGACTGTTCTTAAAACTAGAAGCACTATTATAACTCGAAAAATAGAAAATGTAAAAAAATTACAGTTGTTATTTAATAACAGAAATTGGTATCTATTATTGTGTAACAGTAACAGTAATAACAGATATTATGTTTGCTCTATTATAACCCACCTCAAATTCAAAGTACTCTGCACATTCAAGTTACTGAGTACAACAGTATTACGAAAGTCCAATTGATGAATACAGTTGTATACTTCGTCATAGGCTACTGTATCGAATCTTGGTATTACATAGATCCGGTAAATGGTATAATTGTATAATTCGTAATGACTTGTGGGCCGAAGGCAATGTACACAAATATGTACGACCTTTATAGGATTTTGATAAACGATAACGTGATCTATTGTTCATGGTGGTGCCATCTGTAGGGTTGTTTGAAATATTTCTTGTTCCAAATGTTTTAAATTCTGTTACCTTTTATTAATAGTTATATACCCAAATCATTACATAAGTTATTTTTACAGAAAACAAATTGTTGACTTTAAGTAAAATAAATTACTCCCTGCTGTATTTCAAGTTACAGAAGACGGGAAACTTTACTTCTAAAATCTTAACACGGCTGTCAACTTTTCCAAAGTTTTCTTAGTAATACCTTTTCGGAATTTAAAACAGGAATTATTTAGTGGGTTATATATTTAATTTTTTTTTATTTGCAAGTATTGAAATTACTTTCTTCACTAATAAAAACAAGTTGATTAAAAGTTAATTCAACAGGGAATTCGCTTTGTACTGTTCTTATTACAGGTAAATTTATTCAAACTAAGTTTATCGATACACAGGAAATCGATTATAATCGTTCATAAAGTACTTAGTTACCGTATTATATCATGCGGTGTGTGCGTGCCTGTTTTCGGAAATAATTATAGTGTATGTGTATTTTACTTATGTTTTACCTAGCTAGCCTTACTAAAGAATGACGTATGCCCCCGATAAAACAAAATTTTAAATATTTTTTTATTATTAATCGAGTTCTGGTATCTATTAATTTACGTGTCTGGTATTATTACCTCACGATATACCTCAAGATATTCTAATAAGCTTATATTTAGGCAGCTTGATCAAATTAAATGAATCAGTAACAACTATAAAAGTAAATTGAATCGTTCACCAAGGTGCAGTTTTATACCACATGAACCGGTGTTCGCTTGCTTTGACTGTTTTTATATTTTAAATCATATTTCATGCTGTATCTAAAGTAAATGTTTACCCCGTATTAAATGTTTTTACTTGTTCTTAACTTTAATCAATTTAATAAAGGTTCTTTTCCACTACGACTTTTTAACCTCTGCCGAAAAGATATATAAAGATACTAAACTTATGAACATTTCTCAAACATATTACTTCCGCACTTGCAGGTAAGTACATAAAATACTAAATAAAGAAATACATACTAAAACAACCTTTGCTAAAGAAGTGACTGATTTACCCTGTAGAAAGGTTTTTAATCGAACTCCTCGAGTTTACTATGGGAAAAAAAGACTACTATACGGAACTAAATTATACAACTGTCTTCTCAATGATATAAAAAAATAAACTGAAAATACCCTAAAGTGTATGACTATTCTAGTTTAAATCAATCTATATATCCGACCTAACATTTTTAGCGACTGCTCTCCGATGTTTGCTTATTTCAAATCCTGCCGCACTGAAGTTTACCGCGGACCACCTCCTTTGGCCGATTGCTGTGTCAGTTGTTGTATGTATAAAGTTTGTTGCTTTACTGTATATTTATTGTTATCTCGCATAAGTGAATTGGGTATTCTTGTGAGAAATATTGATAATTAAACCTCAATCACCTTAGCTAAGCAGCGACGAGACTATAATGCATTATGTTACTGAAGTTTCCTGCGCTGACGCTCGATGTTAACTTCGTCCTTTAAATAAATGTAACCATCCTGACTTTGTGTTTACAGGTTCTTTATCTCAAACATGTATAACACTGCCATAGCTTTTTCGTTGAAGAAGGCCATAGGCAGATTTTTCATGAGTTTGAAATTACTTAAGCAATTTACTTAGAATACCTATGTCGTGTGAGAACATCAATGTCTTTTTCCGATGGTAGTTCTTCGTTGCTGGACACCGTCTAAGTCGATTGCCACAGCTCCTATTTCCGCCGCAAAACATTAGTATGCAAACAATACTGAGATCTGGTTTGAAAGGTGTCGTAAGTAGTAAATTTAATAGCGTAAAGCGACTTAACATCATCTTAACTAGCGCTACATTATTATTAGCGGGTTTATCACTTATTTCGCTTGCCCGTCACTTTGTCGAATAAAATAAAAGCGACTAGATAGGATTTTTCACGGTTGCCTAATTTCCTTAAACGTTTTCTTAAAAGAATGACATTTATATGAGATTAATTTTATCTGAATATATCAATACAACTAAACAAGTCTCCATAAGAGAGAGGGAATGTCATATCGCTATTCGAGGCATGCGGGTTGGCGAGCGCAGTATGACGATAAAGGTCTTCAAGGTACAGTCGAACAATTTTACCATTTTCAGAATAATTCCTTTGTTTGCTGCCTTTTCAGTTAAGTCAAAGGTAAGAGAAGGTAAATTCGAAATCATTATTAGCAATATAAATAAAAACATAAAATAAGTTTGGGCAAAATCGGGTCAAATGAAATAATTTTCAGTATAGATTCCATTTTAACATATAAAAAAAACGGATTTTAAAAAGTTTTCGTACTTATAGGAAGCAACACATATAATACGATTATTCAGTATTATGTTCATTAGGCAGAGCTTGCGGGCATGTAACTTAGATGATTAAGTTTAAAGCTGTTCAAAGAGTTAGAGAAGTTCTGTCAGTGTATTAGTTTGAAGCTTCGAGTCGTTGTTGAAATTTAAACAGCTGTATTGCTACCTTTACGCTGTTTATAATATTTATTCTGTAATTATTTATAATTTCATAATAATTTTATTCGTAATTCTGTAGCCAGTAACATTACCGAGGAACAGGACTTAACATGCCACGCCCAAAGAGAAAAATACAGTGTTGCCGTGTTAACATTCTAACTAATGTCTCATTGGTAGGATTTACCGTTCGCTGATCTTCATGTTAGTGGTATCACTAAGACGAATGAACAAAAAAAACATTTTTTCTTTTCATACCATAGACATTACCTTGATTGTTCAAATTGGCGGCTCAAATAATTTTAGATATAATATTTATACATCGATGACGAACATTAGCATTTCAATTTGTACTCTAATAATTAACTTTACTCTTAGCTTTAGGGTGAGAAGTGAGAGAAGGGCAACAACGCTTGTACGAGACAATCTAATTATCTTCGGTTATTGTTCGTTTATAGGCTATGAAATTTGATTAACGTTGGATCAAAACGATTCTATGCGTTATAGAATATTAAATGAGTATAATATTCCATAAAAAATTACACACATGTCGATGAAAACAAAGATCACATCACAAGAGAACACAAATTAGTACAAAAAATACAAAGGCAATATTGTTTCAATAGTAAAACAAATTTTTAATGAAGTTTTGATTAATAACTTCCATAAGTAATAACTCCTCTCCTTCTCTCCCGTATAGTGTAATTACTATTTTACACGGAGCTTCTTTTAATGCACTGTAGAAGATCACAAAGGGACTTTGATGGGTGGAAATCCTATATAACCGTGACTTCCTCCACAAGCAAAGCTTAGATCACATCGTACAAATTTTAGTCGGTTGAATTTTTTAGTTAGGTACTGTTGAAAGTTTCGCTCGTGTTGTTGTTATGTCATAAAGTTTTTTTTCTTACAATGTATATCATATTGATAAGCTTAAATTAGCTCAAATATTTTAATTATACATTAAAACTTTCATTCTTTGTTAATTAGGATAGAAATTGTATAAATGATCAGCGAAAATCAACCGGCAATCGCGTAACAAGTATAGTTAGTCAATTGTAGCCGTGTTTAAAATAAATTGAACTAATTATAATCATTGACAATTCAATATCAACGGGAAATTGTTTCGTTACCATGTTTTGTTGATGTTGATACTATAAACATGAACTAAAATAATGATTAATTTCATTTAATGATATATCTGTTTTTAGTAATGTATTCATCATATCGAATTTGAGAGCTATTTATTTCTACTGAAATTTTTCTATATCACTCCCTATTAAGAATTTTCGAAGAATGTTACAGGAATCGAAAAAACAGAAGTTATATAGACTTAATCGTAAACCGGAAATGGAAAATTTAATTTTCCCTTTTTTAAATAACTGAAAAAATAAATCAATAGTTAGCTTTTAAACCGTCGTTTCAGAAATTGTTGCGATTTCCAATACTTCTTTTCTTTGATCGATGAGCAGCTACAAATATTGCACGGCTACTCAGAATGCATTGACGATATAGTCAATGTATGCTATATAAAATATGGCATTTCAGAGTATTTTAAAAGTTAATAAGTATCAAAAAATAATAATTGTATTCAACTAAATCTATATAATGTTACGCAATCAACACTCCATTCACGGTTATCACATAAGCCTCCCTCATAAATTGCAACTAAGTTTCTGCCATTTGCATGTATCGATTATGTACCTACTTAATAGTCCGTATTAAATCATTAAATGCGTAGTGATTGGAATAGATGGTCCTCGTGGTCATAGATCGTGAATTAGAATCAACACCATTATATATATATATATATATAGTATTACAAATTGTAGAAGTTCAATGATCAAATATCTTTCATTACGTTCACTAATACTTAGTTTTACCTTTTAATAGTGTAGACATAATAAGTACTCTTAAAAAAGGACGATAACTGTATTTGGATGTTTAAAGACTTATGTTGTTTGATTTTTAAACGAATAAATGAAAGAAATCGTTGTAGTTCTGCACTGTTCATATAACGAAGTGGAAAATAACATTACATGAGAACTATCATTGTAAAACTGAACAAGTAGTTTAAGAGAAAGGAAAGAAAATTCCAATGATTCTTTTAAGTTGTTTCTATTGAACACGATAACTCACTTTGACTAAGCCGGATTATGCGATACACAAAAGTAAGCTTATTGGAAGCTCGCAAGAAAAGTAACGTCCGATATATTTCCATGGCTCTTTGTATTACACCTTTTAGCTTTTACGAAACTGTCAAATGATTGGTACTTATATTAAAAATTACGACAAAGAAATCAACCGTATTTAAAGTAAACGGAAAACCTATATTAATATTTCTTTTTCTGCTATTAGGTTTAAAGTTATACATTATATTAAACAAGGTTAGTATTTTTATAAAAAAAATCTGGAAACGCTCTCATACAAAATAGCAAGAATTTTCTTAAAGGAAGTTTAAAAAAGGTCTTGTGTGAATTCATAACGACCTTTAGTAAACCAAAAGTTAAAACTTATTTCTGTTCATTATAATAATGATAATTGATTATTAACATAAGACAGCGCTTACTTATTTGTGGGTAGTCGTGTGAAGATATCAAATTTGCGAAAAGCAATATGTGATCTATCAAATATTAGAATAGAGTTCGTGTGAATATTTGGTTATAAACTACTGAACTTTAATAACCACATCACGTACCATATTTTAGATAGAAGTCTCTCGATACACGATATTTTTTGCTTAGAAGCTACTTCAATCAGTATTATCAACATTTATGAGCAAAAAATGTTTGGCGTACTGAGTGTACAGAATAACGTCTCATATGAGTACTTTACGTAACAGTACTTTTTACTTTACTTAGGGAGAAAAAAGCTACTGTAACAAAGTAATGTCAAGGATATGGACAATATTAACATTAATGATTATTTATAGTTATATGTGTCATATATATATAATGATTATTTGTAGCTCGTTTTCCTAATGTTTAGAGTGTGCGGCCGTTATTCTAAAGGTCGCGGGGTCGAATCTCAGTATGTACCAATGACTTTAATATTTAAGTTATATACATTTGTGAACTTTAGTTACAACAGCGAAATACAAACGGTGAAGGAAAAACATCTTGAGGAAACCTGCACATGACTTAGAATTTATCCTAAGGTGTGTGTGAAGTCACCAACCCGCATTGGGCCCGCGTGGTGACTATGACCCAATCGCCTTTATATTGAGGCCTGTGCCCCAGCAGTGGGGACGTATATTAGCTGTTATTGATTATTTATACAAATCATAAATAATAAGTATTATATTATTTTAAAATACCAGGAACTACATTACTAGGTACATTTATCAAGTGGTAGGTCGGTTACCAAAGGCCGTTTAGGTAGGTATCACTACAGCTTCCGGGGAAAGAGTTCGCCGCCTATATTCGGGGGTTGTGCGATCGATGGCTCTCTATGGCGCTCCGGTTTGGTCAGATCGGTTGACGGGCAGCCGACGTTGCCGGGCTAAAGTTAACAGTCTGCAGCGAAAGATAGCCATTCGTATCGCACGGGGATATCGAACGATATCTTTTGAGGCGGCCATTATCCTGGCCCGGTTCCCACCTCTGGACATTTTAGCGGAAAGGGACGCACGGATTTATACGCGTCTACGTTCTCATCGAGAAGAAGCCGAACCCCTGGACGTGGGGAAAGTGCACAGGCATGAGCGCCGCCGCGCTTTGGAGGTGTAGAGAGAGAGGCTTTCATAGCCGTGGAACTCACGGCAGCGTATATTAAGCGCTTTTCTGCCGAACCTCGAAGCCTGGCTTAGATCGGGCGGAGTGGCGCATGTCACCTTCAGGCTGACTCAGGAACTCACGGGACACGGGTGTTTTGGTGAGTACCTGAATAGGATTGGACGTGAACCAACCACGCAATGCTACCATTGTAGTGGAGAGCTGGATTCCGCTCAGCATACGCTCGCACAGTGCTCTACGTAGGAGTCTGAACGGAAAATTCTGATACACAAAATCGAGCATGACCTTTCTTTGCCAGTAGCGATATCAACTGCACTGGCAAAGAAAAATGGGTGGATAGCGTTGGTTTCTTTCTGTGAAACCTTCATGATGCAGAAGGAGTCCGCCGAGTGAATTCGGGAGAGGGCCGAGTGAATTCGGGAGAGGGCCGAGTCCGTCTATAGACGAGGACGTCGGGGCGATGGCAACGGACACCCCAACCCGTTAGCTCTGTAGTCCCGGGCCATTAAGAATAGGACTAAGGTATTCCCTGCCTGTCGTAGAAGGCGACTAAAAGGGTTCTCGGTTTCGTAGGCTTTGAGGGTAGGGGCCCTCGGATCTTAATAAGCGAGCCTTAGAAGAACGGAAAATACATTGTTGTCTTGTATTTTCCATAGCACAGCGTGGGTGTTAAGTAGGGCTTAGCCCTTCCGTGGAAAGTTTTAGCCAGAGTGCAGGGGAGCCCTGGTGCGGTCCATAGGAGATCCCTGAGCCTCTCCTAATGCACTGAGGGAGACCACCGAGGGGGTTTTAGTGGGTAGAAGCCCCACATAACCTTGTCTTGCTCCCAGAAGTAAGGTATCTTTTAAGAAGATTACCCCGCGAAAAAAAAAGGTGTCACTACAGCACCTATTTCTGCCGATGAACAGTAGTGTGCAAACATTACTGTGCTCCGGTTTGAAGGTCGTTGTAGTGAAATTACTGAGCTAATGAGACATTTTATACCTCAAAACGACAAGCAGAACGTTTTAAACACAGCACAAAATTCAAAGTAGCAATTTTAAATTAATGAGTTTAGATTTTATAATTATGTACTTTTTTACATATTGGCTAAAGGTTACAGAATTTCATCTTTCTGTAAATAGTCTTGACGTTCGGAAAATAAATATACATCGGCAGAGTGTCTACAGTGTTCAGCTACTCTGTTATAAAATAGCGCATCGGTTTAAAACAGAATTTCTCGTCTTCACAAGGGCCCAATGGGCAGGGGTTCTATTATATAAAGAGTTGAGCAAGCGGTTGCAAGCACTCTCGATGCACTGGCATAGACTAATTGGTCGGTACTATTTTAATTAAATGAAAAACTTATCCCGACTTCTATTTCTTAGTCGGTAATAAATAAATAAGATGTATTCTGTTTTAGTTCAATATAACTATTTCATCCAAAACATGATTACTTTCTAGGAGGTGTTTGCATTGAATATAATAAAGTAGTTAAATTAGTATTAATGGCACAGAATAAAAATTATCCCAATAAAATAATCCAAAAGTTTAAACAGAATAATTTTATCAAATAGTTTTTTTTGTTTTACAAAATTTGTGATAATGTATTGGTTCTATAATAATGGAGCTTTTGTTACATTACTTCAGTTATTAGTTATCAAAATACAAACATAAAAGATGAAAAAAAAATCATGAAAAATTGTAGATCAAATTGTGCGGTTAATGTAAATTAAGTATTCAGTTACTTCCCGTTAGTAGTGAGGATCTTTATTAAACTGAACCCTAAGAGCTGCTGTTAAACTAATCTCTAATTAAAAAATAGTTACTTCGTTAGTTCTTATAATTTATAATGAATCAATAAATTATACAAATACATATAATATGGTGTATACCAAATTCTTATTAACGAGTATTTTAACGTATATCTTGACAAGTTACTAAAACCAGGCGAATATTTCGAAAAAATTGCGACAAGAATACGTTTGTCGTAAGATCAGGTATTTATTTAAGACCATCAATTCAGATTACAATAACTACCTAAAATATATCTATATATATATTTAATATTTTCAGTGTATCTCTAATAATATATGGACACATGAGTATATAATAGAAATACATAAATAAGTATTATATATAGTACATACTATATAGACGTGAGATCATTAAAAATTCAATTTCATACTTTTTCATAGGTCTATTACAACAAAATCTAATAGTCCCTGTCTTCACGCTGAAAAAAATTAAATTTCAATTTACCCTCTTATTTGGGGATCGGAAAATTGAATTTGGATCAGTAGTTCTTCCGTCCTTACATCTTGTTTAATTTAGATATAGAGGTTGTTTTTTTTTTTGAGAAGTTTATAAAGTCATGCTACTCATATACGTTTTTGTAATAATGGACAGTATAAGTATTAGTAGCCATATTAATATAATATTTTAAGTATTCAATTACTCAAATGTAACCAATTGTGGTTTAAAAAGTCACAAAGTATTAAAGCAAATAATGAAAGAAGCAATAGCTAAATTTGAAATTAATTGTAATTTTTTTTTTTTAAATTGTTATTAGCCCAAATAGCGAATAACTTGATGTTAGGATAATTAAATAGTATGTAGTATGATTGAAATTATTACGTTAAAAAATAAGGATGTATCTTCAAAGAAAAATTATTCAAGAACGATCAAAGAAAAACTTATGAAAATGGGTATAATAAAGATTAATTAATGATAAGTTTTAAAAGATGTTAATAATACACACAATGATAAATAAAAAAAAAGATAAGTTTGCTAGTGGAAGGTCCCCTTTCCCACAGAGTCTCTGTAACGCCTATTTCTGCCTTCAAACAATAGTGTGCAAACTTTACTATGTTCCGATTTGAAAGGAATTGTAACTAGTGAAATTACTGTGGTAACGAGACACGTTTTATGTCTCAGAGGACGAGCGCAATACGGTGCAGTAAATCATCCCAACTGAGCAGTAGGCGAATGACTCGCTGGACTCGTCGCTCGATTGAATTAAAAAAAAACTTACCAGTACATACACAGATACACATGGGACACTTCGAATTTTCCGCGGACTTATTTCGCTTCAAGTACAAGGACTGTCCGCATTGGCATCTGTGACCCTTCACGCGTAGAAACTATTATATACCTGATTGGTGAGTACCCAATGAGAGAGGGAGAGAGTGGAATCAGAAATTGAGTTAAATTTCAATAAAGAAATACGTAATTTATATCTAATTAGCAAAAAGTAATAAGTTCTGTCTTTTGCAAACACGGCACAAAACGTTACAAATAAAAATAAATTAAATACAAACGAAAGTTATTACTGCTGAAATGTTGTTTTGAGTTTGTGTGATTTTTGTGAACTGTTGTGGTATTTCATAACTTTTTTTTTTAATTAAAGCTACGAAACGAGCGAGTCGTTTACCTGATGATAACTTATACGCCAGCTCATAACGTCGCGCTAGTTAGGACGATATATACTGCACCACATTGCGCTCGTCGCATTAGACGTAAGATGTTGACTCTTGTTGCCCAATAATTACACTACCCACAGCGTCCTTCAAACTGGACCCCTTAATGTTAGCACACTACTATTTGGTGGTAGAAATAGGAGCTGCGGTGGTATCTATCTGACGGTCCTAGGCAACCGACACCTACCGCCTATTCCACTGAATACAATTATGTATTTCAATAAGTATTAGAGTATGTTAATAATTATAAAAGATTACTGCCGAAATAAAAACTTTGATCATGTTAGTAGAAACGCGTATTAAGACAAAATAATTAGGCACACACAAATATAGATCTATATGAACTTTAGCTAATAACTATCCACTAAGACGTTTCACAGAAGTCTTATCTAGCTCATTTCAACTTGTTGTATACGTTCTGGTAAAAGTTTGAATGTCTCTCTAAACTCCGGGGATGTACAGAAAACGCTTAGTAGATACAAAGTTTTCATATTTTATATAAATTATCTAAAACTATGATGAACTTAGAATGAAAACCGACAGTAAAAAATTTTTGTATGTTTTAGGATGTTAATTAATGGTAGATTTAAAGGAATATTAAACTTGTTCTCACAATAAATTGTGTTTTTATTAAAAGAGATAAAGCGTTTTATTATTTTGGTCCATTGTTTAAATCTTAAATCGTATTTTTAGTCATGTTTCGTAGGATCTGTCAGGGCCTGACGCTTGAAACATCCTTTGTGTTTAGCTTTGATTACATTTACGCCATCTTGGATCCTCATCATTCCGTTCTGTAAAGTAGAAAGTACTGTAAGGACAAATAATATAGAATTTTTTTGCCTTTGAACTAATTGTTACAATGGGATTTGACAATCAATTTTAATATCCATTTACTTGCTACTGACATTAATAATCGAAAACCAATTAATGTCAATTGAGGCTCAATTCTATCATAGTAGCAGATTTGGTAAAAACTACGTACGTGAAAATCTTAGGTATAAAACAGGTTTTGATGATAAATCTTGTCATCAGGTCTTTAATTATAAAGTATTAGTAGACAGGTAAATCAATTAAAAGTCGGATTTGATTTAATTTTAAAATTAATTTCGGAGAGATGGCAGGTAAAGTTTTTGCGTGCAATGACGGATGGGGTTAATAACGTTAAGAAAGTTTACTGAATCAATAATGTAGACGTTCTGCGGCAGCCGACGAATCCAAGTTATAATTGACTTATCGTAATTGTGTCTCTGAAAACCGAGCAGTTTTCATTTGAAATTCGACGCTGTTTCATATGAAATTTGTATTTTTAATGTATCTGTGATGATGTATAGCAAATGTAAATTTTTAGGATTTCATTGCGTTTATTCATTTATATCTTATACTCAAGCTTTCAGAGCTTTATAGCAGCCATGGCCACGTGAGATCTGAGGTAACGTTGTATTCTTTTCGCTGTGTAGTTTTCACTAAAACTTAAAAATATTTATAAAATTTGTTGTGAACAATGAACATTATAAGGTTCTCACTTCAAAAGGTTATTAGAATAATATTTTGGTCACCTCTGTAACTGATTGAGGAACAAAATAACAAGAAACTATATTGTTGCTTCATACAATATTAATAACAAAACTGCGAAGAGGTTTTATAATACATCGCTGCACGGATTTCCTTTCCATGTTTTATGTTTTAATACTGAAAACTGGTTGGAGAGAGTAATTGTTGGATTTCACAGTAAATAAACTGACTCGCAAAAACCTGTTCAGAGCTTTATTTAAATTTTAATAAACATATTTATAATAAATACGTAGTATCTATTTATATAACATCAACAGATTAGAGTTTTCATATATTTTTTGCGGTGAATATTTTTATTTTACAACCGCAATATTTTTCAGGCTGCTTGTTGTGCTCTTTAACTATTAAAGTTTTATATTTTAAACTATCCTGATGCATAGCGCTTCTGTAAATAAATTTAAATATATTTTTTAGGTATGAGTTTTATATGTATTTGGCCGCATGTTTCATAACTGATACACTGGTAAAATATAAACTTTAAATAAAACTTCATAAAGGTAATCGGTATGTATCAGACATTTGCTTTTAGATGCATACCTATGTAGCAGCAGGATCATTAATTCAGGGGTATCACAAAAAATATTATTCTTCTGACGACTTTAATATAATATTAGGGAAATAAATTGTCAGTATATATTAATATAATATTCGTTTTTGTTTAAATCCATTATTACTTCTTGATTCGTTTTAAAAAGTATTATCGTATGGCTTTTAATATAGCTAAGTAAAGAGGTTCTTAATATATAAATTATTAATAAAGGTTAAGTAAAAACCGTGGAATTTTGGACGATGAGCTGTATGAACGATCTTTTTCCAACTGGGTCACGTCTACAGCAAGGACGTGTAATAATGTCCCAAAATGTACGGATATATCCGCCTCGCCTTAACTTTCGCCATATATTGCAGGAAGAATAAATATAAACTTCGAATTAAGATCTACTTTAGCGTTTAGGATAACATTGCGCGAATCTTTTTAGGTACCGACGATGTTTTTTATTTATCTAATACTATTTTATCACTAACATCACACGACTTCACGAACAAAGGTTATATCGTTATTAACTTCATTCATTGCATATTTAAAGCTGAGTTGTAATTGTATTACTTACAATTTGATACACTGCTATTACTCTATATATTGATTAAAATACAAGCATAATTCATCGCATTAAGGCTTAAGACGATAAGTCCCGATAACAAAGTAATTTCAGCACCAAAAAACGTCTTTAAAAGAGAACACAGTTACAAATTCAAATATTCGCTTTCCTACAACATAATATATTGGTAAAAAAGATATTCATCGATTGGTAGAAAAGGGAACATAGCAAGTGTACGTGCGTGAACATTTACATAATTAAAGACTCCCTCATCCAATAAGTTAACCAAGTTACCTTAATGTAGCTGGATAATATTTTTGACTTTCTTTGATACGAACTTCAAAATTTCTTTACAACTATATTTCATTATAAAAAACTGATTATATTTAGACATAGAGTTTACTTGACACACCTAAATCAATAAAGCTCCTTAAATATTCTTGATTAGGAGTAGACATAAGTTGTATTTGTTAAAGCCAACACCAACGCGCCATGGTATGTTTTTTTTTAAATATCAAGGCATAAAACCAGGTCTAAAAGAACTGTTAAGTATTTTCGATGGACGATATTTGAAGAAAGAAAATTTACTAGTGACAGGCTTCTGTTGACGGAGACTATTTAGGTTGATACCGCTGCTACTCCTTTTTCTTACTGTAAACAGTAGTGTGTTGATAATTCTGTGTTCCGATTTGAAGGATCTTTTAGTTAAATATACAAATTATTGGTGTTATGAGACTAAAAATTTTATATTCCAATTTTATATCACCTTAACTATGGCTACGTTGTTATGAGTCAGTATCAGTGATAGTAATTAGATAAACTACTTCTTTCTCGTCTCGTTGCGTCGTAGAATGAAAAAAGTACATAATATATATTTAGTATTTACCTAATTAGATGAAAGTCTGTCATAAATGGTTACGTCGTGTAAAATAGTACCAAAACCTTTAGTGATAAATAAGCATATTATGAAGGGAACACTTAGTTTTAATACTTGGTCGCGTAAATATGAGACATATTCAATGGTTTTTGAATTACCTTATCAATTAGATTTTCTGAATCCATTCCTGAATTAATACTACAAGTAGCATAAGTAAGCTATTTATTCGAATAAAGCTGCGTTGTACTTCAAGTAAAAAGTACTTCTCCGAAATTTGAAATTCCAATGCCAGTCGACGGTAATAAACGTTCCTTGACGCGTCTTAAGAGGGAGGAAGGATGCAGTGTAACGGTAATTAAGCAAACATCTTCCAGCATTAAACAATTTCCGCTTGTCGCGCTTTTCGTGTAAGTACAAAGACGTTGTTTGAATTAATTTTAAAATAGTGACGAAAACTCATATTTGATGTGATATTTGTACGAATTTTCATGCTCAAAATGTTACTTTATTTCATACTAAGCTTCTATATTTAATAAATGTAGCGTATTTTAACGTTGAATCATTTAATAATATAATTGGAGATTTCTATTGCTTGTAATGATACTTTTTTTTTGGTTATTCTATAAAGCGACGAGACGAGCGAGACGGTCATCTGATGGTACGTGATACGCCCATAACAACGTGGCGCTATTTAGGATGTTATACATAACCATATAGTGCTCGTCACCTTGAGATATAAGATGTTATGTTTCGTTACCCCGATAAGTCACTGCCTACTACTCGGAAACTACTTCAAAACGTAAAAGAGTAATGTTTGGTATCAGAAATAGAGCCTACCAGTAATAAGTATGTAAGAATTTAAATAGATTTGCTCTTTCAAGAACCAAATGAAGCTTTAAAACCTAAACGTAATATCATTTGAACTGGAACAGAAACATACTTTAACGGAATATTGCCGAGAAAGCAGTTTTAAGGTCGTTTGTACGTTCCGTATGTCGACAAAAGAATATCGAAAAATCAGTTATATTGTGCACACAAACGTTTATGTCTATCCGTTTCTAAAACAAACATATTTCTATGGATTTGAATACAATGATGTAATATTTAATAAAATAACATAACGTAGAAAATTATTTTGTACACAAATAAGTCGTTTTATACCTATACAAGAACGATTGATGTTTTTGATGGATGATTTTTGCCGTAAACTAGTAACTAAACAATTTTGACTTATTATATTGCATATTACATTGTGCTATGTTACAAAGTTACACATTATATTTTGTATATTATAAAACAAAGTTATAGTATTTTTGTAAAAACGTAGCGTTATCGGTATTTCGAATAGGACGACGATCGTTTACATACGATGAAAAAGAAAAAAGGACTGTACGGGGTTAAAGTAGTGCAATGTAAGCGGAAACAGACGTCGGACGTTGTTACATGGGTCGATGTAATCTTCCCGGGTCCAGCTACGGTATATTTTCGAGTACATTTATAAAATTTTCGATAAAAAGATCAGATTACCAAAGAAACATTCACAAAATGTGGCAAAAAAATATGGATATAACGTTAATGAAGATTCTTTATAAGTCTTCGAATGAAAGATTATCGACGTATATTCACTGGTAGTAGGCTTCCGTTGCCGGAGAACATCCAGGTACATTCATCCACTGCTCTCATTTCTGCCACTAAATAGTATGTTCTGTGTTCCGGTTTGAAGTGTTGTAGCTAGTGGAATTACTGGGGTTACTGGAAATGAGACTTAACATTTTATATCTCAAGGCGACGAGCACAACATGGTGCTGTGTATTTCATAACTAGCGTCACGTTGTTATGGGCAGTTACTTACCATCAGTTGAAGGTCCCGCTCTTCTCATCGCTTCGTTGAATTAGAAAAAATATAAATATTTTTTGTATAAAGTTTAGAAAATCGCTTAAGTTAAAAAATAAGGAATATTTAATTCCTGAATTTTCAAGTACATGTATCAAAATACATCTGTACTCTCATCTCTACCTAAAAAGATAGAGTTGCCAGTTTGAATAGATCTTCAGTGCCCTGTTGTAGTCGCATATATAATAGCAACAATATTACTTTTTTCGTTCGTCTTACTTAATAGGACTAATTTTAAAAAATAGGTACTTTTCATAACAACAATGCTTATGTGTAAGAAGTAGTCCTTACTGAAGATACGTCGTAATAATTTGTTTTTTAAGTATCTCCAGGTTGAGATTTTGCTGTATACATATAATCATAGATTAAGCTTTTTATTGCAACTGTTATTTATCTGTAAGAGAAAATTCTAAAGAATTCTATTTCAATACGCTAAATTAAAAAACAGAAAAAATATTATCAAAGCTCTACAAAAACTACGGGTTTATTGAAATGGAATGAAGAGCTTGAAACTTGCACTTCTTTGAAAGTGATTTGCTCTATTGGAGGCAAAAGAGAGGTAATTAATGAAATTTTTATTTCTTTAAACTTATATGAATAGGCGACTTTAAAAAATTAAAACGTATAGGTATTAAACTTAGTACTTTAAAGTTTGGCGCCATAGTTAGTGAACTAACTTTTTGTTTAACCATGAGTGTTCCTGTATTAAAATATTAAATGAATATTAATACTATGATCATTTCAGAAAACTGCTGTATAAGTTACGCTGTTTTGTTAACAACATCTAAATAGTCAACTTTTATTGTCTACAAATAATACTTAAGACATAAAGTAGCAGAAATTATAATATTGTACGAAGGATAAAGTAATAAATACTGATGAATTTTTTTTAAAACTCTTTGAGATAACACAGTCGTTTCTTTTTTACAGCATACTGAAGAAGATGATCGTAAAATTTTACAAGTACAATAAATCACGTAACCGCTTGAGCAGAAAATTCTACTAGCGACATTTTACATGAGAGTGTAGCTGTTTCAATGTTAAGAAAAAAAGTAATAAAAATATCCACAACAATTACTTAGAAATTTATGAAAGGGGGGAAAAAACGCTGGTTTTTCTTTATTTAAATATACTTAATTAGAAATTTAATATAGAAGTTTTTAATAATTTAAAAGCAGTAATATTTTGAGAGAAAATCTAAGTAGATTCAGCATCATCCTGACACTATAGGTTTAAAAACACTTGTTTAGTAACACGGAGGCTCTTTGATTTTGAGGCTTTTTGGGCAGGTGTTTATATACTTTTAATTAGCTGTGGCACTCAAACTGTTCTTTAAAAAAAACAAAGACATGTTGTATATAACATAAAGTACAAAAACTTTTAAGATGGTTTCTTGCAGAAGTTAAAGAAATTTGTTTTTTTTTTTAAATAAATTATTTTGACAATTCTTGTTTTTGATAGTAACCATTATTCGATTAACACTGACTTGGTGATATTTCTATACTTTGCTATCAAATTGAATGATATGTCACTAAATCTAATAACGTTTTGTGAATGACCTATATTAAATATACTTTAATATCATGTTTCGATTAATGTTTAAAAAGAAATAGTAATTTCGTCCTAAACAATATGAAAGTTTTGGCTTTATTTAGAGATAACATAGTATGTAAAGTTTAAGAAAGGATTAACAAACATCGTAAATGTTACTCTTTCGCAAACGGGGTCAATATTTAGCTCGAGTGATCACCATCGCAACTTCATCTTCGAATGTATTTCTTCATTCCATGTTTACATTTTACTTACTGTATACATTTTTATTTTCTTTAACGATTGCATAAAAGATGGTTCCCAATTTGTCACAATTATGTAGTTTTGTAATAGAATTAGAAGCCGTGTTATTTCAATTAGAAAGGACGCCAAATGTCACTGAGCTTGAACTTCGCGTGTTCTAAGAAGGACAGCTTTCTTGGACATGTGACTAGCTAACCTGCACATAGCCAGAGTGGTGAATAAATGGTAGTGACTCAATTTGTAGAAGAAATCACGAACACCTAATATTGGGACCGTTTATTCTTTAATAGTTTTAGTACGCACAATTTTTTAAGGATTGCTCTGATATTGATTCTTTTAGAAAGTTATTACAGTTTTTTTATATACTTTTGACAGTTAATATTTCTTTCGCAATTCACAATCCAATCAATTTAGTAAACAATGCCAAAAATTAATCAATAGCTATAAAAGTAACAGCAAAGCAGTTGATTTCCTAGAGGTATCGTTTTCAAATGGGACATGTCCGTGTATTACGTAGATACGTTTTCGCGTATTTTCTGTCGTATCTTCGTATTTCTATGTATCTACATTCTTGAACTATACATTTATGTAATGTTATATTTTTTTAATTAACCCCAATCTTTTATCTTGTATAGTTACTATTCTGGGTAGGCCTTCTTATCTTCGTGGATTAGTTTAAAAGATGGCGGGCTAATTTCGTCTGTAAACGGCGAAAGGGGTTGATATCGTTAAGAAAGTTTACAGAATCAATATTGTAAGGGCCCTTGCGGCAACCGACGAATTGAAGTTTTAATTGACTTGTTATAATTGTCTTGGTTAATAGCAAGCAATTGTGATGTTCCATTTAATTACGATTTATCCGAGCTCACCGTTACTAAATAGACAAAGTAGAAATTTTTGAACAATTCATACCCACAAAGGGATTCTTGCTTATAAAAAATGTACAACGGTAGCTCAATTTTAATAAATTGGAGCATAGGTATCTAAGGTAGGTAGAATTATAATAATTACCGTCCATTAAGAATAAAGTTATATAGATACAAAGACTGTTAAACTTTGAAAGACTTCTAAGTAGATTTTCTTTGGTTTTGAATAAAATACATATTAGAATTTGTGTTGTGTCTGTTAAATATTAACTTATGTTTAAGTAACTAGAAAATTAAGAGATACGTAATTTTTTTTAAATTGTACTTATGCCACTTTTAAACTAAACAATAAGGTTATTCATATATATGTGGTATGTAACAAAGATTTATTATTTATAACATTTTAAATAATAACGCAAATAAAACTCCTATTAGATATCTCTGCAAAAAGATCTTTTGACTGTGTTTAATACTAGTTTTTATATAACGATTTATAAAATTCTGTTGCGTTCAGGTAGTGGGGTTAATTTTAATATGTAATAACCAAAAATTTGTCGTTAAAGTATATATATGCAATAAATATTCGTAGAAGTTATTTTAAACATTTTCAATAAGCAAAAGTCATGATATATTGAACTCGGGCACCGCTTGCACGAGCCTTACAGACAGCCAACATAAATCAAACAGAAGAAAGATGGCGGAGATATGTACTCATATTATACATAAAAGCATATATTTTAAAATTGTATGGCGAAATTTCTAATAAACTGAAATGAAATATTGTAAAAGCGTTATTTAAGCATTATTATATACCGGTGGTAGATCTCTGTTGCCGGAGATCGTATAGGTAGGTACCACCACAGCGCTTATTGCGGCCGCCGAACAATACTGTGCAAACATTACTGTTCCAGTTTGAATAGCGTTATAGGTAGTGTAACTACTGAGGCAATGACTCAAACATCTTATGTCTCAAGGCGACGAGCGCAATATGGTGCAATGTATAACATCCCAACACTGTTATGGACAGGTGTATCACTTTCTATGAGGTGAACGTTCCGCTCGTCTTGTCCTTTCGTTGAATAAAGAAACCTATAATTTTATTGAAATGATTGAATTGAATCACATATCGTCAATTATTTCGCTATATCTGATAATATTACTTCCGCTTGGTTTTAGTTACTTTCGTTAATGTTCATTTTAAAACGCTTAGAATTACAATGGTAAATAACGATATGAGTAGATTTAATTACGAAGAGCGTGTTTGCCTTTCAAAAATGTATTTAACATGCAACAGTCAGCAAAGGCTTACGCAAAATTAAATCAAAGAGCGGGGCACTGCCTCCATGCTGACGGTAACAGTTATGAATCCATGTGGAAACTAACGATAGCATTTCAGTTAGTACCCAGTCGACCATTAACTGACTTCAGGTTAGAACGTTATTTTGGAAATGTACCATCATATGGCTAGACTTTCTTTAGGTTTAAAAGAAATTTATAAATAGTACGCGGTATAATACCGAACATAAATCAAAGACTATAGAATAATCTATAACTAACTAACAAAATGACCATATAAAACTTTTATGTTTCATTAATACTAGAATATTCTCTTGGATTTTGCTTAATAATGTACATATAATTAAAACGAAAACGTAAAGAAACAGTCTGTTACGTATAATTTCTTTTAAACGCAGTAGTACTGTATAGATATTTTTCATATGTTTATATTACGACCATACCATTACCTAACCACTTAGTTTGCACTGAATTTGCATTTGTTGAATAACCTTAATTTATACACTAAAACCGCAACAGCTCCAATAATCCGGTTAACTGATAATTTGGAAAACCGACCTATCAAAGGATAAAGCATAATAAATAGTGATATAAAAAACAATATAATCATACTATGGATCTTGTTCGAGATCAGCACCATATATATATTTAATGTAATGCCATCGATTTATTATACAAACCGATCTTATTGCCTGTGTATATAACATTCTGTTACACTTTAAGTGTTTAGTTATGATAGCAAACATTTGTTAAATATACCTTGTGACGGTGATAACCCGGAACTAATAGATAACTCGTTCATTTTGATAGAAGACTAAATATATATATAGTTTTTTATTTAAAACTTTATTTGCAAACACAAAAAAAATGTACAAAAAGGCAGACTTAATGCTAAATGGCTTTCTCTCTCAGTCTACTCTAGTATTGAGCAGAGAGCATAAGTATGTATGCAGTATCGTGCAAATGTAAAAAGATAGATCAATATTATAAATGTGTCATTAAATTAACGAAGTTAATAAGTATAACCGAATTAACGAATATTTATTATATATGCTGAAATGAGACCGAGAAATGAAACAGAAAGAGGACGTTTCATAGAGTCATGTAGTATTACCAAAATATTCGCTTAAAGGAGGCTTTACTGCAAGCTGTGTGGAAGCTTATTCCAAAGTATTACTGATCGAAGACAGAGAGGAATGTGAAGAGCCAGGCTAGCAGTTGACTGAAGATAATGATCGACGGAATCTTTCTGGAATTCGTATTATATAAACATTAAAATATTTTTTTCATTGCAAACAAACACTAAATTTTTTTTTACTTGTATAGATGAAGATAAAAAAAGAAAATATTGCTTTCTGTATAATTTTGTACAAAAAAAACCTTATACGTAAAACTACATAACAATGAGCTCGTTTACATTTTCAACATATTTCATAATAAGTATATAACAGCTTAATCAATCGAAATGTTTTAAGGTCGTTTAGGTATTTTCATCTGCTAAAGCACTCCAATATGATTGTCAGAACCTTGATAACGAAAATGATATTACAGCCGAATAATATGAAACTTTGTTGAATGTTTCAGAAATGTTCGTATAGGTTAATGTATAATCATGGAAATTATATCGTATGAAATAATATAACAGTGGAATTATATTTTGTCATTACTTTTGATTGATCGACATTGTATTTTTTTGTATAGAAACTATGCAGACGAATTTAGATTAACTTAACCGATTTCTTATTCTATTTAGGTTATATTTATTATAGACTACTTGAAATGTTGGTGTACATTTGTTTTATCTATTCCTTTGTGTAGCCAAAGGAAAGGTCTAAACTTATCTCAGAAATTCAAATATTTGTCAGTAAACAGTAGCATTGAAACTAAATTTCTTCTCAATTTTTTTTTTATATTATCACTCCTTTTTCCCAGTAGGGGTAGGCAGAGGTGAATGAACACCCACTTTTCACCAGATGTGGTCAGATTAGGTCCCATGTAACAAGGGGCGAGCCTGTTGCCACTTCATTAGGGCCACCACACACACACACACAATGATGATTTCAGTGTGCGGGTTTCCTCCCGATGTTTTCCTTCACCTTAATTCAATTTTATTAGACATGTTTAAAATCTTTCATACTATTATTGAGGTAAATCGTCCTTTATGACCTGAATTAATTTATGATGCGGTTATTTCTCCAAAACCTACAAATTCATTCAATGTTAGAACAACTAATTGAACTTACTTAAACGCAATGTAATTACCATATTTCTTCTATATAAATCTATATCTTTGTAAACATTATATATATTTCAACTTGTTTACACGTTCGATATATTCATCATAAAACCTTAAAAGTATGTGTACATACTTTTGAGCGATTGCAACTTTTGATAAGGCTTTTAAAGGGAACAACAGGGCACTATGTTCCACAACACCGTAGCTCTATTGAACGTGAAAGGGGAAGGCGCTCTCAAAAAATCATACATATGTTCATGTTTTGTCATAGTACATATCCATTTAACTTGGTTCATTTATTATGAAGGCAGTTATACTTGCATGTGAATCATGATTTGATAAATGATAGTCTTCGCCAAGGGCATCAGGAGGCGAATAAGCACCTACTTAGTCAACCTTTGAGGTACTATTACTTTAGTATCCAGAGTATTCCCTACTCCTACTGCCAACGAAAAAACTAGTTCATTCAAGTGTTCGATTTCAGGGAATATGTAACAATTACATTTAGTTTGTTACAAATCTAATTACTTGTTATTAATATGAAAGCAGACAAAACTTTACATACGAATAAGTCACATAAAAAGAATTATTACTGATTGTAAGTGCTATAAATCCAAATTAATATAATTTTCAACCGTTCATTCAATACAACGACACTTTTAGCAAGCTGTTACGGTTTTCATAGTATTTACGTAGAGAAAGAATATATTCATACATACCGCATTGTTAATATTCGCGTTATAATAATTAAAACAAACTTCAATTAGTTGTCTTTGACAATTTAATGCAATCATATTTCTGTATAAGAGTTAAAACAAAATGTTCCAAATACTACACTAGATACTAATGTAACACTGAAATATTATTACATTACTTATAGTTATTTAAATTTATTAAGTAAAAAAACTGAAACTGACAAGGGACTGTATTTATATGTGTTTAATGATAAAAATTAATTAAGTATACCTATACTAATCGTAGTACGAGATTGATAAACTCCTATGTACTCTGTTTTCTGACGATGTTATAAACTTGAAAGTCATATTGACTCTTACACTTCATCTGATACTAGGCTCGTAGACCCAGATCCACGGCAGGTATTTTTTAAAAAAAGTGCTCTACTTGGAGTGTAGTTATCTGACGGCATACTTTATTTTTTTTACCCGCAAGTAATGTTAAATATTAGTCTATACAACAAACGCTTCAGTTTATTAGGTGTTCATGAGTGCGATCTTTTTAATTATCTGCATAAAACTGGGCAACGTTAGTTGCAAATAAAATGTGAATCTATTTATTTTTTCAACAAATTACGAAAGACAATGAATTTCTACAGACAATGATTTATACAACAATGAACTTTAATTAAAAACTGTATTACTACGTTTCTATCCGTCGAGGCAAAAACTACGCAGTCGGAAAATATGCAGAGGAACTCAAATAATACCAGCGAGGCGCTAATTACAGTTAAATACTCGATGGCTTAAGAGTTATACATATATGCTTTAATGTAGATAATTATTATACTCAATATTGTCTACGTCATTTTATTATTTTACTACAAAAAAAAAAGGTTAATAATAGCTTAGTCTGCAAACTCGATAATATCTAACTTAATTTATTCTGTTTAATCTCATTTTCTTTAATAGAAACTAAAAAAAAATAAAAGACATTTCAGACTCAAGATCCATATTAGTACACAGGAAAAAAAGTACTAATCAATAAACAAATAAAAAAAAACAAAATCTTATCTGGCCAGGCTCATATTCAACCTGTTTATTAATTTTATTAAGTCACTTCAAAGATATAATTATTTTTTTAATTTTTGATGAATTAACACATTTAAATTTAACATACAAGTGACGTTGTTTACATGCTACCAACATTAAAATGAGTATCGTAGTTTATTGTTGCTATTATTGCCCAAATGACTAATATCACAAAAAGTGAGATATAATTAAAGTCAGTTAATAACTTATGTACTTAATAATATTACTACTAACTCTTACTGACTAATGTTGTGTAAAACGAAAACCAACCTGGCAACACTGGACTGGTGGCAACACTATTTTATTATTGTATTACTTTGTGTTTTGGATCGCCTGTCAGTTTTTCGCCGATTGTCTACACGAGCACAGTATTTGGAGTATCTTTTCTAGTGTTTAGATTGAATGTATTAATGGTTTGGGTATTAAATTTATAATCGTTTAAGTATCGATGATATAACATTAAGTAATGTATAAGTATTTTAAAAGAATACCCCTGAGCATTTTGCGATCTTGTTCTGTAGGGAACCGGCCGTAAGATATAAACTTTTAAACTTCAATCAATTACTTCCTTCCATAACAGCCAATTTACGTGCCCACTGCTGGGGCACAGGCCTACTCTCAATAGGAAGGCCATAGTCACCATGTTGATTCAATGCGGGTTGGTGACTTCACACACACCTTAGAATAAATTCTGTCATGTGCAGGTTTCTTCACGATGTTTTCCTTCACCGTTTGTATCTCGCTGTTGTAACTAAAGTTCACAAATGTACATAACTTAAATATTAAAGTCATTAGTACATGCCGAGATTCGAACCCACAACCTTCGAAATGAAGGCCGCACTAGGTCAGCAAGCTATTTACGTGTAATAATAAAATTTTTATACATTTTACTGGTTATACCTATATAGATATATTCAAACTGCAGATGTTCATTACGCTCAAGTTATGTGATATTAATTTCGAACACGAACTTTTAATGATCTGTGAAACTTTGCACATGCTCGAGAGTAATTAGTATTTCCATGGACGACATGGAAACTCTATAATACTAATATAGATACCCATCAACGCGTAGCGGGTCTCTTTTGCTGGAGACTGAGTAAATAGGTACCACAGCAGCTCCCATTTCTATCACCAAACAGTAATGTGCGAACGTTGTGTTCCGAATTAAATAGCGTTACAACTAGTGATATTACTATGACACTAGATACTAGGTTAGTAAGGTTAAACATCTCATGCCTCGAGACGATACTACGTGGAGAAGTATATATATCTTAACTAGCGCCACGGTACTTATTATGAGCATTACAACTTGCCATCAGGTGAACGTCTCGCTCATCTCGTCGCTTCGTCGAATAAAAGAAAAATTCCGTTGCACCAGGAAGTAAATTTATATGCAGAAAGTCACTGAGTTTTCATGAACACTCAGCGCGAGTATATGCTTTTAATAACTAGTGTAAATTCTTTTACGTAAGAACACCCATTAACGTTTTAAAAAGCCATAAAGTCGTCTAATTTTCACCATTCAAACATTTTCATAACTCATTATTAAGTAATATCATGTGGCGTAGTAGAAGAGGGGAAAAGAGGTAAAGGGGTTGTCTAAAAATGAGCTAGATACTTAAATGTTTTATTTTATTTTGAAGTTCATAAAATAAGCGTTTGAATTTATGGATACAAACACGTGTTAAACCAATAAAATGGACAGCAATACTCGTATTGTGAGTCGAGCACTGCGGCAACAGTATTGTACGGTATTGTATTATTGACGATACAATAGAAGCTAATAAATTTATTAATGGATCTCTGAGTAAAAACATAATTCATTAATGGTTATAATCATAAATGTTATTTTCTTATAAGCGATTGTAAATAATGTTTGCTTGTTTTTTAAGATAATTAAACGACGAGAGTAAATGATACGGCTGCCCATAACAACGTTGCGCTAATTAGAATGATATAAACCGCACCACATTTGGACCACGCTCATCGCCTGAGACATGAAACGTTAAGTCTCGTTACCCTAGTAATTACACCAGCTACAACACCCTTCAAACCGGAATATAGTAATGGCTGCATACTACAATGGGGTAGTAGAAATAGGGACTTGCCACCAGTAACTAGCGAAGAGAAAATGTTTTTGAACATCTATATCTTAACTAACAGATAAAAAAACAGTTAAAGCTGAAAATTATTTAAATATTGTTAGTTAACTTACCAAAGCAATTTTTTGTTATTGTAATGAAAATATAATAAAAATAATGTAATATAATATAAATACCGACGGCCGTTGGGGCAGAAAGATTCTCGAGTGGCGGCCACGTACCGGAAGACGTAGCGTGGGCAGGCCCCCCACAAGGTGGACCGACGACCTGGTCAAGGTCGCTGGCAACCATTGGATGCGGGTGGCCCAGGACCGGTCTGAGTGGAAATCTTTGGAGGAGGCCTTTGTCCAGCAGTGGACGTCTTCCGGCTGATTGGATTGGATTGGATTGGAATGAAAATATTATGTACTGGCTTGAATAGTCTACTTCTAGACTAGTGAATTTACTATCAAAGACTACATCGCCGCTTACCATCACGTGTGATAATATTCAAGTGCTAGTACTATATAATAAAATAAATAAATAAATAACTTTGTTAGTACAATTATTACACTGTTCGGAAGACGGGTTGTAATATGTTTACCAGTCGATATCAACATTTATGGTCAGCGTATATATCAATAGGTTAACATGATGACGATTAAGTTGATCATTAAAGTGATCCGTTAAATCATTGCGAAAAATAAATTCTCACAAATGTCTTGTCTGTACATTAAATAAGACATTGTTGTAAATACAATATGTATTGTTTAACCAAAACAAAATATTGAATCATTCAAACAATAAATATTTTTAGTTATAACTGAAATTTCTCCAATGATAGGATAAGGTTTAAGTCTCTAGGTTAAGTTTTTTTATTAAAAGAAATTATTTATTATTATGGTCACACATGAGAGTAGTTTTGATTGATCACCTGTGTGTTAATGGAACCGCATCCGGTGATAAATTTACTTGTATATCGTTACGTTAATAATTAAAACGTAGTATTTGTAATAATTGTGGTTAACTGTATTCTGAGTAGGAAGTAAAGTAAAGTTTGGTGTTCGAAAATAATTATTCGTTTCCACGACAAACAATTCGGAGCATGGCCAAATTTTGCTGAAAGTGGGGTATCTAATTCCAATTTCTTCCAATTCCCAGTGGCGGACGGCGGTACGCTAACTTGGACTGCTTACTTTAGAATAGCTTCTTGAAGTGCCATCTGGCTTCGTAGTATAATTTGAACCTGCGCTTCCCAATGGAATTATTTTCCTGGATCAGGTTTAATATTGCACTACGGACGCATTTCTTAATAATCACAAAAGTAATTTTGCTGCATTTTACAGAATTGTGTAGGATTAGAATAACCATAAAAACCTTTAGGAATACGGTATCATCCTTAAGATAACACGACAAATTGCTTATTGCGTGTACTTGTTTATATTTCAAAGTATTTTTAAATTTTAAATATTTGCGATAACCTCTGTTAAGCAATCAAAATAAGGACGAGGCGTTCTTGATTGTTGGGGCTGAGCCAAAATGTAACCTAAAGGATTAACGAGGTACCTGGCTTCTAGCCAGGAATTAAAGAGTTGCAATTATAACGCAGGCCTATAATAACGTGTCTTAATTTTTAGTGAAGTAATTGTTCAAGATTTTATCCTTTCACAAGCACTAATAAATACTTCGTACATTTCAGTAATTTTAGAAAAAACTAACATTGAGATGATAAGGATCTAATTCTTCAAACAGGAATATAAATTTTCATTTTGTAGCTATGTTAAGTTTACAGTTGGACTTGAATGTATTATTTATTCACTATAAAACATTCATCGCTCGTTTATTATCAGCGTAAGATTTATATCAATGGAGAGTAAAAACTTACAAATCACAGTCGGGACGTTGTATCAAGTGTTTTTAATGACATGTCGTTAAAGTAAAAATTCGTGCCTGCTGTAGAATGGGAGGTATATAGAATTCTGTAATGAGATTGCGGAGGTAGGCGGCTGTGGCAACGGGTGAAGAAAGACGAGCGGTAAAACGGGAAACGAGCGCAAGGATTCATTGTCTCTGCGGACTGTATTTTAGGTTTAATTGACGCATAGCTCTTTCGTAATGAGGTCCGTATTTTTTGCCGTATTTCGTAATGAGAAGCGTACTTGTATTTTTTATACGGCCACCATTCTAATTTATAGTTTTAATACATAAGATTTCAATATTGAACTTTTGGGTAGTAACGGTATTGTTTATGACGGCAAACCAGATCTGATATTGTTTACAATATTCAGAGAATTCCTGTAACTAGAAAGAGTTGTGATAACTAAGCAGTTACATCACGTTTTACGACACTATTCGAATAGGATGTAATTACAAGCCAGCCGATAGATTGTCTCTCATGTCAAATGTGTACCGGAAGGGTGCGAGTGCAAGAAACGATGAACAAGGCATTGTTTGTACTGTTTACTAGAATTGGGGTGAAGTCGTAGAGAAATACAATAATGGTAATATCAGCAATACCGTATTATTATTTGCCTCGTCTACTGGCTTTATATATAACAAAAAGATTCCATATTACATTCATTAGCTATAATGATCTACAGGATAAGAGACAACCATTAAATTTAATTATGGATGAAAGGAAAGAATAACAAGCTGTCGTCTTATATATGATGCTAAATATCAATTTATTGCTAGATAGTTTTGCGGCTAATTGATTGTAGATATCGTAATGATTGTATAGCAAAAGTCCCTTCTTTCATTTGGTCATCCGCAAAAGCGTATTATATGTGTTTACCTGTTGAACTTCTGGCATTTGACGCATTGGAACTGGAATGGGAAGTTCATTGGTACCCAACGCGATCGATAGTTCAAGGAATTCATTTTGCGCATTTCTATACATACGGGCTAATACTAATTCGTTATATATTTCTATACATAGGATGATTTATATTATTCTTATTTAGTTTTCCTAATCTAAAAATGTAATAGAATTTTTTTTATTATCAAACTTGACCGCAATTTCACATAGTGTATGTGACAAAGGGATTGTAAGTGAGGAAACGTGCTCGTCTAGAACAATGGCTGACAATGAAATATGTTTCCAGCCGGATCACAATATTGTTATGTTGCAAATTTATAACATGTGGGTGGTGCCTAAAAATATTTAAGTCTCAACACTTGCTATAGCGACCCTTACAAAAACCAGTAATGTTTGCATACTACTGTATGCAAAGGCAATCAGCTGCTATGTTCATCTTTTCGTTAGAGAATGTAATATTCGGCGATTATGAAAGATGATTGTTGCCTTTTTCCTTTTTTTCAACAATCAGTTTAATAAAACGAAACAAAACATAAATTCATTCCGAAGGTTCGAATCTTGGCATGTACCGATGACTTTAATATTTAAGTGTGGAAACCTGCACGTGAATTAGAATTTATTCTAAGGTGTGTGTGAAGTCACCAATCCGCATTGGGCCCACGTGGTGACTATGGCCCCATCGCCCTTATATTGAGGGTAGGCCTGTGCCCCAACAGTGGGGACGTAAATTGACTGTTATGGAATGGAATGGATGAGACAAGCAAGACGTTAACTTTATAGTAAGCCTGTTGAAAACAACATGGCTTTAGTTATAGTTAGGAATACCCTGTTGTCTTAAGAGGTAAAATATATTATTTTTTTCAGTAATATATGCTCACTATGTTTTGACGGTAGAAACAGGTGATGCGGTGGTACATATCTTTGAGGATTTCTCTAAAAGAAGAGACAATTTGGTTGTTCACCTGATGATAAAGTATACGGCTGCCCGTAGCATCGCGGCGCTGGTTATGATGGTATTCGGAACACTATACTGGGCTCGTTGTCTTGAGACATACAACGTTCAGTTTCGTTACCTCAGTAATTACACTAACTACAGTGCCCTTCAAGCAGAAAGACAATAATGTTTGCACACTACTGTTTAGTGGAAAAGTAAGTGGTGCGGTGGTACCTAGACGGTCTTAAGCTACAGAGGCCTACCACCAGTAAACCAGTAAGATTATTGGATAATATAGTACTAGCAGGAAATTAAATAATATGTTTCATTAAACAAACCGTTGTTTTGGTACAAAGAACAGGATAAAACCGAAAAATGCAAGCAGAAATAGCCGGACGACATTTTACACGGTACATTCGCAATCAGTTCCGTCCAGGATGTCCGACGCTTTTTATTTTGTCACTTTTCTGCTAAATTACAAATTGCTCTCCGTATGTACGTAAACAGATAGAGTTAACTTTTACTAGCTCTAGTACAATTCTTGTGTTTTTGCTTTTCCTAACAACTGTTTATAGCGTTATGTTTATAATATTTTGGATAATAATTTCGAAATTGTGGACTTACTTCTTAAACAGTTTTGTCGTCCTCCATCAATTAGAAGATATTTAAATAGCATCTGCTTCCACCTGAAAAGTTACATCCTTGTTTTCCGATAAAGTTTATGATTTAATATTTAAGAAACAAATTCCAGTAGGCCAAATTGTTGAAGAAGTTTTTGAAATAATCAAGCAAGCGAGTAGGTTTTCTAATTGGGAAATAATTAGTAACTCTTTAACAGCGAATAAAGAAAAACAGATAATTATTGTTATTGTTCGTTTTGTTTAATATCTGATTTTGAATCTATGTAAAATTGATTAAATATACGAATATGTTATAGTTATTTTCGTCCACCGCTGTTCCGCAGTCAGGTATTTTTGAATTCATTCGCAATTTTAATTTAGAGAGAAAATTTCTATTGAAAAAAGCTATTGTTTTCCTTGAAATATTAATGATTGGAATAGAGTTTATTGCATGCTAAAATGCCAAAAAAAGTACACTTTTTTCTCTCTTTGCAAGTTTAATATTCATTTAGATCGGATACTCATAATGGTATAACAAAAGCATCTAGCAACTTTCTATGACCTAATTGTTAGATTTGTGACTATAATGTAAATAATATACTGGAAAGATCCCAAGCTCAGTGTACATGTATTTCGTCGAATAAAAAAACGTTTTACTTTGTCTAAATTTAGTAAATCTGGCTTGAAAGATCCATTTATGTTTGGGGCATTTGCTTTGACGCAGTTTCTATTGATTCCCGTAAGGTAATGACAAAAGTTACGATAACAGTCCCTCTATCGGATTCCCCTCGCTCAACGGCCGGGAAAGCAAGATAAGTCCGAGCTTTAACTCCAAAATATACGAGTATATTCCGTCCCACAAATCATAAAATCATTAATTCGTAAAGATATATACAACGATATTTTATAAAAAGCGATATCGATATAACAGTTTTTACTACTACATAATTCATAATATTATTTAAGCCATCGCCATTATATTGGTTTGTTTTTATTTAGCAGTAACATTAACTTAAGTTTCTTATATATAAAATTTATATATTTGACAAACTTTAAATTTTTCATATTCATAAGATATAAATAATAACGTATTTACAGTATTTCAGTTCAGTATAACGGGTCGAGATATTTTCAGTCATAAAGTTTCTCGGACGATGATTCTATTCTTCTCATTCGGGTTTTATTAGGTGTTGAGGAGAAATCTTTCAAAGATTTCCCCTCGATAGCTTTTAGAGAGAAGTCAGGGTTATAGGTGATTTGTGACCATTGATGATGTATTTTTTTTTGTGTATGCATTATATCTATCCAGCACTACCGTTTATCACAGTAATGTAGTTATTAATTTACAGTTTTAGTGTATAGGCAGTAGAAACATTACACTATTCATTATTGATAAAACGAATAACAGTTTTTGGTTTTAGATAAGTAAATAGAAAATGGTTTCATAAACGAAATGAAATGAGATAAAATAAATGCTTTTAGTCAGCCATTTACAGTAAAATATGGAAATGCTTTTGCAATCATTGGCATAAAGCATTTTCCTAAGCTTTTCGTTCGAATGAAGATCAGTGGAATTACTTCGAACTAGTTTTATTACAGACTGATATCTAGGTACAATAAAAGTGTTTAAATTATTAGCTTCACCTTCAACAAAGTTCAGCTTTCACTGATTTTTTTAACAAACATATATATAATTTTTATATGACGAAATTGGTTAGTAGTGGTAGGTATTTGGTGCCGGAGATCGTCCAGGTAGGTTACCTTCAGCGCCTATTTATATGGCCAAATAGAGGAGTGCAAATGTCATTGTGTTGATATATTATATACCAGTAATTCTCCAGGGGATTATATATCCCAGGGTAACGAGAATTAAATTGTATGCCTCAGGCGACGAGCGCAAAGTGGTGCAATATATATCATCAAGACTAGCGCAATGTTGTTATGGGCAGGTGTATCACCTGACTGGTGAACGTCGTCGCTCAGTTAAACAAAAAAAAATCTATTAAAAATCCATAGAATATTTAAAAAAAAAACTGAACTCTGATGTTTATATTTTTGTAACGCATTTTTGCCTTCGCGTTTGCTTAAACCGAATAATTAAAACACGGACAGCTCTTTGAGGATCGTTTCTTAAAAATAATAGTATAAAAATTTTTTTGCCGGATGTTATAAATCATTTGCGATTTAATTAAGCCTTGGCAGTAAAAACTCGGGTGTAATTAGAGGCAGACTGCCGGTACTCGTGCAGCGCTGCATATTTTCTCTTGCCGTCGTTTTTATACCATTGAGAATTTAATGTAGTGAAATTAACACTAAAATATTTTAAGCTTGATGGAAATTTAATATGTAGTATTTGAGTGTTAGTAACTGAAATCTAATTAACAAAAATTATATAAATATTAACAAATCTCTACGTGTATCTTTCATATTTAAATATTTACTTTATACGTTCTAACGTCGCGTATACGTCTGATTATTTATCTGCGAATATTTAGGATTGATAGAAACGAAGAAGAATAACACGAAGAATAAGCAAAATGTTGGTAGTATGAAATTAAAAAAAGTTTTGAACGAGATAGATTTATGTATACAATATAGATAATTTACATTACTACGAAAATAAGAATTAAGTTTTTAGTTTATTGCAAACATATTGTACTTAAAACCTTGATTGAAACACTATTGTATTTTAGTTTTAAGGCGACATTTTGTAAACTATAATGTATGTGTTTGGTAATGAAACTTTGCATTTAAAGAAGCATAAGATTGCTTTGCATTTAAATAATTGTTGATATATAAATATAATAATTCAGAGTCTAAATAAGAATTCTGATATATGTTAGTGAGAATAGCATATTAACTAAAAGAGCAATAAGTAGTAAAGAGCATCAGACCAGCATATCATGATAGGTGATCTAAGAATATGATGGATAACTTATTATACAAAGGTATAATAATAGGAGGATATACATGTTTAATAATCACTTATTAATAATATCCTTGATTACTTTCATAAATATTCAATGGGATTTCGATAACTACTCTCATTTCTTTGTCTGTATATGTAGTTTTTAGCTATTGTTTTCTTTATGCCATTATTAATAATCCGTAATCATTTAATAGCAATTTATATAGTATTGGTATTAATATTCGCGAAGTATTTTACTTGATTATTATATAGTAGAAAACTGTGTACTATTTGGTGGCTCATTTATTTATTTATCGCTACCGAACTTAAATTATACTTGCCTGCGAAAGTCTGGAGTTATAATGAGCATTTCAAAGACAGTTCTGTTTGCGCAGAAATGAAAAAGTCTATGAATAAATTAGTTCGTTTTATTAAATGAACTTAACTTTATGTAATTTATGAACTCGGTTTTTTTTCTTATTTATACAATAAAGGCAAATTAGTTTAAATTCAAATGTCTTGTGTCTATCATTTTATACTTTTTCACACACACTATATTATGGATTCTACAATCGTTTATGTTTCGCTATATGTGTGATGGAAAACTTGACGTCATAATTTTGTCTCATATATATCAGATTTGATACGAGATAGTGTCGAATAATTATGATGATTAATGGCGATTTACATATGTGTCATACGAAGACATATGTCGTGTATGTGACCACCGTTCTCAGGCTAGAGTAATGCCGTCCGCATTACTCTAGCCTGAGAGTTGATTACTACATAAGTGACAAAGTTAACATAAAAAAAATCTATATGTTTTCTTTAAAACCATACTTCAATTTATTGTTTATGTATTTATCATATAAAATATTATAAATAACGTCGATAATAAAAGTTTTTAATATGACAGATTAATAATTGTAAATATAGATCATCACAAAGAAGTAATGTTTGTTTTGTTTAGTAACATTGATTATAAATAGCGAAAGGAAATATTGAAAGCGGTAAACAATTCACAGACCTAATCGATCGGTATAAAATGAACAGCCTTTGTTGTCTATAACAGCTTTATGAATCCATCATCATCCATATTTACTAGTAATAGGAGATATTTTTTACATATAAAGCATTAACGGTATTATAATAATATCATCTACGAGAGCCCTTAGATTCTCACTGCTTTGCTTTAGCTTCCTCCAATCAATCCTCACCTTGATGCTTGTTATGGTTTTCGGTAACATTAGCAGCCAGTTGAACTTCCTGATAATCATCGACAAGGAAGAACCTTCTTTCCTTTTTTCGAGCTTGTGATTAGTATGACAAAAATTTAAGCTTAGTATGTATTTGGTGTCAGGATATATATTCATGAATATGTATACGAACATATAAATAATTTCAAAGAATATATATTATATGTTTCGTGAAATATCCAAAATTCCTCTGAAATTATTTCAATAGTATTATACATTAGTATTCAGTATTGAAGTAGTATATTAATTAGTTTACAATGTCATCACATCGTTCATAATTTTATTCGTTCTCTCTTTGTCTTTCTCTAAGTTGTTATTGTTATTGTTTTAGAAAAAAGAAAAAAATTTCTTAGTTCCATTCAACAAAAAACGCAAGTTTTTTGGAAATATTTTGCATTTGTTATTTTTATCTTTAGGTTATTTACAATTTTTTGTGTGCGAATGAAAGGAAATAAGCAAATGAAAACTTTCGAAAAGTATAAAGCATATTTTCTGTGTAGATGGATATACGGAGCGATATTTTTTTTTGTTTAGAGACGTCCATAAATAAAAAAAATCATTCAATATTAACTACTAATATGTATAATAATAAACCTAAAGACACCGTGAAATAGAAACATTAAGCGCGTTACATTTCCGCCTCCGTTAACGTACGCTGTTAACAAACAACCGTGAGGTTAATGCTCCGGAAGCAGGGAACCCTCGTTACGTGTAAAATAACATAAAATCGTTTAATAACAGATGAAATAAAACACACCTATCATTGTATTTCATTCGTATTCATATATATTCATTAATGTCTTGTTTACCTTCCGATCATTTCACGAACAATTTCATAAAATACAATGGAATAATAAACAGCATTAATATTCTTTACTTAATAGTTTCAAGTTTTTATTATTAGACAGTGTAGTTTTAAAAAATCTATATGAAGTAACGTTACAGGACAGCAGTGTTGGAGCAGCGCTATCAGTGTGGACTAACGATGTTGAAACTAAAACCGTCAAATTGAAACGGTCGTATTGCACAGTTTACCATGCAGAACTTCTAGCCATCAGCGAAGCTACTAAAATAGTATCAACAAGTAAAGAAAAGAGCTTCGGAATGTAGTGAGTCGCGATCAGCAGTGGAAGCGGTTGTAAATAACGAATTTACGCACCTCTTAACTATACAGTCGCGAACAAATACTAAAGCAAGTAAACTCCAAAACAAGGAGATTTCTTTGTTTTGTGTTAAAGCTCACGCAGGTTTAACAGGTAACGACAGAGCTGATTATCTTGCTAAAGAGGCAGCGCAAAAATTAAAGACTAAGCTAATATACGACTTCTGCTCGATTTCATTAGTCTAACATCGAATCCACACACGTTGGACGAATGGAAACGACGATCTAAAGAAGGTAAGATAGTCAGTATCACCAAGCGCTTTCTTCCGGATGCCATTGAGGCATATGGACTCATGAAAGAAATAAAAATAGACAAATTGCTCATGCAGGTGCTCACGGGTCATGGATTTTCGGAGTACTTGTTTCGCCTCAAATGCAAGAATAGTTCGGCATGTCTCTGCGATCTCTTACAAGAAGAAACAATCATACACCTGATTGTGGAGTGCCCGGTGTTCGGAAGAAGGCGAATAGAGTTAGACACAAAAATAGATATAAGATTATTGAGTGATTTAATTAGCAATAAGGAAATTACGACCAAGTTTCTACCATATTGTAAATACGTTGCCCAGAAAACTGTAAATGGAAATAAGTGGTTTTAAATAAGAGTGCAAAATCTATAATGCACTAATTATGTAAGTAGACAAGAAATCTGATCCGAGTCAGAAGATATTAGTATAAAAAAAGTGATGTTACGAAAGAAATTGTTTTTTTTTATAAATGAAACTCCTACTTATAACAAAGTGTGATAGTAGATCAGATAAGCACAAGTGATGTAGCTCGCTGGCCTAATGGTTAGAGCGTGCGGCTTTCATTCCGAAGGTCGCGGGTTCGAATGTCAGCAAGTACCAATGACTTTAATATTTAAGTTATGTACATATGTGGACTTTAGTTACAACAGCGAGATACAAACGATAAAGGAAAACATCGTGAGGAAACCCGCACATGACTTAGAATTTATTCTAAGGTATGGCCCAATCGCCCTCATATTGAGGGTAGACCTGTGCTCCAGCAGTGGGGACGTAAATGGGCTGTTATTACTACATAACAAAGTGGCGTTAGTTAGAACGATATATACTGCACCACGACATGTTGAGTCTCGTTACCCCCGTATTTTCACTACAGCACCTTTCAATCCAGAATGCAGTAATGTTTGCACGCTGCCGTAAGGCGGCAGAAATAGGCATTGCGTTGGTGCCTACCTAGACAGTCTCTGTCAACAGAGAGTTTGTTTTTCTATGTAATAATTAGAACCATCTTAAGACAATTTTGTGGCAAAATACTGCACAACATTTTTTTAGTACAGCGATATCGCAAGGGTTTATCGTTTTAGCAAACAATATTTAAAAATAAATTGGGCTCAGAATTATGCATAGTAAGCAATAGTAAAATTGTTATATCCAAAATTTTGCATTTGAAATGAGGACGCGGGTCGTTTGATGGCCGGGTCTATGAATATTTAAAGGAATTAACGGTTGCCTATGCACTTTTAAACAGAACACAAAAAACCTCAAGCGTATGCAGCAAGGATTTTTACCTAAATAACTATAATTTAAAATAGGTTCAAAAATATTAAGTCGTGTTTCTAACATATTTCAATTAATGTATAATCTTCTCCCCTCTATAATATTTAATATAAAATATATTTACTGATGGCAAGAATTAAATTTACTGGTACTAGGTCTCTATTGATGGAAACCGTCTAGGTGGTACCTACCACCTCATCTCCTATTTCTGCCGCCAAACAATAGTGTGCAAATATTACTGTGTTCCGGATTGAAGGTAGTTGTAGTTAGTATACTGGGGTAACAAGACTAAACATCTTATGCCTAAGGCGAGGAGCACTACGAGGTTCAGTATACAACTTCCCGACTAGCGCGAGGTTGTTATGTGCGCGTATCACTTACCATGATAACACTGCACCAATACAATATTTACCAACGTGAACATCTCGTTTGTTTCATTGAAAAAAAAAATATATATATCACAGTCACAGAAGAAGTTGTATTTAACTTGTGAGATGTTTATTCTATCTGCTTTTTACGAGGAATAGTTGTATTTATTTAATAAGTATTAAATATACCTTTTTCAGCTACATTAGACACATTGTAGAAAACATATATGAGTTAGAGGTAGTTTTAATGTATTTCTGTATTTACTTCGTACTGAATAATATTAAACAAAAATGAATACCCACAAAACCTTTTAAAAATCGTAGTAGGCTCTTCGCGAAACCGGACTATATAATAGATATTGCTTTTCTTGCTATTTGTAAAGTAGTATTTTACGTAATCCGACTTAAGCTCGGTCTAAGTCTGTTATTGATTTCTTTTGAAATATTTTAGGAGGTTTTTCGAAGCGAGGTTCAAGTTTCCTGATGGTTGGTCAAGTTTATAACTTACTTTTTATGAAGTGCTTTACTGACTTTTTTTATATGAAATTGAGTAATGAAAACTTGGTTTTTTGAAAAATTTTCATTAAAATGTTTTCAGTGTTTTTGACACCTTTGATGACGGCTGAGGTAAGAGAGAAGAAAGATATCATGACTACTATTTAATACATTATTTAGATTATTATATCTCTCATTCTATCGATATTATTTTATAGCCGAAAATCAGGCTAAGTGGCGTTCCTTGACAGTAGTCTATACGCAGCAGTGGACTGCCACAGTGTCAATACATTTGGAACTAAATAAGACATATTTTCGTAATTTCTTTCACAAGTACATTCAATTAAACTATTTACAATATTTTAGTTTTACACAGAAAGCTTTAATTAGTTTGTAAAAGTTATTATGCCTTAATAAATTGTTAAAACTAACTTACTCTTGTGGTCACATGAATGACCATATAATAATCTTTTGAAATAAACAAAAAAAAGTATGGTGTTTTGGTTGTATCATCTACATGATCTTAATGTGTAATGGCATTTATCAAAATAAGGATGTCGACGACAGCTATACTCAAAAACAACCACGAACAACATGAAAAGGGAATGCCTTTATAAAATTACATTTTTCCTTCGCTTAAAGTAGACATTGACAAATGACATGAACGCCGCTTTGTCCTAAAACCTGTTGGGATGTTTTAAAAGTTGTTTATGTAAGAAGTGAACATAAAATTATACTTTATTGTTTTAAAATGTTAGTATATTACCTTGTGAGTTATGAAAGAGTAAGAGAGACATTATCCTTTTGCATGCAAACAATTTAAATATTAGGGGGACCGTAAAGTAATGTCGTTTCTGCGCATGCCAATACTTGATTGTCATTTGTCAGCTCATTGTTTTGTTCAGAGGCGTACCAAAGACATTGTGAGGTTATAGTGATTTCTTTACTTATAGACAATTGAATTACAATTTTTTTTTGTAATTTTGGGTAAAATGGCCAGCCAAATACCAGAAGAGGTACACATCCGGCATTGCATGCTCTTTGAGTTTCGCAAGGGAAATAACGCAACAGTTGCTACCAAAAACATTTGCGATGTTTATCCAAATGCACTGGACATTCGTAAATGCCAAAGGTGGTTTTCCAAGTTCAAATCGGGTAATTTTGATCTTTCCGACTCGTATCGATCAGGAAGACCATCAGCGTTAGACAACGACGTGTTAAGGGCGGAAGTGGAAGCAAATCCGTGTCAGACGATCGAGGAATTGTCAAACAGTCTCAACAAACCTTGGTCGACCATCCAAGAACATTTGAAGCAGATTGGAAAAGTAAGCAGAGCAGGTGTTTGGGTCCCGCATAATCTGTCCGAACAGAATAAGGCTAACCGATCAATCACATGCAACTTATTGCTTCAACGACACAACACAGAAGCGTTTTTTGATCGCTTGATCACAGGAGATGAGAAATGGGTCCTGTATGATAACCCAAAACGCAAAAGGCAGTGGCTCTCTCCAAATGAAATCCCTCGGAGTACTGCTAAGCCAGGTTTACACCCCAAAAAAGCGCTTTTGTGTGTTTGGTGGAGTATTCGCGGCATTGTTCATTTTGAATTACTGAAACCTGGAGAAACTGTTACTGCAGACCTCTACAGCGAACAATTGCAGCGAGTCAATCAATCTTTAATTGAAAAGTGGCCAGCGATTGTCAACCGAAAAGGCGTCATTCTCCAACATGACAATGCAAGACCGCACTGCGCAAGGCGAACTCTAGAAAAAATTTATGAATTGGGGTGGGAGGTGCTGCCTCATCCACCATATTCGCCCGATGTTGCACCATCGGATTTCCACTTATTCCGAGCGCTGCAACACTTTTTAAGTGGCAAAACATTTGCAAATTTGGATGATATCCAAAATGCCATCTCTAGATATTTTGCCGAAAAATCAATTAATTTTTATCGATCAGGGATTGAAAATTTACTCACTAGATGGCAAAAGGTTATTGACAATGATGGGGAATACATCATTGATTAAAAATAAAGATTCGTTAAAAATGTATGTTTGTATTTAGCGTAAGAAAACGACATTACTTTCCGGTCCCCCTAATACAAGTAATTATCGCCATATTATTTGAAGCTTTTGTAAAACAAAAAAAAAACTTTATTAGTTCATTGTGTTCAAAATTCAAAGATTATAATTTAGTTGTTTAAAGTGTGGATGGATTGTGTGAAAGATGATGTGTGTAAGAAGAGTCTGAAAAAAATGCTGAATAATTAATAAGTAAATGCTGATGATAAAGGGATGTGGAAGTGAAGTACATACTGTGCCGACCCCACATAGCTGGGACTAGGGAAGGAGGAAGAAGAAATGTGTTAGATATTGCTAAAACTCATTCCACAATTACTTAGTTTGCTTTATATATTATAGTATTTTATATTAATATATTATATTTATAACATGATAAAAGGACTGTTAATCCTCTAATAATCTTACTATTGTACTCGGTAACGTTAATACGTTTATATCTGTACTTTTTAAAACATACAAAACTTTATATAAAAGTCGCGAGGTCTCTCTGTTATCTTTCTCTAAACACCAATCGAAACCTTTACCCACATTAATGAATATATATATGTATAAAATTTTAGTACATAATATTATAATGGCATATATTGTTGACTTTATGTTATGGCATAAACTGCTGTATAATTATTATCTGATAACGTGATTGAATCAATTATTAAACTAACATCAATTTGCATAAAGTTACAAAGAAAACAGAGAAATATTAAAATTAAGTAGTATTAGACTCTGTGGGGATTAGTGTAACTAGATATAGACAGGACCTGAATACAATTTAACGGATCTGTCCATGTAACTATATGTCATGGCAGAAATCCTATTGGGAGAAATCAATCACTGTACACGAAATTGGGAGATCAAACCGATAACTAGAACTGTTCAAAAATACTTTGATCATGACACAGCAAAGTTGAAATGGCCGTTCTCGGAGAGACAAGAACATATTTAGATACCAAAATAAGCTTTAAGTAAGTTAATCTAGGTTAATCTTCACATTTATTAAATAATAACAATTAACAATTTTTTTTGTATGTAGTATACAACAAGCCACTTCCTTTTACTATCAGAAAACAAACAATTGATCTGGTGATAGTTTTTTTTTAATGTTATATGTACTGTTCAAGAATATTTTTTTCTGTATTGAGAATGAACGTGGATGATTATAAGGGTAGAGGAAGACCGAAGAAAGTGTGGATGGATTGTGTGAAAGATGACATGTTTAAGAAGAGTGTGAGTTCAGATATGACGGTTGATAGAGGGAAATGGAAGAGAAGTACATACTGTGCCGACCCCACATTGCTGGGAAAAGGGCAGGAGGAAGATGTTTCACTTATAGACATGCTGAATACGTGTAGGTACTATCTATTAGCTAATTTTTTTGGTCAAATAATATGTTGTGGTAAATAAACAAAAAAATAAACATTTAAGTATTAATATAAAACATAAAGAGAATTTATAAAGCAATTACTCATTTAGTCGTAGTTTAAAAAAACATAGCGAGCGTTTCTCAATTATCTAATTGACATGTATATCTAAAAGAAACGCTTTGTAATGTTCTTGTTATTTTTTTTAATTAGAGCTTTTTATATTCAAGTTTGTATTATAATCAAAATTTGATAGTTTAATGATAAGGTTTCATCATCAGCCGATAGCCGTCCACTGCTGGACATAGACCTCCCCCATAGATTCCCTCATCGATCGGTCCTACGTTGTCCGCATCACCGGACACTAGGGGTCGTCCTCTGTAGGGGTTTTTATGGGCGGGATTTTGGTCATTTCCCACCACGCCGACCCAACCGTGTTGGTGGGAGCCAGAGCCTCGTTCTTTAACAGAGTGTACCACGAGCAGGTAAAACTGGCTTGGGTCCCGTGACTCGTGCGCGACCCTTTACACCATCTGATATTAATATCTAATACACGTAATGAACTTTGCCCTCTGTCGTATACACAACAGTTTCAAAACTACTATTTATTTAAGTGAAATATACTTCAACATCTCAATAATTTTATTAATTACTGGTAGAAATTTATAATGTACTCTAAATAGACAGTATATAATGGTTAATGAACTTATAAAGTGTGCAATAAATCTTTAAGCCACAAACCAGTTCGCAATTATAGTCAACGCTTGTCCGCAAAATGGCATTAATTAACACTGATTTCTAGATTAGTTATACAAGAATAATCTACTAATACCATTAAATATATTAAACGAGTATATTGTTACTTTCTTAAATTTTAAGTAAATATATATAATGCACATGTATACTTCAATGTTATGATATAATGTCTAGTTACTAGTCGAGGCTCATGTCTATAGTTTTTCACACAGATCAACATTGGAGAGCTCTCGTTGTTATTGATGGAAGCTGCGTCCTTTCCCGTCCGTACCCCGAAATCCTATTAGGTTTATTTCCAGTCTTGGCGTGATTCTGGGTCAGTATTTCCTTTATATATTCTTTCCGTATGGTTACATCAACGATATCTGTAGTTTTTAAATTTTTTATACGTTTCATGTAAGAAATAAAAACGATCACGGTATGCTCATTGTTAGTATTCGTTCCGTTAAGACATTGTAAAAGAGTGGAATTTATTCATATATTATGATGATCAGGATAATGGTTTTTATACTTCAGCATAAGAGGTTTTGTTATAAAGCTGTCGCTTGATTTCTAAATTCGGAGAAATTCGTTATTCCAGTCTCATTTCTGTGAGGTAATTCCGGAGAAGCAGGCTGTGCGGGATAGTGAAATAGCGAAAGTAGTCTATGCCGCCACGCCTTATCTCGCTTCCCGAGGAGCTCTGAGTTACATTTAATTGCCAAAGTTACAAGACTTTCCTACTTTGATTGCGAAATCGTTGCTAAGAACTGAAGTCGTTACTTTAAAATATATGTCTTTAATTGCCAAACAAATTATGTTTACAATGATTGCATTGTTATCGCTCATATTATAAGATAAAACATAATATGCTGGTATATAATCGTCCTTAAACTTTATTTCATATAGGTATTGTAATAGTTCATTAATTATAAGTTTCTATTTATATTCTTTAATCATCATCATGAGATGTGTTCTCTATACTAAACTTTAACAGTAGGTTTGATAATCAGCTTATATTTAAATTGTTTTGTAATAGGGGGACCGGAAAGTAATGTCGTTTTCTTACGCTAAATACAAACACATACATTTTTAACGAGTCTTTATTTTTAATCAATGATGTATTCCCCATCATTGTCAATAACCTTTTGCCATCTAGTGAGTAAATTTTCAATCCCTGATCGATAAAAATTAATTGGTTTTTCGGCAAAATATCTAGAGATGGCATTTTGGATATCATCCAAATTTGCAAATGTTTTGCCACTTAAAAAGTGTTGCAGCGCTCGGAATAAGTGGAAATCCGATGGTGCAACATCGGGCGAATATGGTGGATGAGGCAGCACCTCCCACCCCAATTCATTAATTTTTTCTAGAGTTCACCTTGCGCAGTGCGGTCTTGCATTGTCATGTTGGAGAATGACGCCTTTTCGGTTGACAATCGCTGGCCACTTTTCAATTAAAGATTGATTGACTCGCTGCAATTGTTCGCTGTAGAGGTCTGCAGTAACAGTTTCTCCAGGTTTCAGTAATTCAAAATGAACAATGCCGCGAATACTCCACCAAACACACAAAAGCGCTTTTTTGGGGTGTAAACCTGGCTTAGCAGTACTCCGAGGGATTTCATTTGGAGAGAGCCACTGCCTTTTGCGTTTTGGGTTATCATACAGGACCCATTTCTCATCTCCTGTGATCAAGCGATCAAAAAACGCTTCTGTGTTGTGTCGTTGAAGCAATAAGTTGCATGTGATTGATCGGTTAGCCTTATTCTGTTCGGACAGATTATGCGGGACCCAAACACCTGCTCTGCTTACTTTTCCAATCTGCTTCAAATGTTCTTGGATGGTCGACCAAGGTTTGTTGAGACTGTTTGACAATTCCTCGATCGTCTGACACGGATTTGCTTCCACTTCCGCCCTTAACACGTCGTTGTCTAACGCTGATGGTCTTCCTGATCGATACGAGTCGGAAAGATCAAAATTACCCGATTTGAACTTGGAAAACCACCTTTGGCATTTACGAATGTCCAGTGCATTTGGATAAACATCGCAAATGTTTTTGGTAGCAACTGTTGCGTTATTTCCCTTGCGAAACTCAAAGAGCATGCAATGCCGGATGTGTACCTCTTCTGGTATTTGGCTGGCCATTTTACCCAAAATTACAAAAAAAAATTGTAATTCAATTGTCTATAAGTAAAGAAATCACTATAACCTCACAATGTCTTTGGTACGCCTCTGAACAAAACAATGAGCTGACAAATGACAATCAAGTATTGGCATGCGCAGAAACGACATTACTTTCCGGTCCCTCTAATATGTACTTTTATTATTTTATGAAATGAGACGAGTTGGATGTCCACCTGATGGGAAGTGCGACGCCTGTCTATAACAGCACATTGATACATACTGCACCACATTGCGCTCGTCGCCTGGGTCATAAATATTGAGTCTCTTTACCCCGGTAATTACACTAGCTACAGCGCCTTTCAAACCAGAATAATGAAGTAATGTTTGTATATTATTGTTTAGCCGCCAAAACAGGCGCTGCGGTAATACCTATCTACACGGCGTCTGGCAACAGAGACCTATCACCAGTAAATTTTTTAAGATCGTTTTTCAAAAATATACTATATCAGTGAAAATTTTGGTATGTATGTTTTCATTCATTATTTTTATAAACAAGTTAAACAATTTAATTTAAAATATATATGAAAATGTAATAGGCAATGAAATAACATATTAAATGAAATATTTATCACATCTATTCTTTTGTACCGCAAGAAGCATCTCCGCATAGTACAGTTATAACAGGAAATGTAACAAAATAGTTCCATTAATAACGCTTAACAATGGAAGTGGAATTAGTTGAAGCTGGAGCACGTACTCTGTTTATCAAAAAATATTGCTTTCAATTCCTATGTTAAGATGGCAGGTCAAATTGTCTTCTTTGTCTTGTTTTCGATAATAACGATTTTCTTCTTCTCTCTCTACTTCTTACTACACCTGTACCTCTTTACCGTGGGTCATATTGACGAGTTTTCCGTCGACAGATTTAGGTTACTTCCGTGGACGTGGAAAGAGATTTCAAGCAGGGTATACAAATCATTACAACAGATATCATCTGCTTTCAATTTATTATGATAAGCAAATTTGTTAGCAAAGACACGTTGGACGCCGAAAATTATCCTGGGTGCGAAACATCAAATAATGGGACCCGGTATCATCAGCGTTGAGGAACTGTTTCATATAGCTCAAGATAGGCAGAAATCCACAAATCTGACGTCCAACCTCCAGTAATGGAGCGGCACTTTAAGATGCAAAAAATACTCGAAACCTCTGTGCTTATCTATACTTAAAAATAATTCTACTAATTGAACTATAGTCAAAATCATAGCAGTGTGTACCTTTTGAGTGACTTGTAAAATTATTATTTAGATAGATTTAGGCATCTTGGGTACGCAGTGTTTATTTGCATGTATGGATCGCACGCTCCTACCTATCGTTGGTGAATGTGTAAGAACTTGCTCATAAATTGCGGCGTGCCCAACATATTAGTATATTCTTGGGCATTTAACATTTTAGATAAACGGTCAAACTAATACTATATTTACAAAAGCTTATAATTTTATATATAATCATGTAATAGTATGTACGGAGGATTAAAAGAAAGACTAATAAGTCTGTTGATCAAACAACCATTTTAGCAAACCAGCAATGTCGGCTGTTGGTGCTTCGCCAAGAAGTATTTTCGAAGTTTGGCAGTGATTAAGATACGGTAGACGCATTGCGATCAATACCAAACCGGAAGAAGCAAGTCAGTCTCATCACGATAGTACGTTTCATTGTCTAGTTTATTTGAGGAGTTATTCATAAACCTTATAAGCGAATGTTATTGTATTTTGTAGGTGCATAAGCACAGTAATAGGTTTCCCAATTTCCCGAAAGTTATTTGTAGACAAAAGTTTTGGATTGTTTAAGACTCTTTGAATATAAGAGCTTTTTATTCCTTCATTCCATTTTTATATTGGCTAAATTTTTAAATAGGTAAAAGCTATTTATTACTGAGTCATATTTTTTATAACGTTATTCGTAAATTAAACTTTGTATGAGGCGCGACTGTTAATCATTTAGATTGTAACAAGGAGATTGATTATTGTTTACATATAGAGTTTAGTTAGTAGTAAAGTTAAGAAAAACCTGTCTGACCAGCGACTACTGACAATGATCATTTATGTATGAGATGTTACCTCTTCGGCTTCATTTTCATTCAAGATTGTGTCAAATTCAGGTTAAATGTACATAAAATATATCCCATTATACAAAAAAAGTACACGTTATTATACTGTTTGAAAATAAATTACACTTTCAAAAGTAAGATGATTATTTACATTTGCATAATACTGAGTCGCTTTAAAGAAATATTATTTCAAAATGAGGGCTTTTTACTCCACTCCGCTCGTATTCTATTGTGTACCTGTTAAATCACCATTTTGCTATTGAGAGCCATGCAAGTGTATATAATCGTGATTGAATGGAAATAATATCTGAAGTAAAGTAAAGGAATTTAAGGTAATAAGTGAAAAGCAAATCTTAGTAATTATTTAGAGTAGAGAGTAAGAATAAGTTATTTATCCATAAATATTATACGTTTTTTGCTGTCACCAGTCGATTGAATGTATATAACATAACCTAATTTTGCTTAGTGACAAAGTATCTATCAAGAAGGACTTCATTGATATTTACGATATAATTCCTAAGAAACAAGAGTGATGATTAACTTACTAAGAAATACCGATGTATTATATCCTGTAGGGAAACTTATCCCAATAGTATATACCAAATAAAGCGTTTTCTAAAACAATCTTAACATTTGAAAGCCCTTCACCTGTTAAAATATTTTAGTTATGAATATTGTATTTGCTGTGATATTGAAACAAATCTAAATAGAAGGGCGCTTTGATCTAAAACAAGCAATGTTTTTATTTTAGTATTTGTTTAGCTCTCTGTTACACCAAAGCAATAAAAACAAAGTACAAACAGATTTATTTTTAAAGGAAAAGTTAATTCAACGTTATAGAAACAGATGACATGTCTATTTGCAATTTATAGTTGATATATAGAAAAATGCTTGAAATAATAGAAGACAATATACAAAAGTGTAGTTTCTCATATACTATTATGTTGTATATAAATATTCCACTTCCTATATATTTACTACTGTAAAATTATCTTAAAACATATCGGATCTATTAGATCCAAAAGATTTTCTTAATGTTATGTAAGTAAGGAATAATTTTTTATAAACATTCTTTTGTTGAAATTTTTTTATCGCACACATGAAACAAATCAACAAAAAACTGTACTTGAACCAGAAAAAATACGTACAGAATTTGAATTCACGAGCCTTTTCTCTAGTTCGCTATAGTCAAGAGATAACTCCTTTTTTGTTCTAGTATTATTTCATATGTAAATACCATTTTGTTTATAATATTACGTATTCCAAGCAGAACGGATTTTTCCTATGTTTATAACTGTTTAATGTACAGGACAGCTAAACTCTGTGGTCATTCTCCGGATCGCCGTGTGGGGTAGACAGATTAGATTATTCCTACATCCACTTCATTCTCGGCGTCTTTTTTTTTAATATTCCTCCTGCTTGTGTTGGGTCAGGGCCTTTATTTTCCTTATTATTTATTATATTATTCATCATTTAGGTCACTATATTACACTACACTACATACACTACACTAAACTATCATTAAATTTTTATCTTTATCATCATAATTACATTCACCATCTTTATTTTTCTATACTTTACATAATCATTATTTTTATTTCTCATCATTCATTCTTTTCCCTCTTTCATACTCCTCTCCTCATCCATACCTCTCTTGTCTATCGTTCTATATTTCTTTTGATCTCCGTTTCTCCTTTCTTCCGAAGTTTAGACAGTCATCTTTCTGTAATATCTGAAAATAATGAAAGCATCCCCCGGAGCATCTTTGTTTTTCTGTTCTCCAGCTTCTTTGTTTTACTTTTGTTTTCTATATTTATTATTTTTATGTTTATTTATTTTTACTACACAATTAATATTTATAATACATTCTATCTATATATTTATACACTTATCACAGTATCACAGTTTTATTTGTTTATTACTCACTATTTTGTTTATTTAATTTAATTTATTTATTTTTGACTCCCGTCCTCACTTATCAGAGAGGCGACGTCTCCACTGTCTATTTTCTTTTCCATCTCTAATTCACATTCCATTCCCTCCTTCCCAAATAACGGACAGGAAGCCAGGATGTGCACCACGGTCTGTCCACCGCCGAGTCACAGAGGCACACGGAACTCTCCTTCACTTTTGAACACGTGCCGAGTGAACATCTGGACCAAGACCGTGTCGAGCTCGAGCCGACAAAGCACGCGATACGCTGAATTGACATTGGGAAAGAAAACCCTCGTTGTTAAAGCCGTTGCACCATCCACGTACCTCCTCTTCCATTCGTCACGCGTCCTCAGCGTTGGCTGACACTTGACGAAGGAAACGGGGCAATTCTCGTAGTCCGGTCTACTTTTGTTCTTTAGGACCGCTTACTTGGCCAGTTGGTCCGCCCTTTCCCCTCCATCCCCACATGCGCCTTCATCCAGTATAGCTTTACATTCGTCCTTTTCTCACGCGCTTTCATAATGTTCTCTTTCATTGCGATCGCCAGGGGGTGGAGGGTGTCCGGTTTTGCGACTGTTTCAAGGGCGGACCTCGAGTCGCTAAGTACGGCGCACGTATGCGCCGATCCGCTAGTCGCGTACCCCGTCGCTTTCACCCATGCCAGCAACTCTGTCTGTTATACGGTGCAGAAGTTGCCCAGCTTGAGTTTCTTGGTAGCAACCCCTGCGGCATTCCGCATGACGTAGAACGCTGCACCCACCTTGTTGTCGATCCGGCTGCCGTCGGTATAAATAGCCGAGTCCGCAGCCGAGGTGGAAAGATGGACCTCCTCCGCGCTCTCTCCCAGGCAGGAGAACTCCGACGGGTGTGGTAGCCTCAAGTGGCTGGCTGGAACCTCGAGCTCTCGGTCTCCTAGCACTTCCCGGGTGTGACCGCCCTTTATCTCAATCATTCTCAGCGTCGCGTAAAAGGCAACAAAAAAATAATAATGTCAGTAATAAGTCAGTAGCTTTCTAAAATAAAAATAGTGAAATCTTTGCGGGGGAGTAAGACGAATATTCCCTTGGAGGGATTCCCTTAGATATTCAGCAGTTGATGTCAAAGAGTTGTAATGATGAATGATGGTGATCGATGACACCGGCCGGGTGACACGCGTCTAGGGTCACACAGTAAACTGCACAGATTGAAAACATACATAAAAAAAGAATTTTTTTTAACAATCAAAACATATTGTAACCCACACATAGAAATATATATTTTTTTTATATTATCGCGCCTTCTTCCAGTAGGGGTGGAGGTGAATAAACACCCACTTTTTGCCAGACATACAGAAATAAAATGCTTTAATTCTAAATTTGACTGGTAGTAGTATGGCCTCTGATGCCGGTTCCATTGCAGCTCCTATTTCTGTCAACAAACACTAGTGTGCAAACATTACTGTGTTCTAGTTTAAATGACGCTGTGATGTTACTTGGGTAACTAGACTAAAAATCTTATATCTCAACGCGACGAGCACAATGTGGTGCAATTCATTCTAACTAGAGCCTCGTTGGTATAGGCAGGCGTATCACTTAATATCAGGTGAATCAAAAAAAGGTTTTGCTCGTCTCGTCATTGTGTATAAAAAATTATAAAAAAAATTACGAGAAGAACCAACGGTAAAATGTTTAAGTTGGGTACAAATTACTGAAAAAGATTAAACACTTTTCGGATTTGAGGCAATCTCTTCAAGTTTTAATTTGTTATTAATTATATTTAAAAAAAAAATTAGGACGTCGAAATAATTAAGGACAGAATAGATTCTAATCACGCCCTAAAAATAATTAAAAGTAAAATAATTTGTACAAAAAAGGTCCAGAGTTAACAAGACTTGACCTTAAGTTACCAAGAAAACTGGTTCTGGAGTAACAAAATAATAAAACTTTTCTTAATTAAAACATCTTGGATATAAGTCTTTCATTTCTCACTCAACTTGCCTGAAAGTATTATTTTATGTACAGAAATATTTAAGATATTCATTAGTATTTTAGTAATCATAACAGATTAATGAGTTCTCGTACTCAAACTGATGTTAACAATCTTCTCTGAGTTAATCAATTTAGCCTTTAATTGCGATAAAATAATACAATATATACTATAAGTCGGAACTGGGGAAAGTTTTAATAGTTCACGTACGTTGTACCTAATGTGTGGGACTCTTAGTAAACTAACAATAATATATTCAATTAAGTTATTAATTTGTATTGATTGTGTATGAAAAAACGTGGCCAAGAGGTCTCCTCTTTAATGTATTCTACTTAACCACCTACATTTTTCAATAATAAGTTGATAATTTATGTTAATACACTCTTAGTTTGTTAATAATTTATAGGTACGACTTTGTCATGCGATCTCATGTCTATAGATAAGAAATATTTTTTATATGACTTTAGCTTTTTTGATACCAATTGCTTCAAGTTCATAATGAATAATCATGTAAAAGGCTACGTTAAAAACTTTAAAATTCGTATTATTCATAAGTTCATTAAGTAATCTTATTATATCCAAAGAAATTGGGCTGAGCTGAGAGGTTACATTTATACTTTTAACTAAATTTAATAATTGTTAAATCGACGTGATAAAGATATTCGTACAATCAACGTTAACGACTGAATCGAATTCAGGCTGAAGCTTTAAGAATATTAATCTCTGTATTGTATCAGCTTTTCACAATGAATTAGATCATTTGTATTAAATGTAATGGTGATTATGATTAACAATTATTATAGCAGGTAGTAGATAATTTACAATTACCTATTTTTCATTACGCCGCGTAATAAGGACAACATAATTTATTTTTGGTATGATGAAAGATTACAATCTATCATAAAAGTAAAATATGTTATTCTAGTATATATACCTGTTTACATAGAATTATTTGTTATCTATTGTTTTATAATTTGGGCTTGGGCTCTTATTTTAATGTTTTAACAATGAATAGACATAGTTTCATTTAACAAGTAGTTGTGTCCACGTTATCGTCCGCATCGAATTTATACAATACATAACGTAATTGTATGTTCTTCATCCAGATCCTCATTTCTAATTCTAGCTATAAGTTGTATTCTGTTATAATTTAACCTATATATGACTCCAAAGGCTATTAACTCGGAAACAAGCAGACTGATGTACACTTTTGTGCTTACAATTTTTTTTTATATAATCACGCCTTTTTCCCAGTAGGGGTAGGCAGAGGTGAATAAACACCCACATTTCGCCAGATGTGGTCAGATTAGGTCCCATGTAACAGGGGGCGAGCCTGTTGCCACTTTATTGGGGCCACCACACACACACAAAGATGATTTTAGTGTGCGGGTTTCCTCACGATGTTTTCCTTTATCGTTTGTATCTCGCTGTTGTAACTAAAGTGTGCTTACATATATAATATTATTCGGATTTATTACTCTCTTGTGTTGAAGGCCAGATGAGTAACTGGACTTTTTTCTTCGCAACTTCTTCAATACATTATCATATTTCGGAGGTCTATGAAAAGAATAATGACAATTAAATTTGAACAATGTTTTGGGTAACGGTAAATGCGGTTAAGCAATTTGTTTAGGGCCTGTGAGACTTTCGAGAAGCATAACAAGTGACAGAGCAGAATACTAATCAGATAGTCCGCTTGGACATTTAATTAAGTTTTTTTACATTTCTGATATTTCTTAAGTTTATCATATACATAAAGATGAATTTACACAACAGTATACACAACCTATAAATGCTATGTTTATCGAAAAAATTCCAATTCATTCTTCATCACGATGGAATTGGAAGGAGATGTAATTTTGTCTACTTTGTCTCGATCTAACACATAGATCACTCACGACGCATTTCAGATCCGGCAACTTCATTTATTTTGTAATCAACCACGCACACTCTGCAGCGGCGGGATACTTGGCACGTTTCAACCCTCCTGTGATGAGTGGCGAATTTACCATTTTACACACCGGTGCCCGACGAATGTAATTTAGGACGAACCCCTTAGTTTAACTAACGATGATTTTCAAAATTAAATTATGCTCTAAAATGATTTTTTTTTGCTGTTACTTAATAACAAAAATAATTACAGTTCTGTCACCTACATCTAGCTTGAAGCTTTTTTATTTACAATAGGCAGTTAATATATGAAACGCAGAACACTTCGGCTGTGCTATGTTGATAGCTGAACTATAGCAATTCTGTTAAAATGGTAGATTAACAATTTAAAGGTAGTTGCTAGACGGGTTCGAAATAACCCTATGACTAATCCAGCTCGACAACATGTGACCCTGGAGAGGTGAGGGTGTTACAAGGCAAGCGGGTAACCACAGCGCCACATAGGGTTAAAACATAAGGAGTAATGTACGAAATAATGTACATCTAACAGATACGATTTAATATTATTTTTATTTCATCGTAATTAAAAACTATTATTGCTCTGTAATATTACAAGTAATAATAAGCCTATACAAAATGCGCCCTTACAGCCAATAATCTTTCGACTAACATCTTTCCTTATCCTTAGTCTTTACTTGGCAAAAAATAAAGTAAACTAACTTATTTGTTATAACTTTCGAACACCGATTAAAAGATGAATTTTAATCTACAATACCTTTGTTCTATGTGAAAGTAAAGTTATTAATTTTAATATCAAATGTTATGATAGAGTACTCTAACATGACAGAAATATTTTTGTACATATATTCAGAAAGATCAAACTTAGGTCATTGTATAAATACTTTGTTGAAATTCAATATTATTACAAACGTATAAAATGATTAATTAACCTAATGACCTATGGGTTAAAAAATACATTAGTTGAATAGTTGAAGTCGTCGTATAAAATTGTTGTAATAGCATTTTTATTTCACATACGATTGGTACATGTAGCGTTTAAGGTAATTTAAAAAAACACACCTACAAAGTCACATTTCACAAAGTTTACAAAGTCTCTGTACTGCACAAGATCCCTGGTTCGATTCCGAGTCCACAAGTTATGAAGTTGGCCGATGGCTGAGTCTTTTCTAGACTATCCAACCAAACTATTATAAATTTGTCACCATAATAACATTGCAGTGTTTCAACTGTCGAAATATGAGAGCCAGAGTAATCTATACGAGCATGCTTCATCATCCATGGTCATTTAATATCCTATGAAATAGGATTCAGGTGTCAGCCCATTGTAAAATAAAGAACTTGAATGTTCAATTTTGTGCAAAATTAAAAATGATCTTTATATTACGTAACTTTGATACAAAATCTTAATACTTAACCCATTCACATCGTATGAATTCGTAACACGTTTAGTAATATTTGTTTGTGTTAATACAAACCTGCTTGGGTAACTTGTTAAGGAAATCCCCGTCGGAGGTTTTCAGAGGATGCTGAAGTAAACAACATTTGAGTGGAATACTAAGCAGCGGATATATTCTTTAAATGTCTACCTTGGCACATAATATATTTTTATTTGCAGTGTTTAATTAAAACATGTTTAAAAATGAGATCAATGAGATACTGCTTCAGTTACTTTAGTAATATTATATATTACAATTGACTTACTTGTTCATGAATTATATATAATTATAACAAAAAAACTATGTTTTGAAACTAAGTTCAAAATAACTGTAATATCGTGTGCCGTCATTACAAAATCGAAGTAAAAGTACTTTCCTAAACAATCTTCTTCGTTAGTGTTGGTTTACAATGGAAGAAACGTATTGTTTGTAAAATGAAACCAAACATTTTAGAAAATATGTTTATTTGTTATTAATAAAACAAAAGCTTTTATAACATTGAATATATTCAAATGATATTCAAACTTTATTATTTGTATTTGTATAGGTAATGGAATATCAATATTTGTGTACACAATGAAACAAAGAAATTGAAGTAAACACTCGGACGAGCTAACTTACTTTCATTGAAGGACCGGTATTCCTTACATTAATACTTTTAAGTTGTATCATATTTTACTTAATATTTATTCTTAGTATATAGCTTTTTGGTTTATACGATTCGATTTATGAATATAACCGCAGTCGACTGGAAGATTAAGTATTCAACCATTGTGTCTGGTTTAAAAGTTCAAAACAGTTATAAATTTGGATTCAGTTACATGTCTAACTTAAATATACTTATGTTAACTCTAATATAGTAGCAGCGATATAAGCTGGGGCATTAAGGCTAGTTCCGATACCGCAGTTATTTGCAATTTAGTAATGAAAGCTGCATATCGCACCTAAACCTGAATGTATATACCATGCATTTACAATCATATTAAACATAGACAGTCTTTATTATAGTTAATGGGACTAATATCGAAATGCGAGAACTATATTGTTTTCTCTTTGCTTTGGAAAAGGGAACGAAAAGGAGTAACGCTTCTTGCGGAATAGGAAAAAGAGTTAACATAAACTAGATTTCTTCATTTTTTCTGTCTCTTTATCTATGGTATTTATGATATTCAGAGAGAAACATAAAATACGACTCAAGATAGTTACGTCATATTTCTTTTTCTGTATCTATTATTGTTGTGAAGGTTCCCTTGCTACTGTAGCGCCTATTTCAGCAGTCAAGCTGTAATACGGAAGCATTACTTTGTTCTAGATTAAGAAGTGTATTATCTTTTTAAATTACTTATATTACATCATCTTTTATATGTGCATTATTGTTAATAGCAAGAATAGCGATTACCGTAAGGTGAAATGAGTTTTAGTCCACATTTCGTTTTATTTTTAGTTAGTTTAGTGCACGTACCGTGTACTTTGTTTCACAACAAGCATTAGCGTCGTCATAACTTTATGCCCCTTTATCAAAATTCTCTGTACTTACTGATGCCTTTTGTTAAATCTCAACCTAACAAAGGTCTTTACTTTGATAATACAAGAGAATAAATTTAACCTGTGTAGGTTTAAACTCAAGTATAAAACTATACGATGTTAAAATAACATTTGAGTTAAATTTAGTTCATTAATCTCATAAACCTGTGTAGATTTGCTATAACTTAAGGACTCGTTTGTTACTTCATGTATATTAAAAATATTAATACAACAATTATCGCTTTCGGCTTACGTAAAATATGTATTCAAGCGATGTACTACTAGTGACGTGCAAGAATTATACGATATATCAAAATGTAGCGTTGTGTAAATTATCCTAAATAGCGTCATATTGTCATGTGCGGGTCTATATTGATATATTACTTACCATATAACTAACGTCTAAAAGCTGAAAAAGCATGTTATTTTAATATTTTCAAAAGTAAACTCCTGTAATTATCCGTCGTCGCTTTACCAAATGTGTTGAGCTTTCAGGGGATTTTCATATTCATTGGAACTAGCTTTGAAACCCGTTCCCATTTCGATGTCGACTGGCTTTTCTCTATTTTTAGTGACATATCCAATGAACCGCCGTCTAGACTATCCACCTACATATTTATGGAATAGCCATAAAGAAAACACTCATACATTATCATATAAATTTAATTATTATGTATCGTTGCAATAAATTACATATTACCATTACCGTACTGCGTTCTGTTATCTAGTTCCATTCATTAGTATCTAAAGTATTTACATATATTTGATTAATTATATCCCTAAATTATGTCCTTTAAGTAAATTTAATATGAATGTGACAAAGGTATTTAAGAAATAGCTAAATTGTTATTTACTTCACTCGCATTGTGATATAGTATTTGATCACACCAACCCAAGAATAATTATATTGTTCTATTCTATAGTACAGCAAAAATTATATTTAAAAAACTCTAGAGGATAAAAAAAACGTATGGTAAGGTGTATATATTTATATGTTTATCGTTACTTTAATGTTGAGCTTTTTGCGAAGTTTTGAATTTAACATAATTCTCATTACACTAAATTAGTAGCAAGACTTCAAAAATATTCAGAAGGTATTAGTCAGGATCTTTTATATTTTATAGCATGGATACAAGATCTAATTTCAGCATTACTTTTCAGCACTACATTGCAGTTGTCGCCTTGAATTATAATATGTTGTCTCTCCATCTCTGTAAAACATGTAATAGTACATAAGCATTATATTAAAAGGGAAAACGCTATGATGTCTTCACAGTACTATTTACCACCAGAATCACAACTGCTAAAATAACTAAAAATAGTGAACTAGTGTTTATAATAATTAAATCTTCGGTATAGCTTTAATATAATTGTGACAGCAATTGAAATCTACGTCCGATAGAAATTTCTAAAATTGACTTTTAAATTCTCGTCATCTGCTATTTACTATATTACTTTCTCATAATTATATTGCCATAATGATGAAAGCAAAGTATTCAATCAATGAAATTAAAATTTAAATTGAAATTCATATCATAAAGGTGTTATATTTGCTGAACAGACGCGGTGTGGTCCTGCCAACTAGAGATAAAAGGCTCGTCAACTGAAGCGAGTTTGCTGTTCAGAACAACGGCAAATGGTACCGAGATGGTGTCTTAATTACATAGATTATAGAAGGTTGCTCGTGTGTTAAAGACAAGAATAAAAAAACCATAGTAAAAGGATTTTTGTTAATAAAAACAGGATCAAACACGGTTAAGTTAAATCGATGTTAACCGGAGAGTTTTACAAAGAAAAAAAGTTTATGATTTGATAATAAAAAAAAATCTTATTATTTGTTTTTATTATATTACAATTGTACGAATTATATAAATATTGCTAAAAAAAAAAAGTAACAGTATTAAATTTAATGTTGTTTAGTTAACCCGCCATACCTTTAAGTAACAACTGACTGAAAATGATAAGTATTTTAAGTATAACATGTACCATTGTCATGTTACATGATTTTATACTATTTTTTCAATCTCTTTCCGAATTTAATTTTGATAATTATATATGTCTAGAAATAAGTATGTACGAATGTATATAACGAACGTAATACGCGGCCGTACAATTTACATAAGTCGTGCAACGTCTGGTACGTTCATAAATTTTACGTCAAAGGGATCGCATTCTTGTTCAATAACTATAAAAGTTTTTTTTCTAGAAAATCCAATGTCATTTAGACTTTTTGGGTTTCTTATGTAACGATTGTTCTATGGAAAGGGAACAGGTTTCTTTCGTCAGTTGAAATATAAAACGACGAAGGGTATAAATCATGATTGACATATAAATTGAGAGATTGCTTTGAGATACAACTGACACATAAACTAATGTTAATTTTAAATCCATATATCAATATATATATATATATATATATATATACATGTATAATGAAAATGGGTTTTCTTTGTTCGCCTATCATGTGAAAACTACTGGATGTAGGTATATAGGAACATGCCTTCGACGCGGAATGATTTGTAGATGGTTATAGTATTATATATATTAAAATATATAATTAACTTTTATAAACATTTTCATTTCGTATTATTTATGCGGTTGCTATAATAACAGTCGTTTTACAAACTCATTTGCGGCTACGGTAGCTCTCAAGGAATATTTCAAACAAATTTCAAGTATGATCACATATAAGGTTGTCAAATATCTCCCTTCCGCTTTTTTGCTCTTTATTCAATGCTTTATAAAAAGTGTTACAGTGATCGGATTTAGTTCAAATATGCGCCGTTTTGTTCGATAATCTGTTTCCATCTAGACGGCAACTTCATAATACCTCCCTCGTAGAAGCCCCCCTCTTTATTTGCGAAGAACTCGGACAGCCACTTTTCACAAGCCTCTTTTGAGTTCAACTTTACACCACCAAGGGCGTTCACCATGGACAGGAACAGGTGGTAATCACTTGGCGCTATGTCCGGGCTATATGGTGGATGCGATAAAACCTCCCATCCGAGCTCCCGTAGCTTCTGACGAGTCATCAACGAAGTGTGTGGTCTGGCGTTGTCCTGGTGGAACACTACACCCTTCCTGTTGGCCAATTCTGGACGCTTCTGGTCGATCGCCTGCTTCAAGCGGTCCAGTTGTTCGCAGTAGATGGTAGAATTAAGCGTCTGGTCATATGGGAGCAGCTCATAGTGGATGATTCCCTTCCAATCCCACCAAACACACAGCAAAACCTTCCTGGCCGTCAATCCCGGCTTGGCCACTGTTTGAGACGATTCACCGGCCTTCGACCACGACCGTTTTCGCTTGATATTGTCGTATGTGATCCATTTTTCGTTGCCAGTCACCATCCGCTTCAAGAATGGGTCGAGTTCGTTCCGTTTCAGCAGCATATCGCAGGCGTTGATTCGGTCCAGAAGGTTTTTTTGCGTCAAATCATGCGGCACCCAAACATCAAGCTTTTTTTTGTATCCAGCCTTCTGCAGATGGTTTAAAATGGTTTGGTGACTAACTCCCATCTCCTGGGCGATGTCACGAGATGCCACATGCCGGTCTAACTCGATGTAGTCCATGTTTTGATCGGTATTTGTCGTCACAGGTCTTCCGCCGGCTGGCTTATCCATTGTGTCGTTTTCACCGGCTCTGAATCGTCGAAACCATTCCTCCGCGGTTCGAAGTGATAGAGTACCATCCCCCAAAACACCATTAATCTCACGGAACGTTTCTCTAGCGGATTTGCCTTTAACGAAGGAAAACTTTAAAATAGCTCGAATTTCGGCGTTAGTGAACTCCATGTTTACACGTCTATAACTGTTGAACGCAATATCCAAACTAATTATGCATAGCGTCGTTTTGTAGGTTATGTCAAGACCTTTCAAATTATGTATAGTATTGCCAGATACGAGCTCTGTAGCGCTTAATTATTATTATTATTAAAGCATAGCCGCGAAATTCAAAAGACAAAAAGGCGTAAGGGAGATATATGACAACCTATTATTACGGTCACCAAAACGGACGAAGAACAGCTAGTGTTAATTAAATCAGTTCTAAAATACAATGAAAATGCGTAAATCGCTTCATATCAGATAATTACTTTGTTCATAGTTCTCCAAACCGATGGTTGAATGATAATTAATATAACACGGCAAGATAATGAGATACTATTGTCAAAGTTACATTTAATGAGCGCGCTGACAGGCTTCGGCAGATTTGGCTTAATAATTGCTGATTAATATCAAGTTGATATAATAATTGTTCAATTCAGATAATGAAATTATTAATATTAAGTAAAACGTAAAATAGATGAACGTAACCCCTTTTTATAGTAAAAATGTCCTGTTTAACTGCTTAAGTTAGACCTTAATTTAATTTGCAGTCTTTGTCGTCAATTAACAGAGAAAAGTTTATATGTAACAACATTTGTAACAACTTTAATCTAAAAAACACTGTACAAAGCAACAAATTTATGAAACAAGTTAATGAGAGTATCGAAGCCTGTTTTCATAATATCGGTTACTCTTGCTACATAAACTTAATTACATCCTTGCTGAATTTAGTTTTCATTGCCTAATGAAGTATTAAAATTATCTTATGAAGATTTATGGACAATATTCTATCATCAACAAATATTATTTGTTATATCTGAAAACATTAAAGGTATATTAATCAAGAATATCGATAATTCCACTGTATAGATACACTGCAACGTGTTACGACTCACCGCTACTAATCATCTACATAACTAATGCGGTAATTACTAAAAGATGTTGCGGTCCCCCGACATGTGTGGTGGGAAAATTACCTAACATATGAATACGTAGTTAGTAGTATAATTAATATATATATATATGACACAAACTTAAGAATAATATTATTTACATACACGTCGTCACAGATATTATACGCATTGCTTAAATTTTTTGTAACATTTCTGATCATATTGGTTTGCATCCCTTTCTTTAATAAACAAATCTAATTTGTAAATATTTGCTACCTTTTCTAGTTTTCCATAACAACCACCTTTAAACCACGTTCTTAAAACCATAGCGGTGTTAAAACAAATAAATAAACTTTTACATTTAAGTTCAAAAAAGTATATTGAACGTGTTACAGAGAATCATCAATTCACGTCGAAGATATTAGATATATCCATCATGTTTCATGACACGACGGTTAATGATATAACCACGCGACTTTTTATAAAAAAAAAAAAATATCGCACTGGTGTTGATTTCTGTAACGCGAGTTATGGAGTAAAAATAAATGATACACTGAGGCTTATCACTAGCTAAATTTGACACACTAATACAAAAGACGCAAGATTTAAAGACAAGGCTAAATATCTATTTTTAAACAGCCTTGCGTACATAATTAAAAAAAAAAAGAAATATTTGATGCACCAAAAGATGTCAGCCTATAATAGATAACAACAAACAGACCAAGCTTGTTGCTATAGAAAACGCAGCACTATAGAATCCATTTAGGGTAAAAAAAAAACAGATGTTTACAATGAATAGTTATACTTTTTATTACTACAATATCGTGAATACTTCTTGTAGCTCTTTATGATAATTTTTAACTTTACATTCATTTGATCTTATCAACACCTGTACATCAAATTTACAAACTACCAAAGACATGAACACAGAAATGCTTAAACGAGAAATGAACTTTCGATTGAGAAATTATAACAAAATCAGTTTACACACATTTATAGAGAAACGCGTAAAACTTTTAGCCCTACGTACATTTATAAGGGGTTTAGATTAACATTGTAAGTGCAGAGATAATAATTCAAGTCGACAACTTGTTCACCAGGCAAGTGGTTCACACTCGGTTTATAGTTTATACTAAAGTACGAGTACCATAAATCTTGGGCCCCTACACCGACTAGCAATTATTGTCACCACTCATCCTAAGAGCGACTTTAATTAACACTTAATTTTATATTGTATAAGAAAAAAGCACTTTATTTCTGCTCTTCTTCCAACAAATATAAAGTATTAATAATTTAATTAATATTAACACGATACCCTTTTATTTACTGGTGGGGGTAGGTCTCTGTTGTCAGAAACCACCTAGGTGGGTATTACCGCACCGCCTATGCATCCGCAAAACTAGTATGCGAAGAATACTTTGTTCCGATTTGAAGAGCGCTGTAGCTAGTTGTAATTACTGCGGTAATCTTAACATTTCATGTTTCATGGCGAACGCAATGTGGTGTTATGTATACCATCTTAACTACCAGCACGTTGTTATGGACGGGCGTATCACTGACCTGGTGCACGTATCGCTCGTCTCCTCGCTTCGTGGGATAAAAAAAATCAAGTTTATTAAAGAACAAGGAAAAGACGAAACATTGATTTTGCATCTATTTATAATTTCTGTGGTAAGTGCGTTTTCTTGTCGCTATTCATCGAGTATTCAATTCGTGTATAAGTATTATTAAAACAACAGCAATGAGGATGGGTTTCTAAAGGCACACCGCCACGGTCTATCCCCACTTTCTAAAGAGCTTTGACTTACATTTAATTGCCAAAGTTCCTAACGGTAATGGCACAATCGAAGCAAAGAACTAAAGTAATTACTTTAAGGTTGGCATGTTTACTAATTATATATATATATTCTATGTTATACTTATATAAATTAATATGATTTACAGAATGTAACTATATACCATTAAAGTTGAAGTGACAAAGAAGAGATAAACGAATCGACGGGGCTAGTAGAACGATCGTCTGATGATGATGACACTACTTTCACCTTAATGTGGATCTTGTTAAGTCTCATTATATGAAGAGACTGCTATTTTCTCTAGTAATACATTTTATTTTGTTAAAAAACTCATAACGCTTTAAAATTGTAAGTATTTGCACAAGCAAGTAATTTTGTATAACATAATGTTTATTAGTAGTCGCCTCTAGTTTTTATACGTTTTGTTTTTGCAGGAAAGAAAATAATGAGAATCTTAACACTTTATTAAAATTAAGCACGTCGTTAAACACGGAAATGGATGTCCCATTGTGATATCTTCAGTCCAAATGCTTTTATTCGTGTGGATAATTGCTCCAGCTCAGCTGTAATGACCACTTTAAGGGCTCAGAAGATAAATTTTAAGTGAAGTTGAAAGAATATATTTCACTCAGGAATGAAATAAGCAAAACAAATTATTATCAGTTTTTTTTTAACTTAAACATTATAATACTTAAGTACGGAAACTCTTTGGCCGGACTATGCATTTTAATCGTAGAGATTTTTAAATTCTAACTTCATTAAGTTGAAGTTAAGTTAGAGTCGGTGAACCATATAAATATTTGTCTAGGGACACTATTTGTCTTACTTTTCCTACTTTTCCTAAACGTTAGATATTTTTATTTTTTTATCTAGACAATTGAATGCAAATTCTTGTGAAATTTACATAATGATGTTAATATTAATTAGTCCTTTAATTATCTAGGACACAAAATATAAAAAATCTAGTCGAGAATATTAATGGAATGTGAGAAAAGTAAGCTGTTACAAGTAATTTCTTTTGACTCTCTTTGAACTGAACTTTTAATATCTATTCAAGTAAAATTAAAACCAGATGGTATATGATACGATAAAATGATATTCACGATTTCTATTGAATATTACAAATGTAAATGTTATTAATTTCCCGAGCATAAGTAACAAAATTTTATTGGCTATGTGTATACATAGCTACGTAATAAATTTAATCAAATGTGTTCCTGTGAATAGTAAGATTTGATTATCTCGACGACGCGCTGTCGTTTCTGGAAATGTAACAAAATACCGCCATTAATAATGTTTAACAATGGAGGGAGAATTAGTACCAGCGAGAACACGTACTTGCTTTATCAAAAAACATTGCTTTCAATTCCTGTTCTATTGTGCAATATGATGTTCTATCTTAAAATATACAACTTTATTGAACAATCATTACTGAGTGAGTATTTGTTTCGATTTAAACTACCTCCGTGACGCATTAATATTGAATCAGAATTACATTGTGAACCCTTAAATAGGTTACCGTCTTGTCGAGGCAGTGGGGCCCAGGAGCTGTGTCTTGGTCACCCACAGTGAAGCCAAGAGGAACCTAACTTTCTACATCCACATGAGCTCCATACGCTTACATCGGATGTGTGCTAATGCACTGTGAGGCAAGCTTGCACTTCCCTTCGCAGCCATGTGGATTCGCAATGGAAGATAAGTTTCCTTATTTCGATCTGCCGGTCTCCCCACCCTCCGCGACCAAGCGGTGCGGCGACAGTGAGGCCACGAGGGAAAAGGAGTGTCGGTATTACATTTCACCACTCTCGTTATCCTGCTGCCAAGACCAGATCCGGTATAGAAAGCAGAGAAAGTTATCTCTGTTATCTTCCATGGCTTCCATTCGCGGTACACCCCATACTGGCAAGGTCGTGGATGTGTGTGAAAGTGTTTCGGTGGACGTAAACGACCCAGGTGAAACATCATGAGGGTTTTAGTCAGCATATGGTTGACATAACAACCTGTCTTTGCCCCAGCGAGGGCAGGTATACCAAGGCATTTTCCTCAAGTAATTTTTTTTTTTAATTATGCTGATATAGCAATATAATTGCGTACCAACTGTCAACAAATTATTGTAACTTAACACTATGTGAAAAAAAGATCAGGGTCATAACAAAGAGCAACTAAACATTGAAATATTTACACGTGCATAGTTAAATAGTTGAAGAAGCATCTTAAGAAGTAGAAAGAATTAAATATTAAACGTTTTGATGCAGTAGTATTCTACAATACAACGTAAGAGATCTCTTTAGTTCAAGATATTTACTTGCAGTGGAAAAACACTTGTATGAGTTTAGTATAACTTTAAATTGGTTGCAGCACAACTTTTCAGTACAGTCTGAATGAATTTTAACAAACTTTTAACAATTTTATTTAATTGTGAGTAAAGAGAAAAAAAAATTATCTGTGTATTATTTTGTGTTCTTACACACTAAGTCAATAATCCATATTAATATTGTTTCGAAATGTGTGTCATTCGAAGTGTGAAGTAGAAATAATTAAAAACATTGTTATGGTTTGGATGATATATAAATGGAGCTTCTACGCGATAATACTTTGAGGCATTTAGGTCTTTGTTCCAGCGTATGGCTACGTTCAAAGTTTTTCTAATGTGTTCGAAATGAGGACATCCGCAGTGGAAACTACATATCACTCGTTGAAATTAATGCTGTGTAGGAATTACTGCGTCAGCGTTATGCAGATTGTTCCGCAACGCTTGTAGTGCATCACTTGTAAAATGTGTTCTCTCGTTGACACGATTTCTTTGTTATTCACCACTTTTATGCAGCAACGAAATCCTTCCGAGTCTAGGAAGAGACTATGTCAACAGATCAAAAGCAACGCAAAAATTTGATACATTGTCTAATACGTTCAATCATTGCTATTGAATATGTATATTATAAAAACCTATATATGTTATATGCGTATATATTCATCATATATATGTATATTTTAATCATAAAACATCTGTAGCAATCCAATGCATTTCAAATACAGCATTTTGAAGAATACGGAACAAACAACTCTCGATATAAGGAGAAATATTTGGAATTGAATGTTTCTGTACTTGCAATATTTGTTGATACTTTGTTGAAAGTGTTGAAATAACATATGCGTTGTTGAATTATAGTATGAAATTTATATTTTGATGGATTTGAACAAATTGTAATAACATAGAACTGTTAAAAAATACTGTAAGTTTCCTTCGGGGCATTAACAAAATTAATTGTTTAAAAACCGCTCTGTTAATTTAAGCTATGCTTTCTGTCGCTTTTTTCTATTCTACGAAGTAATGAGACCAGAATTGGTGTTAATTATAGTGACACATTGATGGTACACCGGACGACATCGTACTCTTCATTTTGATAAGTAACCGGTAGGCACGACAAGTAGCGATAACGGCTTTAACATGGAAACTATACTGTTCAGGAGCAGAAATAGAAGCTAGAGTGGTCGTACAGTGTAGATAGTACTGTCTCCGGCAAAAGAAATTTATCATCTTTGAAATACCATACATCCTAATAATTATTACACACATAAACGGGACTTATTCAGACTGGTTTAGCATCCAGAAGGGTGTTAGACAGGGATGTGTGGCCTCGCCGTGGCTGTTTAACCTGTTTTTAGAAAGTTGTTTGAAAGATAGTGAGTATGGACTAAGAATGAATAAGTTGACCGTCAAGTGCCTCCTATACGCCGATGATCAAGTTTTATTATCATCATCGGATAGGGAGTTGCAAGCGATGGTTGACATGGTGCTTTAACAAGCAAAGGAATGAAAGTGAATGTAAGCAAGACGAAAGTAATGGTTTTTGAAAGAGAAGAATGTATGACAAATTGTGACATTATGATTGAGTGACAAAAAGTGGAACAAGTGAAGGAATTTGTATATCTGGGTTCACAGTTTACGAAAGATGGCAAGAGTGATGGTGATATTGAAAGAAGAGTTTTAAAAGGGAATCAAGACAATGGGGCTCTTCATAACTTTATGAATAGCCGGAACGTATCACAAAGAGCACGACTGGCTGTGCATAGAGGCGTGTTGGTCCCCATACTGATGTATGGTAGTGAATGTTGGGTATGGCAGAAGAAACACGAAAGTAGGATTAATGATATGGAGATGAGAAGCCTGAGAAGTATAACTGGAGTGAAACGGATGGACAAAGTGAGGAACAGTGTGATAGGGAAGCGGTGCGGGGTGGTTGAAGATGTATTGACAAGGATAGAGAAAGGGATGCTTAGATGGTTCGGCCATGTCGAAAGAATGGAAGAAAAATGATTAACGAAAGAGATATACAAGGTAAGAATGATTGAATAAATCGGTGCAGGTTGACCTAGGCGGACATATTCTGATCAAATCGGAGATGTCCTAAAGAAAGGCCGGGTCAAAAGCACTCGCAACCGACGAGCATGCATGAAGACGCTTATGAAACTGGAGAAAGCGAGAGAGGTGTGCCAGGATCGCAGCAGGTGGAGAGGGTGGTCTCTGCCTACCTCACTGGGAACGAGGCGTGATATATATGTATATGTATGTATGCATAATAGTTAGCAATGTTTTCTAAACAACACGTGAGTTATCATTATTTTTACAAGCAAAGATAACTTCCAGTAAATGTAAATTTTAAATAAACCAATATAAGAAAGTAAGCATTGCATAAAAATGGTAATTAACAGATTAAACCACGTTAAGACTGTATACTGGTGGTAACTTTCTGTTGCTGGAGATAGTGTAGGTAGCAGACCGCAGCTTAATTTATTTAAGCAACCAAACATTAGAGACATTAGAGTGCAAACATTACTGTGTTCCAGTTGTCTGTCTACAAGAGAATTGTTTTGACATTAGAAAGTACTTTCGCAAAGATTTTGGAACTTGATGACATTGACAAATTGTACGAGAATATTTTCCTCATCTAATCGTAATGAAGTTGTTTTTCAGCAGCCATTCTTAACAAATACCTTTTATTATAAACGATAATAAATGTTAAAGATCGTGTTGCAAAATTAAATAATATCCAGATTCATTCTATTTACTACCAGAAAAAATAAATGGGATACCGAATTTAATATGAGTTATAGAAATGCTCTACAGTTATAAACACTACCTATACCCGCACAGCAACTTACGGAGTCTAAGCCAACCTTACATGCTCGTGGTGGATCCTGCTAATCAGCAGACGAGGCTCTGGCTTCCACAAACCTGTATTGCGCCAGTGTGAGAGGAAATGGCCTAAATTCCTCGATATAAATCCCTACCCGATCGATGAGGGAATCCTTAGAAGAGGCATATGTCCATTAGTGGATGTCTATCGGCTGATGATGATGATGAATAACCTATGATACATTAATTTGCAATACCACTTTAAATATGTATTTATTTATTTTAAATTGATAAAGTTCGAGGTTGACCACAATCCCACCTTATGTTAAATGTTGATGTGGTCTGTGGTGGTAAAACACACTAACATAGTAACAACCCATTCACTCTTTTCTTGAAGACACCCACGTCTTATATGAACTGGTACGCCGAGGCAGGCATTTTGTTCCGCGCCTTTCTTGTTCTTATGTAGACCGAAAAGCTAAACCTGTTTGTTCCTAAACTGGGAATATTCACAACATAAAGATGGTGACTCGCTGTGCATCTGGTTTGCCTGTGGTGAAAAGAGGATGGAGGGAATATATCGAATAATTCCATCGCGCTCTTTCCGAAATGTATCCTATAGAATACCACGGGACTGGCCACACAGCGTCTGTGTTCAAGACAAGGTTAGTTCTGTCACATTATTGGTCATCAACAAGCCCTTTAGCTCGCCTCTCCACCGAGTCTAGAACCGCTATATAAGTTTTGGCAGCATCTGCCCAAATATGTACTCTGGAAATGTACTCGTCACACGACAGGACTCTGGTATAGAGCTTATACATTCTTTCATAATTTTATTATCATCATTAGCTAACAGTCGTCCGCTCCTAAACTTAGGCCTCATCTAAAGTTCTCAACATCGATCAGCCTTCCGCCGCTCTAAACCTGCTGCTATCCGCGGCTTTTACCAGATCATCGGACCACCTAGTAAGAGGTCTGCCCACACTGCTTCTTACCGTCTGCATATTTAATTATAACCATTTTAAAATAAGGAAGTTCATTCATTAATTATATTTAATGCATAAAGATAATATAGAGCAAAACTAATTTCCCAGGTGCAATGTTAAGCGACTCGGGTAACGAGTTGACATAATCGCGTTCCTCAGTAACTCCCAAGCGAATAACGTATACCTGAATAAAAGTGAGGCAGATGAAAGATTAATTCTGATAAGCCACTGTACACAGATAGGCAGCAGCTCGCTTACCTTATAAAGATTCCACTAATCACTATTTCTAAAGAATTATCTTAATGATATGACTGAAAAATTTAAGATATTTGATACAAAAGTTAGACAAACTTGTATTAAGAAATTATGATTTAAAATTTTTGCAAATTCTTTAACAATTTCATAATTCACAACCATGACAAAACTCAATCCTAATATACGATCATAGCTAATAGTACAAAAATCTTATTAGATATATAAACAATAAATATTTTTGAATAGAATCAGCTGTAATATCATATATCGTACTTTAAAAACAGTTTCTGATTAGAACTAAACTCCAAGTACACCGCGTTAAACTAAATTTAAAACTCTCATAGTTAAATACACAGAGTTGCTAATTAAAAGTTGTTAACTATTCATATTTTAAATGTACTAACTTTCAGTAATTTAGAAGCTCTATAACAAAAATGTTTTTCTTTAATCGCCCACGTTTTGCATTATCGCGTTGAACAAAGAGAGTAAAAATTTTAACATGTTACAGTTTAAACTCAACATAACATGTTATAATTTTAACAAAATAAAAACGTTACTATTATCTCAATATTTTAAATACTTTTAACTTTCAGTATTTCAAAGACACCATTTTAAAACTATAAGGTTGCAAAAATCCTTTTCTCTTTTGTTAAAGGTTATTTATTAAAGAGAACTATAGAAACAGACGATCCAACAAATACCCGCTGGTTGATGCCAAGATCCTTCACTAGCTTCGTACGTGAGATGATTGTTTTAAAAGTTACACTGAAAATACCTTAAAGTTGGTTTATACACCACATGCTCAAGTATACGAGCGTGGTTTAACTTTACACAGAATCCAGAAGTCAATATTCATTACTTTAAGCACTTCTTATTACCCACCCCAAGTAATAAGAGACACATATATGTAATTATTTATAAAGAAAACTATATTATGTGCATTTTCTGAAGATATTCTACATATGTACATATTATGGTTATAAAAAAAGTTTACACGTTCTTAAAAATGTGAATTATTTACTTGGTTCAAAATCAATGATTATTAAATGTTAAGGTAACAGTTTTGCCGTAAAGGTTAACATATCAAGACATTGCTGTTGTAATAAGCTTCCGGCTTGAGCCTTGATCCGCTGAAAGGGATCAACAACAGCTATAAAAGTAAATTGAATTGTTCTCCTACCTACTGTTCCACGCCGCTTGCTTTGATCACTTTAACTTTAACTTTTATTTCATAGTTTTATTTTAAATATATGTGACTTCTAACACTAAAGTTTTATAATGTCTTTTTTGGTAAATTGTACAAACAAGTCTTGTGATCGTACTATCTAACAACTACCATAATTAGAATTTACAAGTGATCATATCAATATAATTCAAAACTTGCAGTTTTTTTTTAATCCTATCTTAACTGGAAATAATTAAGCACAAACATAAATTTATATTGTTTTTTTATACGTAACTTACTAACACTTAACTGCAATGACATGAATTTATTTCGTAGATATGAAATTAATCTAAAGAAGTTGAAGTATGCTCGTCTATAGACTACCTAAATAGTCTCGGAATTAAAACTAAAACCTGGTTACGAGTCAATTGCCTAGTCGCTGCTTGAAGTAGTTTCGTTTATATAATCAAGTCTTAATTTAAAATGATATATCCGTACATAGATCACATTGAAATCCTTTGTTGTAAATACTTACAGAAGCCCAAGAAAAACCTTTCAGTCATGTAAAACATTTCTATACAAACACGATAACTTTTGCTAAATCGGATTAGAAAGGTACAAAAGTAAGGCTTATTTGAAACTAGCGCGAAAAACGAAGTCTATACGCTATATGTTGATGAACATACATATACTTCAATCAGCTTTTACGTGTAGGATTTGAATAGTAATAATCATGATACATTGTGGTAAAAATCAATATGATGTCCGTTGTAGCGATGACAAAGCGAGAACAATGCCAAGACTTGGACGATCTTGGTATTGATTTTGTCTGTTCGGTCTTGGTCTTCATGTTACATAATAGGTCTATATTGGTCTTGGTCCTGCTCGTATAAAATTGGCCTTGCGAAAGGCAAGATCAAGACCATTATTACTCATCAATAGTCAGATTAATATTTACTATTTCGTATCGTCAACGGGATTCGATTAACTGTAAAAACAGCAGTAATTTCATTCGTTGTCGAAGTACCTGTTGTCTTTCGAATACAACATAAATTAAGATAATGGAAACATGTAAAAAAAAAGTAAGTAACGAAGCTGACTGACGACGAAACGAATAATTGGAGCCCATTCGGGCCCCGCTCGATGGGAAAACGCACCTCGTATTTCAATTTCAAACTGTGAATTCCCTCGCTCTCTAATGCGATTACGTCGCGGTGACTGCCACCGACCCATCGAATTCAAGTTTAATTTCATTTGTACTCTTTTTTTACTAAAGGGTAGCATTCAGCCCGTCCCGTGTAGTCTAGTTAAAACATACCCTTCGCCATCGTAAAGAAAACTAGACGGCAGACTCTATTTCGGTCCCAGGTAATTCATCGTTATGTGGAAGTTGACTCCGTCGAATGTTCTAGAAACTATGTTGACTCTTGAGAAATGTATGCTCATCGTCTATTATAATTTCTGTTTTGGATTTTTAAATATTTAAAGTAATTTAAATTGTCTCACGTGGTAACAAGGGTGGAAAAAAGTTTATGATTAACAAAAAATTGGTATCCGCTTGCGTTTCGTTACTTTTAATAACCTTTGAATATTTATAAGGGGATCGTTGCAATGAATAAATATTGATTAAAATTTTAGTTACATGCAGAAACATGCATACGTAGTTTGCATTTTTATATGTAATAATCCGGTAGCAGATTGTAAGATTCCGTTGTTTAGACCCGAAGACATGTATAATGAATTTCTATAAATCATTCTTATTTTTAAGTATACACTACCATTTTTCTTAGTATATCTTTTTAAAAGAATAGAAATGTAAAATAGGTCAACTGCCCGTAAATTTTATCAACCACCGACAAAGAAGAGATTAATTTTGAACTAAACGTATTATTACAAGAAATTGTAGAAATTATAGGTTACTATACATTTTAATTTCGTTGTAAGTGGAGATATATTCTCATTTAAACGTTAACTGCCGGGAGAAGTAATGCATCTTAATCCTTGTCTCGGTCTTGCTTCGTGGCGGTTAAAATGCATTATATGTGCGATTAACTCAGTCTTTATCAATCACGTACAAAAATAATCATAAATATCATAAAAACTAATATTGTCATATGTTTAAGTCGCACAAGGAAGTAACCAAATATTGAATTAAAATTTTCAAACTTTAAGAACAAAATATTCAAACAAAAAGCTTACTTGAAATCTTAGAGTTTGATAGTGTAAAAAGATCGCGATACCTTGTTCTGAATAACTAAGAACATTCCCGAACTTTTGCCAAAACTTTAAAACAAAAAATTTATATATTATTTTGATGTTTTGAGAGCTATGATTTTACAAACAGATATGTTTATCGCTAGAAGCGATCTTCTCCATCATACATACTTTCATACTTTCCTTCCCTATGAACTTTATCATAGGGATGGAAAGTATGTATAAAGCTATATGAATTTGTTGCGGGTTGAGATTTAAGGATAAAATGATACGTAACAATGATCGATTTTAAAATATTACCAAATTATTCTATCATTAAATAGATCCTTAATAAAATGCGAATTTCAAGAGTTTAACCAAAAAATTACTTATTAAGTACCGAGTATTGAGACTGAACTTGTTTTACGCGTTTTCGTCATATATAGAACCTAAAAATAAAATTAACTACTCTCAAGCTCAATAAGTTCAGCTATGCTTTATATGCAAAGATACGGGAAATCGGTTTTTAATCCTTATGAGCATTAACAAAGTTAATACTGACAGTATAATTAATGACTTGTGCAGCTTCATTTTAGTTAGAGCTCACACGGTTCCAAAATCCAGCTAAAGCTAAAGAAACCGTATACATATGAGTGGAAAAATATAAATGAGAGAACGACAGAAGAGATGATGAAGTAAAACGTAAAATACGTAAAACTAAAGGATAAAAAGAGGAACAGTTAATATATAAAATAAATAAATACATTATATAATAAGCAATAATCTTATTAATGAACAAGAATTATATGGTCGCCGGAAGGAGGTGTGGGCCCGGATACAACACCATCTGTGAGGCAAATCAATTAAACAAATCTTATGATGTTCTATATATAGAATTAAAACTATATTAAATAATTTCTTGACATGGTTATTAACATAAAAATTTAAATTACAAATATTTTGAATGTATAACTACTTGGCACTAATTAGAATGATATACAGCAGCACACTGCTCGTCGCCTTAAGACATAAGATGTAAAGTCTCGTAACCCCAGTAATTTCTCTAGCTACAGCGCCCTTCCAACTGAAATACAGTAATGTTTGCACACTACTGTTAGGCGGTAGAGCAAGGAGTAACTGTGGTAACTGGAAGCTGAACCTGGAACTAAAAGAGACCTACCCCACCAGTATCAACATACTAAATTATCACCAAGACAACTCCTGGTGATAATTTTGTAATAAATAAATATACAATGCCATGACGTTTGCATGATTAAGGGTTTATTTATATACGTATTTAACGGCCGTTTTGACATACTTGTAGATTTTAGACATTTGGGTCGTGAAAGAAAAATTTCACATGTAATATAGCAGCACCATCAGCCTCAACTCAGCGACTGCAATTTTTCACTGTTACTTACGCCTGTCGCCACAATTTATTACACGAGAACGATTTTTCACTACAAATTTATTTTTTACACGCAATATCAGTAACAACTTTAAAACGGTAATATGAAAAGATTTTTTTTTATAATAAACAACACTTTTGTAGTATAATTTGATAATTTTTATCGGAGCAAAGTTTTCCGTCGAAGTAAAAAGTAATGGTTTGGAATTAACTCGGAAGGTATTATCAACGGGAATTTTGTATGTAATTAAACAATTTGATAATTTGTGGAAAAGTTCTTAAAGTAATACTTTATGTAGATTAGTATTAAACGTGTATACTTCTAATTGTTTGTTTTATATATTTTCTTTGCAACGGTCCTATTCAAAGTATAACATAATATATTATATACATGATGAGAGATACATTTCCCTACTCCAGCTAGTTGGCTAAGTGCAGGAAGGCCGATGTCCTTGTGAGCTGTTCTAGGAAAGATTCAGTTCCCTTCATGATAATTATCTTCGTCGGTAGGTCATACTCAGCAGGGCTAAATTTGTATAATTGATTAATTAAATTATATATAGTATTGATAAAACATTATTTCTTAATTATACTTTATTATTTCTTAGAAAAAAAAGCAAATCGCTACTGAAAACATTTTGTATTTTCAAACTTAACGATACAATAATAATGATGTGAACTAATATTAGAAAAAAATACTGATAATGACGCAAATATAACTAAAGAAAAAGGTATTTCTTTATTTAAAAAAAACATACAAAACGACTCTACCATTTTTAAGGAGAGCATATTTAAAAATTGCGATAGTACATTTTGTTAACAATATATTATATTATTGTTTCATATATAATATAAGGTTGGAAAATATCTCCCTTCCGCTTTTTTGCTCTTTATTCAATGCTTTATAAAAAGTGTTACAGTGATCGGATTTAGTTCAAATATGCGCCGTTTTGTTCGATAATCTGTATCCATCTAGACGGCAACTTCATAATACCTCCCTCGTAGAAGCCCCCCTCCTTATTTGCGAAGAACTCGGACAGCCACTTTTCATAAGCCTCTTTTGAGTTCAACTTTACACCACCAAGGGCGTTCACCATGGACAGGAACAGGTGGTAATCACTTGGCGCTATATCCGGGCTATATGGTGGATGCGATAAAACCTCCCATCCGAGCTACCGTAGCTTCTGACGAGTCATCAACGAAGTGTGTGGTCTGGCGTTGTCCTGGTGGAACACTACACCCTTCCTGTTGGCCAATTCTGGACGCTTCTGGTCGATCGCCTGCTTCAAGCGGTCCAGTTGTTCGCAGTAGATGGTAGAATTAAGCGTCTGGCCATATGGGAGCAGCTCATAGTGGATGATTCCCTTCCAATCCCACCAAACACACAGCAAAACCTTCCTGGCCGTCAATCCCGGCTTGGCCACTGTTTGGGACGATTCACCGGCCTTCGACCACGACCGTTTTCGCTTGATATTGTCGTATGTGATCCATTTTTGGTCGCCGGTCACCATCCGCTTCAAGAATGGGTCGTGTTCGTTCCGTTTCAGCAGCATATCGCAGGCGTTGATTCGGTCCAGAAGGTTTTTTTGCGTCAAATCATGCGGCACCCAAACATCAAGCTTTTTTTTGTATCCAGCCTTCTGCAGATGGTTTAAAATGGTTTGGTGACTAACTCCCATCTCCTGGGCGATGTCACGAGATGCCACATGCCGGTCTAACTCGATGTAGTCCATGATTTGATCGGTATTTGTAGTCACAGGTCTTCCGCCGGCTGGCTTATCCATGGTGTCGTTTTCACCGGCTCTGAATCGTCGAAACCATTCCTCCGCGGTTCGAAGTGATAGAGTACCATCCCCCAAAACACCATTAATCTCACGGAACGTTTCTCTAGCGGATTTGCCTTTAACGAAGGAAAACTTTAAAATAGCGCAAATTCGGCGTTAGTGAACTCGCATGTTTACACGTCTATAACTGTTGAACGCAATATCCAAACTAATTATGCATAGCGTCGTTTTGTAGGTTATGTCAAGATCTTTCAAATTATGTATAGTATTGCCAGATACGAGCTCTGTAGCGCTTTGTACATAGCCGCGAAATTCAAAAGACAAAAAGGCGGAAGGGAGATATTTTCCAACCTATTATGTAAAACATAATATTTAAAATGATAATACGTAGAGGTAATATTTCATTTCCGAATCCCTAATTCAAAAGGTTTAACTTCCTGTAATAAGTAGTTAAATATGTATTACTATACACAAAGGTATATTTATAATATAACCTATTCAAAGGGACACTTAATTGCGATCCACCGCAAGTCAAACTCAACCATTCACAATGACGTATTTCATTAGGGGATGTTAATCATAAATTTATTGCTTCTACAATATTACATAGCAGCATTGGAGTAATTTGTATTTATTTTCGAATTAATGTATACTTACTACACAAATTATATTTTTAGATATATTAACATAATTTTTTCCGTGTAGCTAAGAAACTAATCATACATTCATCTGACGGTAAAAGATACGCCTGCAAATAATAATGTGGTGTTAGACAGGGTGATAAGCATGAGATGACATAAGATTATGTATATTTACTTTAGTAATTTCACTAACCACAGCGCACTTCAAACCGCAACGCAGTAATGTTTACATACTAATGTTTGGTGGCAGTAATAAGAGCTGCGGTCGTACCTACTTAGACGGTTTCCGTAAACAGGAACCTACAAGTATAAAAATTTAAACCAATGATATATAATCTATATATATGTAATAAAATTAAGTTTTGTTTGTTAGCCGTTCACGTGAAAATTAATGAACGGAACGACATAGGAATACGACAATTCGACGCAGAACAATGTTAGATGGCTATAGGTTATTTACTTATTGAATTCCATAGATCCTTCGTCATTGTAAATGGTTCGCTGCCCTAATGGTTAGAGTATGCGGCCTTCATTCCGAAGGTCAGGGGTTCGAATCTCGGCATATACCAATGACTTTAATATTTAAGTTATGTACATTTGTAAACATTAGTTACAACAGCGAAATAAAAACGGTGAAGGAAAACATCGTAAGGAAACCTGCACATGACTTAGAATTTATTCTAAGGTTTGTGAGAAGTCACCAACCCGCGTTGGGGTAGCGTGGTGACTATGGCCCAATCGGCTTCATATTGAGGGTAGGCCTGTGCCCCAGCAGTGGGGACGTAAATTGGCTGTTATGATTCATCGTTGTAAAAGTCAATTACAAACTTCACTAATATAGGTCTCTGTGACCGGAGACCGTCTATGTGGGTACCACCGCAGCGCCTATTTCTGCCGCCAAACACTACCGTGCAAACATTATTGTGTTCCGGTTTGAAGGGCGCTGTAGCTAGTGTAACTACTGGAGTAATGAGATTCGACATATGTCTAAGGCGACGAGTGCTATGTGGTGCAGTATATCATTTTAACTAGCGCTACCTTTTTATGGGCAGTCGTATCACTTAGCACGAGGCGAACGTTGTGCTCGTCTCGTCGCGTAAATAAATAAAAAAAATCTGGATTTCAATTTTGATTTTAGTATGTATAGCGTTCTTTGCAATGAATCTTTGTTTCAGTTGAATATATTTTATAATCTTACTTTTATTGTTTTGTAATCACTGATAGTTAACGAGTATTAGCGTAATAGATAAAACAAAAAACTTGCAAAAAGAAAATAAGGCATTGAATTAGTAGAATGAATAAAAGTCTTCATTATTCCATACAACGAACTCACAAAAGCAATCATCCGGTCTGCACGAGTAGATAATAATAAAATGACACAGACAAAGGGTTTGTCATTCTTATATAGACAAGGATAATATTTATACATGTCATTTATGAATGACGTACAAACATTTACTTTCACTTATAATATTTAAACATCTTTATGTCTATATGTTAATTTGAGGTATTTTTTTTTTTGTTTAAGTATCCAATAAACTATTGTGCTAGCAGTCCACTAATATTTTCATCAATCATCATTAATTTATTATTAGAGTCAGTTAATAAAACACATGGATCCATCCACTTGTGATAATAATCTATCATTATTCATTAAAGTAACCTCAAACCTAAAACTTTCTTTTTATGTATTAATAAAGTAAAGCCTTACAATCCACTTTAAACATTTTTTGGTTTTAAATTGTTTTCTTTATTGATTCAGTTTTCTCGTACTATGGATACTACAAACGTTCATGTTTCTACTTCACAATTCGTAACTACATAGTCATTACAACAGCTTACGTTTCATTGTCTGAAGCTTAAACTTAAATCTATCTCATTTGTATTCAACTAGACTGCGTTATTCGCTTCAGAAGACATCCAAAGTGTATTATATCAACACATTATACACGTCGCTTAATACTACGCTAGGGAAATTTATGTCTGTCTTTAAATATTCATGTTTTTGTCACGGGTCTATATTTCATACATTATACTATTTTTAATAAGAAGCCAATGAATGATTTAAACTTAGCTTGTTTTATGTGGTTGCTGTTTAACATCTTCTTTTAAAGGTTTTCTGTTTTACACGATGTTAAATAATGATCAGATTTCATAACGACACGAGAAGGAGGATCGAGGATTATAAAGCAAGCTTTCCGATAATACTGTGATACTCATATGTTGACACCAAAAACAGCACTCTTGTTGTAACAGCAATTATACCAAAAAAAACTCTGCTACTACTCAAAATTCACAATATGAAACTCTTTTTACCCATTTATGCAATTACGCTACAGAGTACACTTAAAAAATCTTTATCGATATGAATGATCCACCTTATTAATTCATACACTAAACTTTGCACACTAGATCAATTCAACTATTTACTATATCTTCTATTTGCGCCTATTTATTATTCCAAAGGGACATTAATCATAACTTATGTCCATTATTATTATAAGTTATTGCTATAATAATTTCTAGTGTGCAAACTGCACAGATATTGCACAATATTCATCACCAAAATAATATTAACGAATTAAGTGTAATGATTATTTGTGCTAAAGAACTACTAATAAGACATTACATTTTTGGCTATAAAATAAAGCTTAGGACTTTAAGAAATATAGGCTTTGAATGAAAATTTACATCCTATCAACTTTAAAATAAGACTTGATAATTTCCTTAACTGTGCAAAAACTATGAAAAATCAAAAGAAATTGTTAAATAAGATAAATTCATCGATAAAGGTGCTTGGAACCTGAGAGTATTACGTCAATGTGGACTTGGTTAGGATAATACACACCACCATATTGTACTCCTCCTCTCAGGATTTAAGATGTTGTCTAGATACCTCAGGAATTTTATTAACCACAACGCCCATTAAACGAAGTAGGAGCAGCAGTGATACCTACAAACCTAAATGGTTTCTGAAAACAGAAGCCTTATCCCCACACATTTGCATTTATATTATAGACAAGATAAAAGTAGGTAAATATACTGGCAATTTTTTTTATTAATTTTCATTTTATTGTTACATCATCAGATTGAAGCAGTACAAAATTAGAAATTGAAGGAACTAACCTAACTCTTTACTAGCTTTATACGTTCTTACCGGCTTTGCGCAGATTTAATCAAATGCAGTTTTTTCCAGACTCAATTGTCTTTACTAGTAATTGTGTAACTTTCTTCGTCAAACACTGTCACGATTGACAGATGTAAGATTCGTAGAAATCTTAGCAATTACATATGTAGCAGCACGCGAGTTCAGTCTTTCGCGCGCAAACCGCTCGCCGCCGCCACCGTAGCCGCCGACCAATGGCGTGAGCCCGGCGCGCTGAAGCACTCACGTCGGCGCGTGCGACGGATGAACACGACACGGACTACCGCTGTTCCGATATACCTTTGTATAACTTCCTGTGCGTGTAACTAAGTTGTTGAGTGATTGTATACCGTGTACTGTATGGATTTTTGTAATATAGACCATTACACCCCACACCGCCGTTACCATAAGTGGTGACCCTTAAACGCGACAATGTGTGATAGTGGTAGTGATTCGATGGCCGACGGTAGGGACGAAAAAAATGTTACCGTACGTCGAGGAAAGACTGTGCGCTTTGCCATGGATTCACAAGAGACTTCCACGGACTGCCGTAAAAATAATATAAAAATCCCGCAATTTTCACCGGAGAATCCCGAAATTTTGTTAGCTTTATTAGAAGCTCAGTTTGAGTCCTTAGACATTACCGATGATCAAATAAAATTTAATAATGTCATGTCAATGTCAACAATTTAGACATTTTTTATGCCAAGACTGTAAAAGATATTATTTTACGACCGCCCAATAATAATCGTTATTTCAAAATAAAAACTGAACTAATTAAAAGGCTATCAGCAGCATCACACGAAAGAAAGGTGAAGCAATTACTTACGAGGAATTGGATGATAAAAAACCGTCACAATTCTTGCGGCATCTTCAAGATGTTGCCGGATCTACAGTACCCGAAGATTTTATTAAATCTCTATGGGTCAATCGCCTTCCTACCAGCATCCAAACTGTGCTAACGTCGCAACCAACTGTCTTCTTAGAACAGCTTGCAGATCGCATTCATTAGCTGACTTCTCAGGCATATTTCAGGCAAACATAATGTAGTTGCTGATACTTTGTCTCGTGTTGATGAATTGCAGACTCCGATAGACTTGGAATTACTTACAGAATCTCAAGGTACTGATCCTGAGCTAGCAGGTATCTTAGGTGAGGAAACTTCTCTTCGCCTAGAGAAATTGACAGTTTCTAGCAACCCTTCCGAACTTTATTGTGACACAAGCACTTCACAGCCAAGGTCTTTCGTCACGAAACCGTTACGAAGGCAGGTATTTGACAGCATACATAGTTTTAGCCACCTTGGTATTAAAGCAACCACTAAACTTTGTTGCTGAACGCTTCGTTTGGCCTGGAATGCGCAAAGACTGTAGAGAGTTGGCTCGGATTTGCTTGGCTTGTCAAAGCGCAAAGGTGCATCGCCATGTGTCATCTCCTTTGGGTACATTCAATTTACCCCATGCCAGATTTGCATTTATTCACGTGGACATAATAGGCCCCTTACCGTTCACATTACTGCGGAAACTATAGGTAAGACATTGATATCGTGAATATCCAGATTTGGATGTCCAACTAGTGTCGTGACTGACCGCGGACGGCAATTCAAATCATCACTTTTCCAATATCTTGGAAAAATTATAGGTTTCAAACATCGCCACACAACCACATATCATCCAGCGTGCAACGGTCTGGTGAAAAGATTCCGCCAACAGCTCAAAGCCGCGATCATGTGTCATGCTGATGTTAATTGAGTAGACGCATTGCCTTTTGTACTGTTAGGAATAAGAAGTTCTTTTAAGGAAGACTTGCAGAGTTCTTTTGCTGAATTAGTATATGGCGAGCCCTTACGTTTACCGGGAGAATTTTTCCAAGCGACTTCATTAGAGTCAATTGACGTAACAGACTTAACTCGGTTCAATTTACGACTAAGATGCAGCCGAGACCTGCTGCACGCCATAATAATAACAAAATTTTTGTGCGTGATTTGATAACCTCAACTCACGTATTTTTAAGAGACAATTCGGTTCGTGGTGTTTTACAATCTTCATACTCTGGTCCTTGTCAGGTCATTGAAAGAGAAGATAAGGTTTACAAAATTTTGAGAAAAAGAAAATAGTGTCAGTTTCGATAGATCGGCTCAAACCAGCCTATGTACTTGCTGATTCACCTACGGGAATTATCAATACGGTCCCTGTTTCTCCTAAAATCCTAGATCCTGTTCCACCTACTAAACCTGAACCTGCACCTACACAGACACACACATACTTCAGAACAAAAGCCTCTTCAGAACATCACAAAGACGCGATCTGGACGAATAGTATATTTTCCTAATTACTATCGACCGTAGTAGCGGTCTAAGCGGGTAGCAGTGTGCGAGTTCAAACTTTCGCGCGCAAACCGCTCGCCGCCGACCAATGATGTAAGCCCGGCGCGCTGAATCACTCACGTCGGCGCGAGCGACGGATGAACACGACACGGACTACCGCTGTTCCGATATACCTTTGTATAACTTCCTGAGTGTGTAACTAAGTTGTTGAGTGATTGTATAACGTGTACTGTATGGATATTTGTAATATAGACCATTACACCCCACTACCGCCGTTACCATACATATAATCACATTCCTTCACCCAAAATTAATAACTCATTAATAATTTTTTTTATACAATTATGCGACGGGACGAGCGGGACGTTCACCTGATGCTAAGTGAAATTCCCGCCCATAACAACGTGGCACAAGATAGGATGTTATACACTCCACCATAAGATGTTGAGTCGCGTTACCTCAGTAATTAAATTAGCTTCGACACCCTTCAAACTGGAACACAGTAATATTTGCACAATATTGTATGGCAGTAATAATAACCGCTGCGTTGGTGCCCGCCTAATTGGTCTCCAACTACAGAAACCTACCACCAGTACATTACAATTAAAGCTAAAATAATTAGATCCAACTTAGAACTTACGTTAGACCTAACTTTTTCAACAAATTGTTATCTAACTGCTCAATTTCAACCTGTAAATATTTTTTTTTGTAGCAAAAAGTAAAAATTGTATTAACAAAATTTCAATTCAATTCGCCTACTTAGAGAAATAAGTCATTGACACTTGACGATGAAAACATTTCCGTGTCATTTGTCAACGTCACAAAGTTTCAGAATGTTAAAGCAAAATCAAATCGTAATTTCATAACAACCCCCACGGCGCTGACTCAGTGATTTTTGTATGAATTATTTTTCAAACACTGTTGAGAGGTAATATTTCTCCGAAATTAATGGAAAAGATTTTAAGTTAGTACTTAAAAACATGTACTAGATATTGCATAAATTTATTAAGACGTACTCTAACTATACTGTAGTACAAGTCGCACAGCGAGCAATGGAGAGAGCTATGCTAGGCCTTTCTTTAAGGGTCAAAAACTGAAATGAAGAAATTCGACGGAGATCTAAAGGTGTCGGCATAGCTCTCAAAATGTGCAAGGTGAAGTAGCAGTGGGCCGGCCATATCTGTCGTGTCAGTAACGGCCGATGAGGGAGTAAAGTCTTGGAGTGGTGGCAACAAGACGTAAAACTGTAGGACGCCTTCCCACCAGATGCACCGACAACATCATCAAGGGGGTCAGAATTTGGTGGATGCGCTAAGCTGAAGATCGCATTTGGTGGAAGACATCGGGCAAGTCCTATATCCAGCAGTGGATAAACAAAGATTGATTATGATGATTCTAATTATACGACAACATTATATTTATTGATATTGCGATAGATTTCAATATCTCATATATATTCTCTAAAATCTGAGGCTTTGTTATAATTTGTACTGAGGTCCATCGATTTCATTAATTCTCCATACATAATAACATTTTGTAAGAATAATACTTAAACACTTCATGCATTTATCGACTTTTATTATATATAATGAAAATGGGTTTTATTTGTGCGTCAATCACGTGAAAACTATTGAACGTATCGACATAGGCACATAACCAGTCAATGCGGAATATTTTGAAGAAAGTTATAGGCAATTTTTTTAAGTATTTCAAACATCTTTCACGATTTTATTTCTTATTCACAGTTATATTTCATATTATGTATGCGGTTGCTATAGTAACGGTGGCTGTAGATGGTCACATATGCGGTGGCGGTTGCTCTCAAGGAATATTTCAGAAAAATTTCAAGTCTAATATTACGGTCGGTTAAGCGGACGAGGAACAGCTCTATTGTTATATAATGCAAACCATATTATTATAATAATAATATTGGATACCAGCAAATTTTTATTCTGTAATTCTAAAAAAAGCTTTATGAATTATTAAATAATGTAATTAAATCATAAATGTACATAATTATTATCGTTTTATCAATAAAACACTTCACCGAAATGTACTTTATATCTAATAATAAACCACCTGTTAAATCGCTTTATATGAAGCCAAAGTAATACGCGATGATTTTTGCTTTTCCTTTCCTCCTTTATTTTCGCCATTCAATCTTTCTGTAGAGGAAAGTGAGAACCTAAGCTCTATATATATACTTGTGTTACTTTAATCTCTTCCATGTTATAAAGGAGAATGTTATGAAATCAATGAGACGTTATTATGACTCAAAATTATGTACTTTAATAAAATTTTAATCTAACCTTATAAAATTTATGTTGTGTATATTTTTCCTTATTCATATTCTATTTATCCATTTCGACACTTGATTAACTTATTAATTTCAACATATAACTTAGGAAAGCAGTGATAACTTAACACCGATACCGAAAGTTGTTATTGATACGAGAGCTATGAGATTCAATTTTAGTAGGTACATACGTTTGGTATTTTTTTGGAATTATTTATATTTACTATATAAATACTATCTTTATATCGACATCCGATACCACCTTATAAATTACATGAAAATTTGGGTATATAACTATGAAGTTCCCTGAAAGCTAAGTTTGACATGCTATACTTTTGTTATGCAGACAAAGAAACGAAAATATGTAGTATATAGACCTTCCAATCAACTTAAGAATATTGCCAAGATCTGGCGATACTTTATGGTAAAATAGGATTTGAGTTTGTGTAAAACGCAGTACATCTAGAATATCTAGGCACGTTGCTCCAAAATCCGTCCGGTAGCGAGATTATTGCAAGGCCGGACAAAGGGATAATTGGTAGTCAAGACGTAGCCGGGCACCACAGGAATTGCAATAAACTATTGTATATGTACAAAGAGGCTGCCAGCTATGGATGAACAGATTCAAAACGTGTCTGTTTAAAAAATTACTTACAATATATACTTATAAAAAAACTTATCTATCTTTTTTATTCACTTACCATCAGGTGAGCGTTCGACTCGTCTCGTCGTTAAATAAAAAAATATGGAATGACTGTAGGGAGCTGTTGATATTGCTACACGCGTTTTAATTACTTCCTACCTGCGTACAAATCAAAAGTAAACAATAATTTGTAATTATTACTAATTACAGTTATATGTAATCATCATCATCATTATAATTATATGTAATATCCTCGCAAAAATAAGTATCACTGTGTAATTATTACTGATAATATGTAAATAACACTTAGTCATATATTTTTGTGGTATAAACTAACATTTTGTTTCCGCAATACAAGATTATTCTTTTGTTTTTTATTTATAAAAAAAAGTTGTTGACATATAAACACGTTATTGTTGTTATTCATTTCTATATGCAATTAGGTATAACTTGGGTGATATTAAAGCTAAAGTTACAAATGCCTGTGTAGACTGGCTACAACAACAGCAGTAAACAACTCTCTATCTACGGAACGACGCGGCACCAGCGCTGCCAAATTGCCTGATATGCCTCCCCGAGCTTCCTCTTTGAATAATGCTATAACAAAGTCGTCCGACACAGCAAATGCGAAAGTTATTGCGTTTTGTAAATATTTCCCATCCATCAATTTGTATGAAATCTTGTACCAATATTTAAAAAAAAGATTTCTTTACTTACAAATATTTTGCAGTATAGTTCAGTGACTAATCTGATAGCAAGGAAATATCTGTAATAGGTAATCATCGCTCGTACAGGTATTGATTGTAAAAATGACGAAAAACATTTTTAAGCAAATTATAATTTTAAGATATGGAACAAAAATAATTATTTTTGAATACTTTTGTTTTTTTTTATGTGTAAATATTTCGTGTATCTGCGTGGTATACCTTTTGTGTATAAATGTAAATGTAGTGTGGTTGTGTGTGTTAAAATAAGTATAGTAATAAGATCAGTCAAATCGAATGAATATGAAATATCATATAAATTAATTGAGCGCTAGGAATTATTTGTATAAATAAAAAAATCTAACCAGTTAATAAATCAGTTAGTAAGTAATGATATAAATAAATCTCAGTGACTAATATTAATTGGGTTTTTATAACTAAAGCAAAGTCAACTAAGATTGGCAACACTTTAGTCAGTCATTAGCTAATTGTCGAAAGTAGCACGAATCATGGAATGAGTATTGAAATGTGTAATATCTTTTACTACTATAATGTTTCAACTATCACTTTTTTTTTATATTGTCACGTCTTTTTCCCAGTAGGGGTAGGCAGAGGTGATCACTTTTATAACATTAAATATTATAAACATCTTAAAATATTTCATATTACATTATTATAAAAATCCCTTGAGTTTATTGCTGTATTTTTTTAAATAGATCCTAGTCATCAAACCGGGAATAAAGTGTAATCTTCCTAATCTAGTACTTTACTATAAATCTCCAATCTTCGACAGGAAGAACATCTAGATCAGAATTTTACATCTGCCGAGTTAAGAAACCAAAATCAAGCCTGTTAAACAATAATCAATTTGTAGATGTGTCACTGCTCTCATTTTTCATTTTATTGTTGTTGTTGAAACGCATTTTTTGATAAATAGACTTAAGTGAATCTTAATCGACATTTCACTTAAAGGAAACGTTAGAGATAAGCCGCACCCCTGCCTCGCCCGACTAAGCTGCTTTAGGGTTTTTGATTTTATTATTATGGCAATATTAATCTCAACTCGCTTGCATTAAGTTACAAAAATTTTAACAGCATGAACCTAGTACTTATAAATATTAGCATTTAATAAAAAATAGACAATAGTTATTATGCGGAATATAAACTAAAATATATGCAATGCTGAATAATTTAACAATTGGTTAATAACCACCAGTAACTTGCTCACTGTAATAACACGCAAACATTACCTGATTACCTTTGTTTGAATAAATTTCTCTATGTATATATAATATATAAGTATTTGCATAATTTTAATTAAACAGAACAAATACAAATGCAATTAATTATACATTTGGCAAGTAGCTTTCGTTTTCTCGTTTGATAAATGTTAAATGCTTCATTATATTTGTAATTTGCTATAATTAGCAGTTCAGCAGTTTTGGAAGGGTTAGTCGGAATTTTGAAAGAGCTATTAGAGGGATGTTTGCTTGTAAAATCAGGATCTTTTTGGATAAGTATTTTTTTGCTTGTAAATTTCTGTTATTAACTACAAGTATATCTTACTTGCGTGTACAGTTTTAATTTAATTAGACTGATTTGTTGACGTATAAACAGTTTGCTTTTATGTTATTTAGCATTACACCTAACATTTGACATATGCCACGGAAGATGTTACGTTTAATTGTATAGTGTGTATTTTATATTAAAAAAAAATATATTGTCTATATAAAAACATAAAATAATAATGGACAACATGTCGATTGTATGTTGGAAATATACAAATATATTAGGAGCATTCACTGACCTAATATTTCCCTGATCTTATCCCACAAGTATTATGATGAATTGGGAAAGGCGAGGACAAGATGATAAATATGCGGCTGTTGAAGGGTTACTCCGTCATTGTAAGGAAATTGGATTTGCCTGCAGTGATTTCGAGCTAAATAAAATGAATAAACATAGTTTCCAACAAACCACAACAAGGAGGGTCTCTACTGGATGCGAATATTTTTTGTTCTATTTTTATGTTTGACAACGCATTTTACAGATTATTGCTGTTCAGGTTCTTTAGTAGAAAAAAATAGTTTTGATCTTAGAGATTAAGAAACAATAAAGCTTGTTTTTAAACCCACTTATCACTTATTTTATTCTTCAATTTATCTTTTATATTCATCTTAATACTTGTTACCCTAAGTATACAGTACTATTACAAATGAAATCTCCAAGATACTATTCTATGTAAATTTAGAAAAAGTTCATACGAAAATACGACTTTAAAGTAGTTCAGGCTTGAAGTTCATTTCATGTCTACTTTATATATCATCATAATTTATTTTACGGATACAGATAATTTATTTATATTGAATGATTTCATTCATTTACTAATATTTTATATTGTTTAAGACATTTAGTTTAATGTTGTAAACACTTAATATGTATATTGTTTTTGTTATATATAATTTAAGATTTATCTGACAACAGTATGTTGATAATAAAATCTAGAAACATTTTGAGAGATTCATAAAATGCATCATTAGTCTATGTTTCTTGGTATTTTTTTATTAGTCAGTCTTGACTCATCATTAATCTTTTTAACACCTGAAAATGGTCATTACAGATGAGCTGGAGCAATTATCCACACGAATAAAAGCATTTGGACTGAAGATATCACAATGGGACATCCATTTCCGTGTTTAACGACGTGCTTAATTTGAATAAAGTGTGAATATTACCATTCTCTACACTTTGTGAAAGCCCGTCACAAAATCAGTGAAGTTTTTATACGTACTTTAAATCTCTAACTAGATTCCAGTACCAGTTAGTTAATATCTAGCTTGATACGACATAAGCTTTGTAAGAATAGCTCAATATTTTTTTTTCTACTTCTCGTTAGTTATTTGAAATAAATTTGTAAGACCTATATTACAATTGTTGTCTGAAATAAATTTTTCTTCTCAAGGACTTATACTAAGAAAGCATATAATAATATACAAGAAATTCTCATTAAATATGGAAAAATATACACATTAAAGATATTTTAGGGTAAGTATTGCACGCGTTGGAAATTTATGTTTCGCTTCTAACCCTGGATAATGGATGTATTTAACGTTCGACTAAATCAATGCTGTTTCCTAAATGCTTTATGAACTTTGGTCTCTGCACACTGTCCATTCCGTATCACTTTGATATGTTGACGTAAAATGGAGGACATTTTCCCAAAATAGGAATCATCCATCCATCCATCCATTATATATTACCATACCATACCATTATACATTTCAAGCTAAGTAGTAACTGCAAAAATATTTTTACAACGTTGTCTTTTTTTTTTTTTTTTTTATAAGATCTAGTAGGCAAACGTGCAAGACGGGTCACCTGATGGTAAGTGATTCACCGCCGCCCACGGTCACCAGCGATGCCAGTGCGTTGCCTACCCTTCAGGTAAGAATATGCTCTTTTCTTGAATAACCCAGTGTCGCAGTTGTTGGGGAAGACCGCTGATGGCAACGAATTCCAGAGACTTACTGAGATTTAAATCCTTAAAGATTATTTTTGAAAATATTTGATATTCAAGAATGAAAAAGGGGTGATAATATAGAAAAGGATGATTATAGTATATAATCATATCTATAATCAAAGTTAGGTTTTGATATAGGTAAAAAAATCACATACTTTTCAATGTTTAAATTTCTAGTGAATTGTCAATCTAAAGAAAAATTGTTGTATGGGTATCTAACTAGACTTATTACTACTAGTTTTATTTACTGACTCCTTACGTTGTCTAACTGTCGATATTAATTTAAATTTGAACAATATCTTCGAGCGCAATTCTTTTCATTGCGAACTTCGGAAGAGATAAAAATTACACTGACTTTTCGACGGTAAATCTAAAAGTGTACTTTTTATTTTCTCTACTCAAATATCTTACGCGTAGACAATGATTGATGACACTCGTGTCTCCATTTATTTTCCCAAAATAATGTAATTTTTTATGGCTAGAGCATATGGGGGTCGAAATTAGAGCTGTATTTTCCTGTTTCGAAAATAAATGTACGCCTCTCATTGTCACTCGTAACTGTACACAAAATAACTTAAAATCAAGTATATATATGACATAATTATTTTTGTTCTCTATACCTGTAATTTTACAAGGGCTACGGTATGTTATCGTTCAATGAAAACTTAATTTAAAACCTAAGAATAATATGGTAGTGTTAAATAGTTTTTACTTTTAAACTGCATATATAAAGCAGTATATAAGTAATGTAAGTAGTGTTTGTACTTAATGCCTATTAATATAACAAATGTGTCATTTCCGGTACCTGCCGAGTTATCTTGTATAACCTAAAATTGAATGAAGCGAATCAATGGCATTGTCATTTTATACATTTTTATCGCGTTTCGATGCAAAATACGTATTTACGTTAATTATAGCGAATGCGAATCGGAATCAACGTAAGTATTCATTACAATTCCAATATAGAGTTATAGCAAATAAGGGTTCTTGTTAATTTTATTTCTATCATTACATAGAATTCTAGGTAGTAAAGATTTAGAAAGAGTATTATATTATGAAAACATGAAGAACTTTCATTGGCACAACTTATATCAATAATATTCCATATAGTCCTCATCTCATGCGGTTAGTGACCCACAATAACTACTATTATTGTCAACTATTCGAAATACAGTCAAAGTACACTGTTAAAATTCGGTAAAAAATTATTTTGATTCAATCTTAAATTACTTTCTTTTCATTGTTCATACAGTAGTAACTAAATTCCATTTAAAAAGAGAAAACATTTAACTGTAATAATTATAACGTAATGATAATAAATTCCACTTTTATTTCATACAAATATTTCACATTGTGTTGATCATACATTATTTCCAGTACTTATTACTTCTATAAGCTAAAGCCCTGAACTCCTTAGGTGCACTAAGATATCTTTTTATTCATTACAATACTTTATTCAATTTTTATAAAATGTTTATTAACAAAACCTTTTATAGACGGAAGTGTGAATTACAATAGAATATGTGACACACAGAATATACACAAATCACGCCAAGTTCCAAAGTAATATTAAAAAATATAACAACAGTTTTAAAACCCATTTTTTTTTAAATAAATGAATTTACAGGAAGTTAACCATATGGGATTAAGGAAAGCTTACCGTAGCTGAAAATTTATCCCCTTTCTACCTATATATATGTATATATCTTACCATGATACCATCGTAGCGGTAATTACTTTTGAATATTCATAACCTGCTGAATCTCTCCTGTAGTATGTGTTTGTTAAAAAATTTACACAAACATTACCTTTTTTAAACCAAACTGCACAATTATTTAAGTACTCATTAGTCGTTAGTATATTGTTTCAAAGACCATAAGATATTGACCATTATCAGATCCAGATATAAGTGTAACATTTTCTATGTAGTCAGGACATTAGTAATTTTAGACCTAAGTTATTGAATTTGTTTTACATTATAGATACACCATCGTACTACAATATCTAATTTCTCTTAAAGTTTTACATTAAAAAAATAATTGGATTTTTTTTTATTATACTTTGTTTCAATAACATTTAGATTTTGTTCATGTTGGAATAGGTAGTTTATTACTATGTATTAAAGCTTTGGTAGTCCACTTCAAAAGTTTAAAAATGTGTACTCTAAGTATCAAACATATATATTTAGTATCTACTTAGGTCATTGATAAACGATGTATGTCACAAAAATTTGATCTGCGTCGTACTCTAAACATAAAGGTACATAATTTAATTTTTTTTTAATTATTTCAATAATTTTCTATAAGTATTACTATTTAAAAAAATACAGAGAGTTGTTAAAATCGTCTAGGGCTTACAGCAAGGCATTTAAGCAGAAGTTACGATGTAGCCCAAACCCCAATAGCTGCTGTAAATAACGGTCTATCTCGGAAACGAGGCGATGCGAATGCTGCCAAATTGCCTGGCATGCTTCTTCGGGCCTTTGCTTTGAATATTATTATAACAAATCGTAAATATAACGCGGAAGAGCAAAAATACTGACTAACACCGCGCAGAACTTGTTCGAAATAAAAAAAATACTGGTATCATTTATTACAGCTACAGTTTATTGACGCTGTAGATCTTCGATAGCGTATACTTCGATATAGAGTCATTCTTAATATCAACAATCATCACCATCAATATCAACATCGGCCGATAGAAGTCCACTGCTGAATATAGACCTCCAAAGATCTCCACATACAATCTGCATGGTCTTCAGTACTGCCGGCAGTTGAGGCCGTCATTTGTAATGGATTCATATGAAAGGACTTGGGCCATTTCCCACCACGTTAGCCCAATGCAGATTGGTGAGAGCCAGAGCCTCGTTTGTTGATTAACAGAGTAAACAACGAACAGGTGAGGTTGATTTGGGTCTCGTAAGTTGTTGTGTGAGACTCTTTTCGCTAATACAGAAACTTAATACATTTAGCAAATAGACAATAATATATAAAGAACTTTGTTTTGTTTAAGATGAAGTATAGTAATTTCGTACTGCATATGTTAAATGTATAATACATAAATATATTTTCTTGTTTCAAACATGTAACGCTGCAATAAGATTCGCGTATACTAGGTTAATTGTTTGTATAATATAAACAGAGGTTTCAGAGCGAGTTACCACAAAAACACTATCATCCAACGTCGCGTTAAGCTTTACGACTTAATGTTTCAAGTTTAGTTTGATTTAATACAGTGCTCGTAATCCTCATAATTAGAGTAGTATAAAAGAAAATAATCTACAGCATGAGTTTATATAAATAAATCATTCAATAGAAAATTTACGTCACCTATCATCCCATAAACAAGTATATCGCAATTGATGTTTCCTGGTCCACTGTTATCTCAAGTAAATATTAACTTCTTAGTCATCAAAGTAACAAACAAGCAGAACTTTTATAATATAATAAATAACAATACATTGCCTAACGGTGTATACCAGCAACAATGACTTATACACCCTGTAATGCATTATTAAAAGTTTTGAATACTTTTCACAATTATTATAGATTACTTATTTGTAATATAAATTCAATATTTGCATACATACATAGAGCGGGTATGAAAACACCGTAATATGGTGCTTGTTTCCCATTTCATAAAAAATTGGTAAATTATAAAGCAAGTTTTTGACGGGTACATTTAAGTCAAGAATTAAAGCTCTCTTTTATATGTGTAGCTTAGATAAAATCTAAAAACCAGAGTTAAACGTACTAGAGGGATTCAATGGAGTGCAGTTAATGAAAGGGCTAAGTGTAATAGCTTTGCTCTACAAAAGATTAGGAGCGGTGCGCCGCAAATGAGCGAAGGATACACAAGTAACCGTTTCCAGCTAACCAAAGGGACTCTGGGACCGAGCCATGTTAATAGCTCAATAATTCTCTGTAGATTTACTTGTACAATCAGTGCGATTTCAATTGATATTCATATACAATTTCATTACAAATACTATTACGTAAACGTTACGTAGTTTGTTTTATTTGATCACAAACTAATAACGTTTGTGTTTCTTCACCGTCGGAGATCGTCTGGATGTCACTACATCGTCCAATTCTATCTTCACTAGCTCATAAGCATTGCTGTGTTTCAGTGTTTTAGTGAAATTTTTGTATTTATCGAAACTTAAGAAGATCATTACATGGTGGAGCATAATCATCCTAAATAAGGTAATATTTTTATAGATATGCATGTCCTTAACCCTTTGATGAATATCCTATTCATCTTATTGTTTAATTCATTGTCATCAGTCGATAGACGTCCACTGCTGAACATAGGCCTTCCTCAAAGATCTCCACAGAATTCATTGAAGTGAATTAGGCTCTAGCCCGCCACGCTGGCCCAGTGCAGGCTGGTGGTCAGAGAGAGAGAGTTTAGGGCGGAACCCCATACATCCCCGTTGTATTTCCGCCTGGATAGAGCCTCATCACTATATCTCTGAAATCATAAGACCTTCAAACTTGAAATTTTGTAGGAATTTTCCTTTTACCGAGTATAGGTCCGCTAAGAATAGATTTTACAAAATTCCTTCCCGACAGGGAGTAGCTGGGGTGTTTCGGTCCGCAAATTGGGCGGGTAACAGCTAGTTAATTATAAATATGTCCGTTCATCCTTCATAGGATTGACTACCAAAGTATTTGGAAAGCTGTCTATTCGATATTTTTAATTAGACGAGTACTCTAAAATACAGATAATTAATTACTTGATGCCGCTTTGCTGTTATATTTTGTTCAACATTATATAATTCAAAATTCAATTCGCGTTTATCCGAAATAACCTACGGTAGTGTTGATTTTTCAAAATGAAGTTAGTATATAAACTAATGAATATTTTTGTATTGTTGTATATCAGATATCTACTAAATATTTCTTACAGTATATATTGAATCGAAGTAGCGGTATGCTTTTGTTGAGAATAGAATAGAGTGAAAGCTATTTAAAATTACTGTGCAGTCAACTATCTATAGCGCCATGAACAGCACAATGGAACCTCAAATTACCAACTACGTGACTTACATTGGCATGTGCCAGTCTTACTGTTATGGTATATAACACAAAATAGTCTCGCCTCGTATATATATACATATATCTATATATAACCGTTTACCCTGTCTTAGTCTTAAATATTATTAACAGTTGTACGATCGATATCTGTACGATTGTTATCTATGTGAGTAAATACTACAATTACATAAGCTTATAAAAAGCCTAGTTAAAGTTCCCACTGTTGGGACTGGACAGAATGAAGAGTTTTTATCAACAACGATAGCTAAAAGCGCTTTGACGGCTATCCGCGCAAGCTGCCGTTTTTTAAACACTCTCTTTCTTAAATATTTTTCCCTTTACCGGAAGCTCGAGCTCGCTCTCAATGGGAATCAAATCTCCGCCTCTCCCAAGAAGTCTAACGAGTACAACGGCTTTGCAAAGAGTTACCATCGCTTCAAACTTTTATAATCCAAAATACCATATTCCAAACATATTCAGACCGTTTTATTAACAAATAATACGTTGCAGTATACAGTAGTTTTGTTTATAGTTTACTAGAAAATTGAAGCAGGTTTTCAAATGGAAAATCTTGTTGTTATTCCTTTGAGATATAAATCTAGTAATTTAGAGAAAAAAGAGAAGGTACGAAATAAAATATGGTTCTAATATTCTTTATAACTAAGTTATACAACGTGATAAACAATCACCCGGCACAAATAGTATCTCAAAGTATTATATTATAGTAAAGTAATATTATTAATCGCCGGCTCGGTAGGTTTCTTCAGCATAGATGACCACAGCCACACAAGTTTGGGGGTCAATATTTTGAGCTATATCGAACCCTTAAATAGACTTTTTGAGCCAAGACATAATAAAGTATAATTTTAATATAAAGAAAATTTTTGTGTTTAAATTTTTGCAGTTTTGTTTAAAAATATGGGATAAAAGCGGCGGTAGAGATTAACCGAGATTTGAATATTCAAACGCTATATACCGCGGGCACGGTATTACGGGACGATGATAAATTTCCTATTTTGAGTTTTTGTTGGTCTAACTGAATATAGTTGCCTCTTTTTTAGAATTCAGAAATATTATGATCCGTGACTCATGAACTAGGAATAGTTCCTGTATTACTTAATATTTTTATTACAACGAACGTACTAAACGAGCATAATGTCCATTTGGAACGCCTGCCTATAACAACATGGTACCAATTAGAATTTTTACACAGTATCACAATGAGCTTCAAATACAAAATGTCTGTAGCTCAAAAATTTCACTAGGCTCAACAATATATAAAGGAAACAATTTTTGTTTAATGCTGCCTTTTCATACTTTTGAGAAGAATAGAATTATATGGTATACCCAAACAGTCTTGCAACAGAGGCAAGGAGTGAATAAAATAAAATTTATAACATTTTCTTTATAACATAAAGCGACGAGAGGATCAGGACATTCATCAGATGAGAGCACTACGTCTTACCCACTACATTCTGATGACAACTAGGATATTTGCACAACACCATATCGAGAACACCCTGTCTCGATAGTTTTATTGTATAACAACATTTCATGTATATTCCAAAATTTTACTACATTATAATAAGTTAATTTGTAGTATAAATTATAATATCTTTTACTATTTATGTAGTGTTTATATTATCCGTTAAATCATCAACATTCCCTATTAACTAATCATCGATCAATTCTATTACATTCGAATGAATGGGACATGGATAGATGCGAATATTTTACATAAATCTTAGATAGAACCTTATCATTGTGATATATCCAACAATACGAATTTCCAATAAAAGAAATAATTGAATGTCAGGCTGAATAAAATATTAACCGCTGTAGCTGGATAACCATTGTGAGGAAGCCTCCATAGATTAATATAAAAGTAGCTCGCTGGCCTAATGGTTAGAGCGTGCGGCTTTCATTCTGAAGGTCGCGGGTTCAAACCTCGGCATGTACCGATGACTTAATATTTAAGTTATGTACATTTGTAAACTTTAGTTACAACAGCGAGATACAAAAACGGTGAAGGAAAACATCGTGAGGAAACCCGCACACTGATATCATCTTTGTGTGTGTGTGTGTGGTGGTCCCAATAAAGTGGCAACAGGCTCGCCCCCTGTTACATGGGATCTAATCTGACCACATCTGGCGAAATGTGGGTAGTTTATTCACCTCTGCCTACCCCTACTGGGAAAAAGGCGTGACAATATAATATAATATAAAAAAAAAAAAAAAAAAAAAAAATAAAAAAAAAAAAAAAAAACGAATTTCCAATAAAAGAAATAATTGAATGTCAGGCTGAATAAAATATTAACCGCTGTAGCTGGATAACCATTGTGAGGAAGCCTCCATAGATTAAATTTAAGCAGAGAATAAAACGTAATTTTCGGTCTTCTTTTCTCTAATACATAATCTGATATCTAAAACATATAATCGTGATTTCCGTAAATATCTTCCTCTCAAAGGTATATCAGTATTAAGTAAATACATTTTAACAAACTAGTAATTGATTATTTACGATAATACTATACAATAGTAGTAGTACTCATTACTTGCGACAATGTTATAGTTTATACTACGTTCTACATTTTTGTGTATCTTTATATCTTAATACGTTAAATTTTGCTTTTCCATAAGAGCAATATTAAATCTTTTTGTCACATTAATATTCCTTATTACAAATTTTAGCATATATTTTTAGCATCAATTTTATATGATGATTGCAATTCATATTTAGCTCGATGCCTATGTATTTGATTGTGCTATAAAACAACAAGTCGTAAAATATACACAAGTTCGATAAATCAGCGACAGCAATGAAGACACAATTCGACGAGGGCATAAAAGATTTTACGACTTATAAAATTTAATAGAAAAGTATGATTCTCCTTACATATATATAAAGTGCAAATAAAAATAAATACTCAATAAAGGGTTTAAGTGATTTTCATATTTTATAAAGCAAAACTACTTACAATACGCAATAATAATTGTGTTATCGTAACTAAAACACAACTCATTCTCATAATGGAGTGAAATGACATACTGTAAAGAGCAATGTATTCGCTGTCTCTGGATCGAATCCAGGACTAAATATGATGATATTTCGATTGTCTTTCCTTAGTCAAATTGTCTGTTGAAAATTTTTTTTTTTTAATATATATGTACAACACATTATCTACATTTATGACTACAGTATTTATTTACATGTATTATTGGTCTTAATGTTAAAACCGAAAGGAAATGTATGAATTTTTCTGGCATTAAAACTCTACCTACGTCTGAACAGAAAACTTGTGTAAATATTTTTGTATACAAAGTAAATACTTTTTATGTATACATTGGTATAAACTTATACACATTATTTTGCGTTACATCCTAGTTTAAATTAATGTATTATTATGAATATTTCAAGAAATCGTTTCGTTATTTATCTTAGTACGTCATGTCCAAAATGAACAATTTCTATACGCGTACATATAATGTTTTTGTCGTACGGTGAATGTTTATTTTAATCGAAATAACAAAGTTAAATTCGCAAACTGCTATAACTATGTGACGATACCGAATCCGGCGGCTGCGTTTACTAAAATCGTCCGCCCGTAAAATACGCTTTTATCGGACCTTCGCAGAAATTTATGTGGAAAATATTTAAAGTACTCCTTACATTTAGTTCAACCATTTCATAAATAAATAGAACTATGTACTGGAAGAAAATCACATATAGTTTACAGATATAACTACCCTTACGTGAACTAGTTTTATTATTATTATATCCTATTCGGTTAAATGTTAGATCTTTTACAAAGTACCGCTAGAAATATTAAGTATTCCGATAAGTAATCACCATAATGTGGCTATTATCAGGTAATTTATATCGACTGTAGAATGTAGACCTTTATCGATTTCCAGTGCGCTTGGTCCGATACTACCAGTATTCAACAAGTCTTTTTGATATTAAATAGTTAATCTGTTCACCGGGTCGACAGCATCTTTCTACCCCATCTACCGGCAGATTTTGGTGCTAACAGTCTTGCCCATAATACTATATTCTTGTTCTGAGCGGGCTGGAAGCCACAGCGGCTCTTACAGCTCATCTGACACTGGGCCCGTGGACCCGGATCCACGGCCTGAAACCCATAATACTTACTAATCCATTAGGCTATGTGGGCAACCCTTGTTAATCTAAGGATCACATCATTCCATAGAACAAAGGCTGCTCTGTGCGATTTCTCATTATAACGTAAAAATTTGTGAATATATTAATTTAAATAAAAATATTACAAATTACGTACAATAACAATAATAACCCTGTTAAACTTTGTATTAATATCACCGTTTCACGCAGCAGCGACTATTTGGAAACATCAATCTCATCATACAATTTCAGTGAATTTAATAGGGCTATAATATTAAGTATTTACACAATTTATCGCGTCGGTTGAAATCTAATATCTCACTATAAAAGGCAATTGTACCAATTTACGTAGGTAACTGACATAGATAAATGGATCTATAATTCAACGAGAGAAACTATTCCAATTTAGTTTTAGCGGGGAGACGGCTAAATATTTGAATAATTTATGTTATCTTAATAAAATCATATATCATTGGACAAACTGTCGTGATCTAGATAATTAGGTATACGTTTTGATGAAAACATGGTTAATATCGTTGTGTTAAAATATATGATACCAAGACAAAAACTAGAAAAATTTTTATATAGATAATTTAACCAATTTAATTAAATTACTAAATACTAGGAAAATACTCGATAGGCTGTTAATATTAGAACACAAAGAGTATTTGATGACTAGCTTGAGATATTTTGCCTATTTATTGCATTTTGCTTTTGATTTTTTCCATGTATGTAAAATATAGAAACATACTTCCGCTATTGTACATTAGTTTTAAGAACTAATATCTATTTAATATGATAAAAACTAAAATACAAGATTCATCCCATAAACTAAATTCATTACTTGATATTCTAATTTTATCTCTAACTTTTCATTTGCTATACAAAAATGAAAATATGTTCAAAGCAAATTTTGTACTAAATCATTGCATCATTTTAGATTGATAAACATAACAAAGATAAAAAAAATTAACATATGAATTACAAAAAAACGATTATCTGTGTTATTTTAACAGTTGTTATGTTTAAATATCTAGATAGAGATAATAAGGTGAAAATTTCGCTTCGCAATGTTAACAGGATGTTGAGATAATGTTTAAATTATACGACAGGATACATGTTGTGTTGTAGATTTTAATAATATTCGCTTACACGGTTTTAAAAATGTCGTAAAAGTAACGCTCTCCGCGAGCACAATTTTCTGCTTGAGCTCCTGTTCCACCATCTACACATGCGAACTTTTACTACCCCTATGAATAAATAAATTTTTCAACGTAGTGATTATCTTAAATTTTTAAAACATATTGAATAAAACAATGGTAACATTAGAAGAAAATGAAGCTAGAAAATAAGGCTTTATTACACGAGTTCATCACATATTGTCAATTTCATAATAACATATATTTGAATTATATATAATAAACACATTTTCGTCCCCACAGGTTAACATTGTACCGCAGATACCACAAAGATGACGAGACAGAGGTTTACTGAGAGGAACTCGGCTACAAATGCTTCTGTATTTGATGGAATTCGTTGCCCAAATTAGAATAAGAGGCCGAGTAGAAAAGGTATGCTGCAGCCTCATCAGGAGAGTAAAGAAGTATTTTTTTATAATAGTAGTATTATAAGATTTCCTTTATAATGTTCTCCATACTTAAAGTTTATCGGTCAGGTTGAGAAAACTATTCCAGTTTCAAGTATTCTTTGATTACAAGTTTATATTCAAATTGTTTTATATGAACTTTTTTTTATTCTACGAAGCGTTCACCTGATGGTTAGTAATACGTCTGCCCATAACTAGGTGGCTCTAATTAGGACGACACACTGCTCCATATTGCGCTCGTTGCTCAAAACATAAGAAGTTGACTCTCGTTACTCCAGTAATTTCACTAGCTACTACTTCCTACAATCCGGAACACAATAATGTTTGCACTCTACTGTTTAGTGGCAAAGTAAGTGGTGCGGTGATACCTAGACGGTCTCTAGTTACAGAGACCTACCACCAGTAAACCAGTAAGAACTTTCTTGTAACCCAACCGTAAAATGAACATAAAACATCACGAGGTTTTACAAAAAATTTACTTCTTAACTAAATGTGTTTCTTATTTATGCGAAAATGTGTGTGGGTATTCAATATAGTAAAGTAATATTTATGAAATTGAAACAGACTAAAATGTAACTTGGAATAAACGACTTTTGAAAGATAGGAATGACTAGAAGTAAAATTATTTCGTTATAGTACTTGCAATTATAATTACTTAAAAACGTTTTAAATTTTAAACTGTTGTTAAGGAAGTGCTATAAATAAAATTTGTTGTACGTTTCTTCATTCATGAAGTGAATTAAAACAATATAAATTTTTATTTAAGCAGTTGCAGCGCGTGCATCTGGCGGCGGAATGGATTTATGATTTTAATAAAATAGAAGCAATAAAACTCGAAACGAAAGTATGAAAATGAAATGTTTTAATACAGTAAAGAGTATTATAATACATTAAGATATTAAAGTTTGCTATGAAATTATCTCTACATTTCGTATACACTTTCTTATTACCTGTCTTTGCTATAACTGCACTTAGGTTAGAAATTGAATGCGACAGAATTGTCGCATTTAAACTGTTAGGGGGTATAGAGTAGTAGTCTACGAGCTTTGTCATAATAAACTACAGAATGTCTAATTAACGATATTTAATAATTGTTTTTTCTGTTCTAGATTAATACATATGAAAATAGCTTCAAATAAAAACGATTTATTTAGACTAAGTTTATTAACAAACGTACAAACAATGATGATTGTGTTTAAATGTTAATTTCAAAGTTTACCTTTGTTGGCGATGCACATTGCAAAGTGGATTAAGAAATTTGTATTACATAATATTAGGACTGCTCTTTCATTCTTTGTTCTATAAAATCTAATTGCTTATTACAGCAATTAGGGAACAATTGTACAGAAAAGTGCTTTAACTGTACTGTACTTTTTTCATTTAAAACAGGACGTGCAGTCCTTAAATATTTTCTACTGTCATAACGATCGATTTAAAAAACTATGTAACTGATTTATTTGATACTATGATATAACGTTATCGTATAACACTATTTATACAGATTATAATTCTATATATTTTAAAAGTAATACAATAAATTTTGGAATACAGTTATGTTACTTAATATTGTAATGGTTCTATTAATAATTACTTTGCGGGAGCTTTATTTTATATTTTTTAGCTTTTTTTTTGCCAAACTGTAGTATGTAAACTATACTTTATTTCGGTTTCTTTAAACCCTTTGATATTATAACTACTGTCACTACTGCGGTAATGAGACTTAAAATCTTGTGCACAGTGTGACAGTGTTTATCATTTTATTTATCACCACATTGTTATGGGTAGACGATTGGCTATAAGATAAACAGCCAGATTGGCATGTTGCTAATAAAAAAAATTAAAGTAAGACATTTTTGGGTAAGAATATATCTAATTGAATAATACTTCCAAAAGAAAAAGCAACCTTTTCATATTTCAGACATTTTTCATAAGCAAGATTCGTGATAGACCAAAATCGAGTACCGTCGGAGTAAGCCTTTACAGATAGGCAACATAAATCAAAGGGTAAAGTATGGCATGGATGGTTATCGTAAAACTATTCTCAATATTGCCTGACATTTGTTTTAAGATGATACCGTAATTGAATCTACCGTAAAATGAACCTTCGAAACGGTTACGTTTGTTGCTTACCATAAAGAGACGGGGAAGCAGCACTTTCGGATAATGTTATTTGAAACCCTCAAAGAAAGAAGATGTTACGCCGCCATTTCACTAGCTACTGTGCAATATTGTAATGTAGTGAATAAATGCTACAGTGATACATCTTCAATTTCCGAGTAGGCGAACCAACCACCATTAAACTTTTGATCACCCTCATGCGAAACTGTTCACTTAAAATAATATACCATCAAGGAGAGTATCAGAATCTTATATAGTTTTAATAATTATTACTTTTTTGCATTTGGTTATACTGTTATATTTTCTATGAAATAATTGCCAATGTAAATGTAATAATTTTTTACTTTTAATAAATTATTACTAAATTATAGGAAAGAAACATAATTATCATGTTAGTTTCTACTATTAAATTAAAGCTGAATTACTGCAACATAGTAGTCCGAAATATTCCTGAAGTGAAATCTTTTCAGTTAAACGACCCACCCGCAACTGTATCGCTTTAAGATTCATAAAAAAAACTCATTATAATATTTTAATTATTTAAGATCACACATGGTATAGCTTAAAAAATCTTATTTATTATCTATATGTTTGAAGGAATACATACATATTGTGTCGCTGTTATTATGAGAATTGAGATACTCTTCAACTACACGGGCTATGGATAGCTGTAGACAACAATAGGCTGAAATGATGATGAATATCACTAACCGTTAAATTCATCTAAAATTAACTGTACAGATAACGCTACTTGTACATTAAACCGACCGAACTACTATTTTATTATCTGATACAATAAAGTAGGGCTGTAAGGGTTTACGCACAACAATTTAGGGGATCCAAGCCAACCTCATCTGCTCGTCGTGCACCCTGCGAATGAACAAACGAGGACCTGGCTCCCACCAACTCCCATTGGGCCAGCGTGGTGGGAAATCGCCGAAATGCCTCATATGAATCCCTACCCGATCAATGTGGCAAGCTTTGAGGGAGACCTATGTTCAGCAGTGGACGTCTATCGGCTGATAATGATAATGACAATAAAGAATAAATAAATAATTTAACAATTAACCAAATATTATTATACAGAAAATATAATAATTATAACAATACTCTGTATCATATTTTTTCTGGATCCCTCATAAATATTGATGTAAGAAAGTCTTTGATCCTTTATAAATAAGCGATAGGTTTAGTCTATTCTATTCAATGTATTGTAATAAACAAATATATTAAGAGTAAAAAAATCTTATATAGCTGAAATATTAAAAAAAAAACTGGAAAATTTTATTAACGATAGTATTATTAGTGAAATATTTGTTTTTAGGTTTTTCGAAAACAATTATTTATTTATTAAACATAACTGTTTCTCCTACCCTTATTCCACTGCAGCCGCAATATGCATTTTCCTTCTATTCAGACCTACCATCTGTCATCTTATCACGTTTACACTCTTATCTATCAAACAAACCAATCTAAAACTTTTTTCACTCTTCCTTTTACTTTGCATCCTTCAACTTTCATACTTAAAACTTTCATTGTCATTGGACTTTCATCGCTTCTTTTGACATGTCCATAGCATATTTTATTATGTATGTGACTATTTAGGCAAAGATAGTAAAGTGTGCTTATATACAACACTCTCGCTTTTATATGATAACAACAGGACAGCAAGGCAGTACAGCAGTAGCAGTAGCAATATAACAATATAAGGACACTAGCTTAACCCTATTTACCGTCTGTACTCCTCATTTCGTCTCTTAGTCAAACCTGGGTCTTCAGTGTTATATGGCGAGATGTTAGACGGTTTTTCAGGGATATAATTATTTTCTTTAACTTATCTTTCACTAATTCTTTACAATTTAAAACGGAATACTCCTTCCTATTCCACTTTACTTTTTCTTATACGTCACATCCATCTTAACATTCGCATTTCAGCCACATGTAGCGATCCTTCATCATTCTCTTTTGTTGTCTGACACCTAGATCGATTATTATTCGACATTGTTATGAGGAATAACGTTTCATAACTTAAGATCTGGCTTGAATTAATGTGAAATTTAAATTATTCATCGAGTAGTCTATTGTAAAACACGATTCAGCAATTAGTTGAATTACGGAAAAGTTGGAAGTGTTTGAGCTGTTTGAGTTTGTTTTGGTTGAGCTGAAAATAAACTACTAGATACTTAGACCAATCAGGGCTCATCAACCATAGCGGGCACCGCATACTTTTTTGTAGAGAAATCCTCAAGTTACGATAGGCGAAGACCCTACATTACTTTTTCAAAAAAAAAAAGCACTGCAATCATCTTGTTAGTAAAATTACATAAAAGTACTCTTATAGTCGTCAACATCCTCGCTGGAGAGGATACCAGTGTAGACGATGTTAATTAAATTTGATTTTCTTTTTGTGGAACAGTAAATGTGGTTAAGTAATTTGTTTAGGGAATAGCGTCGGGGACTTCAGAAGACTAACAAAACAGGCCGAATCTGAGTGGAATAATAATCAGATCCTTTGTCCGCTTATATGTAGATATTTTCTAATTGTAATTTCAATGTAAACACTATGTTTTAACCAAAGAAGACTTGAACATTTTGTGTTACAGTTTCAGTTTGAATGTACAACGTTTTGTCTATTCCTCGCTTATAATTTAGTTAAACTCATTTAGAAAACGTTAGTCCATTAATGTTTCTCGTAAATTTATTGCCTTAATTCCTACAAAATAATGTAGACTTATTACTTTAAGTAATAAAAATAGTTTTTCATCGGAGACTAACAAAGTAATGTTGCTATGGTAAAAGGAAGTAATAATACTACAAAAACTTTGACACAACTAAATAAGCAAACATGTCATGATCTTCGCCGATATACGTCCACTACTGGACAGTGGCGTGCCTGATACAGACAAATGAATACTGCATACCCTAGCTCGATATCTAAATCTTTAGGGTATGCAGTTATGCTGAATTGAAATTTGTTAGTTTATTTGTATAGATAAGTACAGAAATATCTAGTACGTTATGCATAACCCACCCGAAATCTTTGCGCACGGTCTTGCTGCTGAACACGAGCTTCCTCTTAAGACCTCCAAACTAATCGAATTGTTATAACCATATTTATAAAACATTCTTAACTCCTTTATTGATTCCGTTTTCATCTATAGTTGCTAATGATTTTAAACCTGTAGTATCTTAAAAAGTAGTTTTATGTACAGAAAATCTTTAATATTAAAAATATAACATATCTGTATACATTACATAATAAATTAAATATGAATAAATGACAAAATCAGTGATTATTGAAGTGACATTACTAATGCATAACTATAGATTAAAATTTGTAAATAATGTTAATGCAATTCATCATCATCACCATCAGCCGACAGACGTCTACTGCTGGACATAGGCCTCCCCTAAAGATCTCCACATCGGTTGATCCTGCGCTACCCTTATCCAGCTACTAATGCGATTATATTAATGTTATTATTTAAATGCATTGGAAAAATTGTTTATCACGTGCAACATGTATTGATAGGTATGATTTATGTTCTCATGTTTCCGGTTCATACTTCAAAGGATGAAACAAGTCAGGTATATATGTGGCTGATATTAGCTACGCTGATGGATATTACGTATAAGAGAAGATTGATGATTCCCATTTCTTTATTTTATTCTCCGCGTGTAATCTCACTGTCTCCTGCTAAAGGATAGGTAAGACCGAGAAAACACATCAACCTTCCTTAACCATATAAAAAAGGAAATCATATAATGTATATGTAATATTCTTTGTAATTATTACTTGAATAAAAAGAATTTCATAAGAAACTTGTTCCATTAATACCTAAGTATATACATTAAGTTACTTTTTGATTGTGTTTGATTTCCTGTGATTATTTTTAGTCTTTAGTAAATACATGTTCTAAACAAATTTTTGTCTCATTTTTAGAACAATCATATAGGATAAACAGAGTTTTCTATTCAAATGTAAAGTTTGTATAACTTGTGCCTAAGTAAATACCATTGTTACAATATTTCGAACTCTTTCAATTTCAGTGCCAAAATTTAGTCATTCGGAATTCAGTGCACTGAAATAGAAATGTAGTGTATTCAAATTATTGAATGTTTAATATCCGATGTTAAGTATTTTATCGGACATTTTAAAAACGCTCCGTTTTATTTGCATGTGTTATTACGCTATGGTTGCAATATTGAATACACTCGACCAGATGCTCCCATGCATTCGAAGCGAAATGCCGACGGTTGTGTATAGTATACGCGGATATTTTTCACTCTTATTGCAGGAAGATATTGGAATTCCAATACTTACTTTACACGAACTAAACCAGAGTACCTCCTAAAAATAGAATTAAAACCTTTTTACAGCGACTGTCGCACGTTGGAAATGTAAAAACACGAAACTACTTTGTAATTAATTGTAATATTTTGTTTTCATATCAGTTAGTGTAAATAATACATTACTTTCTAAGCTATTACTTAACAATAGTAAGAAATTTGTAAATTTTTCTTAGAACATATAAACTTTAATTAACTTTTATTGAGTATTAACATTCAGATCTCTCTGGGACAGTGGCGAAACATTCGATTTCGAGACTACATGAATTTGGTTGGGCCACAGCTGACTTGTGGAAAAATATATTTGTTAATAACATAATATGTAGTCAACAATTACAAACATTATTTTGCACAATGTAATAGACAACATTTATGTTTTTGTATAACGTAATTATCTAAATATATTAGGTGGACCGGAAAGTAATGTCGTTTTCTTACGCTAAATACAAACACATACATTTTTAACGAGTCTTTATTTTTAATCAATGATGTATTCCCCATCATTGTCAATAACCTTTTGCCATCTAGTGAGTAAATTTTCAATCCCTGATCGATAAAAATTAATTGGTTTTTCGGCAAAATGTCTAGAGATGGCATTTTGGATATCATCCAAATTTGCAAATGTTTTGCCACTTAAAAAGTGTTGCAGCGCTCGGAATAAGTGGAAATCCGATGGTGCAACATCGGGCGAATATGGTGGATGAGGCAGCACCTCCCACCCCAATTCATTAATTTTTTCTAGAGTTCGCCTTGCGCAGTGCGGTCTTGCATTGTCATGTTGGAGAATGACGCCTTTTCGGTTGACAATCGCTGGCCACTTTTCAATTAAAGATTGATTGACTCGCTGCAATTGTTCGCTGTAGAGGTCTGCAGTAACAGTTTCTCCAGGTTTCAGTAATTCAAAATGAACAATGCCGCGAATACTCCACCAAACACACAAAAGCGCTTTTTTGGGGTGTAAACCTGGCTTAGCAGTACTCCGAGGGATTTCATTTGGAGAGAGCCACTGCCTTTTGCGTTTTGGGTTATCATACAGGACCCATTTCTCATCTCCTGTGATCAAGCGATCAAAAAACGCTTCTGTGTTGTGTCGTTGAAGCAATAAGTTGCATGTGATTGATCGGTTAGCCTTATTCTGTTCGGACAGATTATGCGGGACCCAAACACCTGCTCTGCTTACTTTTCCAATCTGCTTCAAATGTTCTTGGATGGTCGACCAAGGTTTGTTGAGACTGTTTGACAATTCCTCGATCGTCTGACACGGATTTGCTTCCACTTCCGCCCTTAACACGTCGTTGTCTAACGCTGATGGTCTTCCTGATCGATACGAGTCGGAAAGATCAAAATTACCCGATTTGAACTTGGAAAACCACCTTTGGCATTTACGAATGTCCAGTGCATTTGGATAAACATCGCAAATGTTTTTGGTAGCAACTGTTGCGTTATTTCCCTTGCGAAACTCAAAGAGCATGCAATGCCGGATGTGTACCTCTTCTGGTATTTGGCTGGCCATTTTACCCAAAATTACAAAAAAAAATTGTAATTCAATTGTCTATAAGTAAAGAAATCACTATAACCTCACAATGTCTTTGGTACGCCTCTGAACAAAACAATGAGCTGACAAATGACAATCAAGTATTGGCATGCGCAGAAACGACATTACTTTCCGGTCCCCCTATTATAGACATTAGGATCAATGCGAGTCAGCAGCGTGTCTCAAATGCCTTAGTACATAATAATACTCCCTTAATTGTAATTGGGTTGCCAATACTCTAAATACATATAACACAACTAACTTGTTATTATCTTTTACGACCGCTTACCATAAAGGTCTCATAGTTAAGTATAATTGAATCTCCTTCTACTACTATTTAATATCATTAGGGACATCTCTGAAGGATGTTAATACATCTACTGAATTCATATAACTTATTCTCAAATAATTTAAAGTTATATTTTAACGAGAATTATATGCTCCAGATAAATCCTAACCTAAATAAACTTATTCTAAATAGCAGCATAAAGGACAGGGACATATTAATCACAACCTAGTTAACTCTTTAAGGCACATCTTCGAAGTAGAAGAGCGTGTATTATATACGCTAAGCAGTAGTGTGGAAACATTAGTGTATTCCGGTTTTAAAGGACGCTGTGGCCCGTAAAATTACTCTATTAACGAGACAAGCTATTTTGTAACACAAAGGTGATCAGTACAAATTTACATCGGCATTGAATTTTGCTTAGTTTCCTGAGTACTCTATTATTTATTAATTGGTCATATTGTTCAACAGTCCACGGATACCGGAATCGATATACTACTTTTCGACGACAAATTAGCGAGACGAGATGGACAATCACCTAATGGTTAATCATACGCCGCAAATAACAATGTGTGAGTTAAGTTAGCAATGCACCACATTATGCAGTCATTAGTCATAAGTCGTTAAGCCTAGTTATACTAGTAATTTCATTAGCTATTGAGCCCTTCAAACCAAATCACAGCTATGTTCTTACGTAATATGAGATGGCAGAAACATGTTCTCCAGTGGCAACTAGCTACATTGATCTTCATCAACACAAACGTAACAACCATTATGATAATATGTGCCTTTGTTATGAGAAAATAGTTACTGATACATATTTTTATTATTAAATATAACTAAAATTAGTGTGAATAGCAATACCCTGGTGACAAGAAGGGTTTGAACATCTCTACCACTGCTCTTCCGTGGTCTTGGAAAAGGCGACGAAAGAACGAACAATTTCAGGAATAAAGTATTTGCCTTCTTAATGTTCAATAATATATCGAAAGACCGAAATAAAAATTTATGTATGATAGCAAAAACGTTTTATAATAAAGAAATGATAATTAAGTATCTAGCTTGAATCATTAAAAGCTTATAATATCTTATTTAAATTAAGACAAAATTAAGAAGCATGAAGTTATATTTAATACATACTATTCAAGCATGAAGGTCTGGTAAAGGTAGAAGGAAGCCCCTGGATGAGAGCAGAGGAGGACTGATCGATGTGGAGATTTTTAGCTCAATGTCCAGCAATAGACGTCTATCGGCTGATGAAGATGAAGCATAGAGATGAAAAAGGGTTTCATAAAATGTTTGAAAGTATTTTTTTATTTGACTAAGTAGATGAAACGGTCTTTTGAAATTATTAACTGAAAGTTAAATACTCTACATAATGAAAACATTTATCGTACATATCAGTTTTGTAATATGTTTAAACACTATTATCTATTGTATATGTCTATTCAAAAGAATAACAAAATTTTTAATATCTAAAAGCTTACATTTACGTATATTGTATAAAAGATCTGTCTTTTATATTACACTTTTAATATAATACGAAAAGTCATTACTTTTGTAAGTAACGCTCTCCTGCCACCCTCATTATTGTCGTTTTAACAAACGTCAACCATTATTATTTTTTTATACAATTTCTAGTTTAGTTTTGGGAAAAGCAGGATATTTAATTAGCGGTTAGTAAAATGTTTGTGCATGGAGGTGCAGTAAGTATATTTACTTCGCATCACATTCTCTATACTTTACAATATACCGCAAACACAATCGGAACGCACAAGAGTTTGCAAATATACTTATCAACATACAAATAATTTGTAGGACGGTATCCTAAAAGGTTTTTTTTTAAATAAAAATGTTTGGAATGGTGAAGTCATTACAAACAATGCCGTATAAAATTAGAGTGAGCTCGGCCAACTAGTGGGTACGCTTGCAAGGAACAATGCGGCTCAAATTACTCGCAACGTGACTTCATACGTGTCAGGCGGCGGGCCCTCCTCCCGGCAGCTCCTCTCGGGGAGCTCCTCACCGCCGTGACCTAAAATAAAAATGTTCCATGAAACGTTTCCTGAATTGTAATTCTCGCGTCTTCTAATTGCGTTTCACTTAAATTGCACTTTTTCTTGAGAACTCCACGTTCTTCCACCGACAGTTACAAGCAGCAACATCGAATTAAATAACATTAATACCATAAATCTAAAAATAAAATAAAATCTCCTACTTCGGCCATGTACTCCGTCATCAGCGATATGATCGTTTGCAGCTAATAATACTGGGTAAAGTTTATAGAAAACGAGAGGTGAGGAGAAGGAAAAAATCATGCTTGAGGGATATCAAGGAATATACTGGCACATCTGAAGACTATACCACGCTGATCACCAACCGTCACTAGTTGGAGAGGCACTTTAAGAAGAAGAAGAATACTATAAATATAACTATGTATAGTATTGAGATTTTTATATATTTTATATCAAACCCTAATCATATGCCAAAATGAGTTAATCGTTCATCTGAAGATAAGTAATACGTCTACTGATAAAAATATAATTCTAGTTGTAATGATACACACTACACAACATTGTGTGCATCGCCTTGAGACACTAAATTTGGTTCCCCCAGTAACTACAACGCCCTTTAAATCGGAGAACAATAATGTTTGTATATTATTGCTACACGGCTGTTATAGGCGCTCGGTGGTACATACTTAAACTGTATACAATACATTTATCTGTATATAATATCAAGTTAAACAAAAAGTAATTGTAATACACAAATACGTTTTGTTATATAAAAAACTTTTAAAATTATACATACATTCGCTGACGGTACATTCGCTGAACTTATTTCAATGGTATAAAAAAAAATATTCACTCTCGACGTATTTCGCAATTCCCACTACGATAAATACTCCGTTCATATTTCAATCTTTACCCTCAAAACAACTCTTGTGTGGTATTAATATAGATTTTTACGGCATCAGCGTATTTTAAGTTTTCTTTATATGCAATGAAGCTACATAACTAACCGAACGTTCACATGATAGTAAGTGGTACGTGTGCCCATAACAACGTGGCGTTAGTAAGAATATTATTTACTGCACCACATTGCGCTAGTCGCTTGAGACAAGATAATGAGTCTACAGCCTATACCTACAGCTCCCTTCAAAACGGAACATAGTAATCTTTGAACACTACTATTCGGCGGTAAAAATAGGTACCAACATACTTAGATGGTCTACGGCAATAAAAACCTACCACCTTTTTTGATTGATTGATTGAGTGTGATTTTTCTTATAGATTCTTAGAATACTAGAAGCTGTAGGGGTGCAGAAGTCAACAGTAAGACAAACAACAAATTTGTTCCTATGACTTTTTTCGTTATTCTTTTTAATAAAACTTTATCAACTAAGGAATAAGGAATACGAATCAAAAACATATTATAAGTTAAATTAATTTTACCTTAAGGTATATCTAGACAGTACTAAAAATGATCTGCCGTCTCAAGTTATCTTCAAGTTTCCTCTTTGCTATAAGTATTTAAAAAATACTGGAGGTAGATCTATGATGCCGGAGACCGTGTAGATAGGTTCCGGCGAACGTCTTACTCGTCTCATCCCTTCGCCGAATAAAAATCAAACTAATAAAATAAAAAAAAATATATAAATATTTTTGTTCTTGCAATTCCCATTAGAAATATTTACATTATAGATAACCAATCGTTGAGAACACTTGCTGTATGTTATTATTATAATAAAAGCTACTATATAATTGAGATTATATAGTAGTTACTATTAACTACTATATATTAATACTATATAACTGAGAATTATTTTATTTATTACTTTAAAACGAAGTTATTAATGACGAAGAGCAGACAACGAAAATGCTTAAGCACACACAACTGTTCAAGTTAACAAGTTAAAGTACAAGTAGACGTCTACCGGGTAACCTGCCTGCAAACATCGGGCGGAAAGTCTTAGAGTTGTTTTGGACAAGTTGGAACAAAATACTTCGAACCTAAGTGAGCGAATATATCGCAAAGAGTATAAACAATGAATAAATAAAGCCGATAATAATAATTACAAATACTTAAGTTGTATTTTTACACAATAAATCAGACATATTCATTTATATTACTTATTTTAACTAAAACCACCCCAATTTAACATGGTTGTTTTACACCCATTATATCATAACACATTTACGTAAATTACTATTGAATCGTATGTATATTAATAGTTATTTTATATATATAATATAACATTATAATTATATATATTTGTATCGCAAATATAATACTAAACAAATAATATTACAGAAAGTATAGACTAAGCAAATAACTTATACATATCTATTTATATATAATGAAAATGAGTTTCCTTTGTTCGCCAATCACGTGAAAACTAGTGAACATATCGACGGAGAATGATGTGTAGATTGTTATAGGCTTTTTTTAACTACATAGATCCTTTATCATTTTATTATTAATTAAATATCAACATTTTCAAAGCGTATTATTTATGCAGTTGCTATAGTAGCGGTCGCTATAGAAAGTCATTTGCCGTTGCGGTATCTCTCAAGGAATTTTTCAGGTAAATTTTAAATCTAATTCAGGGAAGCGGACGGGAAACAGCTAGTAACATACATAATGATTCTCATAATAGTTATATATTATCCTATATACATAATGTCAAAATATGTGAAAGTGCTATTCTTTTATGGTGGTAGGTTACCCTCGCCGAAGTCTTACTACGTTCTGCGTAGGTTCCGCCGCAGCTCCTATTGATTTTCCAGCCTCAATGTCCAATATGCACTGATTAATGTTGCAGAAAAGAACAACCGAACACTTATAAATACCTAATTATAATATAGCATGAAAAACTAATACAATGCACTAACCGCTACTTTTATTTGTAACTAGCGCACTTATTAATAACAATTTCCCCTTAGCGCATGACTTTCTAGTAAATCGTTTAAGTTAACAGCTCTAATAGCCGTTTTCGCCGCACACTTGCTTTAACCGGTCTAGATTTATTAGCTTTGCAGTATATTTACACTGTGTTATTAGTTATGGCGCTGTGGGCTCCCTTTATGAGCATCAACTGTAATGTGGTGGATATTATGTTACTTTTATGCTTCTGCTATTTCAACCTGAATTAGAATTGCTAAAAAATTATTTCTTTTTCCATCTTTTACGTGAAATTATTGGTTTATCAATAGTATAGTCTAGGAATATTGAATGGCATAAGATATAAGTTAAGTTATTAAACATAGAACCTTCGACTAATATTTAAAAACTTAAGGTACTTAACTACCCTTACTATTTAAAATGAATCATAGCATTTATTAAATAACTTTGATATATAAAAACTGTCTTTATCATTAACGCAATATCTACTTGTATATCTTTTTGAACAATAAAATGTAATGTTTTATTTTATAAGAGCTAAGCGTTTCTCTAAATCAGTTTACAATGAAGAGCAACAGCACCACCGACATAGTTTTTTGGATATGCAACCAACAAAAATGTTCAATGGCTTTATCAAATTTACTATAGAAGTGACGAGCAATTGATGTGTTTTAAAGTAGAAACGTCGCTGCCGATTTGACGGAAAGACAATCTACACAAGGCAAACACAAGCAAACAGCACCTTGATAAGGAAAGTGAAAGATCAGGCTAAGTAACGTTCTTTGGTCCTTACCGTATTACAGGCAGATGATGATGCTGACGAGTAAAACAATGAAACGAATTGTATGACAAAAAAACTACATAATAATAACAATGGTATGTTTATTCATATTAAATATTACATTGCCTTTTAAATACTGCTGATGTTAAATTTGTAAGATTGAAATTGTGTTGAGGTATTCTATGATGGAAATTATTTATAATTCAAACTTCGTATCCCTTTGTATTGTTCAATGATTATCTATTAAGAGATAGCGGTTAATAATGTCTCCACATAGATGAAAGGTCTGATATAGGGCTGGAACTTTACTAATTCAATATGGTAAGCATTTCAGCGCCTGCCGACAAATCCAAGTTTAAATTGACTTGTAATAATTGAGTCAATGAACAACCATTGTTCAGCTCTCCTTCAATTACATTTTATCTCTTAATTCATACATTAACACGGAATATAATAAACTTCACTTTCAATGTTGGAAAAATTAGTACAAACACCGAAATAATGTATTCACATACTTAAAACATTTATAACTAAAGTAATATTAAACAGTTATATGTTATAATGTTGATTTAAAGGTTAATTAATGATTTAACGATAAAGTTTATAAAATAATTAGTTTACTTGTATAATAAATATCTAGAATTGATTTCTTTTTTATAAGAATGGAGTAAGACTTGACCTCAATTTTGTATGAAGTTTCAATGATAATGCGACCCAAGACGGCGACGCGTATTCGCTCGGAATATACTGGCTCTAATATGTTATGGAGGTGGATTCGAGAACTCCCTATCACCAAAAAAGGTACAACTACAATCCCAAATAAACTTCACCCTTACTTCCCACATTTTACCGAAATAAATTTCGATTTACAAATGTACCTATTTCTGTTTCTTTCCTCATCGCCAATTGGCGATTTTTCCGTTGATATAAAGTAATAATGGGGCCGAATGCTCTTGCTCTCATATGTTGTAGACGGAAGACAGCGATGCTGTTATAGCCACTGATGTACAATATGAAGGTAATAGCCGAGCGAGTTCGAGAATCCTAGTATTAACAAAACTCCACTACATATGACCTGGGAACCGAACGTGAGACGTCCGTGTTGCAAGGCAAGTATTTAATCGCTGCACTGAGATAGTAGGCACATGTAAGTTTCTATGTTATATATAATATAAAGCATCTGGCAGCGATTGGATGTGTATAGCCGAAGATTGGGCTAATTGGCGTTCTTTGGACGAGGGCTAAGTCTAGCAGTGGACTGTCGCTGGCTATGATTATGATTTAATATTCAAACGTAAACTAACAGCATCACCACGCAGTCTACGAGTTCTCTAAAAATCCAAATGATTCATGTACCATAATAGTGATTCACAATATGATTTTTGATATTTATCTATAAGAAATAAATGACTTTATTTAGGCCGTTTGCTTTCAATGCGTACATGAAATAGAATTTTTTACGCTTACATTTTCCGACGGGCAAAAATTAACGACCCTTCTTTTTGCTTTTTATGTTCACGCTTTGTTTTCAATTTATCATACGATTAATTTCGCTCAGCAATTCAACTGCCAGAAAGTTTACATACCACGTTTTTGTATTTCAAGCGAAAATGTTTAATTAGTTTATACGTTTTGAATAACTTGCTGTATAAATGTTACTTTTATTGTTAACTTTTTTCGTCATGTACTAATCAAATTAATATATATTCTATATGTTTATTTCAATATTTCTATAGATTATGACGCCTGTAACTTGAAATGTGATTCTTTCTCTCCATTCATTTTTAAAGATACCACAAACACAAGGTAATGCTATGTAAACATCCTAAATAAACCCCCGTTGCTATAGAAATGCTACTGTTGCAGGTTCTGCTCATCTCGTAGTATTATTACTTAAAATAGTAACTGTTTTCGTAATTTGATATAAAATTATATTAGATTAATGTATTAAATTAAAGATTAATATCAAAACAGTCGGTGTGAAGAAAGCGTAAACATTTACTGTTTTTAGGACTCTGTTGTCGGAGACCATCTAGGTATGTACCATTCCAGCGTCTATTTCTTCTGCCCAACAGTAATGTCCAAACATTACTGTCGTCGTGTCAGTCGTCGTAGTCGTCTCGTCGCTTTGTAGTACAAAAATAAACTAGAGCAACCGTTCGTAGCATCCCCGACCGTGGCTTTAGATTACGTATTTTCCATGGAGGCATTTTGTATTATAACATAATTCATAATTTCTGTTCGATCTTAAGTAAACCTATTTTAAAAAAGATTGACATTTTTGATTTTCATCAGCATTTAACCTGAAGCTAATATATATTACTGTAAATATGAGATTTTAAGATATCTCCTCTTACAGCCTAAGAATTACTTATTATTCTTTTTGAGAATACTGTTCACAAAATGTAGACAAATATAAACAAACGATTATAATTAAATTCACTAAATCAACGAAACAAGTACCTGAACATTTATGTATTAAAAGATTTTAAAACAAATAAAGGCATTAATAGTATATTCCTTATCAATGAAGATATCCAATTATTGAAGTTTACTCAGAGAATTGATTTTAACTAGATTTGTTTACGTAAAATCGAGGGCCAAAATTGAATGTTTCAACAATTACATAGAATCCTCAGTACTTGAATACAAAAGATATCGATGGTAAATTGAGCTCTGTTAATAGATATTGATTGTTTGTAAGATTATGGAGTTTATTTAAATGTTTGAAATTTCTTCGTTTTATTCAAAATATATATTGGTTTACCTGTTACAAGTGTATCACGAGAGCTTTACGCTTGCGAGAAGAAATAAAATTGTGTTTTCGAACAAGTAATATTTTCGTAGTTGTTAAAACTTCTGAGTTATAAAGTTCTTCAACTGAAACCAATTTTCCTTACTTTACTCACAAATTTTTCGTAGAACGATTATTTATGTCATGCCTCTATATATACACGTAAGTAGACATTTTGTTGTCGCAAATGTTCTAGCTAGTAATCCTTCTCATCGTGCACCATGCAGTCATTTTCCTTCCTCCAAAATTCTTTTCCTATTACGACGGTTTGCCAAAGAAACTCTTTACCGATTCATACCCGAAATTTTTAATCAAAGGGCACATCTTATCATAAAGTTTTAATTCTACTTTCCTTTTCATTTATGCTATTACTTACTATATTCATGAAATACCAAATTCTTTTATTATTTAGTGCACCGCTGTCTTTTCTTTGCATACAGTTTATATCTTCTTTTCCAATGGGTAGTTTGGAAGAGATCGCTTTCTAAGAAATAACAATTGTACATTTTTGTTTAACCGATGTATTGTTTTGTGTTTTTTTGCATACAGTAAAGAACATAATCAATTTTATAAAAACTTTTATGTAATCTGAACGTAATTTGAAAGAGAGAAAAGAATTTTCATGTCGTACAATAAAAGACGGTCGCACAAGCGTGAGATTTCAGTCAACTTCATTGGTTAATCAGTTTAAAGGCTCAGATTTACCTCTATTATTTGCTGAGCTAACGTACTGTATAAAGCGATGTGACGTCCAGTGAGGGGATGATCTATTTATAGAGGCTTGTTTGCTCCGAGCTTTGTGCTGATTGAAAGATTATAATTTACCTAGAACATTGTGAACAGACTAAAAATATTTATTTTGTTTTATGTTACATTGTATTTGATTTATTTTGTACTAAAAAGCGCGGAATTAAGCAGTTTATCTATATAACGTTACGAGATACGTCTGCTAATAACAATGAAATAGTAGTATCAATCTTTACGTCGTTTGCGTCACTTATAGGCGTATGATAATAATTGAACTGTCTAATTTTGACTTATTTTATTTTAATATTGCATATTTATACACATTACCCAAGGCAAACGGGAAAATCACGTCAAAGGAATTAGGTAATCCTCTATGAATCTAAAGAAATACAGTAACTCAACCCTGTTTGTACTTCGGTATTAATTTCTTTTAGCAATAATCAACATAAAACAATGTTCTATCAAATGTATGAATGTTTACGATTAATAACTTTAACATTTTAATATACGTGTTTCTAAACAGTAACTGCAATGACACGTAATTTCGTATTCAATTGAGGTTATTGTCTCGACATCTCACTAAGGAAACCTTCACCGTGGATTTCCTTAACAAGCCGCCTAAACCGGTTTTGTATTAACACAGGCAAATATTTACGAACGTAGAAAGAAAATTAAGCTGTAAAACCTAGTCGGGTTTTGAATTACATAATAAAAAAAGATTTTATTAAAAATTTGGCTAAAAATTTTAAGGGAAATAATGAAACCGGAAACGCGAACAGCGGGCGGTGCATGAAAAAATTGATGGAAGCAAATTTAAGTAAACAAAAGCTTATTAATTTTTTTTTTTCATAATGAAGCTGAATATTTATTAGTCTGATATATTTATACAAGTGTTAACAATAAAACTCCAGTCCAGAGCAATTAAAGAGAATATTATGTAGACTTACTAGAAGTACACAACAAGTATAGGGGAACAAAAGGTAAACAAGTCTTTACTCTTATTGGTTTCTATTGCCGGGAAGTATCTAGATATTCAAATCCACACCATCTGCCAGTAAAGTATGAATTTTACAAACTATATACAAACAACAAACCCGTACTTCAACACAACATTTAATGGCTTAAGGGAATAACCGAGACCGTGGTTCTTTAGAAATGCCCTTACTAGCACCTCGTTATCATTTGCAGGTAATCTTCCTGTTTTAAGTACAAACTTCATAAAAATAACACCTTCCAGGTAAGCGGGGTTTGCGTAGAAATTCCGTTGTTGCCATAATTTATATAATTCATTAATTAACGTTTAATTCTAGTAACTAACATGCAGGTAATGTGTAATTAGTTATTTGAATAATAAAGATTAGATGACTTAGCTAGAATAATTTCTTAGTCTCCCGACTCAAAAGATTAAAAAAGGGTCGTTAGTCGCACACTGCTCTAGGTTTTTAACTATGAACTAAAAAGTACATAGTTAAAAAATTAACAAAAATATATTTTTCAGTATATCACATATTCCTAAATAACCTTACCGTAGCTTTCGTTTGAGGAAAATAGAAACATTTTCGTAACTAACGTCGTAGCGGTAACATTAGCGACGAAGCTAAGTCAAGAAATGTATCTAATACAAAAAGAAAGATGTAACAAAAATCCTTAACACGTGACGTTTCAAATTACCTATCGGCTTAGAGAAGGCTTCCAGGGATTTAAACTTTTATCCGTCTTATTAGTATTCGGCAGACGGCATCATATTTTTCGCTTTAGGGGACGAATACATAGCCACACAATAATATCTTACTTGCCTTCGCTCTAACAATGCTAATAGAGAATAGTCATTATCAAGCTCAATTTATTTTTAAATACAATGAGCAAGCGGCACATACTATCTACTTCACCTCCATTTTAATTAGTGTAAAGTGATAATAAAGCCATCGATAGTGACGCGTGCTCGAGAAGAATACTCTGGCTCTAATTTAGAGATGATGCTTGAGATGATTAACTAAGTTCATACATCTGTTCAAAAGTGGCATTGCTGCAAAATTAGAAGAAAACTGGTATTAACAAAGATTAGTATCCTTTTCAATAATTTTACAATATGCAAATATCGAACTAAAAAATCAGGTCATCTCATTATTACACGTTACAATAACTGAATGAGATATTTTTTGTTAGGATCTATTTATAATATAAAACCTTCTTTCCATTTCTCCACGCTCGAAACTCCATCGACGTCTACAATTACCGTTCACCAGCTTGCCGGCAAAAATCTCATCGACTGTGTCCTAACTAAACCTTCTTCTTCCCCTCCATCCTTACCACTACATCTCGAATTTCCGTAATTTTGGGTTAATACTAAAGTCAAAATGTCTTTGTGCCATCAAAGCTTTAGTGCGAAATCCAAGCGCATCAGGTTCAAATTCATATAAAACAAATATTAAATCTTTTGTATAATAAATCTTTTATAGCCACGTTCTTTTATAAAGGCTCTTTATTAAGTACTTTAGTAGCTAAATATCACATAAAAGCTCCTTGAAAAATATTTTACCAGGATAAACTGCCAATAACTTTTTTAATTTATCGGTCCGGCTACAGCGCTAAGTCATACACATAATCTGCTAAACTTTTAGGATATAATAAAAGTTTTTGCTTAGATTATACCGCCTCATCTTAATATTTTTGTAAGATTTAACTAAAATTACTCGACGTAATCAGAAAAAACGAGAGCTGATTTGACAGGGATTCTGCGAAATATTAAATGTCCAAAAAGAGGCCGCCTAATGAAATCAACTGAGGGTGAACGTTGCTCAGAGACGTCGTAGCGGGGGCAAAGACAGCCCCGTCCGTACCCAGTAGTTTTAGTCTTTTAAGAACATAAGACAACCCCTGCTTGTCAATTAAAAGGTTCTTTAGGATCGCGTGATTTGAAGATGCAGGTACTAATCGCCTACCAAAGTAGTGTGACGACAGCAAACACGATGTAATCTTGTATTTGCCGAAGGGGACTTGCTTAGAAACTGATGTATTTTGTAGGAATATACTCAGGGTGACCACTGAGAACGTGTTAATGCGTTTAATATCACATAACACTGAATTATCCTAAATAGAGTATTTTAAAGATTTCCGTAGTAAAGTAAAATATCGTGGATGCCGTTCACTACATAATTTATCTTAATACAGTGTGCTCGCTAGGCTACTAACTGCCAGCCGTTGTGATGGATCGCAAGAGTAATCGCAGTCCTTCAAAGGAATAATGAGAAAGATTAAGAACAATCAACATTAAATAATAACCAAAGACCAAGATTTATAACATGACTCATGAAATATCTTAAAATATTCTGTTGTATTTCTACAACTTTTAATACTATGTAACTCAATAACTTGGCCATAGTATTTAATATTAAAAGGAAGTCTGCACAAAAATATAAAACGTGTTCTAGGAGAGAGATTAAGGAGGGTTTATGAATATTCAAAAGTAATTACCGCTACCGTATCGAAGATATAAATTTCAACTGCGATGAGTTTCGTTAATCCTTTATACGGGTAGGTTACTCTTAAACGTATGTGTATTCAATTTTTTTTTATGTAAAGTAATTTTGTTGGAAATAATTACAACTTTTGAATTGAACGTAGATGCGTGAACCGTACTTACTTAAATACTGAACTTAAACATACGAAATTGTTTATTACAAATTTCTAAATATTAGTACTTCGAGAGAAAAGAATAAATATACTATATTTGTCTTTCCGGATACAAAGAAATATCTTCTAATAAGAAACGACCGCTTTTTACCTTTTAACACAGAACCTTGTCTATGTCGTACAAACGAAGAATTGTTATTTTAGTTTGAAGATATTATATAATTTGTATGTATATATACATTGCTTATTTTCACAGTCAGCATTTTTTCTCTTTTCGAGTTATTCATACATTAAACTAATTTTTTATTGAAAGTACGATAAAATAAACACAAACACAAGAATGTTATCAATTTTTCTCAATCAAATCCATTTTAACTTATTTTAAGTACTTCCTGTTGCTGTAAAGGTTTTCTGAGATAATCTATTATTTCTTTAATAAAATGTATGTAATCAGTAAATCATTTAATTTTTGCATTAAACGCATCTAATCAGAATTTAACTAAATAACAACGCGTACAATTTTTACTGCAGCATAAAATTCACAAATATTATTGACCTTGAGCAACATAATAGTTATTATGGTAATAATATCTACCCAAAGCACTTTTTACTCCACAGTAGCTAGAAAAGATTTGAGGAAAAATTGCGGTCCTTTTTTTGCGTGTCTTCCTTCACCTTTCGTGGCTTTTAGTAACGAGGGGTGGATAAAGTTCATCTCCTGGTAACCAACACAAAGCCGACAGATAGGTCCGCCTGCAACAATGTCACTGCGAAAATCCTACAGGAAGAAATCAATCACTCTGCACGAAATTGGAAGATCAAACGGATAAGAAAACAAAATTGTTCAGGCTATACTTCTTTGATCATTACCCCAAGACGATGGCACAGAATGCTTTTGTTAGCGGTGTTACAAAACAGCGGATTTTGTTTGTTACATGCAAGCGTTCGTATGCTCAAAAATAATAGTTGTAGCTTCAATTTGTTTACGTAAAAGTAAAGCCGTTTTTTCAATTATGTAAATACGACTACAACGATATACTTAATATTAAAAAGAGACATACATCGATTGTATAATTACAGTCTTATGAAACCGTATAAGTATTCGTGAATTACAAAACCACTAATTTATCGTTCTTTATATCTCCAATGTCGTTTGCAAACACTGTACAGTATCACGACAACAAGTCAAATTACTTTATTACACAAACCTGCTAGTTTTAACACAAAAACAGCGCGGTTATAAAACATATTCTGAACCTAATTCGCGGGCAGACACGAGTGACGTTAAACGGCGCTCATTTGTCTATAGGAGCAGGAAAATTTCAGTTGTAATTTCGGCTCACATATTCTTCAGCTAGAGGGAACGAGATTATCTAGGGGAAATAAATGGAGACACGAGTGTCATCAATCTTTGGCTATACGTAATATCCTTGAGACAAGCACATAAAAAGTACATTTCAAAATTTATTACGGGAAAAAGTCAATTTATGATATTTGTATGTTTCACAAACTCATCAAATATATAGAATATTCTATTTAATGCTCTTAAATTAGTTATTATACAATAAAATATTTCTCTGACAATAGTATTTATACAATAATAATCAACGTAAGTCATTACCACAACACTATAACAACTATTTTGGTAAAACATGCTTTTGACCTTTGCGTTTTTAAAGAGACTCTTGCTTCATATAATTTTAGTCTAACTTTAAAATTATCTCACTGAAATATTAAAAGTTATATCGGGATAAGTATATAATGGCTATCATATTCTGTTATCAAAACTGTGCCATATCTGATTGTTTTTAATTTTTACTGCCTAATCCGGCAGCTACATTTCTTTTCCTACTCTCAATAAAATTGGAATATGTAATATGCTAAGGAAACAATACATTGATAAAAAAAACCGGCTTTTCCGAGTTCTATGTTTCAAGCTGTGAACATATCAATAAATCACCTTTTTTCGGTAAAAACTTAATCCGAACTATTACCAATATTTAATCAAGCAAAAGCATTACTTATGAGAAGATAAAAGCTTTGGAATTTCATTAATGTTGTTAAAATATTTGACAAAATAACTTCTACTTCCTTTTTAATGATTATAGGAAGAGAAAGAGAGTAAACTAACTGACAAGGGAACCATCAATCCTTGTCTATACGTAATACCATAAAATTAATAGAAACGTATAATATGCGACTAACATTGAGTCCTTACGTAGTAATATACTGATTTAAATTATTTCATGAATAATATGAATCCCACTTGCATATCTATACTGTTGCTTACTCACAAGGTAGAAGTTAATATTTGGTGGTTGAGTGGCTCCTATTTCTGCCACCAAACAGTACTGTCCTGTGTTCCAATTTGAAGGTCGCTGTATCGAGTGAAATTACTGGGGTAACAAGATTTAACACGTCGACTATATCATGACTCAAATCAATGAGCGCAATGTAGTGCTGTATATATCAACCAGGCAGGTGTATCATTTACCATCACGTGAAATTGCCGCTCGACAAAGCCAAGTAAGAGGGGTCTTATTTTCAGTTCCTGTAACTCCTTTGCTCTATACTGCACTCTGCGAATTCGACCGCTTTAAAAATAGATATGAAAATTTCAATACTGAAAATATAAAGTTAAAAAGGCATTTTCCGGATTCAGTTCAATTTTACTTCTGTCAGAAGATCGAAGTAGTTCTGCGCAGCGCCTGTCAAACCATTGGAATTTAACTTTTCATTTCAAACTTTCGACAAATTTCACCAAACTAAATTAACAACTTTCGCGTGTTTTACTTCACTTATCTATTTTAAAACAGACTTTATATTTTAACTCCATATTCAATATATGTTTTTGTATACGAAAAAAGTAAACTCGAATGTTTGTTGCTATCATCGTCATCATCAGCTTATAGATGTTCACTAGTTGACCTAGGCCTCCTCCAAAGATTATATTGATGATATTGATTGGCCCTGCGCTGCTCGGATCCAGTGACTTCCTGCAACCTTCAACAATTAGAATGGCCTCCAGTGCCGTCGGGCACCGGAAGCCTTTGTTTGTAGAGGTACATATGAGGAGAGATTTAAGCCAGGGCCTTGTTTGTTGATTAGCAGGGTATTCCACGAGCAGGTGAGGTTGACTTTGGTCCCGTAGCTAGAGGAAGAAAAGTGGAATGATTATGAAGTAGTTTAAGTTATGAAATTATTGCTTTTGTAATTTTCTGATAAAATTATAATGTTTACATATTTAAGTCACACCTAACATCGTTCTACATATAATATTTATGTAAAATACCTAAAAAAATTTCTTCAGGTAAGTTAAATAAAAAAAAACTTTATAAAACTGTAAATATTCGTAAATAAGACTAATTGAACATGTCACGACGACTGAATTTTTAATTATTTTATTGAACAATAACGGATTTTCGTATACTTGAAATTTATGCGATGAAATTCGCAAAATAAGACTAGTCTTAATTAAACTTGATGACGGAAATAAGGTTTATGAAGTACAAACGATCTTTACCTAATAAACTAGCGCTGCGCGTAGCTTTAGGAGATATTTTGTTGTCAGTTGTTGGTAAAGCGCTTTTTGCCGGATATCATTCCAGGCGCTGGTACAATGCCAAAATGTATTTTAAAACTTTGGTAGTAATGGAGATAATGTAGAGGCATTTCGATCAATATCCAAAACAAACTTAATCTTATCGGTATCAAAAATATGTAAACAACAATAATTCATTCAAACTGATAAGAACGAAATTGGTGTAACTTGAATTAATCTTTTGCTTCAAGTCAACACAATTAATTTATTTGCATATTGGTAATTTAAAAAAAAGGTCTTTTTCTGCCGCCAAAAAGTAATGTACTAAAGTTCTGATGATATGTGTATTGTGTATATATTCTAACAAGCTTCTTATCACTTACTACGAGATGCAAGTTCTGCTCATTTCATATCTGCATCGACAAAAATAGTTATATATTATCATTACAATTATTTCTCTAGTTTTTGCAGTTATTCTAACATTTTAAAAACCTTTTATAGGATTATTTAAATGGGAAATTGAAAAGTTTCCGCAAGAAAGTCTCTAAAGTGCAGTACAGGCAGATAACCATATTTAAAACACTATTAAGAATACAAAACTTCTTTTTACCTAGCTAATATAAATGATTCAGGCTCATTTGCAAAAGATATCCTGATACTGGAAAATAGTAATAAAATTAAACACTGCAGTTGATATTTTTAATAAGAATACATCACTTTATCAGCAGACTCAGCATCACACAAATATCTTACATATATCACACTATAAGCATAAATGGTGAAGTAAGAATAGGGGAGGGTCTTTGTGATTATTTAGATGCGCGTGACAGTAACATCAATCAAATGTCGATGACTGAGCTTGACTTCAACTAATGTAAATTATTTAAATCATAATTCAAAAGCCTTCCGCATAGTGTATTAATAACTATAGAATAATACAATGAAAGAGAAACCTTACGATATACCTCATTTCATACCATTAATATCCATTACTAAACATTGCCACCTAAAGGTGCAGTGTATTGGTAAATTAAATAACTAATCCTGCAGTCCTTTTCCTAAAATAATTTCTTCTTTAGTCGATTTTAACGATATGCTGAAAGAAGTTAGAAATTTCTGTATCTCCACGCATACAAAGTATCCATACATTAAATAAATATATTGCATCTCTTTTAATGTCACCTGTTTTTGTAAGCTTTTACATTTCATTCCTAATTTGAGATTTAAGAGAATTTATCTAGATTACTTAGGGTACAATATTCTACAACAAACATTTCGTTGATAACACTGACATACTACTGCACTCCATTACAAATTATATATCATGGCGATTATACAGAAATCTGTAGGTTTTTTATAAACTAAATATACTGACTGTTCCTTAGAAATCATTCTGTTCTAGAATTGTGAGCCAATAATTTTAATTTTGTGATATATAATGTCACATTTATAACAGTCCAGAGCTGGAACAATTCTATATTAGAACATTTTACTTTCGACAAACAAGGGACCAGTTCGATTCAATTCATGATAAACCTGTATGTAATAAAGTTTGAAACTTCCTCGTAAATTTTGATTAAATGCTTTGAGGGGGAAAATATCGAGGGTACGCGATGTCAAGAGAAACATAAAAGAGATTAAATGTATTAAATCTGTAGATAAAAACACTGCAAAACCAAGGGGAACTTATTGATCAGATAAAATAAGATTATCGTAATACATATTTGGTATAACCATATATTATAATACCTCAGAACAATATAGTGTTTGAAACATTAAACTATGCCTTTTATATGCATATGTGACAAAAGTTATTAATTTTCACTCTGAAGTTATGTAGTATGTATTAAATCAGGAATTTTTAGGAAATATTCGTTCATTTCACTTAAGCGTGGATATCCATTTCTATTCAATAGAACAAAACATCTAGCGGTATCGATTTTATTATTTTAATCTTTACGAGTTTGTCGAATTTGAAAGTATTAAATTTAATACTTTTGACAACTTTAAAAACGAAAACTAAATTTGTTTAGTTAAAATATTATTCTGTGGGTTTATTGCAGTTTTCAAAATTGCATTTATCGCACTCGGAGGATTACAATAAAGTACTCCACAGAAAACCGTTTGTACCTCCCATAGGCGTAATTAACTCTAAAAGCTTTTATTCGTTTTCGCAATTGATTCAAAGGCTACACATACACTAGAGTGTAGCTATTTTGCTTGCTTTATTTGACCATAAAGATAACAATAAATTCATCAAAAGTTATAAAAAAATTAAATATAAAAATAATATAAGCACTATCTCCCTAACGCAGTGGCTAATTGCCTATTTGTTCAGTTCCGGGGCAAAATATTCTGAAGTTATATTGATGGTTGATTTTGAAGAACATGTGTAGCTAGCTACCACTCTCATATTGTAAATATGCCGTCACGACGGTATTGCTGTGTTCATCCAATCAACATAGACAAGAATAACAGATAATAAATTGAAGTCAAGTGTTAACTCTTGTATATAACTAAAATGTTTTAAATCTATTAAGAATTAATGAATTAGACATTGGGACGTAGGGGGCAATCGTAAATATTAGAACTGACCATTGTAATTTTAAAGAAATATAATGTGTAGCGCAATGCCAAACTTCAAGATAATATCTGAAGAAATAACCATTGCAATGTATTTTATGTTCTACGGAATGTATGTTATATAAGCATCATCTCCACATTATTGCTATATTTTAACTTTAGCTGTTTTCTCTATAAATTTATAGTAACTGTATACAGTACACTTCTTAAAAAAGTAGTACATACATATTTTATTTCTTGAATATTATAGCAGCCGCGGTAATGTTGATATGGTCAGAAAGCAAACAATAATTTATAAACAAAATGAGACGCAGGATGTTGACAGAGTTTGTTAATTTGTAACTTAATCTAAACGATGGTTATTGTAAGACTATGGCCTCAGCTGCTTGAAATATCGATCGTCCTATCAACTGAGAACCTGTATGATCCTAAGAACTTTCCCCATCTTGCTGTGATTCTAGTTTACATATTATAATCTATGTTTATCAATTACTAAACTAAAAAGTTCTTGTCAATAATACATAACTGGTCATTAACTTAAATAGGTTTTCTTTGCTTTTTTTTTTAATTTTTTACAGACTCGTTTTAGTGTGAATACATCCGAGTAGCTTTAATGTGGACGGTTTGACTCGATTCGTAGTACGTGTATTTCAAGTGATCAAAAGTCAGATACTGAGTGTTTTTTTAAAGCTAGGCGAAAGTATTCAATACTTTATACTCAGTACTCTGACAAATTAGTTCGTTCCCCTTCGAATGATTTTTTTTATCGGTAAATGATTTGTGCTGTAGGAGCTTGTCAGGACGGGTGAGTAACTGACAATTGTAACGTTTATAAACAAATGTTCTTTTTAATCTTTATTGCTATGATGAAATCACAATACAGCGGTAATATGTGCTATTCGTTTTTAAAAGGCGTTGTTGTGATCACTACTGAGTTTGAGCTTCTGGTAAAAACATGGTGGTGAAATCGAAATGTCTTAAAAATAACATCTTTTGAAGACATCACATTGACAAGATTAATCATATATGCAATATCTCACTTTCACGTGTTATTACAAATCTACAACACGGTTACTATCTTACTCTACCATCGTGTAACACCTTATATACGCTTTTAGCCATATTAGAATAACAAAAAGTCAAAGCCGCATTTAATTATGTAAAGATACATAGTATAAATCATAATAAATACATAGTATCACATTTTAATATACATATTATATGTTAACTTACACAAAAACGTATTTATTTCAACTATCATTTTTTTATATTGAACCATTTAAAAGACGTGACTCGGATAGAAAACAAAACAAATTGACAACTCTAAGGTTATGTCCTATATAAAGCGTGGTTTGCTACTGCCATATAACAATTGGTTTATTTATAACATCCCAGTTAAATTAACCTTAGAATAAATTAAAATCAAAACTCAATTAATCACATCTGTCTTCTTAGCATAATGGCGAGGTATTAATCTCTAGAGAACCGTAATGGAGAGCAACCAGTTGTCGAGAAATTTTCTTCTTTCCAGCACCAATTGCTGCATTGTGAATTAAATAATTCGCAAGAGAGAACTAACATTTATACTTGTTTTATTATTGTAATTTTTTAATTTATGATATCTTAACTCATATTTTAAGTATTATTAAATGTGTATTCTCAATTCTCCCTTAACCTGAACGGAAAAAGAAGCGTGAAAATTTAAAAACTGTGGCTGCACTCCGTCGCAAACAGCCGGAGCTTAACAGACTATAATTCCTGTTGCATTTCCAATAACATTTTTTTCCTAAACTTCCCGTCCTCTTATTACTATGTTTATTAACAGCGTTGTTATTTTTCTTCTGTAATTAACAGTAAGGGCTTTTTTAAAAAGATGGTTTTTTACAGCAGTAATTAATTTCTTTACGTGTTTTTAGGTACCAAAGGTAGAACGCCCTACCTCCAGATGGACGAAGACACCATCAGGGCGGTCGCAAGTGGGTGTATGCGAGAAGCTGGGGATCACATTTGGTGGAAGACATTGGGGATAGCCTATATCCAGCATAATGGCTGATAATGAATTAATGAATAAATTTTCTCGATTAATAAAGATATCAATTTATGAAATTATTGCGAAATTGAAATGTATAAAATTATAAAAATAAGTATAACACTTTCAGATATTAGTCATGCTACGCAATAATCATTAAAATAATGTATAACGTTAGATAAAAGCTGAAAATAAAACTTAAAAGAATTCCTTTATATGTACAATCTCCCTTAGTCCATAGACAGATAAAACATCAAAGCAACAGTTAACATTATAGTCATACATAGTTTATTAACTTGATATTTTATTTCGAGTAATATAAATTATTAAAAAATAAAAACAAATTTATGAATAAATCTGTCTTTGCTTTGTGATCAAAAATTTTTTTTTCAATCATTGCCCTTGTCTAAACACGTTTTTTCCAAATTTCTTTACTAATTTTGGTATTAAAAATGATAATTTAGGAGCTGAATACTCTTAACAATAAGTGAGCTCCTCGGATAGTTTCCTCTTCAGATTTTAATCACTCTGCATGAGGATGTCTCAAGATGTTCATATTAATGCGTCAGAGTTCCATCTTATATCCAACGATATAATTTAAATTACTATTATTGCATGTCATTTTACACAATAATTTTAGTGCAGTTTAGTAAAATTGGTTCTAAATTATTAATTAACTAATATAATTATATTAAAATAAGAATAAACCTCTTAAATTCAACGTTAAATAAACAAAGACAGTAAAAAATTTGACTACTTTATCTTTTGTTACCTCAATTTTGACTAATACATGTTATCCGCGCTAGAATTTTCTTGCAAGTGGTCGCCTAGAAACTTACAAGATTATATTAAATGAACATCCAAACAAGCAGTTCTTTTTTATGGGATATATTGTTAAACAAAGTTTATTTTGTTTCATAAAAATTGGTAATGTTCCGAATTATATCGAAAGGCTCAAACTCAATCGTCGAGAAGCCATGTCTAAATGAAAATTACAATATAGATATATATTTAAATTATATACACACTCCTGTGAAAAGAGGTTCCTCACTTATCAAAAGGGCAATTGATTTATTCACTCTTCACAGCGTCGTAATCCGAATTCCTATCACTCTAAAATTGAAAAATTTTAGCAATTGTTATTACTTACTTCTTAAAGATTATTTTGTCGTCCTTAATAAAAGATAACGGTTTAAAGAAATTATTTTTTTTTTCTTTAATGTCTAAAGATTCCAGTCTTGAAAAAGTATTACAAACAAAATCGTTTATTTTATACTTTTAAGGATGAAGAAGAAGAAGAATACATAACTAGTCATTATGCTCAAGGAGTCTAGAATATCGAAGTACTTTATGTAATTGTAATAAAATTGTATTTTTTTTTACTTTCAACAATTTTTGCTTTTATAAATATGTAATATGCAAGTAATTTCTTGAAACAAAAATTCGGCTATTATCATCATATATCATCAGATATTGCCGTAACCTAAATCACTGGAAAATATATTAATGAAGTTACGAACTTAATTGAAATTACGAACTAAAATGTAAAATTTACGACATTAATTGGAAAAAAAAAATTACATTGACTTTACGATGAAACTGACTTGATGACAAATAGCGATGACCAGGAACTCAGTACAACAGCAAATTAAAAAATATTCCCAATTGAATTGATGGTGTATTTGCACTAAAATGGAATATTAAACTGAAAGAGTTATTTTCACGAACATTTTGGCAATCAAATAAAACGTATTGAAAATAAAACATATTGAAACGCCAGCTGTGATATATTTACAATCCTTTACGCTTGACAGCTGGTTTAAACTTTAGTCTATTTAAAAATATCAACCTTTACATATAGCGTTGGTTATCTGTTATACAAGTGTTGCAATTACAACCTTCAGTGCTTATTATTTATTAGGGGTAAGTCTCCATTGCCAAGCTCGTCTGGGCAGGTACCACTGCAGCGCCTACACATTAGTGTGCAAACATTACTTTACTTCTTGGTTTGAAAGGCAGTGTCGATAGTAAGATTACTGGAATAACGTTACTTAACATCCGATGACTAAAAGCGACGAGCACAATGTGGTGTACGTTACCCTAACTAGCGTCAAATTATTATCGATAGGTACATTACTTGCCGTAACATAAACGTATGGTTCGTCTCGTCAGTATGTAGAATAAATAATCTTTAAAAGATGATTACTGTAAGGTAATAATTTCTACGATGCGGCGTTAAGCGACGAAAGTAACGCGTCGACATAACCGCGTACCTTGGTTGTCCTCTCGAACGGAATACCTACGCTAGACGAATATAAATGAGGTAGATAAAAGTTTATCTCTCAGATAACACACCATGAGCGGATAAACGCTCGCTCTCCCGACATCCATGGAACAGTTAACTACCTTAATGTAAACGATACTATTGTGTAAATAATCAGATCTTGACACCATTGTTTCTAGAAAGATCTAAACCAATAAGTCATCAATGCATCTTTTACAAGAATGAAACCATAAATATAAACTTATTACATATGTATTATACGTCAAGTTTTTAATAAAATGTGTTAAAGAAATTGTATTTACTACCTGTCCTCGCGGAGGCAGACTGGTTGTGTCGGATTTGCACCGACTAAAACCCCCACGATGTTCCACCTTCATCGCTTTACGGCGAAGCCGCAGGAATGCTTTCGCACACCTCCAAAGGGAAGAACCCTCCCCTTTCCACCGCTGTAAGGGTCCACCGGAACATATACAGCGCACTCCTCTCGGCCTCTTATGGTCACCTGGGCAAGAGATCCCAACGGATCCATCACCCAGAGGCCATGGGAGCCAAGAGAAAGAACTTTTCTGACTCTCTGCGGTGGATCTGGGCTTTGTTTCCGCCGCGAACAATTATACGGCCGTGAAGAATAAGGAGAACGGCGAAATTATAAATACGCAATACCGACACTCCTCTTCCCTCGCCGCCCCACCGCCTCCGAATTAGCGGTGCGGCGCCGCTTAGTCGCGGAGGGAAGAAAGAGCGACGAATCGTAATACCGACACTCCTCTCCCTTCGCGACTCCATCTCGGATGCGAAAGGCAGTAGGAACTTGCCCCCACAGCCTACCAGCACCCATCCGAGGTGAGCTCACGGAGCTTTCTGTTGCGGCAACTTGGGGGACTCTAAGGCCAGGAAGGTTTCTCTAAGATTCACCGTGGGTGACCAAGCCACGGCTACTAAGCCCCATCGCTACGAGAAGAACTTTTTAATAATTCCTAATTAACATTTTTATTTATCAATAAATAAGTAAAATTTAAAATTTTTTTCATAACATATCTCTACAATATGATATTTGTATAATTAAAATGGTGAACTTGATTCATTAAATAAAATTGGTTGCATAGTGTCTATTCACATTTTAAATGAAGGTGTATAATTAAAATTAATATTAAACAAAACAAATGTAGTCGTACAAAAACAGCCAAATTATAATACATGCTTAATCGAGCACGAATGGACAAGAGGTAATTCCTCCGATTTAAATATTCAATGAACAAGTAACACAATCAGCGAAATGTAAACGAATCAGGTACTGCATGACGATGTTTCATCATTTTCGGAAATTAAATACAGCATAATATTTTTTTTTACTGAATATATTCTTGACAGAGATCAATTGAATCTAAATCAAATGTATAATACAATACACATATTACACAAGAGGCCTAAAAAAATACATACAATAATCCTTACGCTGACTGTACCATTCGGTATATTATTCAAAGAAAAATAGGCTAGGATGTATCAGACAATTTGGCAGCCTTCTCGGTACTTCATTTCAGCGATAGAACGTGGTTTACAGCTATAGTTGTAGTATAAAAGATAACATAACACACATAACTAACAGGAACTTATTACATCTTTATTTATTATATCATTGTCTTAGCTGTAATAGAAGTAAATACCTTTTTTTAACGTAACTAAGCTTTGATATAACCTACACAATTACTAGGTGTAAGCCGGATAGCGACGATTTAAATTTTCTGGAGTCTACGTAGGTACCACCGTAGCACTTTTTTGTCTCCTGACAAGTATAAGTAGCTCGCTGGCCTAATGGTTAGAGCATGTGGCTTTCATTCCGTAGGCCCGGGTTCGAATCTTGGCATCTACCAATTCGAATGAACCAATGATTAATATTTAAATTATGTACATTGGTGATCTTTAGTGAAATACAATCGGTGAAGGAAAACATCGTAAGGAAATCTGCACATGACTTATAATTTATTCTAAGGTGTGTGTGAAGTCACCAACCCGTGGGCCAGCGTGGTGACTATGGCTCAATCGTCTTCATATTGAGAGTAGGCCTGTGCCCCAGCAGTGGGGACATAAATTGACTGTTATGAAATCAAGTATACACAAATATTAATGGGTTTCGATTTGAAGAACGTTGTTACTAGTAAAGTTAGGTGGTTGTTACTCTCTGGGTTGATGGCAGCGGCGAATTACATCGGCGGCGCGTGGAGAGCGGGGTTCCACAGGGGTCGGTCTTGGGCCCCTTGCTGTGGAACCTCGCGTACGACTGGCTGCTGCGGCAGCCGGTTCTCCCCGGGACGAGGGTACTATGCTACGCTGACGACACCCTCGTGTCGGCCCGGGGGAGGAGTTACGACGAGGCTGCTCGTCTGGCCGCCACTACACGTCGCTGGTGGTGGACCGGATCGAGCAGCTGGGTCTGAGGGTCTCCGTCACGAAGACGGAGGCCCTCCTCTTCCACGGACCCCGCAGGGGTCCACCCCGGGGCGCGATCATCCCCGTCCGGGGCGAGAGGGTCCCAGTGCGGGGAGCCCTCAAGTATTTAGGGCTCACTCTGGACGGGCGATGGAGCTTCGGGGAGCACTTCGAACGGCTTCTCCCGAAGCTCACCGCCACCGCCGCTGCGCTGGGCAGATTGCTGCCCAATGTCGGGGGGCCGGGTCATTTGTGTCGGCGCCTATACTCTGGCATCCTGCGGAGTATGGCACTGTACGGTGCGCCCGTATGGGTGGATAGGTGCGAGATCGCCAGGAACGGGCCCGTGTTGAAGAGGGCCCAACGTATCCTAGCGGTCCGAGCCTGTCGGGCGTACCGTACGGTGTCCTGGACGGCGGGTACGCTTCTCGCGGGCGATGCGCCTTGGCATCTACAGGCGCAGTCGCTCGCGGAAGTGTACCTCTTCCTGCGGGATGCCGGAGAGCGTCGGCCGGACCCGGCCACGGTCCGCCGGATCAGGCGCGTTGCCCATGACGCCCTGATCCGGCGGTGGGAGACGGAGTTAGGTAACCCTGCCGCCGGCCGGGACACGGTGGAGGCCATCAGGCCCCACCTGTCCCGGTGGATGAGCCGGCGGTACGGCGCCTTGACGTTCCACCTGGTGCAGGTGCTGACAGGCCATGGATGTTTCGGCAAGTACCTGCACCATGTGGCCCGTAGAGAGATGACGCAAGAATGCGTCGAGTGTGGTGCGCCGATTGACACGGCGCACCACACTCTGGCGGAGTGCCCGGCATGGGGGCCGCAACGCCACTCCCTCGTCGTGCAAGTCGGCAGTGACCTCTCGCTGCCGACTGTAATCGATCGTATGTTGAGCGGCGAGAGGTCTTGGAAGGCGGTGGCCTCCTTCTGCGGCGCAGTGATGCGTCAGAAGGAGGCCGCCGAGCGCACGAGGGAGGCCGATGCCGCTGCCGCACCTTGCAGGCGGCGGCGGGCCGGCGGGAGAGCGCGGCGGCAGAACCACGCCGTCTGCTTCCACCCGCCGTGAGCGACGGGCCCCTAGCGGGGCACGGTGTGAGGGGGCCTTCGGGCCGTTAGGCGTGGCCCTTTGGGCCTTTTGTCGTGTTTCCCCTGGGGGTGCGTCCTCCCGGGGGAGTCTTGGTTTTTGTCCCCCCTCCCTCGTCGAAGTGGGGGGGGAGTCTGGAGGGAGGAGGCCGCCGCCCAATTCCTTCACGGGGGGGCGGCGGCCGGGCATGCGCTCCGTCGTGGGCGCGCGCGGTCGTCTGTGGGGTCGGGGGGCCCCAACGTGCCGGTCCCGCGAGGGGCCGGTACGGGACGGCAGGTGGGTGCCTTTGCTCCCCGCGGGCACCCACCAGGAGGAGTTTCATACGCGGAGGCGCCCGGAGAGTTGCTTGACTGAAACCCGGGCGTCTCCAGTATGCGTATGGCGGGACAAGCGGTGGTGGTTTTAGTGGGTATGGGGGTCACGCACAACATCTCAGTGGCCCCGAGCCCCACATAACCCGGCGTCCCCCCCCCTTGAAAAGGACGTTGGATATGCGGTAACAGCATTTCCACCACAGATATCAAAAAAAAAAAAAAAAAAAGGTGGTTGTTACTCTAGTAATCTATCTAGTAGTCAAGTGCGAGTTGATGGATAACATAAGTTCGCAAAACCCTTATTATTCATAGAATTTATCGGTTTCCTCACAATATTGCACTTCACCGAAAACTCAACGTCAGTGCGAATCGAAACTACGCTTTTCAGGACTTAAAGGAGTCTATACGTCCATCTTAAAATCCGAACCAATATCACAATTTATTTATATATAGGGGCTTCGCTTACACTCCATCTCATTTTAATTTCAAAATGTGTCAAATGCACAGATGATAAATTGATTTTACTTTAGAAATTTAGCCTGACGTATTTTAAAAGACTGTTAAAAAGGCGCACAAAGGACCCAAAATAAAGTTATACTTGCTTTGTGAAACAATTGGGAAATGAAGAAAATAAAAGCCGTGGCCCTTCTTATTTAACTGTCATTTTAACGTATTTGTTATTCCTTTCATAAAACTCGTCGCGTGCTGAGAGAAAAATTGCATTTTAAAAATTTATACTGATAAGTGGCAAGACTGAGGTGTAAAGCTTAGAGAGTGCTCCATCACCTTAAACATTTAACTAAAATGTTTGTACAGGAAAGAGCTATAGAAAGTATACGTAAGTAAAATATGATACTTTTAAATTCGACCAGGCAACGACACAAATTGCATTCAGCTGATGGCACCACACATTATTGTGGTCGTCGCCTTGAGACATCATATGTTGTTTTGATACCGCAGTATTATATAATATATATAATATATAGCTACATACCGGAATATCGTAATGTTTACATATACTACTTTTTAACGTTAACTAAGGTCTAAATACATGATAATAAACCTAAAAAATTACTACACTGAAAAGGAAACCCAAACTTTATTCTGTATAAAATTTATTTCACATGTCTAGCAAAGCTGTACTTCAAGCACGTCGGCTTCCTATACAGGAAGCTGAAGCTCAACAGATATCGGGGCCCGCATCTTGCAAACTAAGTTTTAACGGGTTCTAATATAGTTTGTACAAATTAAATAACTTTAACAATAATCATTTTAATATTATATACAATTTGAACGATGATGATGATGTCAATGTGTACATACAAGTCACATAATATTAGGCGGATATGGTTTAATCAGAGTCGTCATCGATAAAGAATCTTTTTTTCTTTCGTTTCGTCAACAAAACTATTTCTTCGTTTTCACTGTTGCTGTCATCTGTAACATTACGAGATATTAAGATAAATAAAGTAAGAAATCTGTGAGGAGAATAATGAAATGAACCGTTGCTTTTAATATTAACGACTCCCTCCGTGCATGCTGCCTTTGTTACACGAAACTACCAGGTTCGACTCGGCGTCCACGCGTTGTGGAATTTGGTTAGTGGTAAGACCGCTTTCAAAACTTGGTAAGCTACCACACTCATATTACATTCCGGTATTCTGGCTTTATTATAGCGAAGTATTGTATCTTGGGTCTGATTCTAATAAGAAACAAGACGATCTTTGAGTGAAAACCACTTATTGACAAACGCAGAGATGATCTCCTGTCATGTGAACCGAAAACTTGCTGATAATCGCATGGTATCGTTGATTGCAGGTGGCAATAAACCAATCGTGTTAGAAAGCGAATGAGCCAGTAATTTCAGTAGAAGACAATATAGCCTATCTTCTCTTTACTGATGATGACGAAGATGATGAAAAAAAATAAAGAATAATATATTAAAAATTACAAAAAAAGATCGAACCGTTTAATACTTACCAGTAGTATTATGGATAGGAATATTGCTTAAAATATCTTCAGTATTAGGCTCATCGCACTGAAGCGTCTTCTTTGCAAACGATAAGATGTCATCTTCATCATATATCAGCTTCTCCTCTTCTATTTTCTGCATCTTGCCTTTTTTGCTATCGCCTTCATCCGCGCTCCGGCTGCGTTTGCGACTATTTGATTTACTACTAATATTTTTAAAATCATAATCTTTCGTGTCTCGTAATTTCCTCAAATTATCAAATAAATCATCATCATCACTGGATTCGATGTTCTTTTGACGATTTTCTTCTTCTTCCGGTATGACGGTTGTAGATATTGCAGTATCATCAATTATAAGTTCCTTGTTAACAGCTTTAAGTATTATTTCGCGTCTTCGCCTTATCGTCTCGTAGTGTAAGTGACTTGGTATCCTCCAATATACTTCCTATTAATACATAAAGTAATAAATTGTTACGTGTAACAATACATTTTTAATGTATAACAATTAAACGAACAGGATATTGTGGTAAGTTATACGACTCTCTATCATATGTGGGAGTGCTGGAAGCGAATTAGTGCATCAAGTGCAATGTGTTGAACACCTTAATTCACATAAAGACATTTAAAAATTTCAGTCATCAGTAAATTTCAGCAGCTACTGTGTGCTCTAAGTTTTATTTCATTTGAAGCAGCAATGAGTCGAGCAAGACGTTCACCTGATAATATTATAAATGATGTTCGCCCATAACAATATGGCACCCAGAATGATGTTCACTAGTCAATATTGCGATAGTCCAATTTTTATTACCCAGTAATTTCATTGGCTACACCGCCTTTCGCGGGAATCCCCTCGAAGCGAGCAACGCGGGACCGATTGATGTGGAGATCTTTAAGTGAGGCCTATGTCCAGCAGTAGACGTCTAGCGACTGATGATGATGATGACACCGCTCTTCAAATCGGAACATAGTAATTTTGCAATAAAACACATCTGTTTAACGACCAATACAATATTTCTTTCCCGTACCTGTTCATCACTTGGTGGTGATATACCAACTCCCTTTAACACCTTACAGAACATCGCACTTTCCATGGCCTTTACCGAGTACTCGGACATGGGTACGAGCGGAGTAGCCTCTGCCGACGGATCGTAACCTTCCGCTTCCTGATCTAAAGCTACTTCTTCTAGATTCTCTGCTATCCATCTTAACGCTTCCGTATAACCTGGATCGAATAGAGACGATTACAAGATTTATGATATAAAACAAATCTTCTCTCTATATACTATGTAAATATGTTCAGATGATAAAAAAAAAAACAGTGTAAAATATGGGTTCGAAAAACATTACCACCCACCACAGATCAAATTAAGGTTATTGATATTTTTTCGCTCTATAACTAATCTACTTAAGATCTGTATAAACCTGTATTATTGATTTAATCTTCTATTAGTATTATAAGTATTCTTTTTTTTTAATGATTATTAAGTTATTGTACTTTTGAGGCAATGGAACTGACATATCCTTTACGGATTGACCCCCAAAAAAAAGAAAAAAAAAATGGTTTAATATTATACGGCCAAACGCAGGTAAAGTATTTGCTAACCAATTTACTTATAAGACTAACCATTTTCAACAGCTTGCACCAACATTTTAGCGATTTCGCTAGCACTAAGTTCATTTCTTTCAGCAGATTTTTTATTTGTACGAGCTCCCGATTTCCTTTTTAGATTTTTAACAGTTTTCTTAGCTTTTTGCGGTGGTTGTATTGTAATGTTACTATCAGATCCGCTATCATCGGAAGATTCGGAAACTGATGAATTTCCTGAAATAAATTCTTTTTTGTTAGTTTTATTTAAGAATATGTTACATACTATCAAAATATAAATAACGTTTTGTTACGTCTCGTGTATGTAGATTAATATAATTGTTTTACCTACAATGGGCTACACAACAACTTAAATTTTGCGTTGATGTTAAGAAGTGTGTTCACGAAAAATACTCTGGCTGTCATGTGTTGACACACACAGGAGGCAATTAAAAATTTCTCAATACGAACGTTTACACCTTAACTACCTGTTCCGTTAAACTAAATTTAATACGATTTCCGGATGTATCACATGCATATATATACATTTGTATGTATAAATGCTATACTTCTATGTATTTAACTAATACAAAAACATTTCGAGTATCTCGAGTATATATTTATATATTAGGACATTATGTAGAGAACCATCATCTTTTCGATTATTCTCTTCTATGGTAAAGTATAACTTTGATTATTTGACCTTTAATTAAATGTACTAATAAATAATGTCCTATTTAGATATAAAAAAATTGATAATGATAAAACCTTTCTTCAATTTTAAGTCGAATAGATGCACTGCTTCTAAGGGACAGGATTTCTTTCCACTAAAATTTTATCGACGGTCACTCAGTGTGTAGCAAGAGGCCTCGATATCACCCCAGCATCCCTGGTGCGTTGCGACTAATACGATATCAAATCGCAATTGTCGTGCACCACGGGAGTCGATCATAAAACCTAACATGTTATATGTACATTTATGGATTTGGATTTTCGGAAGTAATTTTCGAATACTGTATTTATTACAGCGTTAAAACCGATGTAGAATGTAATCTGAATATTGTGAACTTCCTTTTTATAGTCACTTCTTTAAAAGTACATCACAAATAACTCTTAATTTTCCCGCAGCTGGAATTCGGGTTTCCTCTCACAAATAGGAAGTCAAAACCATCTACCATTTTGGCAAAATGCGGGTTGGTAGATGTTACATATCCATAGAAGCTGGTTTCTTGGCGATATTTTTCTTCACCAGCAGTTCAAAAGCAGCAGTAATCGGAATCCACACCTCTTTGAAAAGCATTACTCATACGATGGCTTTACAAACTGCGCTATCACGGCTTTATAAATCATCTTAAAAATAATTAGCGTTCTTAAAGAATAGTACAATGTAAACTTACCATCGGAACTATCGTTATCTTTATTTCCTTTACTCTTAGAATTTGCTCGTTTCCTTTTCCGACATTGCTTTTTGTCTTGTATAAGATCCAATTCCAAAAGACGCTCCACGAAGCTACTCCTAGGGCGTTTCCGTGGCATACGCGGAATTATAAGCCCCATAGGATCTGTGTTCAAAAATGTTCAGTGAAACAACAAGACCAATAAGAAGTTAAATCATAATAGTAAATCAATACGTTGCTAGTTGATACACTGCAACCACGTCATGCTCCTCGCTTTGAGGCATAAAATACTGTCTCGTTGCCCCAGTAGTACGTGCCCCAATCGTAGCTAGTTAGCTACAACGCCCTTCAAACCGCGATACAGTAATGTTAGCACACAACTTTTTGGCGGAAATAAAAGCTGTGATAAACTTCGATCATACTTAGACATTTTCGGCAACAGAATAATTAGCATTAGTAAATATTATAATTTCAATAGCAAGTTCTATTATTTTATTAATATTTATATTTGTGGAATAATAAAAAAAAATTGTGTAAAAGTAAGAACATTTCTAAAATAAGGAGGCACTTGGTAAATAAAAGAAGATAAATTATCACGACTCTTTACATGTGCGAGAAAGCCTCGTGCCCCAGCAGTGGGAATGTTGAGAAAGCGGTACTTATTTACATTTCAGTTTAAAAAAAAACATAACGCCTATTATCCATAAATCAGACAAAAAACAAATTCTGACAGGTACATAGACATTTAAAAAAAACAATAATTAAGTTAAAATATTATAAAAAAAAACTGAAAATAACGTTAATTTTATTTCGCAGGCAACATTGTTCTGGTTTATAATAATTAATACTCCAGTACTCAACAGACCGCTGGTTCCGTACCTAACACTGCGTTAAGCTTATTATTACGACACGGCGGTCTGATAAAGATAATTTACGGTTCGCATACAAGGCCAATTAAGTCACTATAATTCACATTTTAATTAAGTTTGTATAGAGTGTTAACTTAACTATAAAGCTTTCAATGTTCAAACTTCATTAACATTGCTATGATTACATGATAGCTTTGTGTATGATATTTTGGTGTGTTTATGTATGCTGATAGTAATCGGTGTAAGGGAAACGGCTTAACCAATGATTATCTATTATTATTTATTAAAGTAATAAAAATTATAAACATGTATTTATCAATTAATAAATAGCCCTTTTAGTTCCCACTTCGGGACCTTCTGTCACATGAAAATTGTTATGGTCATTTATCCAAGACATTGATCATGGCTTGATGTTACAAGTCGACAAAATTTGCTGTTCTTAGAATTTATAGGTTACCTAACGATATTTTCCTTTATTGGAATTTATTATATAATATATTACTATTATAACTGGCATTCTAACGTTTTTCCTTGTTTTATTTCTTAACTATTTTAGTTACTCAGGAAGAATCAAACTCACACCTCTTCAAAACTCAGAGCACGTTTCAACGCCTTACAAACTGAATTATCACAGTTTCATCTGATAATATGCCTATACATTTACTAAAATTCTACTTTTTGAACAATAAGGTTCTATAGATATAGATTGATAGGTATTCATTTAAAAGATGTTAGATTTTTTAGACAGAATAGAAAAATAACATAATATACCTATTACATGCTTACCTGCAGAATCGGCAAACTGTTTCCATAAGTCAATAAGCATTGAGTCCTCTTCTTCCGAAAATTCTTTAGGCACCCGTTCAGTAAGCCTCTCCCTGTTAATTCTTTTGGTAGGCGCCTTGAAAATCAGACCTAACTCCTTTAACTTCTTTATAACGCCGCGTCTTGTTCGCGTCTGATCGATCAAATTCTCGAGGATCCAATCTATTACATCTGTATAAAAAAAAATTTTGAAGTATACCAGCATAATTAATCTAATGGCAGATACTATTTTTATTAACAACAGAGGGATAACTTGATTATAATTTCACACTGAACTAAACAACAATGAAGCCGTCAACGGTGAAGCGTGACCTTATATGTTGACAGACGGAACACAGTAATGCTATTATCGCGGTAGATTTACAACATTGGGGTGATAGGTAGGAAAGGTTTGAAAAAAACCTTACCACCAACCACACTCTGCAACATATGGCTCGGTAATCAAATCAGAGACGTTTCACAATAACAGTTGACTTTTTTGAATCTGTCTCTCACCAACCTGCAATGGACCAGCGTGGTGAGAAATGGCCCAAATCCCCCATATAAATTCCTACAAACGTGATCTTTGGGGGGACGTGTCCAGCAGTAGACATCTATCGGCTGATGATAATAATATGCAATCCCGTAAGTTATTCTGCCTTATCCACCATTTAAACTTAAGTTAAAACTGTGACGTTAAGTTTTAAGTCGAAGTTATTTAAGAAATTAAAAATCATACGTTATCCATATAACGTTAATAAAAGGTTCACCTATATTTGTTGTTGAATTGGACTGATTCTCCATGAATAGATTCCTTAATTCACCCTCTTGTTCCTCGGTCCATAAGCCCTTGCCCATTTTGTCCCTGTAGGAAAAAAATATTTTTCACATAATTATATAAACTTAACATGTTCCAGTTATATGATTGTCATAGAGGTTAATCACTGTTAACACAGAGATCGCTGATTCAATTCCAGGGCAGCACGTTATAGGAATATTTCGGTTTTAGTCGGAGTTTGTTCGCATCAGCCTATCCCTTCCACTCATATCAGTAAATTTTGCAATATGAAAGCCAAAGTGTTCCGAACGAACAAAGTTTCGATCAATTATATATATTCTCTGCAGAAATACGGTGCTGTTAGTCATTTAACCAATTGATACATCGGTAACTGGTCTCGTGGACGCGGTCTTCGAGGCCTAATTCGGGTAATTAAAAAACTAAAATTGGAAATAGATGCGTCAAATATAAGAAAATAACTCGTTACTCTTTCTGTACTTACTTTTGGTCGGTGTAAAGGTCGTACCCGTGTTCCACTTCGATAGCGTCCTTAGATGACTTCCAGAACAAAAGTTCGATGAACACTTTCGTATTTTTCGACGCGATCTCTGCGAACTTTCTAAAGATGAACAGCCCGAACTTCTCCAACTCCTGATCATTTGAAATACAACAAGAGGCAAACTTTATAACAACCTATTGAATGTGAGACTATCTTTAAACAACAAATGCAGATATTATTATATCTACAAAATTATAACGCTGCTGTACTTAATAACTTACTAAAATGTTGAGTTTTTTTTAATGAAGTTTCTGAAAATGTTACTAATAGTCGTGTATTAACGTAAATTATTAACTGAAACGTAAATATGAAGAAAAATACGACTGCATCGTAGAGCATTGGCTGAGCGCTTGCCTTACAACACGGAGATTCCTTTTTCTATTCGGACCATGGTTTATTGGAACCCGTCCGTATCACTTTTCATCACGTGAACGTCCCGCTCGTCTGGTCGCTTAATAAAATAAAAAAATACCATTAATACGCCCTGACTGTGAACATATGAGAAGCTGTGTATTCTGATCGGGTACGCTCTACCATCCACGACCACATCGTTACCTAATATCATATGAAAATAAAAACAAGTGTAACAACTTACACTAGTAGTAACCTACTACTAATGTATTTAACTCTTTTTAAAATAACTTATTTAAAAAAAGCGAAATAATAGGGGTTACTTTTTTAATATTATAATTACATTTTTGAGATCACCTTAAAAGGCGGCGAAGAATTATGGAATATCTTCTGGAGAGTCAAGAAGAGCGTGGCCTGGAACATCATAGAGGGTCTTCGACAGTCCCAAGCGATCCGGTGCAGCATTTTTATGATACAGTGGTTCGTGTGGGGCAAATTGTTCTCATAACGTTCCAGGAGTGACGTACACGCGCTCACCACACGAGGGTGACAGAACCTGCAAATAAATTACTTTTATTATCATCATCATCATAATCATCGACTGATAGACGTTCACTGCTGGACTTAGATCACTCCGAAATCACTTCACATCAATCGATCCGATGAAATCACTTTACCCGGATAATTTAAAATAAAACTATTTAAACATTAAGTTTAAGTTAATATTTTTAATAGACCTACAACAAAAATAAATAAATTGCAAAGTCTAAATCTATATATAGCTTCCGGGAGAACTCCGATGTTTCATGTGGAGGAAAGAAAACTCCTGGAAGGAGATTGAATTAGTCATAGAGAATAAGGCGAATCTCTCAACGCCCAGTACCGATAAAAATACTTATCCAAGTCGGTGGTCCCGTTGCAATTTTTTTAATTGCTTTTGATGTCAATGAAATCAACACTTTTACCTTTGAACAAAGTCCCGGAAATCAAAGTCGGTTTCTACTACAGCTGTCGAAGTATCTTCTTCTTCTTCATTATCATCTTAAAAAAAAAATCCCTTCAATTAATAAAGATGAAAAATTTATCAAATTAATATCTAGTCCACTACATAGTGATGAAACTATTTTCCAAGTGATCACAATGAGGATGATCAGTTTAACCGCCTGTTTTGAACGGACTATGCAATTGTCCTTTAACGTGGAGGTCGTTGATTCGATTCCGGTATTACATGTGATGTTTGTCTGAAAGTAAAGTTTTTTGGAACCGATCTGATTAGCTTCTACCTCCATATTGTCAATTTATAGCTACTAAAGCGTTGCTGTATGCCGGCTGTTAACATTTAAGAAAATGTGTGTGATGAACGTTACCGTTAAAAGGATGATTAGTCATTCGTTAGCAATTAATATAATATGAATTTAGCTTTGTTAGGGTATAGTAAATAAAAAAAAATATTGTTTTAATATCTTTTGATAGATTAACAACTAGTCTATTTTTATCATTTACAATGCGATGTTAACTCTTCCTACGTCCGAGATATTAATAAAGTCAAGGAAAGTTAAACAGTTAACCTAATTACAAGCTTGAATTAAATTATGACTAGGAATAATTAATCACATTGTGCTCTTTATTAACAGTGCGCAATCATTTAACAAATTTCTTTTAACATTCACATATGAAAACGAAAATTATATTAATAAGAGTTTGATAAAGACTATAATACTTACAAGCACAAAACAATTGTTAAAATCAATAAAAATATTTTATTCCCTAGATTAATACGACATCAATTTCACATCGTGTTAAGCAGCACAATACCCTGACTCTCAATATTTCGACAACATAAACACAGTAATGCTGTTTAAGCAGCAGATATCAAATATGAGGGTGAAAGCTAACTAAGCGGGTACGAAAAACCCTTCGACCATACAAACAACATATCTGACTACAAAATCAAACCGGGGACCTCCGTTAAAAGGAAATTGGTTACATGATATACTGCCTTCTCAGACAAGTTTGATAATGATAATAAATGAGATCATATTCTAGTGACTCCAAAGTAGGTTGAACCTTTAATTGTTTTCATTTCGCAAATCTGGACAAATATCAAATTTGAGGGAAGAATATAAAAGTAATACCTTCTTCATTGTTTAAGTCGTCTTCCGAGTAAACCTGTTTTTCCGGTACATCTGCAAAAAGTTGACAAAAGTTAGTAAAGAATTTTACGTTTTTTTTTTAGTTAGTAGCTCGCTGGCCTAATGGTTAGAGAGTGCGGCTTTCATTCCGAAGGTCGCGGGTTCGAATCTCGGCATGTACCGATGACTTTAATATTTAAGTTATGTACATTTGTGGACTTTAGTTACAGCAGCGAGATACATACGGTGAAGGAAAACATCGTGAGGAAACCTGCACATGACTTAGAATTTATTCTAAGGTATGTGTGAAGTCACCAATCCGCATTGGGCCAGCGTGGTGACTATGGCCCAATCGCCCTCATATTGAGGGTAGGCCTGTGCCCCAGCAGTGGGGACGTAAATGGGCTGTTATTATATATATATTATATTATATATTTTTCAGTTACTTTCGTAACATGTAAGATATTACTACATTTTATACGTACCATTCACTTCAACACCTAAATCAGTGCTGTAAATAGTTTGGAGCATTTCAAGCTCCTCGTCCTCAGCTATACCGCTTACACCAAATATTCCTTCCTCTGGCCAAACCTCCCTGTACAGATAGATCACAGATCTGCTATCACAGCGTAAGTTACTGATGATACCGTTTTAGATTTATTTCGCCGAGGCTACTAGACGAGCCGAACAACCAAGCTATGATAAGCGCACTTCATATAGAAATGAACGTACATATTAAGTGTATATACAATTAGGATCATAAACACTTTACCACATTAAGCTCTTGATCTTGAGATACATGATGTTAAGTCTTTATTTTAATAATTTTTCATATCTCTTAAAAGTCATTAGTAACTCAGCAATACTGACGGGAGAATTGTGACCTTGAAATATATAAATTCAAACGGTAAATTTAATTAAATAGTTTTCAAAACAGGATAGCTTCTCAAACATTAATATTAAATAATGATACTTTTGTCGTAAAATATGTTTATATTTTATGGCCTAAAGAAAACAGGTATTAACTTTATACATTGACATTAAAAGATATTACCTAGCTGCTCTAAATGTCCCCACAGCATCTTCATACTTGTATTCTCGCATTAATTTCTGGATTTTTTTCATACAATCTTCCCTGTGAGTTATTAAATTAAATTAGTAACTTAAACTAGCCTTGCAAGTGATTTGGTCTATTTAATATATTAATAAACAGCCGGGCCTTCTCTCATAAGGAGAATTAATTTGTATTATAAGGCTAGCGTATATATCTAATGTGTTATACAAACTTCTGCTCATCTATTGGCACGTCGGATGCTGCATCGAACGGAGGCGGATACTCCTCAAGACCCACGCTTAAAACACAAGCTATTTGTGGACGAAGTTCATCCCATGGTGGAACTTCCACCGCAACACTCTTGGGCCTTTGAGAGCGCGGTTTCTGTCCTACGAACAAATTTTAAAAGTAGAAACACCGCCCTAAATAATAATTCATTATATAACATAAAATACCGACGAAAAAAAATTAAACAAAAGCCAGATTAAACATGTGCGAAAACATCGATTTCTCTTTTTTATATTTTAAGAAGCGTCGAGATGAACAGGTCGTTCATCTGGTGGTAAATGATACGCCTATCTATAACAACGTGGCGCAAGTTGGTTACTGCACCACATAATGCTCATCGCCTTGAAACATTAGATGTTATTTATTGTTACCCAAGTAATTATTAGACTAGCTTAGCAGCGTTTTTCAAACCGTAACACAGATGTTTGCCCGCTACTGTTTGGCCGCAGATATATGCTGCGAATACCATCAATAAGTGTTCTCTCTGTTTATGAGATTTATTTCAGAATTTTTCGTCCCAAAAAAAGAATTATGATATTGGGATCAATCTGTAACATATTTTTGGCTTAACACAATGCCAGTTCTAAAATAATAACTGCGAGTATATTACGGCAACAGCGGCGCTGAGATGACCGTTGTCAGCTAATTATTTTATTATATGAATAGCTAGTAGATTATGGGTCTAGGGCGGAATATCGAACTGTGTTTTCATATATTTCTAAGACTTTTTTAGAGATCAAATATTATGTATCTTTCCCGAATATGTATGGTCTAAATCGATTATGCACACAAATCTTTTATCAAAATATCTTGTAGCCAAATGATCATCATTGACTGCATTACAAACTAAGCTATTACGGCTGTTTTTATAACCTTTTTTTTATTCAATTAAGTGACAAGAAGAGCCGTACATTCCCCTAATGGTAAGTGGTATGCCCGCCCATAACAATGTGGCAATAGTTAGGATAATATATACTGCACTATATTGCGCTCGTCGTCTGAGACATAAGATGTAGAGTCACATTACCTCATTAATTACACTAGCTACAGCACTCTAAACCGGAAAACCGTAATTTTTTCGCACTATTGTTTGGCGGCTGTAATAGGCGCTACAGTGGTACCTAACTAAACAGTATCCGTTAACAGTGATCTACTACCAGTAAGTTACGAAGGGTAACAAATTTACGACCGTATCGATTAGATTCACAAATTAGTACCAACATCTCGCCTTGCAATAAAGTTTCAGAGTTAAAGAGAACAAATATCTCAAATAACGTGTATCGAAATGGCGTACTGGGAAGTTACTTACTTTTCGCCTTCGACTTCTTGCGAACTTTCTTTTGTACAACCAGGCCGGTTCTCTTACAGTAGTACTCTAACATTTTTAGAAACAGGTGTACGGTTTCTACTAGATCCACTAAATAAGATCTAAAATTAAGACGTTTATTTATTTATTTTATTAAAGCTTTTAATTAATTGTTTAAAAAAATACAGACAACAGCTACGCAAAACCGGTTAGGATAGAGAACTTTGGCGGAAGCCTATATCTAGTATTAGACTTCCATCAGCTGATGAAGTTGGGAAAAAAGTAATCATCATAAATTCTTTTTTATTGAATAGTAATGGTAATCCGTTGTTATTTTTGTAAAGAATTTTATAAAAAAAACAAACTTAAAACGTTCATCCAGGACTAGCAACAATATGTGCAAACTTCACTGTTTTGTTTTGGCGTTGTAGCCAGTGGAATTACTGGGATAACGGGGCTTAACATTTTCCATGTGAAGACGTCGAAATCGATGTGGAGCAGTGTATAACGTTCTGACTAGCATCACATTAAAGGCGGATGCATTTCTTACCGTCAAAGAAATGTTTTGCTCCCGTTATCGCTTCGTAGTAATAAAAGACTATAACAGCTCTTGAATTACGTGCAACTCGGAAACCTATCCTCGTAGACCCTTTTTTTAATATCACTTTTGATATTTCGTTTTTGTGTGTCTAAACTCGGACTAATAGTCTAACAAAAAAGAGAAGATATTAGAAAGAATCACTATTACCTAGGCATTTTATTGTCGTCGTAGTTTAGGAACGTCGTTAGAATAAATTCCCTATACTCTAACACGTAGAAAATATTGCTTTTCAACACTTTGGCGGACTCCTTTACTGTGGGATCAGTGCTTTTATCCATCGCCAGCAGCGTGTGAAGTAACTCCTTGTATGCTCTAAGTGCAAGGTGTAAGCGTCGGACCCACGAAGAGAATTTCTTCTTCTCAACTTTAATCATGTCGTAGTACTTTTCCATCTGTTGTTGGACGTAATGAAACATTGGTACAGACATTGTTTCGCTAAAACAAGTATAAAATAATGATTTTATAATAATTTTACATAATAGTAATATAAGTTTAAATGAAAGGAAACAGTATCATACGAACCCAGAAATCTGGTTTGAAGGGCAGTATAACCTGCCATAAAATCCTCTCATCTGTCTGAATGAATGAATGCTAGATCGAAATCTTGTATCAGTGCATCCTGAATATACTGCGTTCCCTAATTCCCGGATAGCTTTCATAATACATTGAGAGCGACTACTACCGAAGGGCTTTTTTAAAAATCCAAAAAAATATCCTAACGCAATGATGAAAATAATTGTTATTCTAAGTTAACATTTATTTAATTATTAAAATATTCTATGTAATAATCTAATATACTCTTCTTGCTTTTTTATTTGTTTGTATATATTTATGTCTCTATGCGGTATTCTGTTTCTAAGTCCTCGATCGAAAAGATTATAGCGGATAAAAATGCCACGTAACTACAAGGATGCTGAAGCTAACTAATTTGTAGTTACCGCAATATTACACAATAGTTACTTAATATGAAATTATATTAGCCAAAAGAAACAAGACTCAAAGAGAGAGATAAACGTATGTTTTTCCCCATTGAATGATTAACAATTGAGCACAATTTTACAGCGTTATTGCTCTAGACAGGCGGGTTGGAAAACCCTGTTATCAATCTAACTGCACAAAATATGTTACAGGAATCAAACCTTTGACCTTCGCATTACAAGTCAGGAACTAACACCCTGCGCCACGAAGGCAGTTAAACCTTTAGTTTGCAAGTTCCTCTAAATTTGTTTATAACGAACTACATTACAAATAAGTTCCTACCGATAGACATACAGTGCCAAAGTCAACTTTACAAACAATTACAAAGCTCTATCATTGTACTGAAATAACAAGCACGAACTTGTCAAATTTCCCGTTTCCCAACTCACAGCCGTGTCAGCGATGCTCAATTACAAGGGGCGCCCGATGAGATGGGGCCAAATTACCGCGACCTCATTCTAATAGTTAGCCAACTTAGACAATCGCACGCGACGTACAATAAATTTTGATTATCTTTCATAAGCTTATAAGAAATTTATAGTAAAATATAGAACACAATAATATTTTTTAACAAAAAAAAATTAATGAAAATGACTGAAAAACCTCAAAGGTGCAAAATAAATTAATTTAATTTTTTTTCTGTTTTCTTGACAAACATTAAAATCTTTGAAAAGTCTATCATGAAGTATACTTGTTATAAAAAAAGAAGTCAAAGATAAAGTATCAGCAAAAATTATTAAAGTCGATATTGAATTGATAATCTCTTTGTCCAAGAATTAAAAAAAAATATGAGTTATTTGACATTAAGGCTGGTAATAGTAAAACATACTCACCCACAATTTCTCTATATGATGACAGCCGGAACAGAATAACATAGTGATAGTGACATGTTAACTATTCAAAGATGGTGAATAAGTAGCTTAGCTAAGCTCTTACAGGGTAGGGTTCTAACTTGATACAAATATTTATATGAACAGCAAATGTTTAATTCATTAATCATACAAAAATTATTGATTTGATGTGAATGGTCAAATTTGTCTTAACCCTGATTATTCATATATTTAAAACAGAATGTTACATACCTAACTAGGCCAACTTGAAAATGATGGCCTCGATTAAACTCCATAAAGAATTTAACGGCCCAGAGGTAATAAGACTCATCATTCTGCTGGGCCTTAGCCCTCACCAAAACATCCTTAACATAGTGCATCAGTGGATTGTAAGAGCTATTCAAAAACTCTATACAGAATTCTTTAAGAAACAATCTGTAAAATACATAATAATCATTAATACCATGAAGTCTGATAGTGAAAAACGAATTATGTTATATAAAAATCTTTTTCGATATCACCTCATTTTCATGGCTAGCCATATCAATTAGCAGTATGTATAAATTTTAGGTGTTCATGTTTTAATATAAAAATTGCAATAAAGAAATTTTCACTTACCTAACAGCGAATGCTGAACGTCTCTCTAATAATCCACTCTCCACCGGCCTCATATTTTTAGGTTTAACAAGTTTTGATTTTTTACTTCCATTGAAATCTAAACTAGATATTTTGTTTAAAGGTTTCAAACATATGATCTCATTATCAGATATTGACTTCATATTTTGCACTACATATGTACCACCAAATCGAGAATGTCTAAAATAAAAATAAAATTTAAGTCATGGTGGTAGAGCAGTCATGCCACCATTTTAATGCAGCCATCAATGCACATCTTTCTAGAGGCAGGGATGTATACAGAAATTTTGAGTAGGGTACACCATGCCTTAACAGAATCTCAGTTTAACTCTAGTTACAAAAAAACTTACATATTTCAACTCAGCACCCTTTGATTAATGTGTGAGATTGTTATTTAGATAAGTTTAGGGATCATATGCAGTGCTTATATGCCAATATGACCCTGACTACTGGCATTCTAAATATGCTTACATTTGCTGCCAAACAGCTATTATGTACAAATTTGATCATCTAAATGTACTGTTTATTAGATTTAACCAAATGAATATAATTACATTAAAACACATTTTTTAAATTCCTCTACTTTACATTCAGTATCTTTCTAAACATGAAGCAGAGAATTGTAAGAGCTGGTAGAATATCATTATAAATTGGTTATCACAAAGTATTTGTAACACTTATCACTCAGGGAACAAATCATGGCAAAATGGAAGCAGAGTAGCATTCTGATATATAGTCTTTTAAAAGACTACACTATAAATGTTATAGTAAATAAAGAATTTTTAATTTATACAAAATAGCATTGATGAATCTTCATCATATAAATATTTAGTATTCATACCTGGTTGCTGAATACTGTTTAATCTTATTCAATCTATCATTTGTTTCCTTGCATCTTATTGTAAGCAGTTCTTGTTCATCTCTAAGCTTTTCGTCCATACTTCTCTGCAAAGCTGCATTAGCTAGGCTAGTTGGATTTTGTTCCCTCAATAGGTGTGAAATAATCTCCAGAATATGCATAAAGTACTGTTTTTCATTTTCAGATGACATATAAAGAATTATGTCTAATATTCCTGACTGATTTAAAGCCCATAGTACCTGTTGTAAGGTAATAAATACATTCAATTATTTTTGTAAGATTTGTAATAGCGGAGTGAAAATACAAATCCAATATTTAGTTACATAAATACATAAATAAATAATGAAGTGTAACTTGCTTAATAATTTTTACCTGATCGTGAATATTGGCATCATTTTCAGGTCTCTTTTCCTTATCTAGATCAGCAGGCACATGTATAACATTCCTTATTAAGATTAATATCCTTTCAATAATCAGTCCTGTGTCTTCATCTCTCTCTGACCAATCCTAAACATACAAATTTCTTGTTATACACATTATTTTAATTATTTCACTTAGCAATGCACTAATTTTTAATTTACTTACAATTTCTAATATTTTAGCCAATTTTTTAGAAAAGACTTGCCAAGTTTCCACTTTAGTAAATGCCTCTTCTTTATAATTTTGTAGATGGTCTAATATTTGCATATAATTGTGCCTAGCAGTGCGTTCAATAGGCTCTTCTTCTCTATACAATAACAGTGCTGGATTTGTTAGATTCACTAATAATCTGAAAGATATTTGTGATATATATTAAACTGTAATGCCCACTAATTTGTTTAGATCAATCTATGTTTATTTATTTGTAACTTATGTCTTATAATTACATCTAAAATATCAATCTCGTTGACAACATCTACGTGAAATCACTCAAGAAATATAATATATTACCTTAAAGTAACATCAAAGAGTTCAGTATTTTCCCAGTGATCTATTAACATTGGTAAGAGATCAGTTTGCAACACTTTGGTTTGCCCAAAATGCCTTCGTATTTCGTGATCTTCACCATCACGTCTTAAATACCGAATTAAATCTTTTACAGTATTAAGTGTAAAATCATCAATCAAATACTTTCCCGTTTTCTTGTCGAATGTACCTAATGCATTACATGTTGCAGAAAGCTCAGCGGATAAAACAGAACTCATATTGAAAATATAGAAATTGCACAACACTTATTTGCATGCATGTTACGCTCTTAAAATATTACCAATTCATACTCTTTTATACTAAAACAAAAACTTTAAAGTGTACAACTTTTTAATGTTACGTTATTTTGACATATGAAAGCCCGCCAAAACACTTTTTTTATTACCACTGCTCTAGTTACTAAATTTTGTAGCAGTTATATATTATGTATTAAGTACTGCTTATTCCTGCTTATATAAATTTATTTTGAATGTTGATTACAAAAAACTAGAAAACAAATTTCGCTCTTGAAGTAACAATTTTTTTTTCGAAAACTTACAAAATTATATGATTCATTTATTGCTTAAATTTAGATTATTCTAATAATGAAGATTAAAGTAAATTGTTAGTGACTTCATGTTTAGTTGAAATATTTTATACTACTTTAGTCTTAAGTAAAAGTTATGTTGATATAAATTATTTGAAATTTATTTTGCCCAAATTTTTATTAAAGCTTTATCGATAATAAAAAAATGCAAACCATTAAATGTATATAATACTTACTAATATAGTGCAATGTGTACATAGTTTATAAATATAATTTTTGAGATAATAAAATGACAGTTTCAAGATTATACAAACATTTAACTATAAATTTTAATACTTTTATGAAAAGTAAAGTCAAAAAAAATAAGAAACGATTGTTTAACGTAGGACTATATTTAAACAACAACGTGGCACTAGTTAATAAGTTCACAACACCACATTACGCCCGTTGCCTTGAGAAGAGAGGAATGTTGTCTCATTACTCCAGTAATTACACTAGCTAGAGCGTCCTTCTAACATTGCCGAAACAATATTCATATCCAGAGTGGCAGTTGAATAGAAAATTATATAGTCAAACAAACAAATACAGATATAGTAACATTGGGAAAAAAAATCGAGTAGATTTAAGTAATTTTATGAACCGAATACAAATAATAGTACATTAATGCAATGCGTATTATTATGAACAAATTTTGATTTCTTTTATGTAATTTTTAAAAAGCAATTAGTAAGTAGTTAATATTATAAAGAAAGTAATTTTAATTATATATTTTTTAATTCTACGAAGCTCCGAGACGTGTAGGGTATCCACCTTATTGAAGCGGAATGCCCATTCATAACAACATGGCCCGAGTTGAAATAGTCTACACTGCACCATATTGTACTCATCGCCTTGAGACATAAGATATTATGTTTCATTACACTAGCTACAGCACCTTTCAACCAAGAACAGAATAATGTTTGCATACTACTATTCGACGGAAGAAACAAGCGTTACGGTGGTACCTACCTAGACGGTTTGCGACAACAGAGACCAATGAGGAAAGGTGTTACATTTTAGATATAAATCTAAAAATGTAACACCTTTACTTATACTATTTGATTGCTTAGGAACAGATTTATATTACGAGCTTTAAAAGTTTTTATAAATTTGTCATAAAATACTCTATCTTATTATAATTAAAATGACTCAATCTAAAACATCAATTTATGTATGAATCATATCAACATTTAATGTCATTAAAACAATAGAAATATAAACAAAGCCACATTGTATTAAATTCAGGGAAATTGTAGAAATTGTATTAGAAAATGTAACAGTGTTAGAGATCTGTTGACCTGAAATTCGTCGTGTTTTAATACTATTTATTTATGTTAAATACATAAGGTACATTTAGGTGCTACAAAAGAATGCCCGTAATTCATTAAAAGGTATGCATTATCTCGATTTATAAAGTATGAAATTTAACAGATCTCTGCTCCGTCAGTGCAATTTATTTAACACATTCAGTACCACAGCGATTTTCTGCTCTGTTCCCGGATGCCGCATACAATGCGCGATGGACTCACCTTAAGAGTCTGTGGTGGTAGGTGTATATTACCGGAGACCGTTTAGGTAGGTACCACCGAACCACCGTATCACTGCGCCTATTTCCGCCGCCAAATAGTAATGTGTAAACTTTACTGTGTGCCGGTTTAAAGAGTGTTGTAGCGAGTGAAATTACTGTGGTAAGAAGACTCAATATCTTATGTCTCAAGGCGACGAGCGCAATATTGTGCAGAGTATAAGATCCTAAGTTGTGCCACGTTGTTATAGATAGACGTATCGCTCAATATCAGGTGAACGTCCCGCCCGTATAAAAAAAACCGACGGCACTGTAGTAAAATTAAGGACAACTCGCGAATCCAATTGGCGGCACTGAATGTGTTAAACTTCAGATAAGCATAATCAACAATAATTAGCATCCGTAGCGCTGTTAGGTTCTTGCATATTTTTCTGTTTTATTATTATTAACATACAGCAAAAGAATATTTTCAAACCACCATATTTATACGGACCATAGAAGAGAACAAAAAGACATGAAACGTTTTTTGAACTGTAAGAGAAATATAAAACTAAAACACAATGTAAGAATGTATTCTATCAACCAGTTACTTTTAAGAAAAAATTCTTTTTGCCTAAAGAAAATAAATTGTTTCTCTTTGAAAAGTTAGTTATGCGATCGCTTAGCTTCTGTTAAGAAAAGATAAAACAGTAAACGCTAACTAGAATTTATGTTGATAGCTCACGGCGCAAGCTTTCATTCACATGTTTAGTATTCAGGTCCGTAGGCGCGTTGTACAACCAAAGAGCAACTTAACTACAAGTGAGCCTAGACCCCCACCCCCACTTAGCTTCTCGCCGCCACAAGAACAAACCTGTAGACTATTTTTACCACGCTTCTTGACACACTTGGCATTCTCGCTACAGAATGACCTAGTTAACTGAAGAAAAGAATCCTATTACGGCATAGGGTATGTACATTAAACAAAAGAAAGAAAAGTTGTAACAACTTTATTTACAAAATTTGTTTTTTGTTTATGTAGTTTATGTTTGGATATGTAAGATCACTAAAATCATAAAATTGCGGAAACTGCGAGAATATTAATTAATTTAAAACAACGTTTCTACCTAAAGCCATAAGAATGGATACAGAGGAACATAGTAGACAGCTTGTGTGTGCTATATATTTTAAATATTATTAACCAATCACAAGGAAAAATTCTTACTACTGCGCGTATTCGTTTTCGCGTTAATTTTTTTTTTTCGTGTACAAGAAAACATCGCAGCTTAATCAAAATTAAATTTTTAATCAGGTGAAAATAAAAAACTAAAATATAAACCTCTTAAGAAAATATTTAAATATTTATGTAAGTAATATATTATATTTATGTAAGGATAATAAAATGGTTACAAGGCATAATATTAGAATATTCAATGACATTGTTTCAATTCGTCAAACGATTACAGAATTACTAAGGCATATGTCTCAGTCCATTTACATACTTATTAGATAATATTTATTATAATATTGGAGAGGGGCTAAGTACAAAATGTAACAAAGCTATTCTATTCACTTTGCAAATTGAATACGTGATTTCTATACACTACGCCGATATTATCATCCGGTGCCTCTCGCATGTTCGGAATGTGGAGATATTTTTCATTAGATATAAATGGCGTACCCTTTGATCATAGCACAGTAGATATTTTTATATAATTGTACACGCAGATAACAGAAAAACCTCTCTCTTTTTACTTTTAATTAATTGTTTAACGATTACGTACCTATCTAAAAGATTTACGATATGTTACTTAATATTGAACAAACTTCAAATTTATGTTATAAAATTAATATACAATTTCGATTTGTTCATATGAATGAATAGCTCTGGAACCATCATACGCCTAAATCTTTCTACGGATATTGTATCAGGTTATACGCCCGACTTCGTTATTTAATATTTGATCAGGTTAAACTGTAAAATGTTTACCTTACTCCATTAATACTTCATAAATATCCTGTTGCACTTTTCCACAATCCGATATGTAGTCTATGGATAGAATGAAAAACTTGAAGTCTCCGCATATTATAAACATTCCGCGTTTTCCTAATGTAAGATAATGACTTATCGTTAAAATATATTCTATGCTCTTGTTATTATTTTCATGACACGCGAATATATATAACACGGTAATATATAGTATCTCGAAACCATGTTGAATATTAGAAAAGTGTGATATTACTAGTCCGAAGACATCGTTGCATAAAATATAGATTTCCCATAGCAGCAATTAGAATCGCTGTATGGCAAGTTTTCGTTAATCTTCGTGTTAATATGAATATGCTTTAATAATTTTGATATTTCTCTAAAAATTCTATAGCGATACTAATGATAAAATAAAGAAAATTATACAAATATTGACACCAATAGACAAATATAAAAATTTTAAGAAATTTTTACCCGTCAGTAAAGCTTCAACGGAAAGAGTGCTGGTTTAAATAACAAATTTCCATAAAAACATGAATGTTTTAATTACTAACACACAAGACAATTAAATTACGCTGCGACGGATTCTAAAAGCTCGTATTCAACTCAAAGAGACAGGCTTCATGAAACTAAGCTAAAGCAATTATATAAGCGAAATACCTACGCCTTCAAACTGAATATCGCAAATTACTAAATAATATTTTTCATTATTGAAGTTTTATTTTAAAAGCATACAGCGATTTTTTAAATCTGTTATGTATCAAAATGTGCTAAAGATTACAACTAAAATTACCATTTAAATTTTTTAATAAAAATTATAATTTATTCTTATAGTTACAGGATGTTTGTTTGTGATTATTGATTATATAATTCACATCAAAATAATTATATTAAATTGGAGGTTTCTCGATTATCATAGATATAATTTCAGAGACGACACCCAATATAAAAAAACAAATTAACTTAACTTATGTATCGGAAAACAAATATAAGACGAACCTAAATAAGCAACTATACTTTTAGTAGGTTATTCGTTGATATATAAATACTTGTAATTAGTACCCACGTTACAATTAGTTATATTTCTTGGTATAGGCATTGTTATTTTAAGAATTATAATATTACAATACATCGAGTCGATCTTATTAGCTTTCATAAGATATACGACCCATTTCGCCAAAGGGCTTAAAGTGACTTCATCAATTCTATAAATTCTATTTAAATCTATTTACTTTTAGATGCAAAACAATGAAAAACAATAAATAGTGTCACAGTGGGAATTTCAATACCAGTCAATATATTACTTACCTTACACGAAACAAACGGCCGTTATTGGCCCCGGTCGGTCCATGTTCGGTTGTTAGGCGAAATAAAACGTCAGAGTGATCTGTTCACTCATACGTCTTTATTTCAATATCCATTTATTTAGGTTCGGCACGGTCATCACAATACCGCAACGGTCCAATATTAATGGCGCCCGATTTGTTGTGAAAGCAAAGTTGCTCCAAATAAATAACAACAGTCCAAATCCTTTTCTTAAAGTACCGGAATCCAAATAGGGATAAATCTTAAAAATCTTCGAACATAATGTTTAATAGAATGAGTAATTGCCGTAAATACATACGTTAATATATTTAGTTAGGGTTTCTTATAGTAAACAGATTAGCATGTTGACAGAAGGTTGTGGTCAAGGTCAGGCAAGCTTCACAAACTGTCGCGAAGCCCGAGTGAATTCGCGATGTCTTGGTAAGTGTGTATGATGGGATTAGAAGGGCATTGTTAATTAAGAGCTTTTAACGCCGGGCAGAAGCATTTCTGTATAACGTATACGTTTACGTTACCATTAAAGCAAGAATTTGAAGGAATGCGGCTGAAATTGAACAATAGAAGGGGTGTGGTGCTTAATAAGGACAGTACTAAAGACATCTTTAATAACTAAGAAAAAGTCGAAATGCCTTCGCCATATAGCCTCGACCTTGGACATGTTGATTAACATCAAAAGAGAACTGCCAAAACTACTTGTATCATTTTTGGGACCAGAATTTCTGCAACAACGAAAACAAATCAAAACCCACAAGACTGCAATATTCATCAAACAAGATGACATATGTGTTACATAAGTAAATGTGTAAATAAACTTAGAAAAAAAGTTTTAGGTTTTTATATAAAGTGAGAAGAAACTTTCTCCACAACCTATAACAATAATCATTATCGTCATCAGCCGATAGACGCCCGCAACATAACAATAATAATCTTTGCGAAATAATGCAATAGATTTCGTTAAATACATGTACAATATAAATTATACAATAAAATATTATTATTCTGCAGATGTGTTAAATAAATAAATCATATTCATTTATGAACTATACGTAAAAACATAATCCGTATTTGATAGATGCTGGACTATTCAGTATCTCCCTCGGGAAAGCCTTTGAATAGTAGGCGTATAAAGAGTATTACAAAAAACCCAACTGTTACTCTTTCTTCTGCAAACAGCCATGATATTATTTTTTAATCCGTACATATTGCCGGCGACTTAGTTTTTTTATACTATGAAGCGACGAGACGAGCGGGACATTCACTTGATGGTACGTGATTCGGTTGCCCATAACAACGCGGCATTAGTTAGGATATTATACAGTGTACTACATTGCGCGCGTCGCCTTATGACAAAATGTTATTTATCGTTACTCCATAAATGTTATGCAAGCTCACGCGCCCTTCAACCAAGAACACAGTGATGGTTGCACACTTCTGTGTGGTGGCACAAATAGGCGCTGCTGTGGTAGCTGTCTAGATGGTCTCCGGCAACAGAGACCTACCACAACAACTACACACACAACATATGCGTCTATATAGTAAGAAAATACGAATTTGTTATTTATATATGACAATTAATGTTTGTTTGAATAGTTCCTGAAATGGTGACGTAAAGAAATGAAATGCACAAGCCCAACACAACAGTTCAAAACGTTCCATTATCCAACTTTTAAATCATAAATCCTGACTACTTTCTCAATTTGGCAATTAACACATAATGTTCAGATCTACCGTTTAATAATATTATAAAGGTAAGGATTAGAAATAAAACAAATAGATTAAAAACAAAACTGTTCAACTATAATTTTTGGTAAAATCGTCAATCATCGGGAAAATGAAAAAAAAGTTATACCTTTATTGCAATTAATTTCCGTTTTTATGTAATTTGAATCCCCTTCTCTAACATTAATGACATAAATAGAAACATTCTTGGATAATATTGCGGGGACCCTTTGCCTAAGGGTTAAGGATTGGATAACCAGTGGAACGGTGTACTGTCTTTCGGACAGGTCTTCAAGAACAATTCCGCATAATAATATAAAAAAAGGGGTTACAAATATTCAAAAACGCATAAAATTTTAATAATAGTTAATAATGTTTAGCATTTTTTTATACATCTCTATTACTTTGTTGTACATCCAATTGACGTTATACTTACTCTTGGCAGGTCTCTGTTGTCGGAGACCGACTTAAGGAGATACCACCGTAGCTCGTATTTCTGCCGCCAAACATTATTGTGCAAACATTACTGTGTTCCGTATTGAAGGGAGTTGTAGGTAGTGAAATTAGTGGATTAGAATTTAGACGTAACATCCTGTCTCAAGGCGACGAGCCCAATGTGGTGCTTTGTATACTATCGTCACTAGCGCCACGTTGTTATGGGCAAACATATCACTTACCATCAGGTAAACCACCAAAAGGTAACGCTCGTCTCGTCGCTTCATTTAATAAAAAAATCCTCTTTTTTTATCCTTTGCCTAAACAGCTGGGATCTTAACAATATCACTTTATATAGTGGACAAGGGCTGAACATCTTTAAAACAATATATTTGATTCTATCACCAACATCTTCTAATAACAGTCTGTTAAACCAATTTAATTAAAACGTATAAATTAATAATTAATTGTGGCGGAATTGCTACACTGTATTTAAACCTTAATTACGTTACCATTAAGTGGACGCTCTTCTTAATTGATAAAACGTGATAAAACTGTATCCAAAGCAATGGTAGATTTTATGTTTTTTTTATGTGAGGCGAAAAGGTCGTTAATATAAGAAAATTATTTCAATGTAATATTCGTGTAACATAAAATAATTTATGTTAGTTATAATCGCAACACCTAGAAAACAATCTTTTACTGTTTAGCAAATATCCGCAGTAATTTATTTATGAGAAATTCCATGTACGAAATCTATTTGATCAGTACAAACATCTGATAACTTTAAGTCTAGTATTTGGAAAACTAAACAATTTATTTTGCTTGTCCTCTTAAGTTTAGCTAATTTAAATGTAATTTTTGGACCTCAATAATATTAATAAACAAATTTCCGCAATATGAAAAGAGAAAATAAATGGCGCACTCAATATTTAATACATGAAACTAACAAGAGTTTTGAAGGAATTTTGTCATTTCTTTTTGCCCAATATTCAAACTCACAATTGGTTTTAATTATCAATCTACAACTATCTGTAATATGTTAACAGCAAGAACACAGTAATGTCATTAAGACACCGAATATACATTGCGAGAGTGATAATCAACCAAGCTGGTTCAACAAAACATTACTATGAAAAAAATCTGCAACATATGCTCTCATAATCGAACCAGGGCCCTTTGTCATAAGGAAAGCGTTCATCCACTTCGGCAGCGGTTAGTGATGTTTTTGATGCTACTATATATCAGTAGATAAATACGTATAATCATGTTTTACATAAATTTTACTTAGTTTGCGAATTGAAAACGATTTATTATTGATTCATATTATAACTAATTACTTTTTGAAATAAGAAAAACATAAATAAAACAGGTACATTTTATTGAAAAAAAATATGTACACAGCAAAACAAATAAATAATCTTATATTGTATATTAGTCTATAAAACATTAATTTCAATGAAATAAAATACTATACATAACTACAGTTAAATTATGTACATAATACCATCTCACAGGGAAAGTGCTATTCATTATAATAAACAATATCCATTTAACATTTAATATTACATCGATATCTGGAGTCACATTTATTATTTAGGAAAATTAAGTTGAATTCCTAATCTTATTATACGATAATATAAAAAGAAAAACAGTAAGCTATGATAAATCAATGATATATTATTACCGGACATATTCAAAGATCACATTGAGTAATTTCATACATATGTAATAAAACTAGGCTTGCGAATTTATCGCGTTTATTTCATTATTTATTACACTTGGCGATCCCATTATTGATAAAATTACATCCACACACCAGAACAGATCTAGAAAACTTTAAGGCCAAAGTTAATTTTACGTAAATCGGACTGTAAACAATAAATAGGTGCTGTGGATACTTTTTAACAACCAAGGTCTCGTTACCTTAGTAATTTCACTAGCAACAGTGTCCTTGTAATTGCAACGCAGTAACATTTGCATACTACTATTACTTAGACGATGTCAATCAATAAAGTCCAACCACAGCTGCTCTTCATGTCGGTCGAAACCACAGGGTAATAAATAGTTAAATAAACACTGTAAAATCCATAAACTTTAGTTTTACTAAATGAGTGATATTCGCGTAAAATTTCACACATAGATAATATTACCTAACAATGACTGTCGTTAACAAATTACCTAACAAAATGTATTTATGACATGAACTATAGTTAACGTTCTACCTACAATTTTTAGTTTTATTTTTCACCTAGATATTATCTGCGTATTTTAATTATTAAATCATTTTAGAAATGTTTTATTAAAATAATCTCCCTTGTACCGTATAATCAAAAACTTATTACTTAAACGACACTTAGAGTGAAAATTTCTTAATTTTTAAATTAAATTAATAAAAAAGGTACTGAAATGTGATGCACGTATAATATCAGATTAAGGCTCAAGCTAAATAAAATCTCGATTGTCTTCCAATAGTATATTAGTTTTAATTTATCACAATAAAAAAAATTGTTCCAACAAGTGTAATGCTGGCCCCTTCAGACCACAAAGGTACTGCAGTGACCCAGTCTTGATAACTATTAGTATAGAAATAAATAAATTATTATTCATATAAATAATAATTATATTATTAATAGTAAATAAATTTTTACTATTCGCAGTACTATAATGATACAGCGCTGGGAATATTTCAGAAATTATTTATTCTAACTTTAAATCTTTGCGGTCCGGAGATTTGTCACCGGAAATATGATATGATTAGAAGACTTATTCCAGTACAATATTTGCACAAAATCTTTATAAAAAAATCAAGTATAACCTTCCAAATAACTTTATCAATGATCATCGAAGGAAAAAACTACTCTCAAAAATATAACATACAAAATTAATAATTCATTCCCGTGCGCTAATTATTTTCACTACTAATATGGATTACAAATTGAAGGCTAAGAAAAGTTATTTTCAAATCAACTTAACACTATAAAAGCTGTTTTATATTAGACACATGAAACATTCAGCATATTCCTAATGTAGTTATTTATATAAGGAAAAATGTAATTTTTTTTTAAGTAGCACAATACGTTATATATTTATCGTTGACGATGCTATCGTCTTTAAAATTTATTTTTTTAAGTTCCGACACAAGTCACCGACCGCAAAGTATAGTATATATAATATTAATAAAGCATGTACAGTAGATAAAAAATAGTCGTTTCTATTTGAAGCTTGATAAGGATTATATCGAATAGAATATCAACACAAGACAACACTTCTAAAACTCCTTCGGAACCTAGTACTCAACTCAAGCCTTACGTAAAATTAATAGCAACCTAATATTTTGCTTTAACTATTGCATTATATAATTAATTATTAACGAAATCACTTACAAACGCAAAATAATAACCACAAAACGACGAAAGTAATAAATATAAATAATGTACAAATACTGTACTTATAGATAATGTCGACAGGTCGCCGGGCCAGTGTTATTGTCAATTACCTCATCCGTAATATCTACACTTCAATATGCTCAATATTTTGACTAGAAATCATATATTCTTTTTTTACTTTCTAACAAAACAAAATGTACACGATATATAGCGTTTCTTTTTTTTTCCTTATAAATTTACAGTTCAATAAAAAATTGTACAACATCGATGAAATGTGCGAAATACAGGGCGCCAGAACAAATCATTAAATTTTGCCAATTACCAATGAGTTGTATAAAATACAAAGTAATGAGTTTCGTAACATTAGGGAACCCGGCATCCACGAAACGGGCTTTGAAAGCATAGCGTTGAAGTGTTTCGTTAGATTAACCCGTTATCTCTGAAATCCGATGAGGCCCAATCAAAAAAATAAGTTGAGATCCCGGCAGAATCTAAATGCTCTGTACAGTAATACCATTGGAAACAAAATTAACACTAAAATGTTCACACTTAACAATTCAAATGGCGCCCTAAAAACATGTTCCGATAAATAGAACTCTTACACTCGTTTCATTTTAACCCTATAAATAAGAGTGGAACAACAGTGATTCAGAACCACGGCGGCTACACATAAACACTACATCTATTACATTTATAATCATTAATATATCATGTTAATGAAACTATTGTGGATATCGTAAAACGTTTAATTAACTCCATAATTTCTTTAAGAATTCGTTTATATTTAATATGAAATCATTCAACTCAAGTTCCAATAAGAAACGGAATGCTTAGTAAGTGCGTTATAATTATTTACACGATACACACCAAAATTTAATAAATCATCTTACATCATAACACAACGCAATTGTTCTAGTAGAAACAACATATACACATATATATTTAAATACGTACACATAAATTACTATATATACATGTATATATTGTTACGTTTATATGTGTATATATGACCGTTTCGTTTGGAAATGACACACGAACGTGTTGAGAAGCATTCTGTAGTATATTCCCGCTGCGATATCATTCCCCATTAGCACCCAGTCTCAGTAATCGAAAACGTACAGAAATAAACATTCAACATTTATTTTCATTATCATTTCAAGTGATGGACGTCCACGGCTGGACGTAGCTAACTAATTTATATTTACTTTTTAAAATACATATTGTATTTACTCATTTTCCCTGCAACTAACACACGTCAATGTTAAAATCTGCCATTTCTACAGTTATCGTGAGCTACGCAGTTTAGCGCCGTCAGATTTCACTGAAGCTTTCTTAGGTCTCTCCTTGTTTCTAATCTTGTCGTGCTTTTTATTTCTCTTTGGCGTGTCTGTTATCGACGTCGTTTCCGGATCCTCAGCTTTTCTTTCACCAGTTTTGTCACACTTCTTGTCGAGCTCAGCCATCGCCTCTTGTATTGCGTTCTCGAGCACCGCGTTCAATTTTCTACTCCTGTGCAACATAAAACGCTATAAGCATCACCAACTGCTGCGCCATCTACAAAGCTTATTAATGCAAATGAATGCTCTCTTTCGGTTGGGTTAATATTACAATGTCTTAACAAGTTATATTTAACATACAATTACCAAAGGTAACAAACCAACGACAATTATCGATCCCACCTAGTAACCAAAGTGACTTATTGTTTACTTAAAAGAAGTGATGGGCGATTATAAACAGAAAAAAACGATGATATGCCGTAACGGACTGTATGGTGTAAATCTTGGAACATAAATGCCCAGACGCAGAAACAGAGAGGTATCTTTTCGAAAAGGTTTGTATTATCAAATTTTTAAAGTAATTTATCTAAACACAACCTTAGGTTTACTATAAAGAATAGTTTCCGTCAACGTTAAGGCAATATAACTTAAAATTACACGGGGGTTTACGAGAAATAATGCAATAAATTCTCCTCCTATCCACGATTGGTTAATACAACGGCAATCATTCATAGTCGCCCCTCGCTTCGTTATCTTCGGACTCACTTCCTATGCTTGGTGCGTGCGGCGTGGTGCGCCTCCAAACCCTCGCTGAGAGTCAGTAGACGAGAGTCATTCACGCAGCCCGCCGTCTTGTCAGCGCCAAACCAGCGGACGCTCCATTTGCCGTCTCCACAGCGTGCTTCTAACTTCCCGGGCCATGAGGTATATCCTTTCACGGGACCCCATATAAGATCGCCAACTTCAAATTTTCGTGTTTTCTCAATCGGTACCTCATCCCCCCTCACGTCAGACTCGTCTCCGCTCTTCGAATCTACCATACCACAATTTTTTATTGGTGTTTTTTGTTTTTGTAGCATTCGAAAATTAATTAGTAGCATGCCATCACCTCGTTTCCGACACCAAAAGAAAGCGGTTCGAATACGGCGCTGTGTGCGTACTAAAGAAGCTCAGAAGTAGTATAGTTACACCGCTGACTTTTGCGTTTACAATACCAAACGTTAAACTAGATTTTGCAAAATCCATTGACGAAGTAGAGTTAAAAAAAAAACAGTTTTTAGCCTTATCAATTTAGGCACAGAAATTATACAGCGCATACAATTTCAACTAAACAGTCAATTGTAATTTTTTCCTGACCCAAGAAGGAAGTTACATTAAAATGAAAATGTGCTTTACTTACAAATGATGAACAGATGAAATGATGATGGCTTTAACAATGATGCGTTAGTAATGGGATCCCAATTTGTGTGCCAATTTTAGTTACTTCTAGTTTTGGTGCAATGGAAAGCGACAGAAAGCCGTAGCTGGGTAGCGTTTGAACGCAGCATGGCTACACTCTGATTAGTTTCCAGTACACCATTTTATTAACAGCTGTATCTTGTATTAACCCAACCAAAAGAAAACCAATGAGCAATAGTATCGCATTATGTTGAAGCTGAAATATATCACAAATACACATCAGTACGGAGCTACTTTATTCATTCACAATGCTCTCACATTTCGGATATAATTTAGTGTGACCAACTTTGGTGACAATCAATCCAAAACCAATACAAGACACAACATCATAATAACACAATAATTTTGAATTTTGGTTAGCTGTGACTAAAGCGTGAGATGGTTCTTGGATATTAGTTAACAAAAGTATTTTTTTTTGCTGTAACGGAAGAGTCGAAATTAAAAAGCTTTTTGAAATATGAAAAAAAAAGATCGAAGGAATAGCACAATGTTCGTGAAAACTCTTAGAAGAGTAAACAATAAAACATTTATTTACATTAATAGCAAAAAACGTCCATTAAAAACAGAACACATTCTTAACTACTTAAAAAGGTTAAACCGTATTATCTAGTACATATTTTTATGTGATAAAATTTGCTGTTACAGAAGTAAATTTTTGAAAAATAACTGTTTAAAGTTGGAAAAGAAAAGTACAATATCCTTGAAAACTTAGAAGAATAACTAGGAAACGCATTTTCTCCTGATTTAAATTAATGTTATTGCGTTATACTAATATTCTTTTTTATACGGTCAGCATTAGTCATTTTTATTTAACACGACCAGCGAGGTGAAGCTGAACAAGTAGCACATTGAAATCGCATCGGTACATTTAAATTAGGCGGCAGTTTCCAAAGCGTTATGTGTAAGTAGTGTGGGAAGCAGTCAGGAGCAGTACTCACCATCGCCTGAACCTAAATTATGCCTGTCAAACACTTTCTGCATCGGGGGACCTGAACTAGTACCCGACGTAGGGAAAAGTCTTTGAGATTTTTCTGGAGAGTTGATTCCTATATTATCATATTCTGCATCCTTGGACATTCCATGGACCATCCCATAGTTGGTTCTCATTATTTTATCCGTTCTATAAGTAGATCCGTCGCCGAATTCATTCTTCCTTTTGTAACTCTGTGCTCTATCATAATAATTTGTCGGCATAGGCATAACGTGCTGATGATTCAATGTTGAGTTACCCATATTTTGATTATAGTGCATCTCGGATGTCTCTACTGAATTGAGTGTTCTGTTCGGTCGCATTAGGGGGACGTTTGAAATCATATCTGAAAAATTCAATAGACGTTATTAGATAGATCATAGAACACTTTGTTCACAGCTTGAATCTGTTTAGATTTTTTCTATATTAAAATACAGAAAATAAATTAACCGGTAAGTGTAAAAGATAAATCAATTGTATATTGATTAGTCCTTTTAAACTTTAAACACATATCGCGTTGAGTAACACTGATTTAGATATTTTTCGATTTAAGATAAAAACATATAGCACGTTTTCAAAAAACAAAACACTTGTTTTTCTTTCTAATTAGATAGTGTAATATACTAATATATTTCTAATTCTAATGACTCCGTTCCATACACTGGAATCAGTCCGTTCCATACCTCAAAAATCAGGAGTCACAGATATACACCAGACTGTTCTGCACTTGACGCAAAACTGCGTAAATGATTACTTATCTTAGAACTGAACACGTCTTGATGGCGTTCAAAGAAAAAACTTGATGAAACCAATTCGTCGATCCTCTTTATAGCGTTAATTTCATTAGTATTAGGGGGACCGAAAAGTAATGTCGTTTTCTTACGCTAAATACAAACACATACATTTTTAACGAGTCTTTATTTTTAATCAATGATGTATTCCCCATCATTGTCAATAACCTTTTGCCATCTAGTGAGTAAATTTTCAATCCCTGATCGATAAAAATTAATTGGTTTTTCGGCAAAATATCTAGAGATGGCATTTTGGATATCATCCAAATTTGCAAATGTTTTGCCACTTAAAAAGTGTTGCAGCGCTCGGAATAAGTGGAAATCCGATGGTGCAACATCGGGCGAATATGGTGGATGAGGCAGCACCTCCCACCCCAATTCATTAATTTTTTCTAGAGTTCGCCTTGCGCAGTGCGGTCTTGCATTGTCATGTTGGAGAATGACGCCTTTTCGGTTGACAATCGCTGGCCACTTTTCAATTAAAGATTGATTGACTCGCTGCAATTGTTCGCTGTAGAGGTCTGCAGTAACAGTTTCTCCAGGTTTCAGTAATTCAAAATGAACAATGCCGCGAATACTCCACCAAACACACAAAAGCGCTTTTTTGGGGTGTAAACCTGGCTTAGCAGTACTCCGAGGGATTTCATTTGGAGAGAGCCACTGCCTTTTGCGTTTTGGGTTATCATACAGGACCCATTTCTCATCTCCTGTGATCAAGCGATCAAAAAACGCTTCTGTGTTGTGTCGTTGAAGCAATAAGTTGCATGTGATTGATCGGTTAGCCTTATTCTGTTCGGACAGATTATGCGGGACCCAAACACCTGCTCTGCTTACTTTTCCAATCTGCTTCAAATGTTCTTGGATGGTCGACCAAGGTTTGTTGAGACTGTTTGACAATTCCTCGATCGTCTGACACGGATTTGCTTCCACTTCCGCCCTTAACACGTCGTTGTCTAACGCTGATGGTCTTCCTGATCGATACGAGTCGGAAAGATCAAAATTACCCGATTTGAACTTGGAAAACCACCTTTGGCATTTACGAATGTCCAGTGCATTTGGATAAACATCGCAAATGTTTTTGGTAGCAACTGTTGCGTTATTTCCCTTGCGAAACTCAAAGAGCATGCAATGCCGGATGTGTACCTCTTCTGGTATTTGGCTGGCCATTTTACCCAAAATTACAAAAAAAAATTGTAATTCAATTGTCTATAAGTAAAGAAATCACTATAACCTCACAATGTCTTTGGTACGCCTCTGAACAAAACAATGAGCTGACAAATGACAATCAAGTATTGGCATGCGCAGAAACGACATTACTTTCCGGTTCCCCTATTAGATTGAATTCGGCAGGTGTTTTATAATGTTTTATACAAATTACGGCGAAACCAGAAAAACAGTAACGCTGCTATTATGACAGATTTACAATACGAATGTAGATAGCTACCCACGCGGGTTCGAAAAAAACTCTTACCCCTAACTAAATCACAATATATGTTCCCGGAATCAGCGACAAATGAAACCTACATGAGTTCGTGTTACAAGCGATTACTGCATCATGGACGCAGAAAAGTCTTGAGAGAGTCTGTCAAAGCACTCATTTGTAGATATGAAGAGTTAATACAAACACTCACTGGGTGTTTCTGAATCGGAGGTTATCTCGTTCCGAGGCGCGGGCCACGCGCGCTCTATTGATTCGGCCATGTCTTGCTCGCTACTCGACACGCACTGAACCATGCCCTGAAATTGTAATCAGTTTTTTTTTTATTCCACAAAATGACGAAACGAACATGACCTTCACTTAATGGTAAATTCAACGTCTGTCCAGAACAATGTAGCGCTAGTTATTATAATAAGCAATGCACCATATTGTGCTCGTCGACTTCATATACAAAATAATAAGTCCCGTTACGTTAGTAATTTCACTAGCTGCGGCGTCATAAAAACTAAAACACAGTTTTGTGTATTCTATTTGGCCGTAGAAATAGGAATTCATATGGTGTGTCTATAAACCATACTGTATACCGGACATCACATATTATTTATACCTTCATGTACTCTATAGTCGCAAAGTTTTGCTTTGGATACAAATATTGAAAAGTGTAGAAGTAACCAACCTTACATCATTAAAATGAAAAAAAAAATATTGTACAATATTTGAAATGTATTCTTACCGAAGAGTTCATATCCGCTGGCTCCGGGGACTTTGTAGTTGTATCTGCGTAGTTCCCTTGAGTCGACATACACCTTGCTCCGTATACTCGCGGACTTGAGGCAGTTTCAAGAGCCCCCAAAGGACTGTGTGTCGTTGTATCGGGAGGACTACTTCCGGAAACAGCTTGATTATTAGGAGATTTACCTCTTTGCTGATTCACTAATGTCTGTGTAGATACAGAATGTCGTACATTCAATGTGCTATGTCCAAGTGTGGGATTAAACTCATTCATAAATCTAGCGTAACCTTCATTCTCAACTTTGGAATTGTTCTCATTTGACTGCAACTGACGGAATATTGATTGTTTATCTTCTTTTATCTCTTCAACTTGATTGTTCTCTGTTGATATCTGGACGAAGCTTCTACCTTTTTGATTCGTTAACTGTTTATGTGCCAAGAGGAGATTGGAATCGATGTTTACACGTGAAGAGTTACCTCCATGTAAATTCGTCTGACATGTCATCTGTGTGTTATGTGAATTTGATACTAAAGTGGTTTGTTGTTGAACTATTGTTGTATTTTGTTGCACAAAAGTAGAGTTGTTTCTGTTATTCGTTGCTGAAGCAATAGATACCTGTTTAGGAGATAATGGTACCATTAAAGTTTGGCCCATCTGATTTGTTTGTATAAATTCTTGCGTCTGTACATTTCCCGTTCTCACTTGATGAGGGCTTGTGTTAAAAGTTACATTCGTTGGACTTAAATTTGCAAGTAAAGGACTAAGCTGGCCGTTGAAACTCGGACTGTTCATCATAACTTGGCTGTTTGGTGAAAGAAACTGTGCTCCGGGGCTATGCTGCGACTGGATTATTTTTCCTTGTTGATTTTGGGCTCTAATAACAACGCCGCTGTTTCCACCGGCTGCAAAAACCCCTGTATTTTGAACCGGTGTTAATACGTTCTGTCCATTCACGGTCTGAAACTGTAACTGCATTGGCATTCCTGTAGAGTTGTCTTGAATAATAGCTGTTCCATCTGCAGTCATAACCATACCACCAAGATTTGGCACTATAAATTGCTGGAAAGCGGGAAAATTGGACATAACATTTGTTGTGTTGTTAATTAAATTAACAGGCTGCAGAAGATTGATCGGTTGAGATGGCGACGTGTTCGCTATTATTTGTTGTGAACTAAAGTTGTTAGCATTCCCTTGTCCGTTCATCACAATGTGCGCTGGTGTTCCTGACTTGCCAGGAACGATAGTCAGCGCTTGCAACATAGGAGTTGGCGAAATGTTATTAGTAGGTGATAATTGAAAACCACGGGGTGAAAATTGTGCACCGGAAGTTTGTTGCGGTGATGAGTGATGCACCATTATGTTATTTTGATTTTGTTGTGGTGCTGCTATTTGAAGTACATTAGTTATATTAGGTGTTTGATTCTTCTTCTTTTTATTTCTTTTCTTCAGTGTTTCAGGTGATAGCATCGCGACCCCTTGAACGTAACTTTGTCCATTTTTCAGTTCTATTTGTCTATGACTTTCACTGGATTGTCCTGATACAATTCCTCCGGTCACAATCTGAGGTAGTACTGCGTTTGATTGCATCACTTGACCATCTACTGCCATCATTGGGGGTTGTAAAACGAATGGCGCTGGCAATGTATTAACCACGACTGTTGGTTGATTAACGATTGGTTGCATATTTCCCACAGCCGGTACTACTTGCGTGACTGAAGTCGTCACGTTTGTTACTGCGTTAGAAACTGGTGAAATAACCGTAGTCGTTTTTGGTGGTGGAGGAGGCATATGATTATTAGACACGATAATTTGACCTGTTGAAGATATAAGAATCTGTCCTGGCGTGGTAGGACCAGTCCTTCTGCCTATCTGAGTTAATGTTGTAGATTGGGTATTGTTTATTTCTGATTTTGAAGGAGGACTACTAATTACATTTTGAACCATTTCTAAAGGAGATTTTGATATCATATTCTGTGCAGTCGTGCCGGCGATATGTAAAGGATAACTTGTTGGTAAATTAACAGCATTAATAAACGGATCTGGTTGATTAGTGGGAATAGCGTAGGTTGTAGCTAAATTAACACTCGGTGGTGGTGGAGGTCTCACAAAGTTAGCTTGAGATGCGTTGATTGAAGTTGTTGCTGTATTCGCTTTGCCAGCTAGAACTGATGTGACTGTATCACGAGTGACTGAAAACCCGCTCGCCATTGTAGTTACGAAAGTTTGGACATAGCAAGCTTGTATTAGCGAATGCGCCGGACCTCCTCCTAAATGTGGTGGCGGACAGTAACCCGGCATTGTGTTCTCTAACCGCTTCCTAGTTTCCAATCTGTACAAGTCCTGAGAATTTCTTAAGCTTGGCTTAACGCCAACCATTGATATGTTATCCACTTCCATAAGATTTTTGTTTACGTTATGGTTCGATATGAAATGCATCATCTGTGTTCCCAGCGATGATTGACTGTGAGGCGGTCCTGGCGAGTTGTATGGATATGTTTGATTACTGTTTGGAGTTGGTGGGTTACTATGAGACCCGTCTCTATAAGACCCAGAATATGCAGGACTTGAAATAGGGAATGTATTGTTATTTTGCAACTGTGCATTACTTCCGCTACTAAACGGTGTATCAGTGCTTCTGGAACTATTAGACAGTGTAGGCGAAGGTTCTGGAGGCTGTAAAGTCTCAGTTGGAGACACGTTACTAGTACTAACAATGCCCGCTTGTATTGGAGCGCTGTTTTCGTTTATTATTAAATTTCTTTCTATGAACGTTGACGAAGACACAGGATTATCGTCAAATCCATGTTTAGGACTAGAAGTGCTTGGATTGCCATCCAGCTCCATACTGCATTGATTATGTTTATAATATTTTGTTCGTATGTTACTTTCGGTATAATCTGTGCAATGTCCTTTATAAGGATTATTGCATCCTTTACAACATTGTGACATTTCTGTCGCCTTCTCTGGGACTAAACTGCTATCAGGAGTATTATTTGGCGATGGTGAAGAATTTGTTACTAAGTTATTTTTAAATATATTAATTCCATCACATGATTTATTCATATGTTTATTATGCTTTTCATTTTGATTATGAGAGCCATAAGAATTACTGGAATTATCGTACTGATTGCCATCATATGAAGAACTAATTCCTACTTGTTTAGAAATAGTGTTATTTAGCAACACGGTTTGTTGTGCTAAGTATCCATTTGGATCGTCCATAAAGGACGGAACATTATTTGTTTGTATATCATCGCATGTTTTTCCTTTCATATCAGAAATGTATCGCAAACCATTGTTGCCAAAAATACCTTTGTTTTCAGTTGCATTAAACTTCTTTTTTGGTGTTTTATTGTTGCCTTTCGCCTTTTTCTTGTTAATTTCAACTGCTGCCGGCCATTGTTGGTTCAACATATTGTAATGCTGAGGTAGAGGCGGTACACGTGAACACATCCCTTGGTTCATATTGTCTTGATTTGAAAATGAATTATACGAATTTGATGATTCCTCCAGAACATTTGGATTTTGCTCTTCATATTCTAGATTATCATTTTTCTGTGGTTTTGGACTGGGGCTTGTCATTGACGCATTGGGATCATTTCTTTTCACTTGCCATGGTGGAGTTTTTGCGGAATTTGTTTTAACCACAGCACCATTTTGAATTACTAGTTGACCTTGTGGAATATATTGAGTGTTATTTTTGTTATGATTTTCGTTATCAGTTAACTGGGGCTTAAAGCCTTTCATGGCCATTTCTATTTGCTTTTGATTTTGTTGAATAAATATTTGTTGTTGTTCATTTATTTTCTGCATCACTTCGGGAGTTAACGCTTGATTTAAACCGCAATAGATTTGAGAATCATCGTCTTTGTTCTGATGCCTTATTTGATGACCGTGGCCGTGCATTTCTTTTTTGTCTACTTTATGTTCGTGTTCCATAACACTATGTGAAGGAATGCCAATAACATTTTTTAGATTGGCAGTTTGTTTATTAAATCCCGTATTTACTCCTATTACTTGTCCATTTGTCCCTAATACTGGTAAGCCTACATTGATTGGTGTGTTAATAGTACTATGTCCAGAGTGACTTTGTTTCTGACCATCGATATTGTCCGATTGTTGTGTGATCCAGCCACTGTTGACGGTCAGATAATGCGAACTCCTCTGAACAACTGTTTCATGTTTATCGCTCTCTTGTGTAATGTTTATCATGTTCTGTTGCATGGGGTATGGCGGTGGACAGGGATTAGCACGCTGCAACATCGTTGCTGGAGACACTGTACGTTTTGACTCAGTTTCTTGATTCTGAAATGGATAATGTTAATATATAAAATCAACCGTCGATATAGATAAACGTTTAATAAAAATATGTATGTAAATTATTATAAATGATATTTCAGATCAATCATTTGTCGCTCATGGCTTTCTAACACATATCTATTTTTAAAATTTTAGTCTTCATTAATCCGCTGTACTATTTTCAGTAGTAATATTACAGTTATAGATTTTAACTCAAATCATACTTGTTGTTTCACTTCATGAAATGTTAACAAAACCGTGATCACAAGATTTGTTCGCGATTTATAGAACTTTTGAAAATCAAATTCATATAAGCATTCAACATGAAATTATAGTTCTAAAAAGCAAGTAGTTACTAGAAGTGATAAAATTGTACAGAAAGGATATTGCTCACAAGCGTGACAAATATTCTAGAGATTATAGATACAGTGTCATTAATCTAGATGAAGGCCAATATCAAACATGAAGTGAGAGTTGAAAAAGGATTATCGGAAACTAATAGCAGACCAATAATCTTGAAATATTCGGAATATTGTAACATAAATCAACATGTTTTATTTGATTTAGACACGTAATTGGGCATCATATATATACAATAGTATACCCGATTACTGGTTTCTAATTACCAAGAATGGAGTGATGATTTATATATAATAAATGCTCCTTACATAGATGACTCCAAAAAAAATTTAATTGACAAATGTGTTGGTCGAAAGAAAAAGTCAAAAAAACAAATGCATATTTTTGGAAAAAAATATGCCACTTAAAGGATTAACGCAGATATCACTATATTTGCATTTCTCTAATAAAGTAAAGCATTGTAACAATGACGGTCTTGATAAGATAAAGGTAATCATTAGTTACTGAAACGAAATAAGGATACACATCAGATAGATAATTACGCAGCAATGATGAATCATTGATAATCCGACATAAAGGCCGCTAACTCATTAACTATTTAATCCAACAAACGAACCTGGTGTAAATTGAAAATATAATAATATATATATAAAAACCTTGTGAATAAAGACACAGCATTGAGCATCAGTAGCAACCAGTAAATAAAAAGCAATTGGCTGAAATTATTTTTTTGAATATAATACATGGTGTATCAAAAAAATGGATATGTTAGAATCCTTAGTAAATAAAAACAAGGGTTCACAATTGATTTTTCTCATCAACTCTCGGATTTTACAATATATATCTTCCCCTAATTTCCGTAGTTCTTCCGCGAATTTCCGTAATTATGTAGCAGTTAGAGCAGGACTTAATTTTCATAATTGTTTTCAAGACCTTAAGTATCCAAGTAATTAAGTCTTGTAATAATACTGCAATAATAACAATGTATCCACTGATGCAGTTAATAAAAAAATATATAAAGAGAGGTTTTCGGACACTAAACTAATTATTATATTTATAATATCAAATACACAAACCAGTACTGAAAAAACAAATAAAATGGTTTTATCTATAGTTATACCCTTATTTAATAAAATTCAATTATGATAAGTATTATGTTACGTGAAAGTTTACGCAAGTATAATAGAAATACGTATTCAGAATCGATATGAATAAAGAATGAGCAACGGCTCAATTCTTATCAGTGCTATGAATATGTAATGTTACTGGGGGATAACGTACCTTAAAGTCACCTAGGGTCTTATCCTTTTGCCCCATTAACTGAGAAACGTTCATGTTCGAAATGTAAGTGTTTCTTTTCTTCATTTTCTTTTTAGCCGTTACTTCTGCACCTGTAATTAAATTCACAATATCAAATTAAAATTATATACATGTCAAGAAATTATTTACTTTATGCTAATATATGTTTTTTTGCTTAAATCTAAAAATTATAAAAACGTTACTGTTTCTTTCTCAATAAATGCCAGATGATCCATTTAAATAACCTAAAGTAGTTTAGTAAAAATATTTCATTCATTTTCAATACTAAATTCAAAGTTTATTGTATGTATTATTGTTTGGTTTTTAGAATGTATTATCAAAATATCTATATAGATATGACATCAAAATGTAACAAACAAGTGTATGTGATATTAAAATTCTATAATGTTATTATAATAAAATACGATCAGTTTGTGCAAATAGACCTCTGTTTGCCAACATTAAATCAAATTCAATTCAAGCACATAATTTATATCGACAACGTTGTGTGCTCAGTCTGCATATAATCAAAAATTAATAGAGTTAATCCAAGTTACTCATTGCTTTTATATCCGAAACAAGATTCAAGTATATAATGAAGTTTTTTTAAATATCTATTAATTTAGATAATTTTTTGGTTATATGTCAATAATTTATTTAAAATTATAAAAATGTTTGAAGTACTATTGTTGTAATTGAAAAAAGGTTAAAACATTAATAATTTTCATTATGATGTTGATGAACTCTATAAAGTGAAGGCTTACAAAATACTAAACTTTTAGTGTAGTAGACAAATGTTTGTCTACTACACTAAAATGTTTATGTGTAGCTAATTAAATTAATAAGAATTAATGAGAAATATTTCATAAATCACGAGAGAGAAGGAAAAATTGGACAAAGGACGAGTTGACGTATTCTATTAGTAAAACAAAGGTCGAAGGTCGACGGGTTGTATCACCTTGGCTCGTTCTCTAAACGTCCTTATTACTCTAAGCATTGATATATTTTACAGTTGAAACTGAAAAGACGATTCATTATCTTTATAAGGACAATGTAATCGTTTTAATTTTTTATAAAAACAATCAAATTTCTAGAATCACATTTTCATTAATTTTACATTTTCGTATAAGAAATTATCTAAAAATACTCCAGAAATAAATTCTAAGGTGCAGTTAACAATAAGATTATGGTAAAAAAGCCGTAAGAACATGTGTATTATATTGTTTGCTGGCATTACTCCGTTAAACTGTAACCTATTTAACTACTCGTAGTTGTGTACGTAACCATCTTGTGCGTTAACAAGAAGGTTATAAAGCTCGAAAGCGTGCCGTGCCGGGCTTAATTCGATAGCGCTCCATAATTAGTTAGCGAGCCGAGTATAATGCCGTTATCTATTTGCACATTATCTGGCAGATTTGCAATTAAAATACTGGTTGAGTTGAGGGTGGTCTTAGAGGCGCCGGGGTGCTGGGTAGGAGTGGGGGGTTAGTTGGGGTCGCTGGGTAGGTTGGCGGTGCGGAGGGGGCGGACGGCCGCGACTCGTCAGATCAATAGTCGTCGGGGTGCGCGCCCAAGCCCGCTCCGCACCGCCGATTGTTTCAAATTACACCCGCCCTTTGTTCCCGCCGCTGATCGAGTCGCCAGGGTTTTGTTTGCTCTAAACGGTCGACTTCCTTTACGGTAATTACGCAACACTGCGGCTACTAAGTTCTCCTTTTGTACCGCGGACCTCTCGTCGATGCTTAACCTGCTTTGTGCTCATTACATTCTAAACATCTTCAATCTTCCGCGATTGAAGTATACGGGTTGTTATTACCGCTATAAAATGTTTACTGTCAATTAATCAGTATAACACATTTTAATGAAAAATTATGCATAATTCATTAGTAATTATCAATATAAATAATCTGAACATAATTGTCAGGAAAGCATAATTATATCTATCGTTATGAAATTTACTATACTCAAGTTTTAAACTTTTTATACTTATTCCTTTTCATACTTTGTTTTATAATTATTCCTTGCCGAAATTTTGTCTGCTCAAAGTAGCTTTTAGTCCATCAAAGTATTAAAGCTTAATCCGGATAGGCTTAAATTTTTTTCCAAATTTTAAGTAAAGCTATGCACACCGAAACAATGAATAATGTAACGAAATTGATTCAGCGTCCATGCGTTACGGTACAAAATGTCATAATTAAAAAATACTTTCCATACATGCATTTCTAACTAAATTAAAGGATGGAATAAATAATCTATATAAGGAATTAGCTATAATTTAAATCGAAATAAAAAAAGTTTATTTGTTATTATTACCAACACTTTCATTTGCCATTAGTCGTAATGACGTCAGTTTCAGAATGATTGCACTTAGATTTATTAAAACGATAAAAATGAGTTTTAAAACAATTACAATACAGACGACGAGAAGTTGATGAGGGATAAACAATCAAATTTATTAGATACATTAACTTTCAACACATGGAAATGTTAATAATAATATAATTATTAACAGTTGAACAGTAAACGAACGAATGAGAAGGGGATGACGAAATGTCGCTCCACGTGAAGCCATGTCAAAGTTCAAGTGGTCCGTGTTTGCGTTGTGTTACAAGGGGTAATGCAAGGTAAAGCACGCGAAACGTGAAACGATTTGCATATTAAAAACTGTTATTGCTAGCGGGGGTGGCAAGGCGGCGGATTGTGAGGGAGTGGTGTGGGGAGTTGGGCGTCTAGGTTGTTACTCCCGGACTGACGAAGTGCAGTTGCAAGCTATTCATGCCATACTAAATGCATCCCCGCACCCCGGCCCCCGTTGCCACTTAACAACAAAGAGACCGACTCTACCCCTCTTTGTTATAAGAAACAACTCGCTCCTCCAAGCGACCACTTTTCTGTGCTCCTTAGAAATAGATTGTGACAATTTAACTCGCTCTGAGCTCTCCCCATGTTATAATTTAACTTCTTTGTGTTGTGACATTCCCGCAAAAGATTTTTATCCTATTTATATCTAACCTTTGAAATATTTTACGTAAGTTTAATAAATGAATAATAATGAATTTATGAACAGTATACAATAGCATTTTTGCTATGAAGAAAATAGACTAAAGAAATTACAAGGGGAAGATTATGTTTATTGCAATTTTTATCTTCAATGAAAATATAGCCAATGCAGAAAACTTTGATTGCACTGGTATCGCGTGGTGTACGGTCCGGGGTATTTCCCGGCGCTTCCCGGCTAATCCCGTTGGGTTCACACTCACGTAATTGGATAAAGGAGGGCCGAGCGCGGAGATTGCGCCCGGAACACCCGCCCGCTAATCGGATAATAATACTCCCTTTGCAAGTGTGCATCCACTGCCAGTCGATGGATCCCGAGCCTCGCTGCGGACGATGCGGATAAAGCACTCAATTTATGAAAATACAATTATAGAAGTTTGTTAACTGATACAAGACAGAGCTACTAAATCTATTAAAAGTCTCTATTAATTAATAGCAGAACAATTCATTGTTCACTAAACCTATTGATTTCTTTAAGAGGTTATAGACGAGTTTCATTAATTTTTATGCAATTAACAATAACTCATTAATTAGGACATAACATTACTAGCTATGAGACAAAGACAATATTTCCAAACAGATATTTACATTTACTACCATTGGACATACTACTTTCAATCTTAGTAATAAAGTTAATAAATAGTAGTTACACTAAGTTTTTAAAAACTATTCAGTGTATTAGTGTAATACTTATTACATTATTGAGAAACAACAATAATCACGTATTATTTCAATGTTTTGGACAGTAGTAGTATTGCATTAGACAGTAATGCTTTTAGTGATTTATTGAGTACTGCATATAGAAATACTGTACGTATAATATTTAACTATTAATACATATTATCTCAAAGTTGATTCTTTAACGTATCGCATCTTTAAAAAGCCCAATTAGTACCTTGATTAAAAATGCTCTACTTAGCGTTAACATTAACGTTGCGGTTGATAGTAAAAACTATTAAAATAATAACTCTTTAGTGTACTCATTACCATAATTAAACAGGTGATGTACCTCAAAATGGTAGGTGATGTGTATAGATGCTAGTAAATACCATGCAGCATAAGTTCTTTATTAAAAAACGGACTCCTGAATATTTTAATGAGCATTTTATAAGTTAAATATTTAAAAGTATAATTCTACTGCATTTCAATAGGTATCGTATTTAAGAAAATCTCCGATGGGATTGTTAATGTATCTTTGAACGGGACGACATTGAGATTAGGAGGAAGGGAATAAAATTGCGAGATATCCGTCCCGTGCGCTTAGCGCCAGCGGCCTAGTATTTGAACAACCACTAAACACAATTTACTCAGCCCCTCGTTACGTCGTCAACAATTTTCCTCTCATTCCTCGCTTCCCTCCTTACAGCATGAATAATAATTTGTTTATTGTTATCTCATTTCGCCTTGTTTACACTTCACGTCGGAGATTGAGTTTCCTTAAGTAATTTATTAACGACGACAGATATTTCCGGAGTAATTTGGATCATTTTGATATTCAATATTCTGTGAAATCTTTCACAGAATATTGAATATCAAAGTATAAATTAAATATAGCAATATTAAGTATCAAGTACAGTACAGTAAACTGTTTGTGCTTATTACAGTAATCTAACATCAATGTAACAATGTATTTAGTGAAATTTTAAAATTCTTACATATTTTTAGAATTGTAGTATTTACACCGTGCAAGCCCCCTTTTCTGATTTTAATAAAACTGTTTTAAAATATTTATTTTGAATGAGGTTTTTCCAATAACATTTACTTTTTTCTATAGATAGGTAAAACGAGCTGTTTTTTTTTTTTATTTTTTTATATAATCACGCCTTTTTCCCAGTAGGGGTAGGCAGAGGTGAATAAACTACCCACATTTCGCCAGATGTGGTCAGATTAGATCCCATGTAACAGGGGGCGAGCCTGTTGCCACTTTATTGGGACCACCACACACACACACACAAAGATGATATCAGTGTGCGGGTTTCCTCACGATGTTTTCCTTCACCGTTTTTTGTATCTCGCTGTTGTAACTAAAGTTTACAAATGTACATAACTTAAATATTAAGTCATCGGTACATGCCGAGGTTTGAACCCGCGACCTTCAGAATGAAAGCCGCACGCTCTAACCATTAGGCCAGCGAGCTACTACTACTACTAAAACGAGCTGTAACCCTTGCTATCACTACTACGTACTTGTAATTATGTTCTTGTTGCCGGAGACCGCGGCAATACAGTAGTGTTCAGACATTACTATGTTCCGGTATGGAAGGCGTTGTAGCTAATGTAATTACTGGGGTAATGAGACCACATCTTATGTATCGAGTTGACTAACAATAAAGGGCTGTATATATTATTCTAACGCCGTTTAGTTAACGTATAGTTTCCATTAATTGAACTTCTCGCTCCTCTCATCGCTTCATCGAATGTTAAAGTTTTTATTACTATACAAGAATATTCACTAATGTTGTTTTTTTAATTATACTATTACAATATTAAAAATGTAGCATTTACCTTTCTTTTGATCTGAGGGTGGCGGTGTGGCTGGCGACTGCGTGCGCGCTTGCAGTGTCGCCAGCAGTTTTCGCTTATGGTTACACAACTTGGTCAGCTCTGGGCCTGAAGTCGGTTGGTACTGCCTGCTCACCACCTAAACCGAAAAAACAGCGGCTATTAAACAATTATCAACATTTGTATATTGTAACATAGAAAAAATTTATTTCATTACATTAACTATAACAATACAATTTCACGCATTTATTACATATGCAATTATCGTTTACGTAAAAGTAAATAAATATATGCGAGTATTTCATATAAAAAGCTTATTCATACAACCACCTAATTGCTAAAGAAACAAACTTTTATATCATTCGCAATTGTTATAACTTACATTAACACACAAAAAATAAACACCTTGAATTAACAGTACAATATCCTTTAAAGGACTTACTGAAATAATTAAAGTAATTTAGCAAATGATGTTTTTGAACAGTACGCGTCACAGCAAATGGAGTATTTTTAGAAGTCACATTAATTCATCTAAAAAAAAATTAACCAATTTAAATACGTTCTTTCCGTTCATAAATAAATAAATTTTTAATAATATTGTTGATTAAATAACCATTAACCAGTACTCAGCTTCAACTAGCGTCTATAAAAATTACAATAAGTAATAACTAAACGCAACAGCAACAAAAAATACATCAACATGTTCATTAAATATCGTTTAAATTAATACGAAAAAAAGATTAAGTGCTCATAATATTAACAATTCAAAGTTAATGAAATATTTGAACTCACTAGGGCTTAACCATGTAATTGACTTATTAGTGGTCGAAGGAAGCCACAATACTTTTCACCGCAAAGATGCATTAAAAATAACAGCCTCAAAACATCGTTTTGCTTAATAGTCGCTTGACTGTACCATTACGTGCGTACACAATAACGTCATTGCTTTGGGTAAAGTTGCTAAAATAAAATGTTTACTTTTCAGTCGATTTTGAACGAAATACTAAATATTGTAATACGAAACTTAAACCTCAAACCAAAATCAATACACTTGTTAGTGACACTCTATTCTAATGTGAAATGAAGTATCTTATAATTATCTCACCATTTCACAGATTCAGCAAATTATTAATAGTTAACTTAATCAGGAGTATGAATGACCTTTCCCTATCCGTAGCAGTAGAAAGTCTAGAAAGTGATTCAACTTTCTCTTTTTGCTAACATAACTGTATAAAATAGAGTATGAGCTAGCTATGTATCGTATTTCAGACCCAAAGGTTGCACATATCAAGTGCAAAAGTAATTTTTACTTATAGTAATTTTTTTTTTATTTTAATCTAAATGCTATAATAAATTTATTTTAATAATTTAAAACTAATTTCACAGATATGTAGCTTAGTATGCAAAAACATATATGTTAATGTATTTGTTTCTATAGCTTTGTTCGCCAAAGATTCTGTTTCACTTACCAGATAATGTAAATCGATAATGATCTTTAAATACTTAGTAAATTAAATCTCCAGTTCAAAATAGTAAATACTTCAATCTGCTTAAGGAAATTGATGCAAACGATACTGGACTGCGTGTTCAAATTGAAAACCTTGTTCTCGGTTGAATATTACCGTTCAAGTTCATATGACTATTAAATGAATATATACAAATGTTCTAAGTTTATTTATAATAAACGAACAATCTGCATAATCTCCATACACTACTTCAATGTCATGTATTCATGATTGATAAGTGTGCAATATCCGCTCCGACAGGCAAACAATCTATATTAATGTGTGCTACATCCACGACTAGTGTAGTTCAAATTTCGCAGATCTCGACATCGATCCCGGAGCGTACCACGCAATTTGTCCCGTTCTACAACAGTACTCACCATAAGGAACTATGAAAACAACGAGACAATCAAATTATTTCAATTTAGCTATAGAAATTTTTACAAGTGTCGAAAGTGATCAGTAATGTATGACAAATAATAAGTATAAAGAATTTTTGACAGTAAAACAGAAACTATTTTTATTTTCCCTTGTTCTGTCATTACTCATTGTTGTTAACAAAATTTACAGTACCGGAAATGTAGATAGACAACAATCTACTTAGATTATTAGATAAAGCAAGGAGACAAGCCAGACGTTAACACTTTGTTTAAAATGGCCCTAGTTAGGATTATAAAAACACTGTACTACATTATGATCGACGCCTTGAAATATAAAATATTGTCTCTTTACCCCAGTAATTTAACGCTAGCTAAATAGACGATCTTCGACAACGGAGACCTATCAGTAAACTGAAAGAAACATAAAAAAAATATGTTTTATTTTCAACAATTTGTATTTATTCTGTTACCGGTTAGGGAGTAGCGCAACCCTAAGTATCACTGTTCGGACCAAAACAAGGAAATTGGCGTACGGCGCTCACTAAGTAACTGGTGCGTTAGCGCGCCCCCGGTAATAGACACACGATTTACAAACGGAGAGTGTATTATCACACGCCAATAAACAGACTTTCCCCCCTTCTAAAAATATATCGCTAACACAGCCACGCTCGCTAATTTAAATGCTAGTTCATGAATATGTTTACTTACGTCCCCATGACTTAGTATTATGTTATCCATACATTAACGGTTCCACTGACATACGTTTAATATTAATTCTAACGATTTTATTGAATAAGATTAGAAAACAGAAAAATATCGAAATTAAGAAACTTAACGATAGATTCCAATAGTCACTTTTTTTTATTTATCTTTAAGCTAACAAAACGCTAAACATTTTCTTACACCGCAGCTTTGAAAATATCACCAAGGAGCACACGACGCCTCTGATACTTATGCATGTATATATAACGAACGAAAGAAAAAAAGATAGGGCGATGTATATAAAGACTTCATCTGTTACTGCGATGGTGTGCGGAAACGTTGCCGTAGTTCCGGTCTTCAACCCGCCACACAACAGTGTTTAAGAAGGGTTTAAAACCCGACGTAACAACTCTTTCTTTATAGAAACAGGGAGAGTTTTCCAATGTAAAGTTTTAACACGAAACTCTGCACGGATAACCAAGTTTTATTTAAGAATAATTAATCACGTCTTTTAACGAGCAACATAATTATTAATTATTTTTAATGAAGGGTACGCCAATGCGTGTTTTTCTATTACTCTTTGTAAGAACAACAATCAATGGAACCATCTACACATCACTTAAATAACCGATATTGCTGTGAATAATAAAACGAACGGCCAATGAAACTTATATTATGAGCGTTTATTTTTTTTTTAACTGATACATGGTCACGCGACACGCAAACATATGTCCTTGTGCCACTCAACGTGCAATCACATTAGCAGTCAAACGTCAAATTATGACAAGCGTTGCGCCATAACACACTTAAAAAAAATAAAGTAATATACCATCAAGATAATAAACCTCATGAGTGGTGAAACCTACTAATTACTGCCGTTTACGGATTTCATATTCAGCTGCTTTCTGCAACGGTTGTAATTTTTATTACACATGTACTCTTTATTTCATGTAAATCATACAGTGTTGTGTTGGAATACATGTGATAATTTAGGTAGATACCGTTTTTTATACAAAGCTGGTTATAAGTTAGCTGGGATAGGTTATTTTTATATTTCTTAATAAGCTCATACCTTCACTTGGCACGACTCGCGCGTCCTCCACTGCCTCGTAACTAACCGAACAATGCGAAGGGGTAATACTTCCTCGTCGTTGAAAAAAGGTCGAGAGCTAACCTAGTGTAGAGTGCACAAAAGCTTTAAGATTAAAAAGAGAGCTATTAAAATCCTTTGTTTGTTTTAGGACTGGTTAATAAGAAGTTTAACTTATTGCTTGCAATTTCAAAGTTTTAATTACGATACAAATAAATTTTAAACTACTTTTTTTATTTAACTCAATAAATTCATACATAACTTAATAAATGTCAATATTAATATACAAGTTAGACAATTATTGAAACAGACCAAACGTAAAAGGTTTGTAAATATAAAAAAAAATACATATATAAACATATATAAATAAAAGTGATAAGGAAGCGGTGCGGCGTGGTTGAAGATGTAGTGACAAGGATAGAGAAAGGGATGCTTAGATGGTTCGGCCATGTCGAAAGAATGGATGAAAGAAGATTAACGAGAGAAATATACAAGGTAAGAATGATTGGAAAAATCGGTGCAGGTCGACCTAGGCGGACATATTTCGATCAAATCGGAGATGTCCTAAAGAAAGGCCGGGTCAAAAGCACTCGCAACCGACGAGCGTGCATGAAGACGCTTATGAAAGTGGAGGAAGCAAGAGAGGTGTGCCAGGATCGTAGCAAGTGGAGAGAGGTGGTCTCTGCCTACCCCACTGGGAACGAAGCGTGATATATATGTATGTATATATAAATAATTCGTTTTTCTCTTTTATAAGTTTTTATAGGGAAAATACAATCCCATGGCTCAGTTGGCGAACGCTCGTCAGTAAATAAATATACCGTATAATTTATCGCTTGACATTCAATCGCTATGGTAATTGCGCGACTTTCATCACGCGGATGTAGCATATCATTGTCCTCGCATGGTCGCTCCTACCTATGTTAATTATGATAACGATCACTTCATCTGTCCGATTAAGAAACAACGTAATGTCAGTTATAATATATTAGTTTGCCTTTTTTATTATTCATCAAAACGATGTTATGGAGACGTTCATCTGATGGTAAGTGACACGCCTGCCCATGACAATGATGTACATTGTGCTCGTCGCGTTGAGACAAGATGGCAAGTGTTTGACCCAGTAATTTCACTAGCTACATCGTTCTTTTTACCAGAACACAGTAATATTTGCACAATGTTATTTAACACGGAAAATAACTGTGGTGTACCTATCTGAACGGTCTGTTACAATAAAAACCAACCACCCGAAACTTTTACAGATGGCTCTGGCATTGACCATGACATTTGGTAAAATCGCTATAAAATATTTGATGGAAAGTAATAAATTCGTATTGACCAATAAATTATTGTTCACGAACTAGTATGATAAATAGTTTCTAATGCAATCAAAAGTCAATCCGCAATAACTGGTGGCCGTGTATAGAACATTGGCCCATATGAATGCAATCAAGTTGATGTGCGCGACGGGCAACAGCGACAGGCAGACAGACACGCCCGCGCCCACTATTGTATCGTAACGTGACAGACTAATTAATGAGTTTGTCATAGTTAAGAGGAGCATATTTCACTAAACATAACAGATTGGAAACTATAATACTATATGTAGTCATTGCAGAAATTCACTGATTGGCTCCTTTTACATTTGGCATTAACCCACCTTAAAGTAAGTAATTTTGGTATTATAATATCAATTTTCAAAAAGTAATTAAACAGTTCTCGTTCCATTTACGGGTAATAATTTAATTAAATAAGTAAATTAACGTAGTGTTATTGATATAAGATAATTCCGGTTTTTTCCTAAAGCGATATACTCGTAATATATCAACTGTCGCTTACATAGGACTGTTCGCACAAAGAACTAATAATGCCTCCCCAACTTCCAATTCATTCTTTGTATTGTACTTATTTTTAACTTTTCCTTTCTTTATTATTATCAATTCAGAACACGCGCCTTAGTTTAGTGTTGCCTTCATTTTAAATTATATCCTATCTTTTTATTGATAAGCAATACAAAAATCCATTTTAATATAATTTGCCGTATATATAAAATACTTTTTTTACAAGTGAACCATACAAGGCCTGTTCAAAATAAAAATATCATTGATTACAATGTCTCCGGACTGCGTCCTGAGCATATATGGATATAATATCACATAAATTTATGTGAGAAAGTAAAGTAACAAGATACCGTTGGCGAATATCAATTAGTGAAGACAAGAGCGGTGCGGAATATCGTTTTATTCACGTTCAGCGATGAATGTAGCGCAATTTGTCGCCGTAGTGTCGCTCTCCCGTCCCGACCACTAATTAAGGTGGACATTGGCTCCCAAACCTGCCCCATATGAGCGGAGCCACCTGCCCCCAACCCCTCCCCCAAAACGCGCCGTGGCGTGATATGCGGTGCATTCCCTTCAAACTCTGCGACGCCATACGGTTTCAATGTAATCGTAAATTATCAAGTTGACTTGTGCACACGATTATCTGATAAAACTTAAATTCAGAGGTGTAAGAGATTTTTTTCGTGCAAGTAAACCGTTAAAAATGTTATCTTTTATAAATACGTATACTGTCATTCCAGCGCTACTTTTGACTTTTAGTTATATTTGAATATTTTTATTACTATAGTATTTTATACTATAGCATCCGAAGTGGTTAAAAATGAACTTACCAATAGACAATGAAACATTTTTTAAAAACATAAACTATATATTAACAATGTTTGAAAAATATGATTGTTATATTCGTTTATATGCAACATATAATATAAACAGATCGAATGATAGGGCTTCTGTTATTCTAAACTATTGTAATATTAGTACCTGCGGACTTATAAAAAAGAACTAGACATAATAACCTTTGTCACTAGGCATAGGCAAACAGGGCATCTGAAATTTTTCACATTAAATCGATAGAGACATACATATTATATATGCATATTGGTTGTATGACTGTTAAGACTTCTTTGTGTACAGAAGTCGTCAAGGCCACATTAATACTGCTGCGGTGATCATTCGTGTTTTATAAAACCCGATAACAACCGTGTAGCCAAATAAAGAACAATAAAAGAGCTCACGTCACATATCAACTCGTCGCAAGCTGCTCCAGTCATTGTATGTAACTTTTATACACCACGGGTGCACCCATCTCGTTCCTCACAATAGTCAATAACCTGAGCAAAATGTGATAGAGCACTCATTACGAGGCAATAACCAAGGCCAGCTTTGAGAATGATACTTTAAATGTTTATATATTTAAACATGCTTCATCTACACGAAAAATTTAGGGGCAACGAAATAATTATTTAGTCGAACATTGCAATAAATGTTTTAAGATAAAAAAAAAACATAACGTATATACTAAACACCTGGGTTATTTTACAAAAGCATTATTTCAAACAAAATGCGTACACTGTGGAATTAAATATAAAGTTTAATCCTAAATTAATTTATGAAAGAGCAAACAGAAGAAACGTTTCAAGCACAAAAAAATTATAAAGCTTTAAGCATGCCGTAATGAAGTTGCGAAAGTGTTTATTTTTTTTTTTTAAGAAAATCGTTAGCCTTTAATGAGTTTAGATGCTGTATTTTCTAGCGAGAAAAGAAAAGCCTGTACCTACATTTTAGCATGAATTACGGGAAAAAATACAACATTTACTTAAACCTAACTTTGGCGAGTATTGCCATAATCATTAAAACGTTAAGAATTTTTGTATCGAGTACAGTAATTAGGCTTACCAATAATTGGCGTTTATATATTGTCTTATTATTGACAAAAATAATAATTGTTCAAATATTACGATAATTTATCGCGTGCCGAACAGCAATAACTTCCGAGCTTTGAAAAAACTGCTACACCGAAATGAATGAATATTTTACAGATGAAACAAGTAGAAAATAATTTTAACATCCTGTTTAATGTAATAAAGAATAGATGAAAATATCAAAATTATATTTAAACGTAAAATTTAAAAAGTTTATAATAAGTAAAGTATACTTTTTTATATTCATACATATTAGACGAAAAAGTAAACATGGTTAGACGAAGAAACTGAAAGGATTCACATCCAATAAAATAATTGATACAATACATTATCGGAACAAAGTTAAAATGCTAAATATGTGATATGTTGGTATTAATTAAACATGAGTTATATGTTGTAAACAGTAAAGCTACATTTATTCACTAATAACGACGGTAGGAACAGTGTTCCTTTCTTTAAACGGCACCAATGTAATTACTATTGGAATAGTCTGTTTTTGTTCATCCGAATGCGCGTAAAAGCATTACGTGTATAGTCAGGACAACTTCGTTTTTAGTATCACGCGGATCATGTATCGTAACGATACAAAAACGATAAAGAATAAATTATTGAATAACTCGTTCTTAGACATTATTTCGACCTTTATCTTCCTATTCTAAACATATAATAATTAACAGGTAATGAAATGCATGCGTGCACGTCTCGTTAAAATAATAAGTAAACTGTATTTTTATATTTCCTATTTACATAGGTGATGTGGAGATCTTTAGGGGAGGCCTATGTCCAGCAGTGGACGTCTATCGGCTGATGATGATGATGATAGGTAAAACAAAATTAAATAGATTATTTATATTTCTTCGTTCTATAACTATGAATTTTGAAAATAGCTTTTCAGATGATGTCCTTTTACAGGCATCTTAAATTATTTTGAAACGACACTTACCCAATTAGTAATTTAATAATATAATAATTTATTGTCATAATAAATTCTTATTAATTGTGATTTATATTTAACGATCCCTATATATAAGGGCGAGCATTGTATATGGTTAGACAAAGCTGAGCGGGCAACCGGTCGGTTTATTAAAGATAGTATCGCGCTAAGCAATACAGACGTTTCTGAAGCGTTCGCCCGCTATGTATTCCGGGAAAGGAATGTAAAAGGGCCGTGATTTATCGCGAGGCGCACAGTAATCTCGTACATAATATTCTAAGCGGGGCTCCTATCAGGCCGGAATGTTACGTACAGCTCCGGGCGGTCGCCACTTTCACCTCGCACTGAGAAAGTTGCCAGCGCTTAGAAACTGACTCGATGCACGTTTCACAACACATTTTGTTGGTTCGTGTTGCCTTTAAATTATATTATTCACTTTGTAAATTTATTACTACATAGTACCTTACGTACATACGTATCGAAGTAATCAATATCATTACCGGTGACGTTTCCACTGAGTTATCTGTAATCAGTGAATGCCTTTCCAATTCCGTATGACGCCCATCGGCCACTAAATGTTCCTATGACATTATTAATTCTAATAAGCAATAAATTATTCCTACACATTCCAGGTACAGTAATAATTGAGTGGTTTTTTTTTTCTTTAGTTAAAGAGTGCCGTCCTCATATTGAAGACGCCACTGCTTTTGAAAAAATATACATACGATATGCTATATATATTTATTTAAATAAGCAATAATTCGATGTAAGGTATATAATATGTCCCAACTGCAATTAAAGTGATAAGGTTATTAATCCTGGTTGCCGACTGAAGACGCTCATACCGAAATGGTTCAATGATTATATTATTGAGACGTCATCACAGGTTGAAACCATTGGTTTGAGACAACTTAAGTTAATATATACTATCTTTAAAAAATCTATGAAAAGAAAACAGGCGTCTTTTTATTCATTGAATGTCAGATGCAAAAAAAAAGATATCCAGTTGAGATACAAACAGTGGACATGAGAGGGTGGATACACGTTTAAATGTCACTTACAGAGTTGCCACGCGGAAGAGTCGCACCTTTGTTCTGCGAAATTCGAAACAATGAAGTACCATAGATACAATGTGAGATCCTTTCCCATTGATTCGCATAGCAATTTAAACTCTCGAGGTTAAATTATCAAGTTATAAATATTAAATCGCAGTAACTTATGTCACAGTGCAAACGATCTACGTCCGTATTGTTGCTCTTTCTACTTTTCCTTTATACTGATTCACTGTTCAATATAATATTATAATGAACTTAAATGAATAGAATGTATAGCAGGTTTTAATCGTACACGTTTTTACTGCTTTAGAATATCTAAAATATTACTATCCAATTGTATGTTATGTGATTGTATATTAAAATTACCCCGTGAAAAAAATGAATAGTATCAATATCAATTAGGACACGATCAATATTGAATTTTTCCTTGTATTTATATTTCCTATGTACTCTTTTGTATTAAAAAAACTTCACATCACGAACCTAACATTAATGAAAAAAATAAATGGTGATTGACATTAATGAAATACTAAGTGTAACATTTAAAGACCTGATCGATAAAGAATGATGCCAATGCCAATGATGCCTTCACAGAACCGCTCATCATGTAAAAGAAAATGGAGATCATTAATTTACGAGAATGTATTACTTACGAAAATTACTTAGTTCCTGAAAACGACATCAGCTGTTGTAAACTCTAGGACTTTTAATGTTTTTGTTATATTTAACATGTTTCTGACATAAGATACTTTAATTGTGCTTTTATTTCAATTTGTTCATACGTTAACCGTCTACACACCGTGGCCTATACATTTTATATTACGGAAATTAAATATCAGTACCTTATATTATATTCAGAGTAACATTATCTTACATAAAAAATTCTGTTTTTACTGACAAGTATATCATGTATTAAAAATATAATAATATACTAAACTTGTGTATATTTATTATTTTTGATAACTTACTTATTTCTATAATTGCACATTTTTTTATTCAAAGAAGTGACTAGCCGGGAGGGAAGTACGCCTGATGGTAAGTGATACGCCTGCCCGTGACAGTGGCGCCAGATACGATTTTATACACCGCAGCACATTATTCTCGTCGCTTTAAGATTTGTTCTATCTAGTTACCCTAGTAATTACAATAGTTACAGCGAGCTGCAAACGTAACATAGTAATGTTTGCACACAACAGTTTCGCGGTAGATATGGTGCGGTGGTACCTGGATGGTCTCCGACAACAGAGACCTACCACCACTACATAAAGGAATACGTTTGAAACATATCAATTGGAACAACATCTGTTACGCCATATATTAAATATTCATTAAATTAAAAAAAAAAATACAATTTATTTCACCTTAACTGATGCATGACAAGTAGTAACACACGCCACAATTGGATACGTTCTTTAAGTTAATTACAGTCCACAACTGCGTCAGTGTGTTTAAATTAAAACGTGGTGAATAAATTAAAGTTGCCATGTATTAACTAGAGGGATTCAGATCAAGTTATAAATCCTAATATAATTCATAAAAGATATATTTTATGACAATGTTTGTGAGTTATCTGGAATAATAACGTACAACGCGAATATTGCTATATCATTATATACTATAATATTTTCATAGTGAGAACTTTACCCGTTTGTACGAGATATTATAAACTGATAATTAATTTTAAGTAGTTTTAAAAATGAATGATTTGATTTAATCTGATCAGAACGTTCGTATGACTGTGAAAAATCGTATTCTGAGCAATGCTAATGTGATACTGGTTCTCGCAGCTGAACCCCGTCATTACGAAAACAATTTACGTTTATTTCGCATACTGTTTAAAGGTATACATACTAACGATCGTTAAATTCGTTCGTTGTATAATTCATCATAATTTATGAAAATCATCGTCAGGTTCTGTAGAGAAGGCTGTGACTATTTGTAAATGATATAAACTTTACTATATTATCATACTGCAATTCGATGCTCATAAATTTAACCAACTTTCAAAATAAAAACTCCCCGGAGGCTATAGATCGTTAGACGTGTCTCACATCCGCCAAAATCGTAGATCTTTAACGTCTATAAGTGCTCGAACGAATGCTGAAATAGGTTTTGCGATAATATCGCAGTAACACTGCAGGAGCGACGACGAGCTCACGACTTGCGGCCATGATTCGAAGACCTTAAGCTGTCAATCGTTGAATTATGATTGTGTATACCATCGAACTGGTTGCTGCATCACTCGGTGAAATTATAAGAAACTTGGTATAAAAAAAAATTATTTGGTATAACAATAATTTACCTAATGTTTAAATAAACTTAAAACACAAGTTACTTTCATAATCAAACTATAAAGGATCGAGTAAATACAATGTTATATATTTTTTTTTCATATAAGAGTACTATAGATAAAAACAGAATCCTTAAAATATAATAGGGACATATATATACAATTAACTTTAAAATTTAAAAGATGAATAAAAAAAATGATCTGTATCTATTACAATAAAAACCTCTGATATTGTGTTTACACATATAAATATAATTTTATTTTTATAGTAGACATCGCTTTATTTCAATCCTTACCTTATACAAGTTTAATAGAGAATTCTTGCTTGTTTAAACTTAACATATGCGATAGACTAAAGTTACAAAATAATAACCAAGCAATCCGGGTATGATTTATGACTGTATGATATTATTGTAAAAGGGGTACGTTCATTAGCTAAGAGTTTTATAATACGTCTGGTAACAAGAGGAAGTCAGCAGCGCAACACGGCGTTTGTAGGCCGTTGTTATTTATTATTTATTGTAGAGATCGTTAGTTCCGCTTGGCTGACGACCTCGCCACTACGTACCGCGCAGGTTACCTATATAAAATCTTATGAGCACAAATAAAACATTTTATTAAACTTAACATATTTAGTAAATTTAAACATAACTGACTATCCCGTAAGCAACTCTGAAATCTAACTTATACGAAATGCGATCTGAATACACTACAGCTACTGGGTGCAGGAGTCAGTTGTCGGAGACCGTCTAAGCGAAATAATAGTATGCAAACATTACTGTATTCCGGTTTGAAAGGCGCTGTAGCTAATTACTGTGGTAACGAGAAATAACATCTTGTGTCTAGGTGACGAGCACAATGTCTTGATTTCCTATAAAAATTGTGCAAAAATTACTGTTCCGGCTGAACAGCGCTGTAGCAATTAAAATTACTAGTGTAACAAGACATTTTTTATTCAACGTAGCGTCGAGATGATCGAGACGTCTACTGATGGTAAGTGATACGCCGACCCATAACAACGTGAAGCTAGCTTGGCTACAACGCCGTTCCAACCAGAACACAGTTATGTTTGTAGACTACTATTTGGCGGAAGAAACAGGAGCTACAGTGGTAACTACATATACAACAATCATTTACCATCAATATATTCTACAGTATATCTTAAAGGGACGAGGATAGTATGGCGCAATATTTATCATTTTAACCATCGTCTCATTATTATAGACCAGCGTATATCTATCAATTATAGTTGATAAAGATGTTTTACTAATAATGGTTTGATCAACAATGTTTTTGTGAAACTTTACCTGTTAGCTGTTACAACTAAAATGAATGTCTTAACCCATTTTTTCTATAATATATTTGTTATATGTTACAGTGCTTCTCATAGATATTATTCCCCTTTGTACATGGGTGGTAGGTTAACATCTGTGAGCAGTTAAAGACCGCCAATCTAGTACAAAACGATAATTATATCACATTAGTATATATTAAAATTGTCGCTGTCGATCATTTCAGTGTTGTTTCTTTTTTCTATTTCCATCGTATCATTACGATAATTATAATAAGGTGATATTATTAAAATATTATTACATCTTTAATAATAAAGAAAACATGATTAAACAATCTTATAATTAAATAAATTAACTAGCTCGTTATTGTCTTGGTAGAGATAACAAACTCGACGTTAAAACACAAAACGAGGACGGAACGTGTACTGTATCACAATGTTTTTTAAATATAGACTATAAAAAAAAAAATCAAGATTTAAATATGTAGGTTATAGTTGCTCGATGTGCCTGACAGTAATATCGTTTATTTTACGACAAAGAATCCACGACTAAAAACTAGCAGCGCACATACAAATCAAGCGGCTGTCTATTCTGTTAGTTAACCTTGATGAGCGTGAAACGAGTTTCGGAATTATATATACTTGTATAATTTACTATCGGATTGATCTAATAACAAATGTTGGGCAAATAATTAAATGTTGGGTAAAATAACGTCGCTACACACAATCAAACTATATTTTGTAATCGTACACAAGATGCAATTATTAAACATTAAATGCTTGTAATGTTTATCACGTTGCGATTGGAAGGTAACAAGTTATGATTACTACAATATCTGCCTACTGTCAAATTAAATTTATTACATAAAAAAAACGAATTTCGAATGCTAATAATGTATGCTATTACGATGATATTGTTTTTATACTTAGAATACGATTTCATGTATTAATGTTTTCAATAGGTAATAAAACGACGCGTTATTTATATTTTTGCATGAATACTTTCTTAATACATAGTGGGAAAAAAATAAGTACATTCAAAGGTAATTTAATACAGAAAATCGCCAATTTCTAAATATTTATATAACTAGGGAAATTGGCGATTTTCTGTCATTAAACTATATATTCTGTTTGTCATCTATATATTATATTTACGGCTTATTATATTTTCTAAAGATGTATGGGCGTTGATATTTACATACACGTTGCAAGATTCAAAGGTTTTTTATTCATGTATTACCCTAAATCCTTCAAAAAACTATTAAGTACTTATTGTTTTAAGTAAAAAAAAGCATACATTTTAAATTACGATTTATCATAGGGCAATAGTCTTCATAATTTTTTTACAGAGTAAGATTTCGTTCACATGTTTCAGCATCAAAATGACTGGACAATGATTTAAGCGATCATTAATATAAATCAGCGCATGGTTGCGGCGCAGACTTAGCTAAAGCATAAGTTATAACTTTTATAATATTTCCGTAAATTGTCAAGCTTAACCAGGTGCCTAATCTTAACTTTTACAGTTTTATAAGAAATATAAAATTTATATGAATATTTTACATCTAATGTTCAAAAAGTATTTTTAAAATCATATGACAATTAAATACAAAAGTTTGCTTGTCAAACTTTATTTATCTAACGAAAATTTATTGCATACATATACATCACCGATGAGTAATATAAAACCTAAAGCGAGAATTATGAGTCAACATGGAACATTTTTCTAGATCTGAGATTGTTATTATTTATAAAAGTATATTTAGGTTTTAATATAAGTGGTCATTCAAATGTTTGGCTGCATGTACGCAGAAATCCATGACAATACTTTAATAAAAAATCTTTACAACAAAAATGTGCGTTCGCATTTTGACTTCCCTCACAATAGAGTTTATAAATACATCATAATGAAACGACGGGTCGGGCGAATAACATTATTTCTTATTCAAGTCCCGTCTCGTATCACGACGACGCTCGAGAACTAGTTACGTCTATGGAATCTCATCCATCGTCGGGAACGGCAAAGATACGTGTGGATCGATGCACCGCTCACAGTGAATGTGAAATCGAGATCTCGCCGAGACCGAGTGCATCTCAAGACGAATGCTCGGGACAAAGAGGAATCGATGAGAGAGGGCGGGAGGGGAGAGACAGGAGACGAGTGCACCGACCTCCCTCCAGCGGGCCGCGATGCAATTTGTACATTTCAAGTGCGCACAAAGGCAAGGCGAGGTCGCTGTGAGCTTTGACAGAATTAACTTGTCCGTCGCACAACTGTTACTCGACGAGTCTCACCTTTATTGAATTACACAGACGGATTACAGAGCTCTCTCTGAGTCCTGCCTTTAAAAGCATATTTCAACGCTTTGTGGATGCAATTCTGTACGATTCTATTGCGAGCAAGCATCTATACAGTTCTATGTAGACGACTCTCTATAATGAAAATCACTCGCATTGTATGTAAAATAAAATTGTTAAGTAAATGGACTTTAAAAGCCATCCATCAACAATTGTATGCTCATGATATGTAAGCATTCAAATTACTTACCCTACAATATAATTTATCTTGTAAGAAGTAAGACTTACTGCCTTTGCAACGTTAAAGAAAAGATATCTCATCAATTAGACAAAGAAACGTCGGTCGAACCTGGCTCTGACTTCAATCTAAAAATAAGTCCATTGCAAGGCAATGCTATAATTATATTCCAACAAACTAAGTACTATGATAAGTAAAAAAACATTCAACTAACGTTAAGTACCAGCTTCTTAATTCCAAGCGTATATATTGTTTATGTACTTTTTTTCTATAGGTGTTGTATAACGATATGATTTTATAGTTTTTTTTTGTTCTTAGTTAATCTTAAACAAACCTAAAAATAAAATAAATTTTTTTTGGTCGTGATTTAATCAAACAGTGAGGTATATTCACAGGTCAAATTTTCAAATGGAAACAAAAAATGTATATAGAAATTAGACATATCGAGGAGATATTAGTGCGGCTTACGCGAGTAAATAAAGCGAGCTAACCGCCGGGTTGTACAGTGAGATCATTGTAAACACGGGCTAAAGTAAAGTGGGGCACACTATAACGATTCACTTGTTAGGCAACGGCGTGTGTACTGAATAACTATGTACTGCGAACATTGCCATACAGTATTAACAATTTGCAGGACATAGTTGCTTTGAACCGTTAACGTTTAAAAATTATTCGTGATATGTGTAACGAGGTTGTCACAACGACTCAATACATTTGTGTACAGTCTTTTAGTGTTTATGAATCGCGTAATCATTTTGACCTCGATGACAATTATTAAAACTATTGCACTTGGTGTCAGTTGCACGAATGATATTAATAACATTGTTAATATTTACACAAGTAATAAATTGAAGCTCCACCTCAGTCGTATCCCAAATGAGATGTTATAAGATAAAATGTAAGAAATGCAAACAACAAAACACTGATTTATGTTCTTAGTAGTATACAGTTAACTTTTTTGATGTGACTAAGTGAAGGTTAGGGAACGAAGTGATTAATGAAACGACCGTGGAAAAGAGCATCCCATTTTTAACCTCAACGCTAAAATGTGGGAGTTACAAGTTTGACGTGTGACGTATATCTATGAACTCACGTATCTGTATGCCTGAGTATATCTTTGTATATCTTATTTCGTGTCAGTCAGTAACGTGGTAAGTCCTAAGTAAATAAAACGAATTTAATTATTTTTAAGTACACTCGAATTCTGTGCTGAGAACTATATTGCTCAACGAAAATACGTTGAGCTGTTTGAGGTTATCAGCTATTTTCTTTATTCGTCTCTAGGTATCTTTTTTATCTGAATATATAAAAATATCGTTATCGTATTGGAAGCGGCTTTTGTTTTTAAATAATCGATTTAATTTCATAATTACAATTTACTATTTTTTTTTTTACCGTTATATTACAAAAACATAATTGAACTATCCATTTTCATAGTTTTTGATGTGGTCACCGCAACGTGAAGCCCTTGAGAGTGGAGCTGTTGCAGCGTCCGTACAATGCTCCTCCTGTTATCGACAACACGTGGGCCCCTCTAGGTACAGCAAATTTGCAGATAAGTTAAAAAAAAAAACTCGTCGTTTATTTCTAATAAAATAGCAGTCAGAACCACAGACACGAATAGATATTTTTTCTGTAATTTATAGTCTTATACACATATTGTAAAAAACATTGTTTTTTTTTTTTATCTAATAAACATTGTTTTTATTGGCTCAAGTTGAATTCATTTCTTTTACCTTATACGCTATGAAAACAAATAAGATTAAGATTTTGAAGTTAAATCTTAAGATTTATAATAAATTGAAGAAGAGGTCATTCGCATATACTTTTTCTTTTTTAAAAGTTGTTACGCTAACAACAACTCTGCTTACAAAATCGACCATAAATGTATGAGTACAAAGAGACAATGATCCTCATTAATCGGAAATATTCTTTGCATTGCACATTTATAAGATTTTCGCAATTAAATAATTACATTTCTAACGTGTTCCTTTTCTCTTTACGTTGAATCACGACAATAATGAATAGAGAATATCACCAGAAGTTTTTTTCTGATGACTCTTACCCAGACTTTGTGAAACGCGATCTTTTAAGTACATCATAGTTTCATAAATATACAATCTCATCCTTCTTATCGACAATGGTCAATACCATACATTTTTAACAAAGACGTTGTTTTATTCGCATACCTTTTTTAATGTTGAATCACCAGGCATTAATAATTCCAAGTTTACTTTAAGCATTATCTCCTTAAACGAAACATATTTTTCTTATAAACCACGGTCTTACATTTTATTTTAAAGTATGTCCTTAAAGCCGAAGATATTAATTACGTTAATGTTGCTATGGCGGCAGTTTTACATTTCGTAATTAAAGACTATCTAACATGAGGCCTCGGAATCGAACCAAGAACGTTCGTGTCGTGTGTATAAGTTGTTGAGTTACGGAAGTAGTTTAAGTCGCAAGTGCTTCACTATTGCAAAAGCATTGTTTTGTAATGCCATTTTAGCTTTTACCTTTATTCTACTGTAGTAATATTTTTAAACAAAATTATAACATGTCCCGTTTCTCCACTGGCACAGCATTCTTTAAAATTCATAAGCCATTGCATTTGTGACATTTTTTATATTTTCAGTAACTAAAAAATGAAAACTATATCGTTCAATAGTAGAAACTGACGTTAAATATTTAAACTATATATATTATAATATAATATATTTTCAATGTTCTGTATATATATTGAATGTCTCAGCTATGCTCATTGCTCGACAATAGTTTAAGTTGACGAAAAATATCGTATCATTTTATTATTCGCTATATTATCTGTTACAACAATGAACAAGTTATCTTTTGTGTTATATATTTAGCCTTTCGCGTGATCCGTAGACAAAAGGATACTTTAATACACGGATCACGCGAATGGAACGAACGGGTCTTAATATACATACGCATGTCATAAACTACGATACTTTATAATATTGGTAGTTGATCGGAAAGCCCATAACCCTTTCAGTTGAAATTGTAAAGTCTTTGCTCTTACCTTAGGATCAAAACTGAACGCGGTCTCCGGTCTTAACGGACAAGGTAGACCGCATTTGCACGTCCCGGTCGTTTGTAAGTATTCTCGGAGCTGTGGGAGAGTGCTCAGCACTGATCCGCTAGGGCTGTAACAAATAAATAATTAACATGTAATGAATATATCGAAGGTTATATAGAAACTTGCGCATTAGTTTTTAATCAATATTATAATATAATGTTATAACTGCCTGATTCGATTCCGCGACCACATGTTGTGGCGTTTGATTGGTGGTTAGGTTAGCTACCACCCACATATTATAAAGCTACCGTTGTAACACGATTGCTGTTTCAGCTGTATATATATTAGAGCCAAATATTTTGGACGAACATCCATTACAATTCCCAGCCACATCGTCACTTAACATATTGTAAAATCGAGGTTAAGTGTAATAAAAAAAATTATAAGATTTATTATTCAATAGCATATATGATACAACAAGACCTTTACATGCATTTAATATTCGATACTATATACTCAATCGGCACTTAGGTATCTTTTACTATACTATTTATAATTATTTGTCAAATTAAAGTAGGATAAGAATTTTTCTCTACATAGTATATACATTCTTCTATAATGTTATAAAGGCTTGTTTAAATATGAGTAATGAATGATTTTATATCTGTCCCTAATATAAAATTTGTAACAGATATTTAATATACGAACACTTTTATATTTAATCATGAATCTCGTTCGTTGTCTTCAAACGGATAACGTCTGATGGTAACTGAAGTTAAGAAATTCTTTACTAAAACTGTATGAATGGCAGACTAACAGTGAACACCAAATCGTATTACACAGATTATACACAACAGTTGTGCACACTTTATAAGCAATAAGCGAACTAGCTGGTTAGTTAGTTGTGTGCACTGACAGGGGCGCTGCGCAGTGATTCGTGTAAACGTTGCCAGGCTCACTCGGTGAGAGGTGATCGCCGCAAAAGCTTCTAGTCAACCGTGCAGCCTCTCCCATCTGATTCATGTTAATTACAGCAACCGTCGGTCAATCAATACTTAGTTCCAACTCGCTATAATTGACTTTGCCCCTACCTACAAACGTTATTGGAGCGCGTGGTGTTTTCATAATTAACTCTTTAAGCAGAACGCTAGATTTGTTTTTATTCTACGAGACTAGCGCGACGTTCACCATATTGTAAGTGATACGCTCGTCCATAACAACGTGGCGCTAGTTAGGGTGATATACACTGCACTCCATTGTGCTCATCACCTTGAGACGTAGATGTTGTCTCGTTACTCCAGTAATTTCACTAGGTTCTGCTCTCTCCAAATTAGAACATACTAATATTTACACACTACTGTATGGCAGCAAAAATAGGAGCTACGGTGTTAACTACCTCGGCGGTCTGAGACGACAAAGACCTAGTAACTTCTGTTTGTGAAAATTATAATATACAATTTTTTTTTATCCGATTAAGCGACGAGACGAGCGAGCGACTTATACATAATGATTTCAACGTTTTGAATAGATCTTTGATTCAATATTTTATGTACGTATATTTTTACTACATAAAAAACAAGTAAACGAATATGCAATAATTAGAATTTCCTAAGACATACTCGGCGTCGGGAAGTGACGACCCCACCGCCCATTTGCTGAAGTGTATATGACTATTGAGTACATTTACACTTCATCAAATGCAATCAGTCAACCGAATGATGGCGGTATATCCATCCAAGGAAGCGGAGGGAAATCCCGGACGTGGGACGGGCAGCAGCGTTTCACGATAGGGCCTCCGTAACTGCGATCGCCAAGCCGCCTGCCAAGCGTGGCGATTATGGCAATTCCCCCCTAAGATGAGATCCCAAACCATTGGATGCGGGTGGCCCAGGACCGGTCGAGTGGAAATCTTTGGGGGAGGCCTTTGTCCAGCAGTGGACGTCTTCCGGCTGATTGGATTGAATTGGATTGGAAGACATACTACTGAAACATTAACATGGGAGCTGCATGTTATATATTTTAGTACTTTAAGCAACACGTTTTCATTCGGCCTATTAATAACTATTTTTGTAAAAATTGTATAAAGTACACTTACATACTCAAACAATCACATTTTATAAAGTGATCCCGTCCGACAAAACACGATAATAAAAAAGACAGAGGGGTTTTTCGGAGACTTTTATTACGATAAAAATATTATCAGTATGTTATTAAATAGGTAACAACCAACTACATAGAATAATTACGGCCAAATGAAAAAATTAAGTTGATTTTAATGTAATAGGGGGACCGGAAAGTAATGTCGTTTTCTTGCGCTAAATACAAACACATACATTTTTAACGAGTCTTTATTTTTAATCAATGATGTATTCCCCATCATTGTCAATAACCTTTTGCCATCTAGTGAGTAAATTTTCAATCCCTGATCGATAAAAATTAATTGGTTTTTCGGCAAAATATCTAGAGATGGCATTTTGGATATCATCCAAATTTGCAAATGTTTTGCCACTTAAAAAGTGTTGCAGCGCTCGGAATAAGTGGAAATCCGATGGTGCAACATCGGGCGAATATGGTGGATGAGGCAGCACCTCCCACCCCAATTCATTAATTTTTTCTAGAGTTCGCCTTGCGCAGTGCGGTCTTGCATTGTCATGTTGGAGAATGACGCCTTTTCGGTTGACAATCGCTGGCCACTTTTCAATTAAAGATTGATTGACTCGCTGCAATTGTTCGCTGTAGAGGTCTGCAGTAACAGTTTCTCCAGGTTTCAGTAATTCAAAATGAACAATGCCGCGAATACTCCACCAAACACACAAAAGCGCTTTTTTGGGGTGTAAACCTGGCTTAGCAGTACTCCGAGGGATTTCATTTGGAGAGAGCCACTGCCTTTTGCGTTTTGGGTTATCATACAGGACCCATTTCTCATCTCCTGTGATCAAGCGATCAAAAAACGCTTCTGTGTTGTGTCGTTGAAGCAATAAGTTGCATGTGATTGATCGGTTAGCCTTATTCTGTTCGGACAGATTATGCGGGACCCAAACACCTGCTCTGCTTACTTTTCCAATCTGCTTCAAATGTTCTTGGATGGTCGACCAAGGTTTGTTGAGACTGTTTGACAATTCCTCGATCGTCTGACACGGATTTGCTTCCACTTCCGCCCTTAACACGTCGTTGTCTAACGCTGATGGTCTTCCTGATCGATACGAGTCGGAAAGATCAAAATTACCCGATTTGAACTTGGAAAACCACCTTTGGCATTTACGAATGTCCAGTGCATTTGGATAAACATCGCAAATGTTTTTGGTAGCAACTGTTGCGTTATTTCCCTTGCGAAACTCAAAGAGCATGCAATGCCGGATGTGTACCTCTTCTGGTATTTGGCTGGCCATTTTACCCAAAATTACAAAAAAAAATTGTAATTCAATTGTCTATAAGTAAAGAAATCACTATAACCTCACAATGTCTTTGTTACGCCTCTGAACAAAACAATGAGCTGACAAATGACAATCAAGTATTGGCATGCGCAGAAACGACATTACTTTCCGGTCCCCCCAATAGTTGAAAAATTTATTACAAAAATCAATGAGAATTTAACAATGTATTTTATTAACACACAGTTTTAGCTACACTTTGACAAAACAATATAAAACCTGATGTCTTTTTATGGAACCTCTTAGGGTATTAGTTTGACTTTATGGCGAGATCATTAAAACATCGCAAACTTGCCTTATAGACTTAAGAATAATTTACAAACAACACAATCCGATTAAGGGAACAAAACGGCGCAGCGCATACCTCTCTGACATTATTACACCTCGATTTGCTTTACAAACAGCCTCTTTCATAAACGCACCACATGATAATTCGCGGTGATTGTTCACAGTCTGGTACACCTGGCAAAGGTAAGCCGCAACCGCAAAAAAAAAATATTTTTTTTGTTTGCTTTATTCGTTGCCTAAGGGTTATGTGTGGCTTTTGACCACTGCGGGGTGTTTGTACAGCACAGTAAAATTTTTCGTTTTTTACAATCACATGAAAGTTTTAGAGGGGCCTCATGTACGAAGGCAGCTGGCGGCGTAAATTATTTAGCACGCGAACCCTTTCACACCTTGCACGCCTACTACTATCCTGCTTCGTCCTATTTAGTGACAACGCCGCTAAAATACAATACCATACTGTATTTTCTTTAAGAAATCTTATAAAATAGATCATTATTCAACAGTTAAATACCACACGCAAATTATTTAAGAAACCAATTAAAAAATCATATCGAGTTATGTTTAATGTAACTAATAATGTTGATACAATAAGAAATAGATCTTTTATTTAACACAAAAACTAACGAAAGCTCCTAACAAGGTGAACATAAATTTGAACAGCACATTACAGATATTAGTTCAATAACCCTAACGGCGAATTATTCCTGTGACCATATCTCGCTTTGATCTTGGTTAGCCAGGTTTATCGCTTGTCGCTTATGTGACATTCAGAGGCACAAATAACAACCGAGTATTAGAAACGACTGGTAACAAAATTAATGTAAACCTAATTTCAGTGTTATTTTTATTATATTTTTTCATTTAAAATTGAAACAATCTGATGTTTAAATTTAAACTGTTCAAAGTTTAAAAAAGACATCGTCTGCAGCGACATTTTTTGTTTGAGCATGACAAATAAGGAAATCAAAACTTTAAGAAAATGAGTCAGATCGATTATTTCAAGGAAGCTTACGCTTCAAGAAACGTTCTGGTACACACTGTCTCCTTCCCTACGCATTCTTTATACGTTAAGTAATAAATTGAAGCTTTATCCTTATTGATACCATAAAGCTTTCAATATACAATGCTCTTTGCCACTAAATTTTGAAAAGTAAATTAAATGAAATTTATACCCTTTAGTTAACAATTATGAAAAAATATTTTTAACTTCATAATAGTATTACAAACCAAACAAAAAAGGAATTATTATTATATAGTACATTGTATAAATAACCTATTCATATTATTTTAATATAGCAATAAATTACTCCTGTTGTGCATCGCTTTATTTGATTTCTGTTTGTAAATCTGTACAAGAATTATACAGAGTACAGCGCGAGTGTTTCAAATACTTAATCTTTATGTTGAGAGAACTAAAATCAATTATCTGTCTAATTATTACCAAAGCGTAGATTAGTATAAAAGCGAATGAAGATAAAAAATATGATCGTTGTTAATTAAAATGTTCAATGAATCGTCAAAATGTTCAGGAAACATTTACGGCGATCGCAAACGTGTCAGTACTTACATTAATGAGACGTTGGATGCTGAAATTCACACTGCGTATAAATAAACTTTGTGTGTATTTAGCGACAGGTAATATCGGCGAGCGTTCAGTGATTGATCTCGCTTCCTGTGATCGCGAGCGGCCATTGTATAATGGGCGAAATACTTTGGCGCACCGCCAGCCCGCACCGTGCGAGATGACGATTGTTTTCTCTATCAGTGAGCCCCAAATCGAAACGAATCTCGTTTCATATTCTGCTTATATGCATACATCAAACGAAACATGCAATAAATTGACTGCTATACCTACTGGTGTTAGGTCTCTATTTCCAGAACCGTCTAGGTAGCTACCAATACAGCTCCTCTTTCTACTGTCAAACAAGTACGTAGACTTAATAAGTCGCAGTCAATAATATCCCATAACTAGCGCCTTATTGGTTTCGATACACGTAATAATTACCATCAGATAAATGTTTTGCTCGTAAATAATATATTTATTGTATTACTTTATAACATGAACATATTATTAAAAAAAAATAATTAAAGCGATCAAAGTGTTTTGAGTAAATTCTACGAACCTATTTACTACTTCAATGACCTTGTCGGTAGTATCTATCATAACCACTCAACTGAGCGCATTAAGTCAATTGATACTTAGCGAGACATAATAAACACAGATATGTGAATCCTTTGACGAGCGGGCAAACAGTGTCCTTTATCGAACGACCCCGACCCATATCAACCTCCCCTCGCATGAATAAATAAAAGCTCAATTTGTTGCTCACGCGTTTAACCGACGCATCGATGATACAAGCATCTCCGTTCTAAAATGAACTTCCCCGATTCTCTTTCGATTTCCCCACAAACATGGGTTAGCTTCATAGGGTTGTCCGTGTAAGAACGCAATGAACATTAAAAAAAAAGCTATGTCTTTACATTGTGTGTTTTCATTTTACTTGAAATTTTACAATAAATACGCATCACACCAGTTTCCGTTGTCTTTTTAATTATTCATATTATGATATTATATACAAAAAAGATGTGAAGGATGGTCACAAAAAACAGATTTAATATACACAGATTGAGTACAAACAGGTTTAGCTCCTCATTCTTGATAAGCACAGCAACAACTTGCCGACGACAATATTACTGTTCAAATACAAGGTGGGCGTCTTCAAGAAAAGAATAAATAAGCTGTTGCTCATCATCACCACAGACCACATTACAATTTAACATGATTTGGCATCTTGGTCAAGCAATAACCTTTTTGATAAAAAAAAGACTTTTTAATAAATAATATTAGTAACCCTAAGACATGTTGGTCTCGTGAGTGTACATATAAAATGGTCGCACTGTCAACGAGTTATGTTAAAACCAATCGCATACAAAAGCTGCCCGCTCTTGTTCGGGGGCCCTTTATTGAATTGAGTGGGGGACAGCATTGCCTTTATTATAAATGCTGTTTAATATTTAGTAGGAAATTACGTTCAATATAACAGGTCATTCACTTTTTCTTCTTGATTTCTTTATTACGTATTTCTTGATATAAATTATGATACGAATAATTTGACGTATCTTATGTTTATATTATAAACAGTTTTCTTTTATTTATCGGGCTTAAGAATAAATTTTATCTAGATCCTAGAAGTAACTAAGAATCTCACATCACAAAAACAAACGTTTATTATGTTATATATGGGTTCATAGGTTAATAAGTTATATAAGTTGAATATTGCGCATAATGAATGTATTATCTTTTTTTTTATACAATTAAGCGATAAGACGAGCGGGATGTACACCGGATGGCAAGTGATACGCCCGCCCATAACAAGGTGGCGCTAGTTAGAATGTTATACACTGCACCATATTGCTTTCGTCAGCTGACATAAGATGTTGAGACTCGTTACCCAGTAATGTTTGCGCACTACTGTTTGTTGCCTAGACGGTCTCCGACAACAGATATCTACCACCAGAAAATCTCTAGTTTAGTATTATACCAGGTACCTCTGAAAAACTGCATAGCTACAAAAAGTTTAAAAATTAACTATTTCGTACGAGAGTAGTCGAAGTAATGTTACGTAATATACTTAATTTATATGCCGGCAGCGTTACCGTGTGTAGACATATCGGTAGAAAATGTAACCTGAGTTCTGTATAAATATAACATTAGTTTGCGGTGGGATTACTGGGACCGCTACCATAGAGTGACTCATTAAGGGAAACCCTTTCGTGACTCGATTCGTTATCGTATCGCTACATCAAAAATAGCCCCGCTTTCATATTGTTATTTTCACTCATGCGAAAAGCCGGCCATTTTGAATAATGGACGCGTTTCGACGCAATTTCATTGCGAGCTGTTAAAACTTTTATCGCATAGATGTTAATTAATGTCACGAAAATATTTAAATAACTACAAGAAACCTGTTTGCATATTAGTCGTATTATTTTATTTTTATATGCATATATCTCACATAGACTTTTTTATGTCAAATCTATTTTCGTACGTTGTAAAGACACTAGAAAAGGCATATTTACATAAAAACGTGTAAAACATAATTATAATGTAACCAATCTGACCATAAATACTGTTAAAAACTTATCTTTTTTTCAACTTTTTAATTATTTTAAATTTGGGATATGTACATTATTTTCCAACTCTGTTGAAGACCAGAAAAAATAGAGGCGGCTGCGTGCTGTAAGAACTACAAAGGCTTTAAGGCCAGAATTCGTCGGAACCCCATTAGGAGGCACAAAATTTTATCTGACTGTCTCGTATTATAAAACAAGACCTGAAGCTTGGTGCTTATCGTCGATATACAAAATATGCCCTAAATCAATCTTTACAATTAAAGACCCTTCTGTCGCAATACACAGGTAAGAGGCACAGAAATATACTCTTTACCGATGAAAAAATTTTCATGATTTAAGAACACTACAACGAGCAAAATGATAAAGTGTACACACACTTCTAAAGAAGCTGCTCAAGTGGTCGGAAAGGTACGTGGTATTACCCTGCGTTAGTAATGGTTTGGGGGGCGAGTCACAAAACTACATTTTTGCGAAAAAGGAGTGAAAACTTTAGTAAAAGTGTATCAAGGTACAGTCTCGGATCATGTTGTGAAACCTGAAAATACAATGTTTAAAAATATACCATGTGCTTTCCAGCAGGAATCCACACTTGCTTATAAGGCTCAAACTACACAAGCCCGACTTGAAACAAACCTTCCGGACTTTATAAGAGCTGAAGACTGGCCCTCATCTAGCCCAGACCTCAACCCTTTAGACTTCTATTTATGGTCAGTTTTAGAGGACATGGCCTGGTCTAAACGACACGGCAACATTAAGTCTCTTAAGAATCTTTGGAGCAAGCAGTGGCGAAATTTCCCTTGGAAACAGTGCGTAAATCCATAGATTCTTGGCCAAACAGATTAAAGACTTGTATAAAAGAATATTTTTTTAATTTTTTGCTGAGACTAATATATATGTAGGTATAATTTTTAATAATATTATATTGCTTCTTTAAAAAAATAATGCATTTTCCTTTCTAACAGAACTTATGGCCGGACTAAGTATATAAATACAGTCTGCTTAATGTTAAAATAGATATATTTTTATTTGTTTATTATTAATATGTTTATATTAATAAAGTTTCATATTTTCAAAAACCTAAAATTAACCGTTACAAACGACATATCTGCAATTTATAAATAACATGAAGAGCGGATTATAACGTCCCGGAAACGAAATAAACTGATATGATGATCAAAACAAATAATATTCCGATGACACAGTAACATTTATGGATGTTTTATTAAACCAACACATGTACAGCTAAATAATGGACGTACTAATCGTGTCATAAACATTTTCAAACACAAAATGAACACTTATTTAAATTACCAACAATGTTTTCGTAAACACGTCGCAGCCTTAATCACACCGTCACTTAACTGTTGCCGTGTTTACTTACAATGTGTAACAATATTATTGTACGGCGCTGGCTACACGAACTGAGTAGGCCATTTCTCTTTAGGTCGGCGCGAGACGAATTCACCGTCAATAAACAAGCCGGTGGTGGTACGTGTGAACCATTAGCGCTGTTTTTTAAATGAATCTATATTTAACGAGCGATGTTTGTTCAGGTACCACTTTAACGTACAGTCCACCTCTTACACTTTCGATTCTCTGCATGTCTTCAATCAATTCTTTATTTAAATAATTGATATAGGATTATTAAGTCAAACACTAATTTTCAGGTAATTAACAAAAATCTAATAGAATTCTCGAACTCTTTGGATAACATATATACGTTTTTTTTTTTTATATTATCACCCCTTTTTCCCAGTAGGGGTAGACAGAGGTGAATAAACACCCACTATTCGCCAGATGTGGTCAGATTAGGTCCCATATAACCCGGGGACGAGCCGGTTGCCACTTTATTGGTGCCACAACACACACACACAAAGATGATTTCAATGTGCGGGTTTCATCACTATGTTTTCCTTCACCGTTTGTATCTCGCTGTTGTAGCTAAAGTTCACAAATGTCGAGGTTCGAACCCGCGTCTTTCGGAATGAAAGCCGCACGCTCTAACTATTAGGCCAGCGAGCTACTACTAACTACATGTATACGTATAGTATAAATAATTATCAATGATAAATAACAGGTTATAAGAGATAAAGTCAAAATAGAGAATGAACAAAAAATAGAAACTACTAACTAGAGTCTTCTAGTAAAGTAACATAGATGGACACCCAACTTTACACTAACATTTACTTCAAAAACAATAATTAAATTAAAACCCTAACTAATGACAAATATATTTTAACATTTTTTTTTAATATGAAACGACGAAACAAGCAAGATATGTATGTGCCTCTGGACACTATCCATCCGCAAGCTTTGTATATCTCGTGAAAAAAAAAATACATCTCCGTACTGGAGTACTCGCAACAAAATAGAGGATGTCCAACACTTGCTGATGGAGTATCTAAAATATCAGGGCAAAAGAGGTGCTGATACGTAAACATAACGTCAATACTTGGACTTGGGTGCCTTGCACATGGTGTTGTGTGAACCAGTCTGGTGCAGCTCAAGATTTGTTTCATATGTTGTAACCACAATATTATCACCCTATGTAGTTCTTTTTTGTGTTGTTTTTGAGCCAATAGAGCTGACATATCTTTAAGGGATAACAGCCCCCTTCTCCCCAAATAAAAAAGACATGTACCTGATAAGTAACAAACCTGCTGCTCATAACCATAAAGCTTTAGTAAGAGAAGTGTCATATTGCACTTTTCGTCTAGACACAGTGTAAAATACAACAGATACTAAATAAACTACCTAAAATAAATAATAGTCTTGAATTAAAACTTTAAAAACAATCTACATTACATATAGTTTTTTCATTTCAAAATATAAACTAAAAAAACAATAAATATCTGTAAATATGAATAGTGTTTGGAATCCAATGAAGCAGAATAAGAAAAAAGATATCTTCATAAAAAAATTATTAACTTATGGGCTTGTACTGATGATATCGATAATAACTATTTATCATTGATATCATCAGTATTTATTATTGGTTACTGAATTCTCTATTGGTTTGATTTAAAGGGTGTGGGCGATTCACCCCTTAACAATACGGATGTTGTTAATCACGATATAAATAGAGAACACTTCAAATATAAGCTTTAAATAACCATTTGTTATTTAATTTCTACCTGTTTTTATTTATTATTATTTGGAAATGAAGAACCAATGTATTGAAATGAAAAAATGTTATATTGTTCTAACAAACTTATATAACATTTAGATCTTCACATATAAGAAAATTATTATGATTTTTTTAATATACTTCTGCAATAAAACAATATTAATATTAAGATAATAATTTGAATGTCGTAGTCATTTATAACAAAGCCATATAAACCAGTATAATTATTATAGAATGTATAAGTTTCTATACTATTTTTATCATTTATGCATTATATAGAATGCAATTAAATTGCAGAAATAATGCATTTTACCGATCAGTCAAGTACAAGTAGAGAAAGATTAAGTAATGATATTAAAAATATTTTAACTTAGTAAAAAGAACTGGTGATAAGTCTCTGTTCATACTGACCGTCTAGGTAGACACCATCGGAGCTCCTAATTCTACCGCCACATAGTAGCCTGCAATATTACTGTGTTCCGGTTTAAACGGCGTTGTAACGACGCTCAATACCTTATGTCTCAAAGAGACGAGCACAATGTGGTGCAGTGTATATCATCTTAGCTACACATGTGCAAATATTACTGTTCCATTTTGAAGGGTGTTGTAGCTAGTGAAATTACTGGAGTTGCGATACTTAACATCCTATATCTTAAGGAAACGAGCGCAATGTGGTGTAATATATACCATCCTAAGCAGCGCCAAGTTGCTATAAGCAGGGGTGTCACTTACCAAATAAAAAAAAACAAATTCGGTTCCTGTTTAAAATAAATAATTCCTCATTAAAACATTCGTCGCTGACATGAGAATAAGTAGAAGGGTAGACATTAAATCAAGATGTCGCCTCGGTCATAAATGGATGAACCATCGTTGTAATTTATTTATTTTTTCTCTTTTCATTGTATATAACTTTACGTATACATACATTTATGTATGTTTAAACATAACTGTTTGTGCATATTATGCATTCCCACGTAAGTTCCATTCAATCACGTCCATTTACTTGAATGAAGAACTCGCTTTAAGTGATATGACCGTCTTTCGCTGACTTCATTGTTTATCCTTTTTACATTCCTTGTGTTGTGCAAATAGGAAATATAATTAAAGAAATTAACAAGCTTTACCTAACACCTCAGGAAATATTTAATGAAATTTTATTAATATTTATCAAATAAAAAACATCTACAATATACAGTAATACTAGTCGGAGCTGAGAATATACAAAGGCGTTATTATAATACATACCCTCAAAAACTTTTTATAGATTCATTTGTAGTTCATTCGGTATCCTTTACTACCGGTTGTAATATTTCCATTCTATTAAGTAAATTTAACAATTATACACTTAATAAAAAAAAAAGTATCTGTCAACGTGTAGTCATCATGGTGTACCGCTTTACAGCTTTTTATTGTTTACAGTTCCATCTAAGCAGAATAATATTGTTTCTTGAAGTCTTGCTACTGAATCAAATACCAAGAATATTACAATATTGATTGGATTGCTTGTTATTTGATTTATTAAATGTAAAATAATAATGATATCTTTAGACCAGTGGTAAATTGATTTTTATTAAATATACGCGTATATATAAGAAATCGATACGCAAACAGATTAAAATACGTTTTTATAAATCTAATCAAGCTACAGCAACACCATATACGAAGTAACGGCGAGAAAATGTAGATTATGAACTTAAAATTGCGGTCAGAGAATGTCCGCTATGAGTCACTCATATAACATGAATATTTTCATAAATAAGCAATGTAATTTTTATTAACTTTTAAACGACACATCCGCTTTTATTGAATTATTTTATGGTCCATCTTAAAGATCGTATATATTCGCTCACGACAATAATAATACAACCGTAGAACAACAGCGTGTTAGACAACACTATGACAATACCGTCGTTGTGAGTTAACATAGGAAGTATAGCGTTACGACCCTTCGAAGGGGGACTGAATAATCCAACACTAATGCTCTATTTACTTTCCGTGTCGATGTTGACTCAATAATAGTGATTAAGTACTGATAGGTTAACATTCCCCACGGCCTTGTAACGGACTATAAAAAAAACTATGTTAAAGGTGTCTTTACAAAAACATTTTGAGTAATGGTTTAACGTTGCGTTTCAAAGTCGAATTAAACTATTTAAATTGAGACTATTTAAAAATAGGCCTTAACAACTTAAATATTAAACATAAGCTATCTTGACCGAGTTAATGTGGTGTAGCAATGACTATGTCGCGACCGGTTATTAATATTAAAATTTACAGATATACAAAACATCTAATGAAACTTTTTTAATGGGCCATTAATCCATGTCAAACTAAATATAATAAAGATAGTTGTTTTGTGAATTGGATTATTTTTTCTTTGATAGGTGAAATAAAGAGTTCTATGCTATAATTAAAAAATGTGTGAAAACTTTTGTAGTTTTACTTTTAATAGATAACACAATCCGTTTCAGAATAGGAAACTACCTCAAAAAAGATTTATACAGTATATATCTTAAAAAAATTAACTAATGATGTAGTTGTAGTGAAATAAATAGCAAATTACAGCGTTAAGACAACTTAAAATATCAAGGCTAATTATTAAGTTGGTTAAAAATGTTTTTACAATGAGATCCTTCTTGTTTAATGTTGTAAAATATTATAATAGGTGTAGTGTATAAAATAATTCTTATGTTATACAAATACACGCGAAACAAAATCAAGTCGAATGTTAAACTTGCCGAGATAAAAACTCACACTCGCCCACAACGTAAACCAGTTGTAGAGCTTCTCTTGATTTTGGTGATCAGAATATTAATGAATAACATTAATAATAGGTGTTTTATATACAGATAATACATTTTATTGATGTGTCTTAAGTTTTTATATAGGTTTGAGAATTAATCAAAATACGAATTTTATTTATATTTATGACAATGATATACTATTACGTAGGTTATTATTCACGAAACCAACGCATCTCTACATCGAATGGTTTTTAATTTACGTTTAATCGAAACCATCTAATATATATATATAATAATAATAACAGCCCATTTACGTCCCCACTGCTGGGGCACAGGCCTACCCTCAATATGAGGCCGATTGGGCCATAGTCACCACGCTGGCCCAATGCGGATTGGTGACTTCACACATACCTTAGAATAAATTCTAAGTCATGTGCAGGTTTCCTCACGATGTTTTCCTTCACCGTTTTTATCTCGCTGTTGTAACTAAAGTCCTCAAATGTACATAACTTAAATATTAAGTCATCGGTACATGCCGAGATTCGAACCCGCGACCTTCGGAATGAAAGCCGCACGCTCTAACCATTAGGCCAGCGAGCTACTTTTCAACGTAACCACGAAACCATCTAAAGTCGATCAAAAATCTTGATCAGGTACCAAGCAAACTTGTCCCGTAGAGATTATGGCAACATTTAAAGTAAGGCGATAGAAATATTATAAATATCTACAACAGCACTAAATAAATCCTTGAACTAAATATTAAAATAACATACCATCGTTGTTTTAAGTATAATAACGGTGACGATGTTTACATTGTATTGATTTATTTACTACAATTACCTTTTGAGCAGCATATCAAATCAATTAACGTATTAAATATACGATTTACTACTTACCTAATAATGAGATTCTTACGTTTTAGGATCTATAACTTAACAAAGAATGACGTACTCTCATTTATCGGAATTTCTTATTTAGATTTTCTGATAATATACAATATTTTTCTATCTATAATCGACCTTCATAAATGTTATTAAAAGTAATATCTTGTCCAACCTTGAATCCTATGATGACATGTGAACCAATAAATCTAACGAACGAACCATATTTGTAATCCTATTTACCATATGTCTGATATTAGGTAATACGTCGTATGGTATAACGCAATAATAATAACTATTTAAAAGCTTAGCAACAGTACTAAACGAAAGATAAGTTTTATACGACTGCCATATTTTTTTAGAAACCCAAAAAGCGAAGGAGGAAAAACGTTTAGCAAAAAGATTAGAACTGTTTGCGGGTAGTGCGTTGTAAATATTTAAGTTTAAATCATCGCGATTATTGGTGATACAGTAAAAAAAAAAAATCACTTACTACGTCGCCTTTACTTACTTTTGTTTTAAATAAATAGATGAATAAATATACCGAGCACGTGAAAAAAAATATGTTGCAACCTTACACTAGCCTCCGATATAGAGAAACGAGGCAGGTGAACGGCCGAACAGGCGAGCTAAACTAAATATATTACGTTCACCGATTTGCAAATGACTATGTATTCTTAATGATCCAAGTTATCGACAACTGTAGTAACAAGGTCACCCGTATACAAACATGAATAATAAAGAAAACATTTATATACTCGCACTTTGTTGAAACATGGTAACAAGTATACTTTTATTATATTCGAGATCAACATAACGGACAAATAATGTGCTCGTACTATCGGTGTTATAGTCTGTTATAGGAATAATTGTTTTATACAGTGAAACCCCACTGAATACAACTCTCGCCCTTGAGTGGCAAATCAGAAGTAATTTTATATTTTAAAACGTTGTGCCCTCATTTGTGAGTGCATGCTGTTTAATATTAAGGAACGCTTCTATTTTAAATATATATGTACTCTATCTACTGCATAATAATTACCATAAATTCTAGAACAATGTTAAGATGTTAGATGTCAGGAAGGTTACTAGCATTACTTTAATTAACGATTAAGCCGGCTTAACCTAAATGGTGTATGGCTTAAAATAGAATAAAAAAAAAAAAAAAATAATTAACGATTACACCTATAAATTAGTAATTAGTTAATGTTAAACATATTATTGCAGTGTTTTTTTAACTCTCGTCGCTTTTAACACACACTTGGAATTTACTTCAACTGTATTTTTAATTTAATGATATTTAAGTAAAAGGTGTGATGGACTAAGTTGTAAAAAATAAATAAAATGTCGTTTAAACGAGTACAAGTTATATAGCAGCTGCGTTTACATGCGTAAAAGTTAATAAAGCAGGTCCAAACATTTTCTCATTATAAGAGCTGCTTTATATGAAGCATTATTATTATAAAATTTTTTAAATATATTATTCCAAACCCACACAAATCAAAATTCAAAGATATTATTATGAACTTACTTTATTTTATAACTATCTATTAAAAAACGTACTAAAGTACTTCTACATCTATCTCGGATGATCTAAAAATAAATGTAGTTAAATATACCAAACAACAGACATCTCAAGTGGACATAAAATATATTATGGCATTCAAAGAATGAAACACCTGTTTGTTTTACGCATCTCAAACAATCATTCAAACCGAAGCAGTAACTTTTATAAATAAAACAACATAAATATTATTCACCAAATGACTAGTTTTTTCCTAAGGCAAAAACTTATTAATCATAATACGGACATATTAAAAGATATGTATTGACAGCAAATCGAAATTCATCGCTATTAAAGATCGCGAGGTTTACTTAAGGATTCTTAAGAGTTTTTGTGTGATTGGTAACCTTGACTGGGATCCCCCCGGCAACTGTGGGAACGGTCGAGTGCGCTGGTTTCGCTTCACCCCGCTCCCGCGTCTGGAGCCCATGTGAGCGATGCAGACGCGCTACATCCGCCCGAGTACGAGTTCAGTGTAAAGTTGCCAAACAACTGGGTTTATATGGGACATCCTTTCATTTCCAACGACAAAACACAATTACATATTAAGGTCTAGTTTAATATTTATATATAGATTATATATAATAGTACGTAGTTGCCGCTGCCTATAGGATTCCAACGGGGGTTAGCTCGCCCTAGTTGGCGCTGGAACTTTATTACATCACGATTACAGAGAGAGAATTAATTTTTAATTTGAGATTATTTATATATACATTTTATTATATTATAGGAAAGAAGGAGTGAATTAAGTTTTTCTTAAGGCAGTTACTTCATAAACGCTTATACTTACTTCTGTCTGTAACTACTACACTACATATCACCATTGTTATCACATTTCTAATTATAAAATATTTAACTTTGTTATTGAAATTTTTATCCTTACCGATATCTCGAATAAATATTGAAGGAAAATTTTATTGCATGTGTGAACCCAAGACTAGAAAACTTTTTGAAATATCGCTAAGAGCCTCCCAAATGAGATCACTCTGAACAAAAAAGTTCGATTATAATCATTTCATCCGTTTGGGAACTACATGCCACAAATTGATACAGAAATTCTTGCAAATGTATAACTAATAATAATTATAATATAAAAAAAAGTAATATATATATCTGTTTTAAGTTCGAAAAGTGAAAGGTATAGGTTTCATTTATGAAATCTATCAACTACTTCATGAAATGAAAATTTAGGTATTTACTTAATAATTTCTCCAAAAATAACTACTAATATTTTTTATTTTTATTATGCATTAATAAAAAAAATATTTCACGTTGAAAAAATCGCAACACTGTACAAGAGTTTTTTCATCATATGTTGCAAAAGAGAATATAAGGCAATATATGAGAAATATTTCATATATTTAAAACAAGAACATAAGAGAGGAAAGAAAACGATAGTTATATTAAAATTAGGCATTAGAGTTACAACTTCAACTTTAGACTGAAATAAGAGGAATATTTCAGAACGAAGTTAGTCAAGTCTCAATTAACTAGTCACAACTGGTAGCCCTAGTTATATACGCAACTTGACATTGCTGTTTAAGTGTTTATTTATCAGCCTTTGTTACAAAGGAAAGATTAACGATGCCGTCTCACGCATAGAGTAACAACTGGTATCGATTTTTATATAATGTTTTTGTAATTTGCGTCAGACGCGAACCATGACTAATATATTATAAATCGACATTCGCCTAGTTCGAACTCAACCTGTTATTAGAAGGCTTTAACAATCTTCTTCTCTTCTTCTTTCTCCTGCCCTTTTCGCAGCTATGTGGGGTCGGCACAGTATATACTTCTCTTCCATATCCTTCTATCAGCCGTCATATCCGAATTCACATTCTTCTTGCACATATCGTCTTTCACACAATCCATCCACACTTTCTTAGGTCTTCCTCTAGCCTTATAACCGTCCACTTTCATTCTCATTTCTTTCTTTGTTACATGTCCTTCATCCCTCCGCATAACATGCCCGGACGACGCTAACCTCTTGCTCCTCAATTTCTTTGCATCTGTAGAGGGCTTTAACAATATTTAAACAATTTGAAGTCTGAAAATATAATATAGAATGAAATATCTAATTACTATTCCTTTAGTCTAGTGCAACTAATTGTTTAAATTAAAACGATCGCTCCGTGTGTGCGTGGGTCATTAATCAGGTTTATTGTACATTGGCATTCATTTGTGGATCAATTGCTCGAATAAAACGCCGCGGCCAACTTTGTTATTTATCTCAAACGCTGTTCACGTTCGTTCATGGGCCGATTCAAAGCGTTTTATGTAACTAGAATTAATTAAATGAAATGGTTTATCCTTTTCAATGAATCCTCACAAAGCGTTAATAAACATTTCACATAAACGAAATTAAACTTTATTATCGGCGGGTCTAGCCAATTAATTTATATATCTAAATAATGTACTTATGCAAAAATTTACGGACCTTAAAATTAAGTACTCGTTTACCGTGTCTACTTGTTGCATGATGAGTTGGAGCCCATCACATAACTTATTATTACTAGCATATGCATTATTATATTTATGTTGAAATATATTGTGGATAATGATTATAGAGGATGAATTGGATGCGTCGTTTTGCTCGTACCCTATAAAAATATTTGCGATAAAGGACGAATTCATATACATAACAAGAAATCATTTTCTTACTCATTAACAAATACCCTTAAACATGTTTAAAAGTACAAAAGAAGAATAGCATACGCTTAAATAAAATCTATCTATCATATATAAATTCCTGAACTGAAAGGGAGCAGAAAGGAGTCGCCGACTAAACAGGTACCCACAAAACGAAAGCAGAACGGTAAAGCATTCAAATTAAATTCGTAAACACGTTTCAAAAAGATTTTTTTTCGAACAACTCACATTTGCATTCAACATTTATCTTATGCAATAGCGAAATGTTATATAAAAGTGTTATATTTGCGCAATTGCAGGCGCGATTCGAAGCCGGCGAGTTACGTGGCGTTTCGTGGTAACACTTTTTTATCCGATTAGACGAACCATTCACATGGGAGGTGGATCTGATTTAGAATGATATACACAACACTGCATTGAGCTTGTCGCTTTGATACATAGATGTTAAGTCCCGCAAGTAAGATACCGTGATTAACGAAGGACAAACCTGAGCAGCGTCAACGCGAGTCGTTTATTTGCCGCGGAGACTTACCACCCGGCGTGGGCGTTGTGCCTCATTTAATGGAGCAATAAAAAATCTTCGACTGCGCTTACGTAATCCGTATTATTTCCGCATCGGGACGGCTCCGGAGGTCAACAAGCGCATGATTTTATCTTTCGACGATAAACTTAACTATACCTAAACACATAGCTTTAATACTTTTTTTTATTCGACAAAGCGACGAGACGGTTTTTGTTCGCGCAATGTTAAGCTATACGCGTACGACAACGTGGCGATGGTCAGGATGATATACACTGCACCACATTGTGCTTGTCATTCAAGTAATTCCAATAATAATATTGGCTACAGCGCCTTTCAAACTGGAATATGAACACCGGTTGCTGCTGCGGTGGTACCTACCTAGATGGTATCAGGCAACAGATACTTCCACAAGTAAAACCGTTTATATGTTCTATATTATTTAATAATTTGTTGTTTTTTGTCCAATAAATATTATTATTTTAAATTAAAGTAAAGGTATAACTAACTATCGTATTAATTATAACTAACCATCGTATTAATTATACCTATATTATTAATCACCGATAGCTGAAAAAGGTGTTTTATTTTGAAAGTATAGGTAATCATCAAATCATTGCAACTTGAGTTTTAGTAAAGAACTGCTAAAAATATATCCAATAATAGATTAAAATTTTCCTTTTAAGACTGTAAATGTGAGGCTTAATGTTAAGTTTTTTTTGTAAATAATTATAAGTAAAAAACTAGATATCCAACGATAAAATTGTTAAACAGTAACAATATGATCGTAACCCGACACAAGTACTTGCTGTGCCCACTCTTAGGCTCCATAAACTGTAACTCTTTCAATCGGTTACTTTTCAAAGGTACACACATTAAGAGCGGTTGTACAAAAGAATCCTTGTTAATATAGAAATTTCGAGTTTTGAGTTTCGAGTCGCTTATTAATGCTCATTAGAGACCAAAGGCACTGAAACGGTAACGTAGCGAAATACATAAATCAAAAATAAATTCAGACTAAAGGGTAAAATTATAACGACTGGAAATATGTTCTTTAAACTCGAACATTACGATGAAATAGAGTAACAAAATTACGTTTCGGGTATAAAGGAAGGAAAACATCGCGCTCTGAAGTTAAAGGTTTACCCATTTCTTTGTTTTACAGCCTATATTGTATTTCACAATCGCCATTCATCATTCGGGCCGACTATAAATCTCAAATTAGAGACATTGTAAAGTTTTATGAACTTCCAACCGCAGGTAGAGCTCATATTTCTCTTTAGTTAAATAACTTGCCAAAAGGAAAGACACGTAATATTTCTCAAAGCTATGTCTAAAAGGAAAACTGCAATACGCGAACCGCGTCCAACACAAATTTGCGTTCTTGTGTATTACAAAATAATTATTTTAATTTTGATAAGTATCCCTTTATTGTGCTAATGGCTGTGACGTAAGAGTTTGTACCTAAATTCATAAAATAAACCCTTGTTATAAAACGGTGCGTTTTAAAGGATTTCGCACTGCGGGTGGCTCCTGAACACAATGAATCAAAGCGTATGATCCCTTTGTGAATGTTGTAAAGAAAGTCGGAACGAATGGTAAATCGGATCAGAACGTTGTCCGACGCCCGTCCCACCCGTTGAAACAATTCTCAGCCCGTACATGTATTCAATACTGTCGATCCCCGGCATTATGCAACGTCACAAAAGAAGCCAAAGAAATTCCGCTGTTTCTTTATTCGACTTTCGAAAGAATACACACCGCTCAGCTTTTTGCCCACAACGTCGTAAATCAGTTGGGCAATGGTCAGTAAGAAGGTCGAGTGATAGGCGGCTTCTCTTTTGTTTGTCGGTCAGCTGTGCAACGACGCGACAGAGGCATTAAAATTAACTGCTCTTTTGATGTTTTTTTGACCTACTAAAATTTTAACGTATATTAAAATTTTGTCTAACTTTAAGTTCAAACTTAATTTTTATTCTCTCAATCTCCCTAAATGCAAAATTGTATAAAAAAACCGTAATTTAAATTTAAAATTAAAACGATTAATACCGAAACTAAGAGTCGCAAGTATAACAAGGATATTTAAAATATTATATAATAATAATAATACTAATGGAATATTGAGCAGAGGCTGTGGCGCCTATTAAGTATCTCCCAGGATGCGTAAGTAACAGTTATTGTTTGGGCTCGCATTGTGCTGCCAATGACAGATAAGAGGCGAGTAATGAACAAGCATGCAACAATGGACGCCTCTCAGGAGACAAGGCGCTCCTATTAACGATGCTAGTTAATGACGCTTTAAATCTAAACGCTATGGCACATCCCGTACATCCACATGTAGAAGTGTAGTAGAATTCCACAATTCTACCATTAAACGCTACACCAATAATGATTACTTTAGAATAAAACAAAAATTAAAGTCCAAGTAATTGATAAGCTGATTAAAAAGTCAAAGATTGGACAGCCCATGAAACAGAAAAATTCTGGAATGGACTCCACTTAATAGCTAGTGTAGCATAGTATGACCTCCGGCTAAACGGAACGACGACTTGGTGGAAATGGCATCAAAGCGTTGGATGAAGGTGACATCCGACAGGTAGCACTGGAGGTCAACTAGAGAAGTTTTATGTTTAGCGTTTAGTGAAGTGATGATGATGATAACAAGTAATTAAATGTAATTATTTTACGAATGGTAGGTCTCTCTACCGGTAGTGTGAAAACAATACTATTGTTCCGGTGAAGGGCGTTGTAGCTAGTGATATTACATGAGTTACGAAACAACATTTTATTTCTCAAAGCGACTATATTACCACGTTGTTATGAATAGGTGTATCACTTACGATCAGCTGAGTCTCGCTTGTCTATTCGCTTCGTCGATAAAAAATTTAAAATATTTAATAGATGACATAAACGTGATAATACATGTACCTGTATAACAGTATTGTATATTTAAAATAAACCCATCCACGGCACATCGTATATGACGATGGAAAAAGTAGTTACGCCTACAGCGTCCCGTAAAACCGACTTTCTCCGCAATACTCCTCAATCTCAACACTCGTTAACGATCCCAGTTCGAACTCGGATTACTATCCAAGGAATCAGGTGTACCCAACAGATACATTATTACTGTTTGTACTATAAAACAGTTGATAAGTGTATATTAATATCTATTATTATTATGCTATTTACTTCAGCATTATTTTAAGATGCGTCAAACTACATAAGCAAATGAATGAGTGAAAATAATTGTCTTCAAACATTTCTTTAAAATTTTCGAGTTTATTATTAGGTTTTTGTTTAAAGTAGTAAGTAAACGTATGTTTCAGATAGAGAAATTTCAACAATTTAACTTAACAGATATTTACTTAAGGAGGAACATAAGCTGAAAATATATTTAGCTTTTTGATGACAGTTTAGATATCACTGATATTTGATTATTCGAAAAAGTTTTACTAGCACACCTAACATTCAAATACGCCAAAATCCTTACACTTTGGGCCAATTTGAATATTACATTATTTAAAACCTGGATCTTTTTATGATTATAGTATATAAATAATTAATTGTTACTTTGTTAAAGATTAAAAATTATATTTACGATGGGATTAAATGCCGTACAGGGACCACATATTTTTCTATACAGATCTCTAAAAACATGTATATTAACGACGTTAGATATAATTATCATATAATGTACTTATGTTATATATATCCCGGTAGTTGCAAAAGCGCAGATTGAGCGATTATTACTGGCTTCGCGATATGCGGAAATTGAATGGGGCCGCAGCTATTGTTTATTGTACGTTATACTCCACTTCGCGACTGATAACCAACGCGCGAAGTTATATTAGTGTTTAATTTATTGCAGGTAGTAATATACGTCAAGTAATGCGAGTAAAATATGTAAATTATGTTTATTCCTCAGCGATACATATTGCAAACCAATAATCAGCGCAAGCATTCTTTGCCAGATATTAAAAGTGGGTGGATAAGTACGTGCATGTAATTAGTAACATGAAATCCGAATATTTCAGTAACTTGCAAAGGATTAGCCAAACTCATCATTTTCAACCGAAAGGTTACGGTAAATTAAATTAACAGACTTCTAACAATCATTGCTACATTTCATAATGATGTGGTTTAGACAATCATGGACATATTATACCATTGATAAATTAACAGTAATGATAATTTTAAACAGCAATGAACCAGTTAAGATTCGATTAATACTCTAATAGAAGCTTTCTCACATCAACGGAATGCGGCACGAATACGTAGTACTTCCTGTACAACTACAGGCCAGGTTGGCGAAAAGTTCACCTGCCGCTCCTTTCATTCAATGTTATAACTATATAAATACAAATAAAACATGTAATTATTATTGTATATATTTTGTGGAAAAATTTATGAATTTAAACAATTCAAGGGAATTGAACATACACAATGTTTAATTTCTTTAAACAAGCTGTAAAGAGAAATAATTTTTTTTTTTTTTTAAATTCTTATAATACTTCATCGCAAATATATTTTGATTCTCGCTTTAAAGAAAACCATGAGTCTTTAGTTATTATACTACCCTACAACATTGTTATAGGTATTGTTGGAGAGAGTTACAAGCAAATGAGAATAATGCAGGCAGATTAAAGGTGGTGAGACAGAGCAAACAATATGTTTACGTATATCTGTTTTATGAAGAGATATTCGTTGAAAAAAATTCACGCATATCTCGTCACTTGCGCCGTTACCGCGTCCGAACAGCTGCCGGACTGGTTTGTCCACTTGCCGGATTGATTTAACGTAAACGCACGATCCGCGCAGTTGCTTCGCCTTCATGCTCTCTCAGTACTTTATTATCGATTAACTATACCGATTTCTGCTTATTCACTTACTATTGCTGGAATTAAAGTGCGACCATTTTATCCACTTACGGTCAAATTAATGCTACCGAATAGCTTAACGGCGACTCGTCCATTATCTTGCTCCTGATATTTACACCCCAATACCTTGCCAAGTAACTCATAATGCCTAAGTTGTACGTTTGTCGAGTTACATCTAGTTTTGTTACTTAGATTTTCTAAACATGTAGTGATAAATAAACTATAAAAAGCATTAAACGTTTTGAAACTAAAAGAAATAAAATTTTAAAAGTGAAATAAATGTACTATAGTTAAAATTCATTGAAGTACTGTTAATATAATAAAATATTTCCAAAGTCCTACTATTAACAAATCAAAGAAAAATCGAGAGATGCTCACGTAGATTCTAGTAATAGACTTATAATACACATGACTGTGGACAAATGTATTGCTTAAAAATTATAGGTAATAGTTTTTTCATGAACTAGGTGTTCAATCTAAAGTAGCATATCAGTTTTCTGAATACCACACAGTTCCAGAGCAGCTAACGTATGTTGTTTTTGCGGCTAGTCCATGTGTGCGTAAGCTCATCAAAAACTACGCCTCATATCTCTTTATCAAAATTAAACGTAAAAATTATTGTTGCACAATCATTACTCTTAAAGCAGACAATTATTTTAATATATAATATAAAGCAATTTTTTTTTATAACTGAAGCAATGACACAAACAAGACGTCCACCTGATAAGCGATACGTCTGCCCATAACAAATGTGACTTTAATTAGGATTATTTACACAGCACCACATTAAGTACGTCGCCTTGAGGCTTGAGATGTTCATTCTCGTTACCCCAGTAATTTCAATAGCTACAGCGACTCTTAAACTAGAACGCAGTAATGTATGTATAATATTGTTTGGCTGTGGAAATACCCGCTGCGGTTGTACTTACCTAAACAGTCTCCGGGAATAGACACCGGTAATTTTTTTATTTATTCAATGAAGCGACGATACGAGCGGAATGTTCAACTGATGGTAAGTGATACGCTTGCCCATAACAATATAGCGCTTGTTAGGATGGTGGTACACACTGCACCATATTGCGCTTGTCGCCTTGAAACAGATGTTAAGTGTCATTACCCCAGTAATTTCATTTGCTACGACTTCGTTCAATTCGGAAGACAATAAAGTTTGCTCACTATTGTTTGGCGGCAGAAATAAGAGTTGCGGTGGTTCCTACCTAGACGTCCTCTGGCGACAGAGAGTTACCACCAGTAATTGGCTATTAATAGTTAATATGTAATTTGTTTATTTTACTTTATGTATGTCTATATAACTTGTTGATGCGTTTTTTAATACAAGTATTGGTAAAAAACAATATCATTCAACTATTACATAAAGCCTAGATTTTTCCTTATCAATAACCTTGGTTTAGAACAAATGATTACACTATCAGATTTATTTAGGTATATAATAATGTAGGTTATCAACTAAATTGGTATGCACCAATTTCTATGATACAAATTCTGATGATATTTTGCAGTACTTTGGTGTTCTATTGATAGAAAATAAATTGTTATTACCTTAGATATAAAAATATTCTCAAGTAAAAAATATAGTAAAAATAAAAAAAGATAGCAATATTTCAATATGTTGTTTGAGTTTAATGGAAAAATTAAACAATACTAATTAGAAATTTGCTATTAACTTCAAATATATAATTTTTGATGAATTACTATAATAATTAATATTTGAGCTTCATCAATTTAACTATGTCTCATTACATCAAGAGTTATTTTTTCAACAGACAAAACTTATAATTCAGGGAATAATTGATTTTCATTTGAATGTTTGAAGAGCTCATAAAAAATTCTGCCATAATCAGAATTGTTTTGAAAATAAAGTAATGAATATATAACTTAAGACAATTGTTGCCAGTATTACTTCTTTTTTAATAAAATTTAATTTAGGACAAAAAAAGAGAAAAAAAATGATGAACAGAAAATAAATTTAGTTATTAATAGAAATAATATTAATGGGATGTTTGTACCTAGTGAAATTAAAGGGTATAATAAAATTTAACATCTTGTTTTTATCATCTTTTATCAATTATTACCATCATAACTAAAGACACATAGTTATGGGCAAGCATTATATACCAACTGTCAGATTAATATTCTGCTTGACTCATTGTTTAATCAAATAAGAAATTACTGGCAATTATTTAATAATAATTAAGGAAACTTGACATTAAAACTGATAATGATATCAATCAACATATTATTTTAGAAATTGTTTGAGACGAAATTTCTTTTTATATTATAATTGATTTCCTTTATGAATAATAAACATACAACAATTTCAAAAACATGAATATAGGACAGTAAATAACAGGAAACACTTTGACACTAAACATTTGTGACAAAGATCAGTGTTTTAATCTTATATATTATTTTTTTTTAAAAATAAGTGAGTGTGACAAATTTTAAAAATCCAAATTTAATACATACCTAATATACAACACTGAGGCACCATTTACAATCCTCCTCCAACCTAATGGCACAGTTACAGTCTGTGGAAATTCACTCTGTGCAGTTCTTTGCTCTGGAGCTTCAGTGTGATGGGGCACAGCAGAAGATGGTAACACAGCCAGCACAACACCTTCAGCTGTCCTTACCAACTGTGGCGCAGAACAACTCTCTCCTTCACTAACAATTGTCCTACTCACCCCTACTTGCTGATTCAATATATTAATACTTTGATTCACAATGGATTGATGTGATGCACTTTGTTCTAGAAATTGATAGTTCACATAACCCTTAGTCATAGATATCTCCCTCTCACTACAGTTTGTACCTTCACTAACTTGTACTGCACTCTCAAATTGATTTTCAGTATGACGGAGAGCTACTGGAAGCATGGAGGGCATGTTATCTGAACTAACTGGACATCTCTGATATGTTGCTATTTCTCCTACATCAGGAACCCTACCCTGGAAAGTCTCTGCACTATAATCTGTAGCAATTGAGTTCGGACAATCCCTTTTGACACTGTTTTCTAGTTCAATAGACTTATCTTCTTTAAGTGACTCTTTCAGAAACTGCTGTGAAATATTAAAGAATTCAGTTCTTTGCGTGACATTCTCGTCAAACGTACATTTAGCATCATCAGTAAAATTCTTATAAAGTACGGCAGGAGGATTCCTGGGATCGTTATGATCTTGTCTGTACACTGATCGCGATAAGGGAACTTGGTGGGGTATGTCGTGAATGGAGTCAAAAAGGGCGCTTGCGGGCGGTAAGTCGGGGCCCGCGACGGCGTGCTCTAGCTGGCGCTCCGCCACGTACAGCAGCACGCGCGGCGCTCCCGCCACGCCCGCCACACTCGCGACGCCCGCTCGCGACGCGGCCACACTCGCGGGCTTGCCTGACATCCTCCACAATCATCACACTCCGCAAACGCCAGCTGCTCACTAGCTGGACGCGACCGGCAATCCACCGAGGGTGGTGATGCAACTCCACCTCGCATCTCTTTCCACCCTATTATCATTGCTCCGCGGCCTCGCTACGACTTCCGAACATTTCACCATCCTCAACTCAACACTTTTTATGTATTATGAACTATAATGACTTTATGACTGGCTATATAACGGTGATAAATAATTTTATGGCGGTGCCCTTTTCGGCCCCATTGTGCAACCGCTCTATAAAACAGGTAGACGGTATCTTTAGGCTACTGTATTTTTCATTACGCTAGGATCCATATTGACACTTTAGAATGTAAAAAGGTCAAAATTAAAACGCTGTCTTCATTTTTGTGCACTTATTCTTCACTAACACTATTTATTATAACACAATGTTTACATACATGTAATGCGTAACACAGTTAAGTTCTTTAAATAATCACTTAATATCCAAAAAAATCTTTTCTTTACATTGTAAACGATGCTTACGAGGTGACACTACGAATGAACATTACGAACAACGAATGAAAGATCCTGAGATACTATAAGCGACTAATAAATATAGTCACCTACGCTTATTTCTTTAAAGCACTCAATGTATACATTTCGATTGGTAGGGTTATAAAGTTGGTTATAGCTACCTTGGAAAACAAGAATGACCAATAATGTTGTCCGACTCAAAGACTAATTTACTCGTGATTGGCCACAATTGCTATCTAAGGATAAACTACCTACCTAAAGTAACTTAAAGGTCAATTTTCGAATCAGAAAACATACAAAGACATTTTAGAAACACTGCTATCACTTTTTAGCGCTACCTAGTGAAATTTCATAGAACTACTTGACAACTAAATTCTGCTTTACCTAAAATGTCAACATAAAATTAATTGTACTATTACTTTTGTACTTATCTAAGATATACTTAATAAACAATAGAATTTCAAAAAAAGTGCCTAACAATATAAGCTTTTTTGAATTAGAAAAAATTTTTAACATCAATATTTTAATTAGACAATATATTTTATAAATCCTTATGAACCTAGAGTAGCAACACCAAGAAAAACATTCTATTATAGAAATAGTAATAGAAAAACTTGTCATTTTGAATAGGATACCGTTTTTATTTTTAAGGGTCTAATTAAACAACACACAATTTACGGAATTAAAATTCAAATTCATTTTGACACCATATAAAATTTGGTGGAAAGTAATAATATTTTTATTAAATATTACTATTATCGTTAAGTGTGACATAAAAGACAATTTTAAAATCTTTACTACGAAGTAACAAAACTTAATATAAAAGAAATTTTACGTTTTAAATTGAACTCATTTAATTATTACAGCATTCAAAACGTCGCATTAGTAAATATTTAAATATTAATTTGATAAGATTTGTGCAATTATAATATTTAATTATTATATTCGCATAAATAAAAAAAATATTTTCTTAAGTTGATATTAGTTTGTATTATCTATATCAATATTTTATATTTTTGATAAATGTGACACTGACACTAAAACTTGACGTAGTAACACCACGAGCGATAAAAGTATAAAATATTGATAACATTTTCAAACAAATTAAATAAAATTCAATATAAATCAAATGAAAACAATGAAACATAAGCTTTCTGATATACAAGAACAGGAATCCAGGCAAGGCATTATACTAATATGGAGGTTATATTTGTATTAACATTCACATGTGATTTTGAAATAAGATTAATTTTTAATTTCCAGGTTATCATCACTTCTGTTTAAAAAATCCAAAGAATTTACTGATAATTTATCAACAGAAGACAAGTTAATTGAAAATGAAGATCGCAAACCAGTGTGGTTTGATGAAGATGATGACCAGTTTGATGCAAACTCGATTAGTACTTCAAAAGAAAGAAATTTATATGCAAATAAACTAAAACAAAGATATGAAACATTAATGGGAACGCCAAAATGGGCAAAACTAAATCAAAAAGGAAAAGATGACAAAAGTGATAATGGAATTCTAAGAACTGTTGGACATTTACAGAAACAGAAATCAACAAGTCTACTTAAAGATCTTTTAGAAATTAAGCGGTGTCCGAAGATAAATAATGAAACAGGTAATGAAGGACCAAGTATATCATGTCTGGAGTTTCATCCTAAAATGAGTGTAGTGCTTGTAGCAGGCCAGTCTGGAGTTGTTTCTTTGTTTTCTATTAGTGGAGATGTCAACACAAAACTACACAGTTTTAAGTTAAAAAAGTGGAATGTTACTGCAGCACAATTTACAGCAGATGGATCCCAAGCTTTTATTGCATCGAAGATTAACCATAGTTATTGCATTTACGATTTAATTAAAGCTGAACCTAAACTTGTACAACTGCCAAAAATAGTAAAGAGGCCAAAAATTTTCAAACTTTCTTCTGATGCCAAGTACTTGGCTACTAGTGATGGATTAGATGAAGTTTATATTATTTGTGCCAAGTCAAAGGAACTATTAAGATCATTAAAACATAATTCTAATATTGAGTCTATTGCATTTAGTTCTAACTCTGAAAAGTTGTTTTGTTATGGAGTACAGGGTGAAATAACAATGTGGGATATATCATCTTTCAAAGCTCTTGGCAAATTTTATGATCAAGGCTGTGTAACAGCTTCAAAAATAACTGTTAGTCCTTGTGGAAGACTACTAGCAACAGGTAGTGGGGAAGGAATTGTAAACATTTATGAGATGACTAGTTTGACAGCCTCTAATCCAGTCCCAGTGAAGACAATTTCCCATTTGACAACTAAAATAACTAATATTACTTTCAATGGTTCCTCAGAAATACTGTCTTTATCATCCGGATGTTATGCTAATGCTGTTAAATTAGTACACTTGCCATCTTACCACATATTTTATAATTTCCCAAATCAAATAAATTTACATCAAGTGGAGACTGTTAGTTTTTCACCTAACAGTGGTTTTATGGCAATTGGTAATAACAAAGGATGTGCTTATTTGTACAGACTTAAACATTACAAGAATTATTAAGTTTAAAAAGGTTTTTTTTATTTTGTTACCCTGTTGTGACCTAAAAATCAATAAGAATATCTTTTATCTATAGATATTGTATTAGATATAAATACATTTTTTAAATTCAATAAGTTATGTTCTATAATTATTAATAATCTATAAATGTATTAACATTTTTTTTTTTATATTATCACGCCTTTTTTCCAGTAGGGGTAGGCAGAGGTGAATAAACACCCACTTTTCGCCAGATGTGGTAAGATTAGGTCCCATGTAACAGGGGGCGAGCCTGTTGTCATTTATATTGGGGCCAGCACACACACACAAAGATGATTTCAGTGTGCGGGTTTCCTCACTATGTTTCCCTTTACCGTTTGTATCTCGCTGTTGTAACTAAAGTGCACAAATGTATATAACTTAAATATTAAGTCATTGGTACATACCGAGATTCGAACCCGCGACCTTCGGAATGAAAGCCGCTCGCTCTAACCATTAGGCCAACGAGGTACCATTCATGTTAATACAAATATAGATTTTGCATAATTTCACAGCTGGCACTCAGGGTGTTCTTTCACAAAGAGTAAGTCAAGGTGATTTATTCACTACTCTGGCCATATGCAATTTGGTAGAGGTCACCATGTAAACAAAACCTATTGTTTTAGAAATGTTTTTCTTACAAATTATTTTCCTTCACTTGGAGCTCAAACCTAGTGGAGATTGAACCTGGTTTGATAAGCAGTGAGTAGGACTATTTTGTAATCTGAGTTATCTCTTTATGTTTAATGAAGATTGTAATAAATTTCTTAATTATTTATACACTTCAGCTAATTTAAAAATCTTAACTTACTAATGAGAAATTTGAATATGGTTGATGCCTAACAGTAGACATTATGGACTGATCACTGAAAATATTGTTCTTGCACTAAATCAACTTAAATTTCTCCAACGGTCACACCTTTTTGCCTATAGTTTGCACTTTATATGTTATAGTTACACAAAGATAGTGTTCTGTACAGGTCTTTAGTTCGATTCTATGGCTATATGCGACATATTGTAGTTTGGTTGGTAAAAGTTTAGTTGAACCAACCTACTACTATTGCAAGTACCAACTGGCAACATATGAGTCAGAGTATTCTGAGCAAAATTGCTTCACTTCGTCTCATTGTATCTTAATAACATAAATACAAGGTCATGTGCAAGCCTTTTTGTAAATAATAAAAAACAATGTCTTAATGATAAGTTCAGCAGATATAATTGGAATTATTTTCCACACGATGGTAATTGACACGCTAGCCCATACCAATGTAAGGCTAGTGTAGATAATATACAATTCCACTTTGTGGTCGTCACCTTGAGTCACTCTAATTTCATTACCAGCCGACAGATGTCCACAGCTGGGTATAGGCTTCCCTCAAAAATCTCCATATCGATCGGTCCCGCGTTGCTCGCATCGCGTTGTAATTTAATTATTACAAAAAACTTCATAACAGAAATAACAGTGATGTTTTCATACTATTGTTCGGCGACAGAAATAGGCCTTAAAGTTGGTACCTATGTAATCTGTCTCCAATAACTAAAACGTAGCATTAGGAAAAGTAAAAAAAAAACACAACCATAAGGACAAAAAGTTTATTTTAATGCATTAAAGACCAATTAAGACAAAATTTAAGCTGTTAAATTTTCTATAGGAATAGTCATATGTATTCTAGTGTTAATAAGCTTTTACCACAAACTAATGTGTGTAAACATTTAGAACACAAAAGAACATTTACAACCAACCTTTCCAGCTATTCATGTAAACAATACGAATAAGTATAAAACAATACAAATTAATTGACAATACTACAACTTATTACCACATAAATATATCTAAAAGTACTAGAGCCCATTTCTCTCGAGATTTGCTTTATTATCTACAATGGACACACATTTGACCTCAATTTGACAAGGTGTTAAGTGACAATGAAGTGGTGGAGGGTGCAGTGTGCTTGCGCAAAATACGCTCTCATGCTGCAAAGCCACAACACAGTATTGGTACTTTGGAAGCATATTTAAAATAAGACTGATCACTAGCGAGTTGGGTTTTGGTAAAACTACCTCCAACCTGCAGGTCTCATTTTGTACAAGATATCTTAATGTTACAAGGCAAGCACTTACCCACTGCATTACTAAGGCAATTTGCTACTCTTAATGTGGTTACAGAGAGAAATAAAGCTCATAGATTAAAAAAATCACAGAAATTATAAATTGAATGTTACTAACATGTTCTACTACACCATATATTTAATGGACCTGCTACATATTTGTTTTCCAATAAATTAACTACTCTAATTGTGGTTTTATATTATATACCTGATAAACACTACATAGCAATAAGACAGTGAAACTTATGTGAATATTAATAATGAAGAGTGAGAACATTCCAACTTGGAGTATGAACAGAGAAACTAATGTTTTTATGTGTTAAACAATATTGTCGCTTTCCAAAGTTTGTAAAGAGTATGTAATAAGAAAAGAGAAACTTCAGAAACCATATTCACATTGAAATTCGACTACATATTTATTTCTATCTGATTAAAAGATTACTTTAATGAAATCTATTTTAGGGGCAGACCCGTCACACTTAATTTAGATAAAAATTAATGTAATATGTATGAAGATTATCTACATGAATTTTATTACTAGCCAACTATTAGAGTCTATATTAAAAAGTATATGTAGTGATTATGACTGATGATTAAGAATTTTTTTTTCTTCTATAATATACGCGTCATTTCTAAATCCCTCCCGGTATATGTGAAAACATATGCTAGGTCCATTGTTGGTGCCAAAAGGTACAGTTTTAGCTAGTAGCGCACTGTACTCTATTCATTCCAGGATGCTCATCATCCTCCTCATAAGCGGTAGCGTGATGAGCACGCCGTCTACGATTCTCTTGTTCCGGATCCAAATCCATTAACTGGCATTCTTCAGCCATGTCTGGTATATCAATCTAGAAATAAAAGTATTATTAACTATTTTGAAGGTATTTTTATGATGAAGTTTGCGCCACTAGTTACACAACCATAGCAGATTCATCGGACTCAAGGTTTGCGAATCTCGTAGCAGCAAGCTAAATAATTTAAAGAGAATTCTTACTTTTCCAATATAGTTTTTTTTGCACTTAAATTATGTTAATTTTATTGCTAATACATGCAATATTTTATTTATAAATAAAGATTTATTGCGAGTTTGGTATTAGTAAAATATTTTTCAATTAACAGTAAAAAAAAGACAATAATTTAAATTACAACTATTTGTTTTAGAAGAACATATTTACCTCTTCATATTATAATAAATTAATAAAGAGAATTGAGAGACAAGTGGCATTAGGAGGTGGCATGTTCATCAAAGCACTGACAGCCAATGGAACAGTCATTATGTACTAAGAATAGCAGCCATGTATTATAGATATAGTGCTAGGAGACCCTTCACAAGAAGCTATGTTCAAGAGTGCACTATAGCTATGGAAATCAATAAAATAGATTTAAATTCATGGGCCAAAAAGAAATAACATACCCTGGGTCTAGGAGGCAAACAGTTCTCCAAAGCTGGAATGACTTCAGGTGGAATGCTGTTCGGGAAATTAACTAAAAATTGAATAATCAATTGTCCTTTTTCAAATGGATTCTTGTACATAGGCATACCTAAAACAGTAAAATTTTAAAGTTAATAACTATTTTTATTCAATTACAAATAATATTATACTTGTAATTGAATAAATATATATATATTTTTTAGATCTATTTTCATATGCAAAGGTGTCTTGAAAAAATCAAAAACTGTACAAACCTTCACTCAACACACATTTCACTTCACCATGCTTGATTACCTCACCAGGCATCACAGTTATCACAATATCTCTATCATCTAGGGTTCTGATAACTTTCTGGAAACCACATAATGCTTCCACAAGTTCAATATTTAAGCGAATAACGAGATCATTGCCAGAACGTTTGAAAACCTGTAATAAAATTCCATGAAAACATCAACAATAACATAAATTTCCCGTCTCAAGTTTTATTAATAATTTGAGTTGGTGTGTTGTGCTATATATTTATTAAGAAAATAATATATTAAATTATAGCAAATTTTATTTCTTGAGATTTCTAGATTAGTGTTAATACTTAATAAATTTTGTTAAAATTTCATAACAGTGAAATCAATAACTCAAGTATATATCTTTTTATAATAAATCTATGAAACCATTACCAATGAATATGAATTGAAGAACTGAAAAATCTTTTACAACACATTGAATTCTTTTTCTGTAAGTTAATTTGTTTAAGTTAGCAGAAAATAAAATGTAGATCCTTACTATTTTGAAAACAAATTAACTGCATTAGGTTAAAACTCAAAGTGAACAAAAGTTCACTTCATTAATGAAACTCAGATTAACTTACATATATATGTATATCACAAATAACTGTATAATTGGAATATCTATGTAACTACTTAATTACATACACAATGTTTCTTATCATACAACTTAATAGACTTCATGAATCCTTGTAAACCCTAGATATTTCAACAAATGTTATACCTCATGTTCCTTTTCGTCCAAAACAATAATAAGATCTCCAGGTTCCATCTCAGGTTCTTGGTCACCTTCTCCACTGAACACAATCTTCTGTCCATCAGTCATACCTTTGTCAACATGAACTTCAAGAATTTTCCGGTCACGTATTGTCTTTCGTCCCTACGCAGAAAAACAATACTTCATTCACTTCAAAATTGTAACTATGAGCATTTTTAAAGTACTTTAATATATTTCTACTTTTGAATCACTATTAGATATCATAATTGAAATTATTCTAAAGCCTTCTTTGAAATCTGGCAATCCAAACCAATCCAATCTGGCAATATAGCTCATAATATGTCCTAACATTTTACTGTTAAGTTACATTATTGGCTAACGCAAGCACCACAAAACTTAACAGTTATAATTTATTTAACAGTTTTGTGATTACTGTTTGTACAAGGTTAATGTAAATAAATTTAAATAATTTAACTGTTTGAGTGATTGATATAATGTCTAAGTGACATTAGTGTCCCAGTAATTTATTTAATCATAATAAAACCCAATTGTATCAATTATTAATATGAATAGCTTTCCTAATTACATATTGCTAAGCTAAAAATTTTATTTTGATATATTAAAATTGGTATTACCTACTATATATACTGTTTCCAATTTAAGGAAATAAAATTAAGGATAAAAAAACACCTATACCTAGCTAGACAACCATATGTCATGAGACAAATATTCTATACATTACCTAATTTTCTAATCTTAAATTTCTCATCACATCAGTATAATGAGCTCAAAATACAACTTTCACTTTTTTCCAAATAAATCCTTTTTAATATTGGTACGACGTAGCGCCTAACTAATTTGCCTTATAAAAAGGTTGAAAGTCACACAAAGGGCAATGGAGAGAGCTATGCTCGGAGTTTCTCTGCATGATCAAATCAGAAATGTGGAGATCCGCCGAGGAACTAAAGTTACCAACATAGCTCAAAAGATTGTTAGACTTAAGTGGCAGTGGGCAGGGCACATTTCTTGAAGAACTAATGGCCGACGGGCCAGTAAAGTCCTCGAGTGGCGCCCGCGTACCGGTAGACGTAGTGTTGAGAGGCCTCCCACAAGTTGGACCGACGATCTGGTGAGAATCTCGGGAATCCACTGGATGCGAGCAACGAGGGACCGATCAATGTGGAGATTTTGGAGGAGGCCTATGTCACAAGTCAGCAGTGGACATCTATTGGCTGATGATGATGATGAATATTGGTAATAACAGTGACATAGCTAAACCTAATTAATACATTAAGAATTAGGGAGTAAAGTTTCATACCTGGCAGACTTTGCAACGATCCTTCGGTTCAATGATTTCCCTTTGTCCACGGCATTCAGAGCACACAGTCTGAATTTGTTGAATCATACCAGGAGCTATTTGCTGGATCTGTACTTGCATTCCAGTACCTCTGCAGGTTGGGCAAGTTTGTACTGCACCCTAATGAAAACAGAATGTATGTTAAGCAGCAAATTCAGGACAAATTTTCAGTACAATTATGAGTACTTAAAGATTTTATGAAATGTAATATTCAGTGGTTTAATACTCTTTAAAAAGAAAAATAAAAATTAAAGAATCTGCATACTTTTTTACCCCCACGTCCTTCACACTTTTCACATATAACATTCTTTTGCAGAGCAAGCTTCCTAACAGCACCTCGATACAATTCCTCTAAAGTAACAGACAGTTGGTGTATAACATCTTTGCCTTTTCGTTCACGACCTCGTCGTCGACCACCACTGAATCCCCCTCCAAAGAACATATCAAATAAGTCCATAGGTGATGAGAAACCACTTCCTCCGCCACCCTCTTTTAAAGCTTGCTCACCACCTGTCAACATACTTTTTTATATTATCTGATTTCACCTAAATCACACTTCATTTTTTAAAGACAAGTAAACAAGAATTCAGATTTTTGTATTAAATAAAAACATCATTTTTTTTGTATATAATGTTGAAACCAAAGCATAAATTTGAACGCCAAGTTATTAAATAAATATTTTTATGAAGACAACTACTGCACTATTAATAATAAAATACAAGACATTTATAGTACATCCAAATTTGTATCATCAAACATTTTCAAGTCATCATGTATGATTATTAAATTTGATATTTTTCTTTAAGGTTAATAAAAATTGTAAATATTTTGAAAAGTATAACATAAAATGTACTCTACAATAGCCTAATTAATTTTGTAAACATTATAATTAACATAATATACCTTGGTCGTAAATTCGCCGTTTATCCGGATTTGAAAGCACTTCATAAGCCTGTGAAATTTGCTTGAAACGTTCGCCTTCATTTGGGTTTTTGTCTGGATGGTATTTAAGAGCCAACTTTCTATAAGCTTTTTTAAGTTCATCCGTGGTGCAATTTGGTTTTACTCCCAAAATATCATAATAAGTTGTTTCCTTCACCATCTTTTACCCTATACATACCGTAATATTTAAAAAATGTTAATTAAATAAACCGTTTAACATTTAGACAAAGTTTCTAGAATCATTGGCTATAAAAAACATTATTTAATAATTAATTGTAAAGCAGAATAAGAAACAAAATCATTAAAAATGCATCATTACCTAGTTATGAATAGAGAAGAAATAGTCTAGAAACCATAAAATGTACATGACAGCATGGTGGAAAGCTCGAGTAAACTTTGAATCAAATTGCATAAATATGGTTTATTATGCATGTAATCTTTTTCCATATCTACGTTAAACATTATTAGTCCTTACCTTTATAAAACTTCTTGTACAAGTACGAATGAACTGGTCGCAAAGTTCCAGAAACACCGTCACCACGATTTAGTGCGTTAGACAAAAGGTACACCTAGTACACACGTTAGTCAAATGACGTTTGGAACGGATCGAAGCGGGGAATCTACTTTTGTCGTCATACGCAAGTCGATCGAAAAACGTGCTCTTTCTGGAAAATTCTTGAACTTGTTTCATTTTACGCAATGTGTGATCTGTAGTTTACTAGTGCTGTAATTAAATATTTATATAATACCAATTCAGATAAAATTTAAATGTGTAACTCTATACAAAATTACACGAATTTATAGCTATATTTCCGTAAATTGTTGTGATATTTTATAAAATAATTAATATCAAGTTCAATTAAAATCTGGCCTTGCTCAAACTTAACAATACGAGAAACGTAGTTTTGCAAATAACAAAATATTTCAACTTGTTTGTGTTGTGAATACTTTAGCTTAATTTACTATTCTTAGGTTTCTGTTGCTGGAAACCTTCTACATAGATAACACCGCTGCTCCTATTTCTGCGGCACGTAGTGTGTAAACATTATTGTGTTCTGCATTGAAGGGAGTTGTAACTAATGAAATTACTGAGCTAACGAAACCTAACAACCCATGTCTCGCTTTGAAACTCAACATCAGGTGAACGTCCCGCACGTCTCGTTGTTTCGTTCAGAAAAAAAAAATACAAAATAAAATACATTTCTTTTATTACGAAAATTTTAAAACTTTTATCAATGTTATGAAATTTATAAACCGTTTCTTCTTAATTGCCAAAATCAAGATAATGGTAGCAGTTTACTAAACTCTACAACAGATGGGGCTGTCATCTATAACTTGTTTTTACAAAATTTTATCGCAATATAAACATAAATATAAGGCAGCTGTAAGATACTATTGTTGCTCGGTACAGTGTATAGATACTAGGTAGATAGATGTGTGACGAAGCCAATTGGCGATGATAACGTCTGTTGTAATTATGATATGATAATGTAACGTCAGTTTGCAGACTTACATGTTTCTGGTTACTGCTGCCATATCCACTCGTCTCATACTCGATTTAACACCGGATTGACGAGTGCGTACGGGGTGCAGAATTTAAATACACACATTTTTTATAATTGTGTTGAATAGAACAATGGCAGAAAAACAAGTGAAAAATAAAGTGTGCATTGTTGGTTCTGGAAATTGGTGAGATCTCTTTATTTTTAGTATATATTATAATAATTATATTTACAGTGACCTTACTACAGAAAGATGACATAACAATGCGATAAAGCAGTGGTCTTTTTATTGCTGTAAAATTAGACTATCTTATCTTATTTTAAAAATTTTCTAATAAATAATTTCACATATCCTAAAAATACGTTACAAAATATCCTTAAAGCAAATTTCGTTATCAAATATAATGTTGATTATATTTTATAACGAAATTTAGATTATTTAAAAATTTGCAGGATTTTTATTAATTTCTTTTTTTAACTAGTGCAGTAATATTTTATTGTATTGATTTAGATTATATTTTGTTCTTATAGGGGTTCCGCTATAGCAAAAATTGTCGGCCGCAATGCAGCAAGGCTTCCGAATTTCGAAGATAGAGTTACAATGTGGGTCTATGAGGAGATAATAGAAGGGAAAAAATTGACTGAAATTATAAATGAAACTAATGAAAATATAAAATATTTACCTGGGCATAAACTCCCACCTAATGTTGTAAGTACAGAAACATTGAATGTTATTACCATATTTAATTGAAAATTATGTTAAATAAAATCATTCATGAGATACTTCTCACTCTTATATTATTATTATTATTTGTAAACTCTATTTTGCACCATGTTTTATTTCTCTTAATTTTTGTTTGTTGTTTAAAGTATTACTTATAATTTGTACTGAAATATGTATAACTTTAACAAATTAAATTCAATGTTTAAAATTTATATAAGTATTCTAAACAAAGACCTGGTTTGTTTTTTGTATTCAGCTCAAAATTTTCATAAGCAACATGTGTTTTTGAATAAAACGAGACATTTAGTGATGAAATTGTATCTATACTGCCAAATGAAAGGAAACAACTGTTATCGGTGGTAGGCTTAACATGTTAAACTTTTTGTATTATGCTGATTAGGTAGCCACCAACATTTCATCTTTTTCCTTATTGAAAGGTTGCTATTCCTGATGTTGTGGATGCAGCGAATGATGCAGATCTGCTCATTTTTGTTGTGCCGCACCAGTTTGTAAGGACCATCTGCTCAACCTTGCTCGGTAAAATAAAACCTACAGCAGCTGCTCTTTCTTTGATAAAGGTAAACTTTGTAGTGTAGAGAGAACTTTTCAGGGTTTATTCATGTTAAAACTGTAATAAAAATTATTTTGCTTTAATATTATTAACATTTTACTTTATTCATTATACTATAAACAATTGAAGATGAATGCTTATAAAACACTGTGCAGAGTTTAAAAGCATAAATTTGTACTTACCGTTTTATTTAACTTTATCCAATATATGTTTGGGAATGCCACTTGCACTCAATGTAATTTAATAAGGATCAAAAGTTATATGGATAATATTACTTAGTAAAAAAAAAATTTTTGTTTGAATCACAAAGGTTTGTAAAATTACGAAAATGTGATATTTTATTTAAATTAAACAAAACATAGTTATTACCTAACAAAAATTGTTCTGCAAAAAGCAATGAAGCAAATAATAATATATTGTTTGAAAGGTTAAAATTTCTTTTTTATGTAATTTTTACTTGTACCGAAAAATTTTTGTACTTTTGTTTTTCTTTACTAAGGCAAATAAAAATACCTTTGATTAATTGAACTCGTGTTTGGCAGGGCTTCGACATAGCTGAAGGCGGTGGCATTGACCTTATCTCCCACATCATCACAAGGTGCCTCAAGATACCTTGTGCAGTGTTAATGGGTGCCAACATTGCTTCTGAAGTAAGTATTTTAGAAAATTTAAACACATTTAGATGTTTTCTTATCGACAATGGACCATTTCTAGTCTTCAATTTTACGCGGTGTTAAGTGATAATGAGGTTCATGATGGTCAAGTGTGCACTTCTAGAATATTATTTCTCGTATGTTGTCAAGCGGTATACGGCAGTACTGTTTTGGCGACAGAGTTACAATATGAGATTGATAGCTAGCCAGGCGGGTTCGAATGAACCCTACTACTGACCGAATTCCACATGTGACCCCATAATCGAACTAGGAACCTCCGTGATACAAGGTAAATGTTTAGCCGCGATGCCTCGAAGTCATCATTATACATGTTTCTACAATATTATAACGTTAATATTCACAATTGTTAATATGAATAAAGGCTAAATTATATAAGTATATAAAATTTTGTGTAAATTAATATCGTCATAGTCTTAAAAAAAAAAAAAACAAGATGTCATGTAAAACTCGACGTAGGTATTCCCTAGGACGAGATTTTTAGAACCATTTTTCAAAATAGGTACTTGAGATGTTAAACAAAAAAGAACCTCGTAGGTGGCGGTTAAAGGTTTCAATCAAGTGTTTAAAACTATCTTCCTAGACCACGTTCGGGTCCCTAAGAACTTGCCTTTGTCCACTGTCACAGCGATTATGAAAGTGTTTATCCTAAATATGTATTATTCTATATAGCCGATCCTTCACAAAGTACTAGCCCCGAATCCTTAACCGATCAAAAGTGTCATGGTATTCTCTAATTACGTTTTTAAGGCATCTTCTTGAAGGGAGAATGCACAGAGTCCCAGGGTAGAACATTAAGGTTTGTTTATAATGTTACCAAATAATAGTACCTTAGTAACACTTGATGAATTCCTCGCACGCGAAAAACATTATTTATTAGGTTTTTAACTAATAAAAAAAATGTGTATTACTGATTATCTTACGTACGATCTGATTAAGTATCAGATTATGCACGGTAGTTGTTGTCATTCCATACAAGTAGTCATTACCTTCACAGTTCATTCCGATGTAATGTTAACCTTAGGCAGTTGATAAACAGGAACACGTGCTTGTTAAACAAGCTATTGTTAATCTTTTTTGTTTTCTCCAATGAAAAACATAAAAAGCACATTACTTTTTTCAATTTCTAAGTACCTTTGATCTTTAAATAGCTATTACTTTGTATTCGTTGGTTATTATATAGTTCCTATCTAACGTATTGCAACGTCATCGACGGGATGTTATATTTTATACAACTGGCTCACTTTATATTTGTGCGAAAACGGTTTTGCAGTTCATTTAGTAAAGTTAAATATAGTACATTGTGCTCGCGCCTTTTTAATCACGCCGGTCATGTATGTTATGGCTTATAAATAGGAATTGTTGTCCGCCTCGTATTTCCGCGAGACGATGTGGTGTAGTTATGAGAGATAAAATTACGTACTTTACACGTGTGATAATAAAATTCAAAGCACTTCAGAATTAGCAAAATGAATAGATACAAAGCTGTTATGTATTACAGATGTTAGACATACTGTGTTAAAAATGACTTACGGCGGCAACGTGAAACACATTGTTTAATGAAAATAGAATAATCTTTTTAACTCCGGTTTCTTTATCGAAAGCAATAGTTACAAGTATTTACGAAAGCATATACTTTTCATAAGAAAATAAGATACATTAAGAATTAAGATTAGTTAAGCATATACTTAACTGATCTTCCAAACTTCTATTTAGACGAATGCTTTGTCTATTTATGAAGTATATAAACCGTTTACTAATATAAATGTTATTATTTAATTAGAGTATTTGAGATCTGTGAGCCCGATGAAGTTGAAAAAGTGTTAACAAAATTATCAGTGACATAGTCTATAGAATTGCCTCTTTATATAAATAATTAACCATTATTTTTTTTACTAAAAGGTAGCAGAAGAGAAATTCTGCGAGACGACAATTGGTTGTCGCGATGTAATGTTGGCGCCGATGATGCGGGATATTATCCAAACAGAATATTTCCGAGTCGTCGTGGTAGACGACGAAGACGCAGTGGAGATATGCGGCGCTCTCAAGGTTAGCCAATTTGAACAGCTTCAACGGTTTGGCTACGTCCTTTATTTATTTGTGTTTATAGACGGAAATACTAAAGAAATACAGGTTTAGCTAGTCAAGAACGTATAAATTAGAACTTAATAGTTTAAAAAAAATTTTTTTGATTGACAATGATAAACTATAATGCTTAAACATTTCTAACTTACCATTGAGCGTAATTGACTTGTCATAAGTATGGACGTCTGCAGTAGCTCGCTGGCCTAATGGTTGGTGCGTGCGGCTTTCATTCCGAAGGTCGCGGGTTAGAATCTCGGCATGTACCGATAACTCAATATTTAAGTTATCTACATTTGTGAACTTAAGTAACAACAGCGGAATATAAAAACGGTGAAGGAAAACATCGTCACGAAACCTGCACATGAATTACAATTTATTCTAAAGTATGTGTAAAGTCACCAATGCGCTTCCGGCCAGTGTGGTGACTACGACCCCATCGCCCTCATATTAAGGCTATGCCTGTGGCCCAACAGTGGGGACGTAAAGTAAGCAAAGTACGGATCTTTTAATAATAGCTTTAAAAGTCTAAAACATGCCTTAATTTTACATTCAACATTACTTTTTGAAAGATAGGTATCGAGAATAACAAACCTGACTAGTGGATCAATACGCTATAAATATGTGGACAATTACAGATCGGCCACCTATCTAAGATAGCCCTATATAATATAATTATTCTTCATTTTGAAATGTATTAAATAAGTATTTGTAACATTTATTTCAATATCGATGTTCTGGTTAAGATCGCGGTAAATGGCTGGAGTATTGATCGATGTGGAAACCTTTGAGAGAGGCCTGTATTCAGCGGTAGACGACTTTCACCTGATGATGATGATTTAGGTATATTAATATTAAAAAGGATTGTCTAGAACATTGTAGCGGTGGGCGCTGGCTTCGTAGACGGTCTTGGCTTCGGCGACAACACAAAGGCTGCGGTTATCCGTTTGGGATTAATGGAGATGATCAAGTTCGTTGACGTGTTCTACCCAGGCAGTAAACTGAGCACTTTCTTCGAGTCGTGCGGAGTCGCCGATCTTATCACCACATGTTACGGTAAGTTTGATTTCTATAATCTAATCGTTTGAAACATTGAACCCGCTCGTCGTCCAACAATTATCGATGGACGTCGACGTCTGTATTGGTCATAGTTCTCTTTGTTGAACGGTTTTAACAAATCGAAAAGTGAAAAAATAATTCTGTAAAAAGAGCAGCAACCTTTTACAAGGCATAGTACGGTAGAGAGAAGTTTTTTTAATTACGTCTATGATAAAATAGTGGGGTTATAAGCCAGAAATGAGCTTACAATTAAAAATGTAATTTATTATCACGTTAAGCATTTGAATCCGCATAAAGAAAGGAATTATGTAGAATAAAGTTTATAAATGACTTATCATGAAATCTTTTTGAACTTGAAAACGTATCAAGGCTAAAACTGAGTCTATTCAGGTAGATAACCTGAATAGACTCATAGTTTTTTTGTGTTCGTCTATGTTGTCTCTATCAAGTTTTTATTACTGCTTACTTAAAGACCTTCATAACGATTATAAATACACGAGTAAGTTGTATTAAACTCGCCTAGTTCTAGTGCTCGTGTTTTTATGGGGAAAATAAAAAATCTACTTTACTTAGTGTGTAAATGGATAAGTTTTTTTTATATAAAATTGCATTCAGTAACACCTGTTAAAGTTTTAGGTGTGACGATAATACACACATAATAATTATTTAGGGTTAAAACTATATATATGAAGGCCGCTTTATCTTAAAAACAATTACTAGATTGCACAGTACGCACATTGCGACTAGAAGAGAATTCTAATCTCTACCAAGCTTGAGCTTCCGGTGAAGGAAAATATTGTGAGGAGAAATCGAAATGATATAAGATATCTATCATCTACCATTGACATAGGTTTAAGTCAATTTGCACTTGCCCGGCATGGTAGGTAAATAGCCTAGACTATGTTCTTGTGAGAGAAAGCGCGGAGTCCCAGCGGTGAGAATATTAAGTCTGTTTCTCACATCTTAGTAGCTAGCGATATATATTCATAGGCATATACTTAATGAAAAAAAAAAACTAGTCTTTAATTGTTCAAGTGCTAGTAGGCTTACGTAGTGAGAGTAAATAAAAACGGACCACTAAATAAATTAGCCGGTTGGACTAATTCGTTTTGCGAATAGGTATTCAGATCAGTTAAAGCGAGGGCAATTCTGCGAAATAGGCTATGACCTGAATAGCAAATCCGTACTATGTATACATCATTGTTTAATTAACGTTCACATTTCTTATCGGTACACGAGTAAAGGTCATCATACATTTCACGTACGAAGCGTATATCAATTTTTAATGTACTATTGTTCTTTAATGTAACTAATAGTGTGAATTTACGAACATGCAAATAGCAACATATTAATTGTAATGTTTTTAAATGAATGTACTTACCGAAATTGAAAGTTGAATTTTAATGAATGGCCGACCTTTGTATTATCTAATATCAAATGATTATTTTCAATTACAAATAACATTTGAATAATGATCATTATATCCTCGTGGATAGATCCAACCTCGACGATATCTTTTTGTGTGTATGACTATATATTATACTTTATAATTTTTGAAATACGTGTGTAATAATTATGTACCGGAGTTTCTAACGTATGAACGATTAACATTTACATACGGGGGTAAATGTAACAACGGTTCCAAACAAAATTTAAGGACTTATAAAAACATAGTCTGGTCATTTAATATGAAATTCCATTGTCTTGTTTAACGAATTCAAAAATAGGGCTCCAACTTGACACATCCAGTAGAGAGAGCTAGATAATCATCTCAGCCTACTGCTGAGATCTATACACATATAGAAGATATCCAGAAATTCATTGACTCATCACGAGATCTCCGAAACTATTTGATGGAAACACTCAACTCATCCCAACTCACTTTGATAGTGTAATCATATTGCCAACAAACAAACTAGTAAAATTATATATCGTAACATACATTAAAGAAAAAAAATATAAAAAAAGGCAATCAATATATAAGAAGTCCATACTGAGCGAAGGACTTATAAGTTTTAAAAGAAAATCGAGAATAAGAGCAGCAGAAGATTGAAAGGGATCCTGCACAACAACTAAAGCGACCTTTTTTTTCTCGTGGGGAAACCTACTTCGGATACTCTTTTGCTGCCGGGTCAGCAGAGGAGTTATGCCGGACTCTTACCGGCTAAAACTCTACGGTATCTTTCTCAAAACCCTTGGTCAGAACTACGGGAACGCGCCTATACTTTCGCTGTCTCAACGATATTGATCCATTACAGGATCTCGCCTCAGAGTTGTACTGGCTCTCCCACCTTTCACTATCGTACAGAAGCACTGTACGCGCCACCTCTAGGCCTTTGATATACGGTAACGAGGGACCCCCGATCCCTATGCCGTAGCCTCTGTCATGGGAGTTGGAGGCAATTGTGTGTTCTCTTACGCCGCCCAGGTCTGTGGCTACGAATAGGGAGAAGAGAGGTTCTTTCTCTCTCCCTCTCTGCAACCTTATTTTGCGATATCACTTGTTAACAAAAGGCGACTCCCGCCGTCTACACCTTCTCGTTTCCTGTCATAGCTTTAATAAAAGTTTGAAGGGAGAGGTCCCTCCCTGTTTTAGCGATGTGTGACAATCCTCCAACCTGGCCGAGGTCCACCCGACCAGGACGCGGCCCTTCTCCGCCAGCAGCTTCGCGGCGGCGACCGGACACGTTACGATGGTGGTGCCCATCCCCCCGGGCCCGTCCCTTACGGACAGGGCCTTCACCTGCCCGGCTGGGCAGCCCGTTGCTGCGACGACCGCAGCCTCGACCGTCTCTTTGGTGGCCGAGTCGTCCAGCTCGGTCACCCGCAGATCCGCGGTTTTGACCGGCCGGACGACGTCGGCCACCCCAGCCAGCGAAGTCTTCATCTTCTCCGCTAGCTGGTCTGCAGCGTCGTGGCCGTGGCTGGCACCCAGCTCGAACAGGCGGGCCCCCGCCATAGTGGGCCGCACCCGCACTTGGCCCACGAGGCCCAGGTCCTCGAGGGCGGACGTCTTCACCAGGGAGCTCATGATCTCCCCGTAAGACGTCCCCTAGGCCACCGCCTCGGGCCGCAGCTTGACTATCACTGCGGCCGTCTTGGGCGGCGCAAGCTTGGGCCCCTTCTTGGCGGGGGCCGCCTTCTTGGCGGGGGCCGCCTTGGCCCGCGCCTTCCGGCCGACCACCTTCGCCCACGAGCCCTCCTCCGTGGAGGGCCCGGGCAGCGGCACGTTTTCCACCTCCATCTCTCCCTCAGCCGAGGATGTTGTTGTTGGCTGAGGGCGGGAGGTCGAGGCCTTCATCGGCGCCCGGCGAGGTAGTGGTGCCGGCGCCGGCGCCTGTCGGGGCGCCGAGGGCGCCGCCGGCCGGGTCGTAGCCGAGGTGGCCGCGTCCGCAGGCGCGGGGGCCCGCGAGACGGAGCTGTCACCCAGCGCCCTCCTTCTATCCGCCGCCAGAGGCGGACGGATGATGGGGGCTGGAAGTAGGCGGTCTTCCAGCCCGGCGAAGCGACCCTCGATCATCCGCGCCGCGGCACCGAGCATCCGTTCGGATGCCCTCTCCACGGCCGCGTTGATGAGGGCCGCAAAATCCGTCGGCTCAGGAGGAGGAGGACGAGCCGGAGCCTCCACTGGCACGGGCCCCGCCCCAGTGCGCAGTGCCGCCACCTGCTGGCTGAGCTCCTCGTTGTATTTTTTAAAGGCGAGGAGCTCACGCCTAATGTACTCCACCTCCGTCTCCAGGCGACGATTGTCGCTGCGGAGACGGAGGTTCTCCTCCGGCTCGAGTCGCGCCGCCAGGGCTACCACCGCCTCTTTGATGCAGAGGACGGCCTGGTTCAGCTTCTTCTGGAAGCCGCCGGACAGCGATTTGCTCGTCTTACTGACGAGCGAGATGTCGTCGGCGGCTCCCTCCACTTCGCTGACCAGCTCCACGGTGGTCATATCTCTGGCGGTCCTCCTCCGTTTTCCGGTCCCGCCGTCGCCCTCCGATGCAGGCGACCCCGGCTTGCGGAACCGATCGGTGCCCACGATCGCCCGGAAGGTGGCTACCTCCACAGGCGACCGGTCCCTGCTCGTCGCGCCGCTCACCCCACTCTCCGGGGCAGGCGCAGCTCCCCCAGAGGAGTCTACGCCTCGCGACGATCCCGCGCTCCTCGCCCTGCGGGACGTCGACCTCAGCGCCATCCCGGAGTCGGTCCTCGCGACCGCGGCCACCGACCTCGCCCCCTCTCCCGATCGGGAGGCCCTCCGCCTTTTTGCTCCGCCCTTCACGGGCACCGCGTCCACTCCGCCCGTCGCAGGCACCACACCTCCGCCCATATCGGGCCCGACATCACCGCCGACCTCAAGGGGCAAACCTTGAAGTTCGACCCTTAAAATTTTTTTGTGTTCCAAATTCATATGAATCCCACGAGTCACGGGTTATTGAGGTCCACCATCGACAGAGCCCGTGTTGCCTCCGGTAAGCCTAGATGTCGCGTCCAGGGGGTCGGCCGGTCCCCTGTCGGGGTCCGCAGTAGAGACTGGACTCCCCTCCAGCCATGCACTCCTCACGCTGCGTCGCCGCTTGAGTTGGGGTAGTTTTTTATAGAGGTTTTCCTCCTCGCGCCCCGGGTGGTTAAGCCAAGGGCCTCGGTCCTGTGTGACCGCGAGACATGACCACGACATCACACGGGATTACGACCGACGGTGGCGGCAGGAAAGACCCACCGCCTGCCCGGGGCAGGGTAAGTGCACACCGAGCCCGCCGTCGCCCCTCCACTGTGCCTTCTGATAGTCAGAGGGACACGCGGAGAGACCCCTCCCGCCGGGTTATCCGGCTGTCGGATTATTAGCCGTCAGCTGCCCTATGCCCGAGAGCATAAAGCAGCTGCCGTTGCCCAGGGTACACCAGTCCCAGGAGATGCCCTTACCCCCGGACCGAGGTCCGAAGGCAACTGCATCTCCCGGGCACACGAGGAGGTTATCCGACCCAGCACCCCAACTCACGAGACCTAAGCCAACCTCACCTGATCGTGGTGCACCCTGCTAATCAACAAACGAGGCAGTGGCTCCCACCAATCCCACCATATGAACCCAGACGATTGAAGGGCGCGAGAAGCCGCTTGATGCGGGCAGCGCAGACCCTTCGATGTGTTCTTTGGGAAAGGCCTATGTCCAGAGTGGACTTCTATCGGCTGATGCTAATGATGATGATGATTCTGAGCGAACACACTTCACCATCTACGGTCTCCATTTAAGTTAACACCATATGAAAAGTCGTGTTAGCTCGTTGTAAATAAAAAAAAGTATTTATACATTTCTCTTCACATCATATTGTTTTTACGATAATATTTGTCAAATATAATGTATTAAGCTTTTGTTGACATACTGATAATGGAAATCGCTACATAAACGTATTATAGTATAAACACCAGTAGCACTCCAATGCAGTGTATGATGAAATTGTGACCCAAATTTCAATTACGAAGTATTTGGAACTTTCTTATTTATTTATTTATCCTTTATTGTACAACAGTTACAAGATATGGTATACATTATATATATACGTAAGTGTACAATGGAGGGTCTTATTGTTCAAAAAGCAATTTCTTCCAGACAACCCATTGGAAATGAAGAATTTGAATGCGAATTAAAAGCAAACAAAATATAGTGGTGTACTAAATAATTAAAAACTATAACACTTGATGAAATATGTAAGCAATAGCACAATTAGACAGAATTTATAATTTAAATTTTATGATAGTAGTTACTTAAGTGTCTTTTGAAAGAAAATAGGGATTTTGCGAAACGAATATGGTTCGGTAAACTGGTGTGTGGTGGTGCCTTAGTGTGATAAGCAATCATGGGGGTTTTGTTTTTATTTGACACAAATAATTTCTTTCATTACCCGATGATCATAATCTGGTTATATTTTGTATTAAACAGTAAATCAGCCGCAATGCTATTTAGTATATATCATTATCATTTCGACTTGTTGCTGAATATGGGCCTCCCCCGGTCGACCTACTTGTTGGTGTAATATAATATGGCTTCTATAATTTCACGAGAAGCAATACAATGCTTTTAGTGATAAATTGTCTAATGAGTTCGTAAAGAAAAGTATTTTTTTAAACGAAAAAGTCACATGACGATATAGCCGTTGATGGTAACTGATACGCATGCTTATAATGAAGGAGCCAGTTAAGTGAAAAAGTCTGTACCAGTACTTGTATCGTTCTTTGCTTCGAGATATGATTCTCGTTGCGCTGATAATTTCATTAGCTCCTATACCAAACCGAATCACGGTAATATCTGCATCAACTGCCAACAAAGAGTTATCTTACTTTATATAATACATTACTTACTTAGTTATATTTACTTTAGTTATAAGTAATTCTTCTTATTACATGAATTGGGAAACTTTAAAAAAAAATGGAGATTTTGGTGAATGTTTTTACAAAATTTTACATAAAAAAAAAGGTTTGAACTAATCTGCCAGATACAACCAAGTGTTAGCGTACATCGTCCTACTTAACATTAGGTCGACATGTTCTTATCATAAGCTTACTCGTGTATACGTATATACTTTCGAAGATTACAGCTAACTAGCTTACTCAACACTTTCCAAACATATAAAAATATTTATTTCATAAACAAACATATTTACCTATACGATTAGATTTATCTTGTTTAAAGTGTTACAACGAACAAATTTTAATAGTGAATATGCAATTGGTAGTCAACAAAATCTTAATACGGTGCCCCAAGTCTCAGAAAAATATTCAAAACTTTACTAGAAATATATTAATCCCAGTACAGAGTTTCTTATTTAAATTTGTATAAAACAATCTATTATTGAAAATTCATTGGAGAGTAATTTAAATTTGAGAGTTAACAAAAATTATGTATAGTATGATGAGAACTCAGTTGTATTATCAGACAGAGTATTGATCAATACTCTGCCCGATGATACAACTGAGGTTATATGAAATAATACTTCACTTTTTAACAAAACCTTTGGTTACAAACAAAATATTGGTTTTCACACCTGCCTATTGTTCGTGCCAAATAAATGTTTCATTGTAGTGTTATTATCGAGTATAGTCTAATCAAGTGCGATTATTACAAATGTTTTAACCAATTTAACCACTCGTAAGATTGGATGTTAACCGACAAAACTTCAGTTATGCCTTAACAAAAATAGTAATGAAACTTTAAAATTTGGTATTTATTACTTAATGTCAACTGATTTAATACAGGAGGCCGAAACAGGAGGGTGGCGGAGGCCTTCGTGAAAACCGGCCGTTCTATTAAAGAGCTCGAGGATGAAATGCTAAATGGACAAAAGTTGCAAGGCCCCATCACTGCCGAGGAAGTCAATCATATGCTTGCTAACAAGAACATGGAAAATAAGTAAGTGCATATTAAAACTTAAATCAATTTATAAATTTCTCGTAAAAGAGTAGTGTACAAACATTAATATGGTCCGATTTAAAGAGTGCTGCGGCTAGTGAAATTACTAAGGTATCGGGGGCTTAATGGTCTTGAATCAGGCGATGAGTACAATGTGGTGTTCATGTTATAAGCAGGCCCCTATCCCTTATCATCTTTTAATGGCACCGGTCGTAACACTACTTCGTTCAATAACAAACATATCAGAATAGGCCTGTTACCGTCGTCAAGATTATCACGTTTGGCAGGCCGCTATTTGGCGCTTACACCTAATGTGTTATAGTCATCCATCTGAATACTTTAAACTTGACATATTGGTTATTCCGCCAACTGTCGAATGCCAACAATTAATTTTGGCCTTACCATAGCATTCGCCCATGAGAAGATCACGTGGAACTCGTTAGAGGAATCCATGCGACATTTAATGCCGTACGCGTGTTTGGGCTTATATAAGTTTTTTTTTGTGCTATTTTTAATAGGTTAAGTTTTATACTAGTACAAGAACTGATTACGGAATTTTAGCGGATTATATTCTGTTGATTAGTACATGAATTTTTAGTTCATTTTAGATCTGTGACGATAAATGAGTGATAATGATGGTTACTGATGTATCGAACACTCGATTGTCTTTATTCACGAATATGCGAATGCATTTATTGGCCAAGTATGAATAACTATTTTTGTTTTCATCCATTATATACTTTAAATTACATGTTCATGAACAAATTGTCACCATATATTTTATATTTCAAAAATCTTTGATGTTTGAATTTTTGTGTGTGCGTACATACGTTAGAAGAATAGCTGTAGAGTGGAATAGTTTTCTTAATCTCACCGATAAACTTCAGAAAGACAAATACATTTGTATTGCTTAAAGAATGTTCAACACGTTAAAGTCTTTACATAAAACATAAACAGCCCAGTTAATGTTTCTAATGCTGGGACTCGTGTTCGCCTAGACTATCTATCCACCACGCTGATTAAATGTGGTTTGACGAATTTCTCATGACCTATAAAGCTGTTATTCTTGAAACATATCCATTACCTCAAGAAGGTTTTTTCTTCCCTCTTCGGGACGTATAGCGCATACTACTAGCTTACGAACCCACTACCATCAGCCGATAGATGTCCACTGCTGGACATAGGCCTCCCCTAAAGATTCCCGTATTGTTCGGTCCTGTGCCACACGCATCACCTGTCACCAGGAGTTTTTAGAGTTTCATATGGGGGGTTTTGGGCCACTTCACACCACGAACCCAGCTATCACGATTTCGTTACATAATATAATATATATATTATCGATACATATTTTGAATACGTGAATAACACCATATTAATGAGTATAATTAATTAAAAGATCGAGTGAATATCCCGAGGATGTCTAGACGGCTGGCAACACTAGCTATTCACGTAACAGACATGACACAACGTTAACCTCGCAGATAATTCGCTCACGACGTCGTATAAAAGCGTGGATTGAAATAGTTTCGCTTGGCTTTCATCCACGTTCAATTAGAGGTCAATGTTAACGTTAATTGGCTGGTCTTCGCACTTAATATTTTAAATAATCCCCAACAGCAAGCACCCAGGCCAAATTGCACTAGGTATTATATTCTACGGCCACGTAACAGTGTTTCATATTTATACAACCAATATTAGGTAGACACAACTATTGTAAACCATAAGAAAAATATTTACAAACTTGTAGTACCGTTAAAAGTTTGAATATTCATACATAGTAAATTAGTTAGAATAGAGAATTATAAATGTAGAAAAATGCTAAAAAAAAGCAGTCAACAAACTTTTTGACCTCACTGACCGGTACATTCAGTATTAGAGTATTGGACTCGACCGATACGTGGATCAATAATAGGATCCTTTAAGTGTTAATATTGGTAAAAAAAATTGATCTTAGAAAACGCATTATGTTCCTTGTAAAATAATATGAAACTCTCGATCATAATAACCCATAATAGAACTTATTGTTATGAATTAAACTATGTTTGTATTCATATTAAAACATACGTGATGATCTAGTATTTATCACATTGTTCTGCGAACCAGCGAAATACTTTGGCGACCACTGCTATAAATGCTAAACTACTTCTTATTTCTTCTATTTGACGAGACGAACAAGGTGTACTTCGATACTAATTAATACGAACTATACTTCATTGTGCTGATCGATTTGAGACATAATTATTTAAATTTTCACTGGTGGTAGGCCTCTGTTGCTGGAAACTGTGTTAGATAAGTACCACTGCAGCGTCTATTTCTACCGCCAAATAGTAGAGTGCAAACATTACCGTGTTGAAAGGCATTGCAGCTAGTGTAATTACTAGGGTATCGAAACCCAACATTTAATGTCTCAAGGCGACGAGCACAGAGCCCATCTAGCGCCATAATGTTAATGCAGGCGTATAACTTACCATCAGGTGAACGCTCCGTTCATGTCGTTGCTTCTTTGAATAAAAAAAGACAAAAACTAAAGTGAGTTCATTGTTACCTCCAGTAATTTTACTAGCTACAACACCTTTCATACAGGAACACAGTAATGTCCGTACACTACTGCTTGGAGGCAGAAATAAGTGTTATGGTGGTACCTATGTAGTCGGTCTCCGACAACAGAAATCTACCACAAGTAAAAGTATTTTAATAAGTAAGTTTATTGTATTAAAAAAAAATGTCCTGTCTTTTCGCAGATTTCCGCTTTTCACCGCCGTATTCCGCATCTGCCGAGGTGAACTGAAGCCCAGTGATTTTATTGATTGCATTCGCAGTCATCCGGAACACATGTAAGAGAGATAGTGAAACTAACAGCTACCCGTCTGTTCAGCTTCTAGAATAATCTAGAGCATATTGACATAACGTAGATTAGTACAAAATTAACTTTTGTATATAACTTCGATTTATTTATGTACTATATTTATGTATATTTTACAGGGTGCCTAGTACTTAGATAACGGTTCTGTAATTGGTTAAACAACACGGTTAGATTTAGATGAGATTATTTGAAATATTTGTACTTAGCGGCAGAAGGTCCTAGTGTGTAATATCGGTTGTAGGTACATAGTGTATAAAAGGCATGTAGCTATGGTATCGTTCTGTATATTACTGACACCTGTTGTTTCTAATAAAGTTTTATATCATGCTGTTGCTAATATTGAATATCCGATAGTTTTATCTATATTGATGAGTTACCCTGTCAAATAAGCTAACATTTTCATCCGGCGGGGGTTGCCTTATCGGGTTCAGTGTGGTAGTTACATAGTAAATGGACGTGTTGAAGTGCTTGTTTATTTCAGATAAAAAATATATATTGACGTTGTTAATTCTTCTGTAGGCGTAAGTGCAATATATTGTTTAACTGCCTCCGTAGTGCGGTGACTAACATTTAGTGACTGGTTCTGGTTCGATTCCGAGGCCACATGTTATTGAGTTGGCGGTGAGATCTTTTCGATCCCGCCCGACCAGCTACCACCTCCGTATTATAAGTCTGCTTTGCTATAACAGCATCGGTGTGTTTTGGCTGTCAACATATGAAATTCGAAGTATAATAGGCTAGCATGTACCACCATCAATGGCCTCAGGTCCTTTAATGCCTTATGAAATTTAGGTTAAGTGTTAGCCTATTGTAGATAAAAAAACATGTATTAACTCTATTGTAGACTTTATTGCAGTATACTGTTGAACAGTATTACGGTATGTTTGTTTGTATATTATATTCCTTGAACGCACATTTCTCCTTCAATAAATATCTACGTTGCACGTTCCCTTTAGCTATTTGTTCTATGTATGTTGATTAAAAATTCTTGAAATAACAAAACACTTTTCATTCTTTAATCCGTCCTTACACTATAAGGTTTTTGTGAATATGAACGTTATAACTATTTTTTTTTTTTCAACGTTTGCGCATGCATATACGCTATTAACCCTAGCTTTTTAAATTTTTCAGATTTGCACCCAAGAATATAAGTATTTATTGATACATTATCATATTTAAAGAATCATGGAGTATATTTTATATATTTTTTTATAAGTTTTTTTTGTAATTTTTTATTTATTTTATATTTCAGCTGTTTTTGCTGGCTGTAGTTTGATATATTTTTTATCAAGTACTAATATATTTACCGCATGTTTTTATACCATCCGCTGTCATTTATCAATAAATTGAAATGGAAGGTTGCAGCTGTCTATGATTTAATTTTTATATTGTGTTTTTTTATTTTTTAACTATTGATTATAATCGCATACCTGAATCATTGGCAAGAGAATCATTTGGTACTGTAATAATTTCTTACTAATATTCTAGGAAACAACCGATGCCCAAGTGCTCACTGTGACCCGACGGGAGATCCATTCACGCCAACATCATCATCATTGTTTCACTGCACTAGTGTTTTATTAAAAATTAGACATCATACTGTTTGCATTGAAAACATAACCCCACACTAACAAGGGTAGTAAAAAAAATCACATTTAGCATTTTGTTCACTATGAGAGGTTATTTTTTTTAAAGAACTTGTTAAGGAGTTAAAGTTAACAATAAGAATAAATGAAAGGAATTTGCACTTGGCGCACTGTTTTGTAATTTCATGTTTATGCATTGAATGATATTTTTTTTAATTAATCCGATGAAAGTAGAGACTGTTTTAAATTTTTTTTATTTTTTGTTTTAATGTCGTTATTAATGCATGAATATAACGAGTCTTGTTTTTAATTATTTCACCAATTAATTTAGAAGGACTATAATATTTTTATAACATAAATTAAATAGTTTTTTTTTTAATTCCATAGACAACATCATTGTTATGAGATGTTATGTACGTTGAATTTTAGACAAAATACATTTATGAAAGGGCACCTGATTTCATAGAAGAAATCACAGCATTGCATTTCCTGTACGCATCATTTGCACGCTAACTTTTGCAGGATTTTTTGTTTGTAATAAGAAATGTTATTAATAAAACCAATGAAGTGGTTATAAAATATATATATATATAACTGCTGCTGTTACCACTGCTCTGCCTCTGTTACTGTCTACCCCACTGGGAACGAGGCGCGATATATATGTATGTATGTATATAACCACATTTGTTTTATTAATAAATATACATTGGATATTTCTTTGTCGATGGTTTGTTACTACATTCATTGTTATAACGTATGGCGGCTATTCAGTTAGTATTTTGAATGAATATTATACTTCTAATAAGAATACATAAAGTATCTAATTTGTGAAGATCAATGTACATAATTTTATGAATGAACTTTATTTAGTCATATTATCCTAGTCTACTTGATAGTTATTAACAGTTAAGAATATTCATGAAAAAATTGCAGGTAATGGGTAGATTCGTATATGATAAAATTTTATACCATGAGCCATATGCCGTATGCCAGTTCAGTCATTTATACTCATTACTACATTTTTTCATTCCTTTTCAAATCCATATAAAAAACAGAAGCCTTATATAACTTGAAAACACTAAAAATGCCCAAGTGTAACTCATCTTTTTCAGGATTCGGATTGTTAGAAAATCACATTGCTGTATTTGCTAAAATTAAAATTGAGGTAAGAGATTAGAGGCTTCTGTTTTTATCATAACATTTGTATGCTGTTCTGTTCGTGTGTGTCTTGTCATTTTTTTACAATTACATCCTATTTCTATAAAATGTCTATTATTTGAAGAAAGAAAAACTTCAATTTTTAACCATTAGACGTATGTGTATACTTCTGATTACGGCAGGCATACATTCCTACATTGTCTACATTCATTTTGTTCTACATAATGCAAACAGCGAAAAGGAAGTGAAGTTTGCAGGCGTCAGTGTTTCCATCCAGATGTGATGTAAGAATCTTTGAGACTAGTGCGCTTTACAATAAGACTACGTTGTGTCTTACCATAGATGGTATCATAAATAAAATCAAATCACATTAAGATTATTTCCATTAAATATATTGTGATGAGGAGAAGCAATTAAATTTGTAATTTTTTTGTTGCTATGTAAATGTATCCAATAATTATTTTTTTGTCCACCTACCAAATATACAAGTTACGTTCATGTGTAATTGTGCCAACCGCTAAATTATCAATTAGATTAGAACATGTGAATAACACATCCGGTAAGTAACCATATTTAATTACTAATTATTTCATAAAGATAACTTTCGACCAGTTATTATTTGTTACGTTATTTTGATGGCATGAAGCATGGTCAGTAATATCTTATATCTATTGGTAAATTGTCATTTAATGATTATCCTGGATAGATACGATCTCTCCTGTGTGGGAGATCTATTAGAATATTTATTATCGCTACTTAGCGATGATGATAAATATTTTAATACGGGGTGAACAATTCTAGGGAAGGGTAGTAGTAGCTTTCTAGTGAGCGTTACCAGTGTCGGCATATGCCATGTTAATGATTGCGGTAAATACTCCTCTTTGAAGAAGTGTATTTTGAGCAGTGGGCACCATTAGATTGAAATGATCTTGATAGTTTCTATGTAAATCCTAAAACCTCATTAAAATCTCCGCATAATTTTTAATGACATTGAACCGTATAGCGTTAAGTTCCGCCTGAACTGTTATTTCGTCGTAAAGTGGTTATCGTTGTATATTATTATGTAAATTATCCGTCTTTATGAAATGAAAAATTATTTATGCTCTTTTTTGTCGATTAATACGTATACCGTTCACAGTCTGCACATCTTTGTCCTTGATCCTTTAGCGGTCTTGTAGCATGTAATGAATCCATTCAGTTTTGACAAAACAAACCTGTAAAAATAAAAAAGTCAATGTTTAATTTTATTTTTTTAATCATATAATGGCAGGTAAAAATTAAGTTTATCCCCTTTCATATAATAATTACTAGATCAAAGTTGGTTAAGCTGTTTAAGACGTACGACGCTTTAAAACTACTACTACATGAACATGCAGTCATAAAATCTGAAAAAAAATTTTAGGTTTAAGAAAATTAAACAGGGATGGTTATTTTCACAATTTCGAAGTACTCTGCCAGTTGTTAGACGTCGTAAAATATTAAAACATATTAATATATTTGTTTGGGGATCTATGTGGTCTAAATTAATTTATTACAAAATAATAACAAATGGATAATAAATAATTTTATTTGATTTCTTTTCAGGGTAAAATGTGGAACGCCGTAGATACAATGTTTGGTGACATGATAAGTATAAATAAAATATGGTTATATTTTTAATAAATATACTAGCATTTTCATTATGTTATAACACTATAACAATATTTTTCACAAAATTTATGTCGTTAAAAATACATTTTGTGATTATACAAAAATTTTTTTCGTTGTACCGTTAATGTTTTCTTTGATAATTTAAAAGAAAGTTTTAATTTTCATATTTTGTTTTGGTCATTATTAGGTTGTTTTAGATTAATTATATTACAGTTAGGACATATTTAAATACAAATATTAAAGTAGATTATAAAACGATTTGCTAGTTAATCAAAGACAATTGTTTGTGTGTAAAAGTTTATTGCGTTGTTTGTTAAGAAATAATTTATTCTTCATTGTTTGACCAATATTATTACGCGGACTTGTATTGCACTACAGTGCCTCACAGATTGTTTAACGGTGTTTATACATTATTGCTCGGTAGAAGGAAAAGGCGCTATGGTAAAATTTTCGTGGAGTCTTCTGTGAAAGATTTAGACTCCGAGCCTAGTAAATTTACACTTATAGAAGTATTCACACTTGTGCAATAAAACGCAAGTGCACTGTTTTTATTTAATTAACAAGTTCTATAATAATGTCCCATTACTATATAGCAATGTTTATGGTTGGGATTGTATAGGTAGGTATCAACTATAGCTTTTATTTCTGTCGCCAAACTGTAGTGTGCAAACGTTACAGTGCTTCGGTTTGAAGGATGCGGTAGCTAGTGAAATTACTGGGATGTCAAGATTTAATTTATTGTCTCAATATGACGAGCAAAGTGTAATATATATATTATCCGTTGTTACCCCCACATTATTATGGGCGACTATATTACATATCATCAGGTGAAAGAACAGCTTGTCATGTCGCTCCGTAGAATATAATACATGTGTATTGGTCTATAAGCTAAAACCCAAACAATCTTTAATTTGTTATCGTGATATTGTTCCTGTTAAATTATAATTTAGAACTGTAGAAATCAATAAACCTTAATCTCCCACCACTTATTTTAAGGATATACTTATTATTAAGCAATAAAGTACATAAAATCTTCATTGTCAGTTATAGAAAACACATTTGAGTTAAATCTATTTAGGTTTTTTTTTTTAAAAAACAAAAATATTTCAATGTAATATGCAAACATATTTTTGAATTAAATGATTTATTGACATCAACATTATTTTTTTTCTTTGCGTTAAAACTATTAATGATGTAATAAAACACGAGATTCAACACTATGTGGAATACTAATTTTATTTTTACTAAACACTAACAAACATTAAAATGGCGTTTTTCTAATGGTACATTTTTTATGTAACCATTATAAAAATCCAAAGCGGTTATTTCTTTTCTTCCTACTATTCTAAGTGATTTGAAATATATGTATTTGCGGTCATTGCACAGTATCCTTATAGCTTTATTTTTCTCACAATATTCTATGCAGCCTGGAGGTTTATCACTGTTTTCAACTTCCTGATTGTCATGTAAAAATGCATTAAAAAGTTTCATCTCCTTGTCTTTAAATTTGGTTTTTAGGGAGTACAGTCCATATAAAGCTCTATACAAATTGAACACTTGTACTGCACTCATTTCAGACCATTTAACTTCACAAATGCTTTTGTTAATTTTTTTAGCTGAAAATAATATAATGTCAACATTTACATCTCTTAACAAAACAATATTGTATATGCTAATAAATCTTTGCAACTTTTGAAGACAGTATTATAAGGTTCTAATAATGTCAGTTGTATTGTTTGAGAACACTCATGAAAAGACCACATATAAATTGTTTAATATGAATATGAATATAATGTTTCTATATATCAAAAATTCTTTACATTTACTTTTATTATTATAGTAGTTTGCCAGTAGACTCGTAAGTTGAAAATTATTATGAAAATTGTACCTTTCTTCTTACCATATGTTACACCTTCATTACTTTGAGGCTGTGTCTGCTCTATACTTTGGGGTAAATTTCTTAAACATTCTACAAGCATCTCGGCACCAATAGTTGAAAGTTGTTCTGTTAATTCTGGTAATTTTGTATCCTTCAAAATTGGTACTTTGTGCTGACTTATTATTTCACCTAAAATACAAAAGATATCTTTATAAAACAATACCTTTCACATTTACTTCACCAGCTGTACTATTGTAGTTTTAAATTTTCTTCTTAGCTTAAAAAACAAAAATACTAATAAATATTTTTTTTTTTCCTTAGGTTAAAATTATGAATTACATACCTGTGTCAAAAACATCTGGTTTTATTTTCATTAGCGTTACTCCTGTCATTTTGTCTCCATGTAATAAGGAATATATTATAGGTGCAGCACCTCGCCAACGTGGGAGTAAACTTGGATGTACATTTACCATCCCCCTACAGTTAAATATATCTTTAGTCATTATAAGATACACACCAACAGGAAAAACTAAAAATATTATTACTTACAGTCTAAATTTTTTAAGGAGATCTCTTCTAATCAGGTGGCCAAAGGCTACTATTAAGGCAATGTCGTATTCCCCTGAACAAAGATTTTGCAAAGGCCATGTTAAAGTATTTATATTTTCAGTATGAGCAAATTCTTCTAATGTTGATTTATTTTTAGAATTGTTTGAAGTTACAACATCAAGCCGGTTAATACACTTTTCCTTTTTTCTAAGGAGGAATAAAAGTATTAAATATTTTAATTAAAAGTAAATACAAAATATAAATGTAAGCACTAACCGAAATTCGTTTACTCTTTTTAAACTACACAATGAAAAATTGTCTGATCCAAAAAACAAAACGTTATAAGATTTCACTTCACTAAAATATCTTATTATTTGAGTACCTTTTTTTAAATTTCTTTTAAAATAGTATGATGATAGGTTATAAAATTTAAAAGTCATAATTTTCTTTGACGTTCCATTGTTAGTTGCAATTGTCAACTTGACGTTTCAGTGGTGTTTTCTTTCGCTTTTCTTAACTTTAGTTATTTGCTTTTTATCATTAATGCATATAGGATTTTATATATAAATTTAGTAACCTACGCTGATTAAAATTATTTATTGTATAATAAAAAAAATAATTAAATTTCAAGAAAGATTGTGAAGATATGGAGAGTTACTGCTGGATAAATATATACCGTTTTCAAAATAATTTTGTTAAGAAATGTTTACTACAAAATTTAAAATTAGTCGTTATTTTTCACGTGTCGGTTCTAAATCAAATAAAACCAATATACATTTAAATGATTTTTTATTTTGCGTCAATACATTAGTATTAAGGTTATCTCCCGCACTTGTTAGTAGATTTAAAGATTTTTTCGTTTATAGCATTTATGAATACAGAGACTTCTAATGAAACCTCACTATTGGACTAGGATGTAATATCTCTTCAATTATAATATACATCGTTGGTTTCTTCTATACTTTAAATTTCATTGATGACATTAAATTGAAGATCATAAAAAAGCAATGAGTATTTTAAACAATATAATATTAAAAAGTTAACATTTTCAAACATAATCAAAAATTGAATTGTTAAAAAAACCTTAAAAAATTTAATTAAAACCACAATTTTTACTTTTTAAATCATCGATCTCTAAAAATAATTACCGTATGAATATGTTTATTTTACATCATTAGAGCACTGGAAACTCCATACTATGAATAATGTTGTAACTTCTAATGAATATCTTTTACTTCCGTAGCAGTGTTAATTCTAATTTTAACAATAAATAGGGAAAATGACATTGAGACATACTAAGTTTTCATTGATGTGCGTTACCTATCAAAATTCAATCCAAATGTTTCATGTATATTCAATATTTTTATACTATATTTTAAAGATAAAGACATAGTTTGCTAATTTGATTTTTTTAATAAGACGTAATCATGATGTTGATCTTTTTTTGTTTCTTTTGTAACAATTTAATTTTTCAATAGTGACTAGGTTTTACCCGTGACAATAAAACAGTGTTGTATGTGCAATATATCTCTAATATTCTAATAAAATCTAATAGAACGTAAAACATCGATTTCTGTCTTATAATTATAATTTATGCTAATTTCAATTTACGTGCAATACTTCTTAGTACACTTTCTACTGACTGGCACTTTTTGTTGAAGTACGTTGGAAACTTCTTTTTTTTGAAAATTGTGGTTTAGCATACCAAGATGGTGGACTAATTACAGTTTCTTCTAAGCTTTTTAAACTAATACTTTGAGAGTCCTCTCGCTTAGAAACTCTTGATGATATTGTTTCCAAGTCAGAATTGTTTTTTTTATTTAATCCTGTTTTATAGGGAATGTCTTTCATTTCAACAACTTCCACATCTATCTCGCTAAAATCTTTACTTGGTCTATGCATTCTACTTGAATCCGTGTAATATCCGGTAGTTCTCAACGTACCCCTCATTCTTTTCGATTTATCTCTATATATAATTTTTTGTAATTCTTTACGGAATTTCGGATGTGTTATAATATAAATAAAGGGATTTATGCAAGCTGCAGTCTTGCAAAATAATGCAGGTATCATTGATGTGGTTGGGGTTATTAGGTGTTTTCTACCAAATATACCTAAAAGTGCAACAATTGCATAAGGAGTCCACGATATAAAAAATAACGCTATAACAACAATAACTAATAACGCAAGTTTAATCTCTGCTTTACGTTTTGCTTGTTCCTTGACGTGTCTTGACGAAAGTCTTTGTTCTTCATTTTTTGTCGTAATATTTCTTTTACAAATAACAACTTGGAGTATGCTTGTGTAACAATAAGAAATCGTACAAAAGGGTACGAGCCAAGCAGCACAGAAGAAAATAAAAATAAAGTAACGAGCTCCCAATTCTTCCGTAAGGTAGTCAAAACTGCAACTTGTCAAATATCCTTCCGGTACGTAGTGTCCGTAGCCTATATCTAAGGCAGGAATGACTGAGAAAAGGGCTGCATAAAACCAAGCTCCTACTGCGAGTACACGAGCTCGGATAGCAGTTAAAGCTCGTAAAGGCTCTAACGGGCGTACTACTGCCCAGTATCGGTCTAATGCTATTGCAGTTAATGTTGCAATCGACGTAGTTCCGGTTAAACCACCAAGGAAACCGTAAATCACACAACCTGTAATGGAAAATTTTCAGCTATAAACTAGGATAGATTAAAATACTTATATTCGTTATTCATTATTGTCGTTACATATCTTTTAACAAACCTATAAAACATATTCAGAGTGATTAATGTAAATTTTAGTGATAAAGAGTCAATAATTGAAAAAAAAACCAACAAGTTTGTTTATATCAATAATAACTAATTAGTAATTGAATGAAGAAAAAATTGTCTTAAAAACATACTTTAATAGCATAATAATAGATTGTAATGTATCAACCACAAGAACAGTCGTCTCCACCGTAGAACTGTTAATATTAGTGAAACGAGAATAATATTTTATGCCTTAATTAATGTTTTTGGAAATCTTACCAGGTTTACCCAATGCCGGACCGAGGTTAAAAGAGTTAAAAATAAAGATGGGAGTTTTAGCGAGCATTACAAAATCACTGAGAGCAAGATTGGCGACAAGGATATTGCCCGGCGTACGCAGCGTGCGACATCTGAAACAAAAAACATTACCTTTAATTTTTTTTTATTGTATTTGCATTGTAACTCTTTTAAGTGTGTATTGTGTCAGGTTTATAACATCCGTTTTAATTGTGTTTCTTTCGTATTGTGATTTAACTCTTAATATTTATTAAATGAATTAATCACAATATATATGTGATATATGTGATACAATTTTACGATTATTTTATACCTTTAATGATGGTCAGGAACAAAAACAACGCCTATGAACAACTATTATCTTTATTTTCGCTAATTAAAATATGTAATTAAAAGTTCTTTGGTATTAATATATTCAGAAATTTATTTGCAATTTTATGATATTAATCTAGTAACAAGCACTTAACTTGTATTGATCTAATAAACCACCAGAGATAAAGAACCTATAATATTTCGCAATGAAGTCATAAAACTCCTTAGATGTTGTTCTTCCTATTTCTATTTTTATATTACTAGTAATAACCGAATATACTGATTAGTATATTGTTTTCACCAAGATATAAGTATCAAAGTCTTTCAAACAGTGTTTAGTCGTTTATAGGAAGCTTTTATTATTAATATTCGTATTTGGAGTTATGATCACATAAATTTAAGAGACTGATGTACTAATTTTGTTAATTCCGAGTGCTGTCAAAAATTATTGACGGTTACAAATAAGCTAAGATTAGTTAACAATAGTTCGAAATTATTCCTGTCCCCATGTTATGTTAATTATTAAACAGTTAATATCACGGTAAAGTAATTTAAAATCTTACAAATAGTCGCAAAAATTTTAACGAACACTCATTAGTTCAAGAAAAACTAATGTATATAAAAAAAATATGAATTAGGACAACAAAAAACCTGAAAATTGTGTAGTGTATCAGAATCGTTAAATAGTTATTCGACAGAAAGAGAACGACCCACAAGAAAAGAGGATTAAGTCTTAGAATATTTTTTTATTAAAAAACAAGGTCTTCTCTCGTTACGCGTAATTAGGGAGTAAAAGTAAGGAAGAGAATTTTATTTGTAATTTACATCAACTTTACAATCTATTTCATTTATGCTACTTATTTATATGCTACCGTAGTAATTGGAGAATAGGTACTTTAGAAGTAAGAACCTATTGTTTATTTGTTATACTATTTTGCGGTAGAAATAGCCGGTGCCTCTACCTAGAAGGTATAACAAGTACAACACAGCCGTTATTAATTACAGACGTATATTTTTATATACGTCTGTAATAAAACAAGATTGGTGAAGACTATGATAAAAAGGAAAATAATATCAATTATGCAGCACTATTTGAAAATGCTTCACAAGGCAGGGAGGCCTTAATACGAGAAAAATATATTTTTTTTACCAATATGATTTTGGCGAAGTAAAATTATTTTTCTTTCATTAACGTTTATTATTCTTCAGGATCTTTAACAGTTTTAATAAATAATTTATTGTGTTTAATCTTAATAACTTAATTAACTTCTCTTGAACCATGTAACATTGGAAGTTAATTTTATACTCATACGCTTATGTATTCCCAGTTTGCAATTATCTCACGATTTATTGCAGTGTAATAAAGTTGCTTACGTTGTACAGTTGCAAATTTCAGGAGTATACAATATTAAATCTTAAGTAGCAAATGTTATATTAAGATTATAAATATTTAAATTACATCCTGAGTCTTCAATAGAAGTCATAATCTTTAACATTCGATCTATTTATACAACTTACTATTAATATATTTATTATAATATATTAAAATGTGTTAGTTCTTTGTTATGAAATAGTAAATAAAACATTAATGTCGTGCATATTATTATTTGATTTTATGTCCTTTTTACTTAAACTCAATTGTTAATATTATTATCGCTACATTATCATCTCATGTGATTGTTCTTACAATATTTAAAGTAATTAAAAATATAAAAAGTTACATACATGCTGTGGTAACAATTATTTTCTGGGAAAGTCACAACAATACATATTTTTATGCTTATTTTTTAGCATTTTATTAATACGACTTACGTACGTTTAATATTAACTGCGAAGAGAACAAAGTTATTTTCTGTTTCATAAACATACCTGTACGAAAGCTTCTGGATAAGTGGTCATATTTGAAGAATTTTTGTAGTAAGTAAAGTAAGAATCGATTAGAATTAGGGTAAATAATGTCTTAATACAAGTTATATCTACCCACATAAATATAAAATGTTTGCAGATTAATACTTCTATCTTTTTCGAAATTAAAAACTACACAACTGCATCTAAAGTGAAGATGAAAGATGAATTGTTTCAGCTAACATCTTTTTTCTAAAGCGCATATCTTTATAAGAAATTTACAATACTGCCTCTGGCTAACCGATTGTATTGAAAGCCAAAAGTTGTTAGTTAATGCCTTCGCATACCAGTATTAGATTGAAATTGATAAAACTCCTACCGTTTTGTCCGCCAGCTCATTGGAGCTGAGCGATAGAGAGCATATAGAGCGCTCAGGTGCCCATCCTTACCAAAGCAAGTCCTACATCGCAACCTCTTATCAGGGGATCTAAATTTTCTTTCTGTTACGGCCAGTCCGTTCTTTCAACAAATATATTATTAATAAGGGTGAGCTTATTTTTATTACGAAGAGGGCCGAACACGATAGTGATCACTATTGCCTATGGATGCCGCAATTCCTGGAGAGCTTCGTTGCCGACTATCTCTTGTATTGAAAACTGTGGCATTTGTTGTTCTTGTAGCAAACGCCTACAAATATTTATCAACTATCCTATACTATTCTTTATTTGTTTGTAAGTATTAACAATTCAAATCTAGTTTTGCCCTTAATTTTTACAAGAACATTACAATTTTGGTGATCACGAAATTATTTTATTACGAAGAAGTAGCATTTTGTGTTGAAATATCCGGTTCTAATATTTGCGGCAATGGTCGGAGATTTCATAGTATTAGTCAAAACATCTCATCATCATCATTTCAAACGATAGACGACTGCTGGACATAGTTCTCTTGTAATGTATTCCACAAACCACGGTCTTGTGCTGTTTGAATCCAGTGGCTCCCAGCGATTTTTTTTATGTCCTCCGTCCACCGAGTGGTCTGCTAAAGCTGCAGTTACCGATGCGGGGCCACCATTCCAGCACTTTAAAACCCCAACGTCCATCGGTTCTATGAGTTATGTGCCCCGCGCATTGCCATTTTAGCCTCGTGACTCGTAGGGCTATGTGGGTGAGTAGCGTTCTTCTGCGGATCTCCTCATTGTTGTTTTGATCACAATCAGAGATACTCCAAGCATCGCCGTCTCCATCGCCCGCTATGAGATTCTGAGCTTTCTTATAAGGTTCATAGTTAGCGACTAAGTTTCAGAGCCGTAGGTCATCACTGGCAACACGCACTGTTCGAAGACTTTGGTTTTCAAGCATTGAGGGATTTTCGAAGAAAAGACCTTCTGAAATTTACCTAACGCGGCCTATCCCAGTTCGATTCAACGGTTTACCTCTTTCGTGAACTTGGATCTATCAAATTTGACCGTATGCCACAGGTATACGTATTCGTCAAAAATTTCGAGTACTGAGTTCTCAACTATCACTGTGTGGCTGAACATGATATACGAATTGACATGGTGGCGGTTTCCTAAAAGCTCTTCAACAGTCGGATATACCGATAATCGATCCGACATTTCTGAAGTGTAAACAATACTGCTCAGGTTTTCCACGAATCAAAACCTTTCTCATAGTCCATAATCGCTAGATAAAGTGGCCGGTTATATTCCTCGGTCTACTGTATAACCTGCCGCAGCGTGTGGATGTGATCAATGGTACTAAAGCCTTTACGGACACCTGTTTATTCGGGAGGCTGGACGTCGTCAAATCTTCCAGAAAGATTTGTAATGACTCTCGAGAACAACCTTTAAACATGACTCAGCAGCGAGATGGATCTGTAGTTCTTCACAAAGTGTTATCACCTTTTTTGAAGAAAAGCACCACCATACCCCTGCACCATGCTACGGGGGTGGTGCCCTCGTGAATGACGGAATTGAACAACAATACTGAATGATTTTCAGTATCGGTGTCCGACCTGCTTTCAGGAGTTCTGCCGTGATTCCGTCATCCCCAGGTGTTTTATTAATCAATGATGGTAATGTAGGTAAACATGTCAGTTAATCTATATTACCATTAACTTCTTCTAAGTTGTTAAACTACAAGATATAATTAACTTTAATTAAATTAAGTTAATTTAAAGAAAAATATTAACAAAATGTTTTTATATAGGTCTTTTAATTGCCTAATTGTTAAGTATTTTTTAAATATTATGTCTCTCGAAAATTGAGTAATCGTTCTATAGTTATTAATCTACATAATTAAAGATTTTGTAATTACTCTAATCATTACTTTATTAAAAAAAATATTATTAATGGATTACTCTATATAAACATACATACAGTATACAAATGAACAAATAGCTAAATATGTCCGTAATGTTAAAATATAACACATGAATTAAGTAATAATTTTACTTGATTTATTTATACATATGAAGAGCAGTGGACGTCCATTTGTTGAAATGATAATAATGTTACATACATATTTTAATTTTTACTCTGTCTGTTCCGAGTAATCTTTAAAACGGTTAGATCGATTGTGACTGAACTGTCACAGATAGTTAAACTTATAATGCATAACTTATTTTGTTTTAAAAAATATTGTCATTATGCGACTAAAAGTTTAATCGTATAAAAATATTAAAAAAATCTAGTTCATCTACTGTAAACCATTTATTTAAATTTGTAAGAAACACTATATTCGGATTGCTATTAATAGTAAAGGAGCTAAAACGATTTATTTATATATTGTAAACAATTCGTTAACTATACTTTTAAGTAATACGAATTAAGATATTTTTATATTAAATATGCGTAAAATTAAGATGTAAAGATAAAAAGGAAAATCGATAATAAATTTTAAGAGGAAGTCATTAAAAAGCCATAACCATAACATAAACAACGTGAGAGAAGGAAAGGAAGAGGTTAATAATAATAAAAAAGTTAACAGATTATTTAATTAACTCATCCCTAAATGACTTTAAAACAAAGTTACCTCATTAAGTTAGATTTACTTATTTTAAATGTTCAATGCGTAGCAAGATAAATCTCAAAAATAATTTTATTAAAAATAAAATCCATACGAAATTTTTGTCTAGGATTTTTGTTAATTGTATCGACGAGGATCCATTTTTAACAACTTTTGTCTTCTCAGTTCCTTTATGCTAAATGAGTAACTCTGTTAAACATATACTTTAACATTATATATAATAAATAAAGAGATTTAAAGGGAATCGTTTTCAAATGCAAATTTGTATGTGTGTCATATGCTATCAAAATATTTTAATGTATTTATTTTGACGATGAAGGAAACTTCAGATATGCTGTTACCTCTTAGGGAGTTTAAATTTAGACTTCTAGGCAGTAAATTGTATTTGGGTCTTTTTATGGCACAAAGACGGGATAGGTGACTGCGCGACACGTTTATAGATAACACAAATGATATTCTCCCACCAACCCGCATTGGGCCAGCGAGGTGGGAAATGGCCCAAATCTCCCTTTATTAATCCCTACCCAATCGTGTCGGGATCTTTACGAGAATCTGATGAATCTGTCTATCGGTTGATGAAGAAGATTTGTTAACTTTTTAAAAAAAGTAAGAAGTTAGTTTTATATAATACAAACAATGACTCGATTTTTATTAATTATAAAAGTTTATAATATGCTTTTGGCAGGTGAAGTTATTCAAAAAATTCATTACTCGATATGGAATGAAATATACAATAAAAATTTATGCGTATTGTGTTTGGAAAAAGTTTTATTTTAAAAAAGAAATCCTTTGCGAAAGGTTATTTCAAGGAAAACAATCTTAACATTGTCACATGTTACGGTAAGTTATGAATGCATTGCACTATTTTTAAATAAATGTCGTCCTTGAGCAGCATTTACACGCTTTAGTACTGTTTGTTTACCGACCTTCTGTCCACCAGGAAATTAAATTGTCATTTGCATTGAACTGGATTCATTCCGTCAATTCTTTATAAAACGAAATCAAACGAAAATAATCTTGGCTGCAATATGCAATTTCGGTTATATCTTATTATTCACATAATTGTTCCAGTGGTTAGAACAATAATAATGAATCTGTACGTGTATAATATCATATTATACACGTACAGATATAATATTATAGGTATTATTATTTATTTATATTGAATTTAACCAGGCATTAGAAGTAGTTGCGTGAATTGTAAAACTATTAGTTTTAATGTAATAATTGTACTGACCTACAATACATGTAAAGGACCATTGCGTTTCCCGAACAGCCTGCTACTAATATCAATATGTAGATGCTGCTAAGAGCATAGTGTATAAAAGGTGAAGGCGGGAAGAATTGTAGCCAATGATGGTTTATTAGTAACAGGTATTCGTCAGAAAACCATCCATAACGCCTCCACAGATATACGGGCCAGTTTTGTTTGAATCTTGCAACTAAAGACAAATTTTGAGTGTGTGTTACTGACATATCAATTGTTTCATTTGTCTTAGCGAAGCTCCTCTTCCATCTTAGTTTTCTATCATAACTGCTAGTGTATAGAAACATTTTCTTTATTCTTCTTCGTTTCTTCCACTGTTTCAATTTGTTTGAACAACGCCATAAAAAATTACCGTGACACTTTAGGGCACTTGAATTTCCCAATTTATTACTCACGCTGTACTTTGAACTGTTTAAATCGTAAATAAGGCTTACATGTTTGTAATTTCTTAATTGAGTTGTAGTATTTAGGTTTACACATCGCACTATAATAGGAATAATTATTACAGCAAACTTGATTGTTACCGACATGTTATTTTTGTATTCCGTGCTAATTTTAACGAAACGGAGAGAAAAGCAGGAGCACAACCGACCGTGGTGCTTTCCGAAACAAAATGTTGCGGAGATTGGCTCGAACTCATGGTCGCTATCTAGATGCGGCAAAATAAACTTTGACGTGGTTTTATATATATAAAACATCGTTTAAAATTTGTATTATTCATTTAAATTTTTTATATCCAATATTTCTGAGCGTCTGTTAGAAACGTTGGATATAAAAAACACAACACAAACTTTTTGATATATTGTATCCGCTGCTAACTTTGATGTATTACAAACAGTCACTGATAACTTAATTCCGAATGTTACTCAAGGAATCTATTGAAGGAATACTAATCTATCGATTTTATTTTTATTCGATTAAAAAACGAGGCTAGCGAAACGCTCACCTGATGTTTAGTGATATGCCTGCTCATAATAATGTCACGTTAGTGACGATGTTAGAAACTGCATGCCATTATATTTGTCGACTTGAGACCTAAGAAGTTAAGCCTCATGACCCCAGTAATTACACTAGCTACTTCGCCTTTCAAACCTGAACAGTAATGTTTGCAAAATACTGTTTGGCTGCAGAAATAGGAACTGCGGTGGTACTGGTACATGTATTTAAGTTCATTTAATTTCTTTTTTATAGTTACTAATAATGTAAAACTACAATAAACAATTTGAGTGTAAAATTTACGACAAAGATGACTGATAAAGAATTTTCTCCTAACAATTAAGATTGCAAGTTCGTATAGCATGAGAAAAATAACAGATTAAGGGTTGCTTTAAGCTATTTTTGTCCCGAAAACGATTTGTAAATAAACATAAATAAAATAATAAAGTAAAATTTTTATTCAGAAATTTTATACATAAAAGAAACAGAGAAATCTTAGCCTCCTGCTTAAGCTTTTGCCAAGTTCTTATACAATGGTCAATTTCAGTTACAACGAGGTAATCTAAAGAAAGACAAGTAATTTAAATATATTTGTTTACATAACCAAACGTATTTATAAAAACCAAGATCTCAAAATAACTCCTTAATAGAAATGCTACGGGAGTATTTTAATACGTATATAATTAAAATGTATATAAATAGCAATAATAATTAGCAGGTAGATGTAATATAGTTGCAGAAAAGATTACGTTGGTATGAAAATTATTAAATAAGTTTTTATTATTATTCAGCGTGTTTTAATAACACATCATACAACATTCTTTAATAATCGTTTCCTTTCAATATTAAACGCGACTGAGTATAATGAATTACCTTTTCAAGCCTTAAGTGCTACCACGTTTCAACGATCCACGTTGGTACGTTATCATTACAAAGCTTTGTAATAATTTACAAATGTTGTTCTTTGTTAATATTTATTTCTTAATAGCTAGTGCATATACTATTCTCTATATTATTTCTATTCTCTCTCCTATATTCGCTGCATTATGTTAATATTTTGTAAACAAAAAAACATAAAGTCAACATAACTGCAAGATATAATTTTTAAACAGATTGTATATAGTTATGAATTTTCTTCATAATCATGATCAGACGACAGACTGGTGGATTTTATTATACATAATGAATTTAAGCAAATGTAAAAAAATTCACTTAACCCGATTCTAGATGATAATTATGAATTGAAGTATCATGTAATGAAATTTCTTACTCATATAGTCTATTTATATACAGAAGTTAGCACTACGATATTTTTATAAACTTATAAATTCTATGAAGTAGTAAATATATTAAAAACAGAATGTACATTAAATCAAGGTTTACTTACTTGAAATACATCAACAACACTATGATGTTGCCCCAACTGCCTACGGTACAGAACAAAATGTACATACCACCCAATACCCTTTGGCACGTGGCATTTGGCGGCGGAAACGCTAGCCAGTGTTCGTTTATTACTTCCAAATAGTCATCAGAAAAGTAACCATATTCACGCCAAGTCCACACCGGCCACGCATCTTTAAATTTTTCAATCAGTTCAATGTGTTTAACCATTAAATCCTCGGTTACATTTGTTGTTACGTTAAACTCCGATAAATTGTTTTCAAATTCTGGTTGATTATTTATAAATACATCGTCCCTTTTTATTCGAGCATACGAAGCTATCCCCAAATAATACGGATATGATAAGTCAATTTTTGATAAGTAAACATGATTTATAACTTCAGCGCCGCTTAAATGGCCTAGTAATATTGAAATAAAAATATGGAGTGAAAAAATATTTCTCATCTCTCTGTTTCACGTGTTACTTCTTCAAGTTATTGTACCGCTTTGAAATAGTTAATCAAGATGTATATAGATTAGTAAACTAGTCTAAAGCCGGGGTCTTTCAGCATACGTCCCATGGGACCACTTTAGACTCATGCATAAATTGGATTAAATTGGCATTCTTTTAGCTATACCTCTTCTAATGTTAATAAAGCTTATTTAGTTGATTGAAGGTCATCAATATCAAAGTATTATATGTACGCTACATATAATTTAAAAACCTATCCTTTAGACTTGTTTATCTGGATTGGATTCCAGAAAGCTAAGCATGTATAAATACAACCACCAACAACACTTCATTTGGTAAATTCTTAAATAAGTATCTTTGTTTTACGTAAATAGAATTTTTTTTTAATTTGTTATCACAACAATGGCAGGGAAAATTGTGGTAAATGTACGTAATATTCTCAGCAATATCTTTAGACAATTGTATCTATTAACAAATTGTAGCTCGCTGGCCTAATGGTTAGTGCGTGTGGCCTTCATTCCGAAGGTCGGGGGTTCGAACCTCGACATGTACCAATGACTTAATATTTAAGTTATGTACATTTGTGAACTTTAGTTACAACAGCGAGATACAAACGGTGAAGGAAAACATCGTGAGGAAACCCGCACACTGAAATCATCTTTGTGTGCGTCTGGTGGTCCCAGTAAAGTGGCAACAGGCTCGTCCCCTGTTACATGGGACCTAATCTGACCACATCTGGCGAAATGTGAGTGTTTATTCACCTCTGCATACCCCTACTGGGAAAAAGGCGTGATAATAAAAAAAAATCTTTAGACAATAAACAAAGGTAAATAAAAACACGTGTTACCATAACTAATAAACTTTTAATTAATGAACATGAAAACAACAATTCCATCGTTTGATGTTCTTAGTACAAATGTTCCCGTTTGTTTCTAATTAATAATCACAATTAATGTTTGGAAAATATTACGCTTATTGTTTTCTTCTAACGAAAACAAATTCTCAAGTTCTCAATTTAATTAATTAAACAACAACAAACTTTATCTCGGGTCCATAGCTAAATTATTGTCTATACTGAAGTAACTATTTATTTATTTAGAACCTATGCGAGCCGTACGTTCGCCTGATGGTTCGTTATACACCAGTTCATAACAATATGTATGTGATGTGTATTGTCTCCGACATCTTCAGGCATAACGTGTTACAACGTCTACACCGAAACAATAGTGTTTGCGTACTACCCAATATTAATAGGAATTCTAAATGAAACCGTAACAAATACCAAAAAGAACAAAAGCATACACGATATCTACGGCTGCAGATGGTGAATCCTCACCATCGGCTTACAGATGCATGTCCACTGGACATAGGCATGCTTCAAAGATTTCCACATTAATTAGCACCTACAGAAATTAACATATACAAATAATATACACAGATAAAATTTTACAATTAAACAACAATGTCAATACTTAAAGACATTAAATGATCAAATTATCTCAAGTATATTAATTGATTGAGTTACGATCAAGCATATCGTAAGGTTGACGAAATTGACTAAAGTGGATTAAATGGACAAATCAATGGATGACCACGTTGTCACTATAAATTATATACATAGACTGAAGAGTTTATTATTTGCATTGGTAATTAGTCGTTATATTAACAATGTAATGTATATTAAGATAATAATATTTATCTTTAACATGATCACATTAAAACTGTCTCCATCAACTTATGTTTTCTTTTTAACATCAATTTTAATACGTTGTGTACATACTTTTTGTTTGTATGGTACATTTGTCAGATGACTTGCGAAAGGTTTTACTAGTTGGCCTGGATACGGGGTGACATTATTTTTTTATTAGGGTGTACAGTTACAGTATTACAAAGTTACGTATTACAATACTTTTCGCAGTTTTCAGTTGGTGATCGTAGTGCTGACCAAATCACGCCAATGTCGATACTGCTTAATATTGGTGCCAACTAGTGATATATTTATATTATGGTTACTAGAGCCTTATTAATCGCACGACAGAGTCCACAATCAGTTGGTGAAGTTCTCCTCTGTACTCTCTACTAAATTTACAGAGCGCAAGATCGTGTTATATTGAATTTCTTACAATATATCTAAGTCCAGCAGAAGACGTCCATTAGTTGAAATGATATGTTTCTATTATTCGCAATTTTTTTTTATAGTGAGGTGGCCAAGAGAGAGATTGCTGCAATTTAATTAAAGTTTTAACCCTCTTGTTGTTTAAATCACAAGTATTCATCCCTATAACGTATTTTGTTCAGAGATCTAAGGTGGTAAGCCTGGTTATTATGAGTTGTAGTGTTTGAATTATTAATCAATCTTTAAACTTTAATACACATAATGTTATAAAAAAAATTATAAGCTTGGTCTGTATTATAGATCCTGTACCGACATTACTCTTCAATAATATTGTGCCTTGATCTTTTATCATCAATCAAAAATTGCTGGTCACAACATATTAACCAATTTAAGTTAATAATATGCGGATCGTGTACCGTCAGATATAATCTTGCACACCCATCGCTCTGTGGTAAAGTTATTACAATTTTGTGGATCATGGTATATAAAATAATATGCCTGCAGAGATATACTGGTAACCTCCAATTTAATAATTTATGTAACTTTAACGCCATCTCTGGGTAACAGGAAAGTAATATTAGAACTTAGGCGATTAAATCTTAATATATACCATAAGGTATTCTAATTATGGTAACAGAACATTACATTTTAGCTACATAAAATATTCTATCTAAATATTTTAGAATTTTTAATATAGTGTAATATATTAAAAACGATTTAAGCGACATTATATAAGGACAATTTTTGAGCTTCAACTTGCACTGAGGTTTAGTGAAATTCCGCAAGATGTCGTTAAAGCTTATACATAGTTTCATATTTTGATCAATAGAGTGCAGGTTAAAATTTGTTTATGCAATTATTAGTAAAGCGGTTACGAAAAAAAAATATTTTTATCGATAATTATGTAATTTATTAAATTTTTTGTAACATTTTTCAATTAAGGATTTCATATACTAGGTGATCTCGCAGAATTCCTGTCCGAAATAATTCTCGGTGAATTTATAGTTTTGTAAAGTTTTATTTTGTCATATCATTTTCTATATGATAATGGTGGATTAGAAGGCATAAAGAGCGGAGACTAGAAGGCATGTTATAGATTTTAAGGAAAAATTACAAGAGATTTCTACTAATTAAATCTCTTAGTCGCCCTCTGTTCATTAAGAAGGCCTTCGTTGAATATTATGTATGAAAATTATGCTCTTTCCCATACAGACAAAGGACAAGGAAGTATTATTTATATTTATATACATGATATAGTAGTACTACAATAACTATGTGCTGTGCCACACTTTAGTTTCCTTTATTTGTATCATGAACATCCAAAGTACATTGTCACAAAGCTTTTGCATCACATTCAGCACAATCTGTCTCAACAAGTCTTTGCCGCGAGTGCTTCATTAAATCACTAGCTCAGCGTTAAAACCTTTTCCATTACTTGTGAAGTTTTCAGAAAGAAGCCCATATTTTTTTTTTCAAAAACTGCTAGTGACTGGTAACTACTACAACAGAAGTCTTTCTTTGTTCATTTAATAATACCTTATGTATCTAAATAACACTCGTAAATCATGTATAAACGTATATTATTATTAGTGACTGTAAAAAACGCAACGAAATTAAAAAAAAAAACGAATATTAGTACGTGAGAATGTTATTAAGTAACGTATGTAAACGAATATATTATATTTGGTGGTAATACATTTCATCCCTGTCTCACGTATGTGGTAGCAATTAAAATGTTTCATTGCGAATGTGGTTCACCAGGTCGGAATGTTTTCATTGTGTGTCAAATACAAATTTTATTTGCGTTCACCGCAATGTTTGCTTTATTTATATTTCCGTATAATTTTCACTTCGGAATGGTGAGCAATTTATTAACTGTTCAAATCTGAGAGGAACGTATACAATTAGGACAATTACGTATGGTACAGATGTAAAATGTTTGTGTTAATTATTAAAGATTGTTTTACATGAATTTTGTAGCATTTATTGTGAATATTTTCCATTTTAACAAATATTACAAACGGTTTCACGGTAAATTGCCGCTCCGTTTGTTGGCCACCGCTTTCCGTTTCGCAGCGCCGGCCCGCACGCCCGTGAAATGGCATTCATCGGATAAAAAGTTCCCTTTTACTGATTTAAGTTTGGCAGCTGTCCCGAACGGGCGGGCTCCAAATTGACGCGGTATAAATCAAACGATTATTGAAAGCTTTTGCGGAGAATACGTTTCATGCGTATATTTTATAAAATAGGATGATTCATTACGTTATATATTATACAAAAAATTCATACTAATTAGTAATACGCTTGCTCAAAACAATGGCGCTAGTTAGGAGGTTATGTATTCGAGCACGTTGCGCACGTTGCCTAAGACAAGATGTCTCGCTACCTACAGCGCCCTTAAAACCGGTACACAGTAATGCTTACATATTACGGTTTGGCGGTGGAAATAGGAACTGCGGAGGTACCTACCATCTACTCTCCGGCAACAGAGACCTAGTACCGTCTTTGGATCATCAATATGGATGGATGGATCATATATAATATATCATGGATTGATAATAAGTAACTAGAAGATTAAGACAATTTTTCTACAACGCTAGCTATGTGCGTGTCAGCGGATGTCACATGACGACAAAACTTGATGATCGAAAGCTCTTGCTCACTAGGAATCAAATCTGCGTATCTTTGACTCCTACAGCGTTGTCGACCGCACTTATCAACTGAGGTGTTACCGTGCATTGGGATATAAAGAAAACTGTTTATTATACAATGGACATTTGCCTCACAATATTTAGTCTCTAGTATTTTGATTTTGAGTTAAATTAGATAATTACTGCATTAAAACACTTTGAACAAAATCTTAACGGTTGAGATTCTTTGAAAGAGGACTAAGCAGGCTTTTAGGTTAGTGCTTCTGCTTTTAGATTACTGCGCTTTACTACCTAGTATCTCCTGATAGCGGTAGGTAGCGGATATAAGAAGAGATCGCAGTAAGACACTGGCCTATATTATATGACATAAGGACAAACATTTTATTCTTTACAATTAAATGTAATTAGTTCATCGGTCATATTACGTCCGAGAAGTGAAGGCGGTGAACTGTGATACCGTATTCCGGGTATTAATTATACTCTTGTTTATCACGTTGGCTCTTTTTTAAGTATTATTAGTTATAGATAAACGTGATAGGACTATGTATACGGCGTTATGGCTTATAAATAATAGGTTGTCAAATATCTCCCTTCCGCCATTTTGTCTTTTGAATTTCGCGGCTATGTACAAAGCGCTACAGAGCTCGTATCTGGCAATACTATACATAATTTGAAAGGTCTTGACATAACCTACAAAACGACGCTATGTATAATTAGTTTGGATATTGCGTTCAACAGTTATAGATGTGTAAACATGGAGTTCACTAACGCCGAAATTCGCGCTATTTTAAAGTTTTCCTTCGTTAAAGGCAAATCCGCTAGAGAAACGTTCGTGAAATTAATGGTGTTTTGGGGGATGGTACTCTATCACTTCGAACCGCGGAGGAATGGTTTCGACGATTCAGAGCCGGTGAAAACGACACCATGGATAAGCCAGCCGGCGGAAGACCTGTGACGACAAATACCGATCAAATCATGGACTACATCGAGTTAGACCGGCATGTGGCATCTCGTGACATCGCCCAGGAGATGGGAGTTAGTCACCAAACCATTTTAAACCATCTGCAGAAGGCTGGATACAAAAAAAAGCTTGATGTTTGGGTGCCGCATGATTTGACGCAAAAAAACCTTCTGGACCGAATCAACGCCTGCGATATGCTGCTGAAACGGAACGAACTCGACCCATTCTTGAAGCGGATGGTGGCTGGCGACCAAAAATGGATCACATACGACAATATCAAGCGAAAACGGTCGTGGTCGAAGGCCGGTGAATCGTCCCAAACAGTGGCCAAGCCGGGATTGACGGCCAGGAAGGTTTTGCTGTGTGTTTGGTGGGATTGGAAGGGAATCATCCACTATGAGCTTCTCCCATATGGCCAGACGCTTAATTCTACCATCTACTGCGAATAACTGGACCGCTTGAAGCAGGCGATCGACCAGAAGCGTCCAGAATTGGCCAACAGGAAGGGTGTAGTGTTCCACCAGGACAACGCCAGACCACACACTTCGTTGATGACTCGTCAGAAGCTACGGGAGCTCGGATGGGAGGTTTTATCGCATCCACCATATAGCCCGGACATAGCGCCAAGTGATTACCACCTGTTCCTGTCCATGGTGAACGCCCTTGGTGGTGTAAAGTTGAACTCAAAAGAGGCTTGTGAAAAGTGGCTGTCCGAGTTCTTCGCAAATAAGTAGGAGGGGGGCTTCTACGAGGGAGGTATTATGAAGTTGCCGTCTAGATGGAAACAGATTATCGAATAAAACGGCGCATATTTGAACTAAATCCGATCACTGTAACACTTTTTATAAAGCATTGAATAAAGAGCAAAAAAGCGGAAGGGAGATATTTGACAACCATATGTAATAATTTTTACTGTTTAATAATAATTAGTTTTATGCAACTTCTTTAGACTGATTTCTGTAAGAGTAATGTTAAAACTATTCATCCGAAGTGATATTCCTATTATAACTAGTGTATTTACCGTATTAAATCTTTGCAACTAGACTTTAAATACTTTAAAAAAATTTAGTACAATGATAGTATCGAAAAGCTAAGTAACGGTTACAATGTGGTTATTTAACAAAACACTTTTTTGATCACGAATGAATAAGTATTTAAAGCATGATGCATCAATTTATTATATTATATATTATTATCCTTAACTTTTAACCAGTAGTACTAAAGTGTTTAGAGATTACTCATTCTGAGTATTAACTTTTTGTGACAGTCAGTAACTAGTAAATTAGATTTGTATTTTTGGTAGATAGAATTAAGAAGTCAGATTTAAAAACGAATTATGTTTGTATCTTGCGTCGAGATAAAACAATGAATGTTTTAGCATTTGTGTGTTTATATTGGTCGGATCGTGACCTTAGGACTAACATTGCTAGACGGTGGAATGCTTTTTCTTTTATTTTAAGACTTTATAGACATTGTCAAAAATTATTATTCGTACGTACGAGTACGTCTCCATTGTACAATGCACCAAGCTTTGTTACTTTCACGGCGCTTATTATTTTAAATGCAAAGAACAATGGGGGTACAAGCGAACAAAGCGCTCTAGTCCCTTCCATTACAATACAACGTTAAAAAACAGCTTGTAAAGTACTCGTTTCTTAAGCAAAAGCAAAACCGGTGTTTACACACTCGGCTTTATCTTTTTAAGTGATATAACTTTAACTTTATAATTGTATATATGTTGATAATTTAATTTGTAGCTTTCATCCAGTTAATATACATCATATCATATATTATACATCATTTTCTTTCATGTAATATCTGTTGTATTTCGCCAAAGGCATCTGAAGATATTCATATGGTCAAGAAGAAAGATCCTTGTTTATTCTAACACATTCCGAGCTATCTTCTTCCTTCATATTTTCTTCCCATCGTCTTTGTCTCTCATTAGTCGTTTTGTAATCGTTAGGTCGTTACTCCATAATCATATTCGCCTTTTCTCTAATTTCTCGCAATGTTATTTACTATTATATTCGTGTAATAAATATAACCAGATGAATTTCTGTCTTGTAAATAAAAAAATATGTGAAAACATACGTTTTATAGAAAATGACATCGTTTTGTTTCATTGTAAAAACTATATTTTCTCTCCGCGGTGAGTTTTTAATCGCAGCTATTAAACTGTTTTTCAAATAAAAACACCGCTTAAATTCAAACGATAACCACCACAAGCTCTTTTAACTTCGAAACATATCCGGATACAATGGCAACCACAGAGAGCTTTTTTTTTATAAATGTACAAGTGTATTTCATACTAGTAAACTTAAGTCAAAACGATATTTCTAGTTGTTTTTATCGTTGACTCTGTATGAAAAGGTTGCAGTAAACGTTTATTTAGTATACTTTAATAATGTCTTGTTTATAAAGATAAATTAATACGATTACATTAATTGAAGAAACATTTCCATGATGTTTTTTAAAAATAACTCTTCTAACTTAAGATGTAATGAAAAAAAAAAATATTTATTCTACGAAGCGACGAGATGAACTAGACTTACACCTACGTGTAAATGATACGCTTCCCCATAACAATGTGGCGGTATTTAGGATATTATACAATACAACATATCGCGTTCGTGGCTCTGAGGCATAAGATCTCGTTATCCCAGTGATTACACTAGCTACAGCATCCTTAAACCGGAACACGGTGATGTTTGCACACTACTATTTGGCGGCTGAAATTGGCGCTGCGGTGGTACCTACCTAGACGGCTTCCAGCAATAAAGACCTACCACTAATAAAAAAAATTTGCGTCTATATTCTATACGCGATTGTTGTAATATAATAAATTTTATATACTTTTACACACACATACATATTTTTATTTCTACATTACGGACTTATGTAAAATATTAATTTATATCGTCTACCGTATCCGTTTGCATAAATGTTGTATACGCAATTCAAAATATCTTTTGTATTCATGTTTTTATAATCCATAATATGACAATAATTCATTTGAATTGTTTGCTAAATGCAGAAGAATCATTATATCATTGAGTATGATGAATTCATGTTATATGCCAAATCTGTCCATCGTATTGAGATGTGATAGTTATTAGCTAAACGTACCGTTTTATCACAGGATATTCGACAATTATATACACCGTAATACTACTACAAATATATATACTATTAATAATATTTAAGTTCAAAACAGTTAATTCTCCATAGCTAGTTTTTTGTCAACGAAGCATATTGCGCTTGTTGCCTTGAAATAAGATATTAAGTTAGGAGGAAGAGAGCTGGATTCCGCATCGCACAAGCTCGCGGTTTGCCCGGTGTGGGAACCGGAGCGGCGGATCCTGATAAACCGGATCGGACAGAACCTCTCCTTGCCAGTAATCGTGTCGGCGATGCTCGGAGGAGACGTTGCATGGAGGGCCGTAGCCTCCTTTTGCGAAACTGTAATGGTACAAAAGGAGGCTGCCGAGCGGGCTAGAGAGAGGACAGATCCCGCTCGGAGAAGGAACCGTCGTGGCACTACCGTGCGTCAACACGTCGCACCGGTGAATGGTGCTCCCCTACCATAATGGGGCCTTTTGGGTTGTTGGCGATCAGGATGGGGGTTCTCATCGCCTTCTAAACGACCCTGAGGAGGGAAAATGGCTGGACGTGGTCGCCGGTCATTGAAGTAATACTCACGAGGCTGGTAGGGTCTGTATAAGCAGACCCCGGGACGAGCTATCCCAGCATAGCGTTAGCGAGGCCGCGGTTGTGTTCCGAACGGAGATCCCGTGATCTCGCCAAACGCCGAAGGTGACCACCGAGGGGATTTTAGTGGGTAAAAATCTCCACATCACTCTGACTTCCCCCTAGGAGGCAGAGTATCTTTTCGAAGATTTCCCCCGCGAAATCAAAAAAAAAAAGATATTAAGTTAATACCCTAGTAATTACACTTGCAGCGCCCCTTAAACCGGAATACAATAAGGCTTGCACACTCCTTTTCGGCGAGAGTAACAGGTCCTGCGGTCGTGGTGGTGGTGGTGGCACCTAGACGTTCTCTGGCAACAGAGACCTACCACCAGTAAGGTTATTTTATTTTATCTAGTTTCTTCTCTATTTTACTGATGTTTTCGATGTACTATCCCTGCAACTCCTGTTATAAATAAAGAAATAAAAAAATTGGGCATGACAGTAACTGAATTGTTTTATCGTAACGTAATAAATTACGATTACTGCTCACAAGTTTATGTGTTCCATTAAAACATATAAAGTATTTAATGAATTTCGACCGCAAGCGATGCTGTTAAATATAGATCACACTACAGGTTAAAACGCCTATCCCTATGCAACAAAGGGAGAGATTGGGGTAAATACCGGAAGAGGAAAAACCGCATCCGAGCGTGAATTGCGCAACTCACAATTCAAAAATATCCAACAACCAGGTCAGTAGTGACTAGCTGAAATACAAAGTAAACCACGGCATACTGCGAGCGTTGTTTTGGACATTAAAAAAAGAAAATTATGTGAACGTACCGGACATGTGGAGTATTTCTCATTTCGTCTGTAATGTGTAAAGGTATCTTTTAAAATAAAAAAATTCCTGTCCTTTTCTTACTTTTGGCACCTAGTAACTTCTAAATAATAATAGCCTTTTTGTACAAAATTTCACGACTTTTTCATTAAAATCTAGAAGACAAATCTATTGAATTACAATCTCAGAATATAAAAGTCAAACTTCAATTAACCGCTAACAAATTAATTGTAATATAATTTCTCATGTTATAATAAGAATAATAAATAACAAAGGACGTACAATTAAATAGAATTAATAATCTATAAGCAAATCCTTACATCTAGTCATACTTTTTCTTAGGTATTACATCAATCGAAAATTGCTATTACAAAAGGATGGGACGGTAGCTAACTAAATTGAAAATATAATATAATACAATCATTTTCCTTATTGGACTTTAATGAAATATGTAATTGACGGTTTAATATATATTACTTTAAATGTATATTATACAAGTTCATCCAATCGTCACTTAATATTGAAATATTACACAATGAAATTGAGCGCTGTAAATTGGAGTTCTCACAATAAACATAAATGGTACTTTGAAGCGTACATTAAAGTTTACGTATTTATTTTCACCATATTAAAATTTTAGTACCCTAGTAAGTTAATAGAATATTAATATCTTAAGACTATAATACATTGCGATCGAAGGAGTAAGAGTATTGATACAATAATAGTTTACGTAGACATGCTATAAATGTACTGTGACTGGTGGTAGATCTCTGTTAACTGAGACCGTCTAGGTAGCACCGCAGCTTCTATTTCGATTGGGAAACTACTGTTTGCACACTACTGTGCTTTGCTACTGTGTGCAAACATTACTGTGTTCCAGTTTGGATGGCGCTGTGACTAGTTATCTGGATAACCAGACTCAACATCTTATGTCTCAGGCGGCGGACGCAATATGTTGCAGTATCCTAACTAGCGCCATGTTGGTATGGGCGTGCGTTCCTCTTCGTATGTCAGGGCCTTTATTTTTACATTTCTCACTTACCATCTCTAACTTATTTCTATACATTGTTTTACCTCACACTCTCCTTTCGTCCTTTCTTTTCTTTCATTCCATAACTTATATTTCATACTTTTCTTTCCTATCATTCTCTATTCCATTTCCTTCTTTCATACCTCTCGCTGAGTGAAGACATCATCGCCTCGTCGATACCTGGAACAAATCATCCCTTAGTAGCCTGAAATAAAATCGTTCCTTTTGTCATCCATTTACCCTTCTATTTCTTTTCGTTTTCTTTTTTTTTATATAATCACGTTTTTATATAGGTCCCATGTAACAGGGAGCGAGCCTGTTGCCACTTTATTGGGGCCACCACACACACACAAAGATGATTTCAGTGTGCGGGTTCCCTCACGATGTTTTCCTTCACCTTTTGTATCTCGCTGTTGTAACTAAAGTTTACAAATGTACATAACTTAAATATTAATTCATCGGTACATGCCGAGATTCGAACCTGCGACCTTCGGAATGAAAGCCGCACGCTCTAACCATTAGGCCAGCGAGCTACCACTTCTTTTTTGCCTTCTTTTAATTTAACTTTATTTTTGCATTCTGGTTCTAACTTCATAATTTTTTTTTATTATTTACAGTTTTTTAAAATTTCAATTTCAATTTTATTCAATCTACGTTATTTTTGATTTTATTTATCTATTATTTTATTTACTTTTACAACCTTGTTTTGTTCCTTTCTATCGTATGTCCTATTACTTTCTTGCTATATTTTATAAATATTTGGCGACTTTCGTCCTCACTCATCACAGAGGAAATGACTTCCGTTTCTAACTCTATTTTAACATCACTTCTCTCTTTCCCAAATAAGGGACAGGAAGCGAGGATGTGCACCACAGTCTGGTCCACCGCCGGGTCACAAAGGCAGGCGGGCCTCTCCTTGAGCTTGAACCTGTGAAGGTACTCGGAGAATCCCCCGTGCCTAGTGAACATCTGAGCTAAAACCGTGTCGAGCTCGAGCCAACGAAGTACCCGATACGCTGACACGACGATGGAGAGGAAACCCTCGTTGTTGAAGCCGGGCGGGCGTATCACTTACCATCAGATGAATTTCCTGCTCATCTCGTCGCTTAAATGTATGAGAAGATACGAGCATATAACAAAATGGCGGTAGCTAGGGTAATAAGCGCTGCATTTCTTGTGTTAATTCCTGTATCTAATCAAATACTATGTGAGTTGAAAAAAGTCAGTGAATTTTAAACGGTATTGTATAAACCTCACCACGAGGGTAATGAGAGTTAAAATTTTGGGTTTCATAGCGACGAGCACAATCTGATGCAGTGTATGTGGCTATGCAGCGTCCCATTGGTATAGAATTATACGTTCAACAGTGAACAAAAGATTTTTTAAAGTCTGAATGTCGTTTTCTATTGACATAAGTCATCATTGTATGTAATATTACCTTGCTGTAATAAAACCATGATTGTATTAAGAATATTTTTGTGTTTCATTAAAAAATACTAACAAGCTGCAGTTGTACAATTGCTCTTTTTTCTGCAAACTTTTCAGTTGCACTTATGTTTCTAAATGTCGGTATACGTGAACAATAAAATCACAGCTTTTACGTACGTACAAGTGGCGTCGGGGATCCCTTTGACGTTAGCGGAAGCGTGTGCTCCGGGTAAACATTGCACGGTAATTGTTAGCTAGGCGTAGTCCACGTGGAATACCACCCGATTGAACGCTAAGTCATTCATTATATATGCTTTAGGATTGACAACGTGATTTATCATAAGAAAAACTAACCGACGGTTAATATAAACAATTTCATCATAAATTACTGAGAGTTAAATAAATATTTCCTTTACTTATTCCTACTGGACCATCTTTGAGTCTTACCCTGTAATAAAAAACAAACATCAAGATGAACTACTTTATAACCATATGTATAGTAAAACTTAAATAGGAACAGAAAAATATATGTATATAGTTCGTTTTGCAGTTAAATATTTACTTTATATAAAAAAATCATTATTTCTCTTATTAAGACTTAAATGATTTATCCTGTTTTAACGATAAGTTATAATTTTCATAATGTTAATTGCTAATTAGCGTCTTAGAAAAAGAATATGTAATATTCATATGTTGGTAAATATAGATTGATCTTGCACTTTTTCGAAGTTGATAAAATAAAAAAAGTATTGAAAAGTAATGTAAGAGTAACAATAAATTATACGCTTCCGTCTTATACTTTTTTCAGGACGTTGTTTTGTTTTATGACGGCGTATTTAATATGCATTGTTATAACATTAATAGTCTACAATTTTAAAACAAAAGCTTTTGAAAGCTCGCCATTTACATAAAACGTGTAAGCTTTGTTAGTACGTTTCATTATACATCGCTTTAGGTAAAGATTTACAGGGCTTTACTAAAGATTTTTTCAGCTTCAGTTTGTTAACATGAAAATGTTTATACACGACAATTCATTCGCTCAAACTGTAAAAGAATATTTTATTTTAGGACTGCTTTTTTTGTGCCACTGTTTTCAGTACCTTTCTTTATACCTAGTGTGTAGATTTCACTCCCGAATATGATTTCACCGGATGAGCACATGCACGGCTGAACTTTTCATTTTCAATGTTTGTATTTCGTATTCCATTACTTTGACTATTCCATCGTGTTCTAATATCAGTCGGTCGATGTTTTGATTTAATTAAAAAAATACTAGCATGTACTGTGTTTACTTTCTCACTTCATAGTGCCAATTCGAAATTATTATTCGGAGAGCGTTCATAAGTCATGAATAAATAATATGTGGGCATATGAATAAATATGTATCGAAGTTACAAAAAATTGTCACATTGATAGAAAAATAACTTTTAATAAAAATTATTTTTAGAGAAGTGTATCGATGATGAGGATATTTATAAAAAAAATCTATACTTTTGAATTTCTTACCTTCATACTAGTTTTATGTATAAAATGGACTTTAATGAGACCGTCCAGGTACATATTATCGCAGCTCAAATTCCTGCTGCTAAGCAGTTGCAATAATTGTGTTCAGGTTTGAAGGGTTCTAGCTAGTGAATTTGCTGGGGGTAGGGAGAAGTAACATCTTATATCTCAAAATGACAAGCACAATTTGTTGCTGTATATATCATCCTAACTAGCGCCACTTTGTGTTAGGTAGGTTTATCAAATATCATCAGAAATACGTCTAGCTCGTTTCACCTCTGCCTCGATTAAGAAAAAATAAGGAATGATACAAATAATACAAAATAATACAATACATGATACAAATAATACAAAAATCCAAACTATCGATATTATTAAATATGTATAAGAAAACTCTGCCATATTGTATACATTTTGAGTTTGACAGCCTGCTCTTATCTAATCTCTTTTTATATTTCATGGAGTCCACGTTCGTCCAGTTATCCGGGGTCTGATACGGCTGTCCGTCTGTCCGACGTGGATCAATTGAATTTATTTCATATACATTTTCTATTGAACGAATTATTGCGTACGCGGATGTGATGCTGCGTTCGTACGAATCACAAGTAAAATACAAGCCCGTTTGTAATATTAAATTAATAGCTTAATCTTCGTTTCGTATTAATGCTTATGATAATTAATTTTTTAATTGATGAAGCTATGTGAATAAAGGACGTTGCCTCGATGGTCAATTATACACTGGCGTTAGCTTAAATCATTATATTAAATTGTTCTAATTCATTGAAACAAGTTTAAATGTTTATAAAGTTTGTTAATGGATGAGTTTCCAAGACTTACATTTTCAAAATTACACATAATATATCTAATTGATTTATATACTCTTCAAAAATCTTTTATATGGTTATATATAATGAAAATGGTGTCGTTTTGTTCACCCATCATATAAAAACTAGTGAACGTATCGACATGGAAACATAAGCATTCTAAGCGGAATTATTTGTTGGTTTGGATGGTTATAGGCTATTTATTTTTTGAATTTCATAGATCTTGTTATTTCTAATTAAATTAACTTTTATAAACATTTTCATTTCGTATTATTTATGCGTTTGCTACAAGTCCTTTGCGCCTGCGGTTGCTTTCAATTTCAATCAAATTTGAAAGAGAAAACGTCAAGTCATATTTCATATTACGGCCAGCAAAGCGGACGGGGAATAGTTAGTGTATATATATATAAAAATTCCTTATTTTTATGATTTGTATAGGTTAGTTCCGATGGCTTATATAAACGCATAAAACTGGAATCATACTATTCGTTCTACTCTTAAAGACCTACTTTATAAACGGATGGCAACAATGACGCCGGACAGCTGTAATTTTCTTTTGCGGTACGAATTCTTAATTAAAAAACGAACTTAAGATATCAAGATATATACTCTTAGTAGCACGCTGATTGTCTATAGATCCGATGTCGGTAAAATGGAGAAATAATATAATACAATTTCAGATTATATTTCCTGAAATGTATAGAACACAGGGAGGCTGACTTCTCGGCGCTGAAGTCTTCATGATAATTAAAATCATTGTGTTTTCGTAGTCGTGTATTGTTATATTGTATCAATTGTTGTTTGTGCCATATTAAAGAGAAAAAATAAAGACTGTTGTGTTTCTCATGGAATCTTGATTTCGGAGATCCGATTGAATGTGAATTAGCTCTAATTATATTTGCCATAATACTGAATATACATTTGGTTGACATATAAAATAAAGTGGTATGAAATTCGCTTTGGTCGTGTGCGGAGTTGTGTTTGGAGTGCGCGGCGGTGCAAACAATTAACGCGTTTTGTTTACAGTGAGAGTTTGTTACCAGCGCGTTGGGGAATTTCACCGTCATAATGTAATTGTGAAAATGTCAAGCGTCACTATTATAACTTTACCTCAATTACAATTAGTATTTTAAAAGGCACAGTTACTGTTGACTTCAGGGATAGAGAATTATTAAAACAAATTTTCAAACGTTAATTTTATATCATTATACGGTCTTGTGAACATCAATGTCTAATTTTGGATATGTAGTATAGTATAGCATAACTATTAACATCTATCCACTTCATCGTAGAAATATTTTTTTTTAGATTAGATAGATAGATAAATTAGTTTTTTTTATTTATTATAATCAATTATCCTTGATATTATTATTCAGGGCTTATTTACAATATCTACATTTATAACATCTACACTACTATGGGCTATATACATTTTTTCTAACATACCGATATATTTTTTTTATACATTATATTATCTATACTTATGCTATCTCTATTCACAAAATACACAGAATATTATTGTGCACATATGCATAAAGTGTCATTTACTTATCCTTATTTCTATTATTTACTATCTTACATATATTTATGCAATAATTTATAAACTTACTTCTAACTAATTTATTTTTTACTATTTCCTGTAGACTGGCTGTATCTATTATTAAGCCTGTCTCCTGCTCAAAATCATACCTCAGGCATCTATGTATAGGACACTCCCTCAGCAAATGAAAAACCGTTTCTTCCACGGCATCATTGCATCTAAACCACGGGGTCTCCCGACACTTGAAACGGTTCAAGTATTGGGCGAATCCACCGTGACCAGTGAATATCTGGGTTAATTGCTCCGTTGGCCGGACCTTCCTTACTAACTGATATGCCTCTGCTGCGTTCGGGAAAAATAACTTAGTGACCGACGCGGTGCTACCCTCGCTATATCGGGCGCTCCATCTCGCAACTGAGGCATCTCGAAGCAAACGTTTAACATACGATACCGGGCACTGATCGTAATCGGGCTTCCTTCGGCTGTTAAGAGCAGCCAGCTTGGCTAATTCCTCAGCACGCTCATTACTAGGAACGCCCGCGTGGGCTTTGACCCAGAACAAAGACACGTCTTTGCTCTGGGTAGAAGCCCTCTGCAAATTCTCCCTGGCCACTACGGCAAGAGGATTGAGCGAGCCATGATTCGTAACAGTATCGAGCGCGGCTTTACAGTCACTGTACAAACCATAGCTCGCCTCTGTCCTCCTGATAACCATTTTAGCTGCCTCACATATGGCCAGGAGTTCGGCCTGGTAGATTATGCAGTACGCGGACAGACATAGCTTCCGGTTTTGGATCTCGGCCTCGCCTTTCCATATAGAAAGCGAGGCTCCAACCTTCCCCTCAAGCTTACTGCCGTCGGTGTATATCTTCACTGCCTGCGAGTTGTGCTCATGAACAGAGTTTTGGTCCACCAAACATATATATTTAAGATTCATTTGCGAAGCAGGGTGAGGAGTCTCTGCAAATTCTACAACCTGTAGATAAATTAGTTTATTTGCCCAAGCAGTCCAGAACACTTATATAAAGACAAAAACACAGATAAACATAATTATATTGACATAGTAACATTTTGGATTACATTTTTTTTTTTTTTTTTTATATAGTCACGCCTTTTTCCCAGTAGGGGTAGGCAGAGGTGAATAAACTACCCACATTTCGCCAGATGTGGTCAGATTAGATCCCATGTAACAGGGGGCGAGCCTGTTGCCACTTTATTGGGACCACCACACACACACACAAAGATGATATCAGTGTGCGGGTTTCCTCACGATGTTTTCCTTCACCGTTTTTGTATCTCGCTGTTGTAACTAAAGTTCACAAATGTACATAACTTAAATCTTAAGTCATTGGTACATGCCGAGGTTTGAACCCGCGACCTTCGGAATGAAAGCCGCACTCTCTAACCATTAGGCCAGCGAGCTACTATTTTTGGATTACATCCCTTTTAATATTATTTAATATTGCTAGGCCTTTTGCTGGACAAAAAGATCTTAGTAATTTGAAGAGATAACTCTTCTGCTAGAGTGTCCAGCTAAAGAGAATTATTATAATATTATTGGCATTTTTTTATTTGTCATTATATGCATTATGGCATTACCTTTTAATTTCTCTGTGCGCTAACATTACAGTAACGTAAATGTTTATATATAATAGCTAACTCAATCAAACAACACAGAGCCCCCGTCGTCAATGGGACACGTATTCTGGATTAAGCTATCTGTTGAATAAATTTATACATGATGAAAAACTACCAATAATAGTTTATATGTCGCAACCTTACATTGAAAGTGATCCAAGTGAACATTCACAAGCTTTCTCCATATAATTGCAGTAAAAAAGAGTTTGAATTATAAGTTACTTTTACTAACGGGTATCCTTGCGTTAACTTTCGTGTTTCAACCAATTTTGGTTATCGAAATATACAGAAATCATAAACTTCACAGCTATTGATTTTTTCATAATGTTTTCACAGTCTTTTTATACTTCGTCCGAGAATTCTTATTGCTCAAGTCAATTACAATATTTTATATAGAATTAATACAACTAAACACAGACAGGTAGGAAATCAAATAACTCAAAAAAATGCATCGATGACGCCTATAAGTGTAATAAAACAAATGCTCACTTTGCTAGAGCTATTCAGCACAGTTACTTAGTTAACGAGATGAACGTGCAGAGCTGGATTAACCGAATTTAATTTTCGATTCGGTCTATTTAATCGATTCAGCGGTTTAGGCGTGGAAGCGTCACAAACTACCAAACAAACTCAATGCCTTATTTGTAATATAAGTTTGGATTTGCTACAGAAGTAAATGATAGAAACATAAACTAAACACTAATTTATTGAGGACGTTCTTGCTCGTTTCGCAGTAATTACAGTAATATTTGTGTTTGGGGGCAAAGGTTAGTCATTGAAAAATAAAATTATATGTATGTGTTATTTTTAAGTATAACTCCTTGTAGTTATTACTATGTCCCGGAATATAAGACTATATACTTACAACAAACTTTATCTCTGTGTGTTCAGCCTTTCAACATTTACTAGGTTACCTGGCTTTTTACATTGTTCTACAAAGAACATTAATTTACAAAGCAACCTTATACAAAGCAACAAAATCAAATCTCTATTATTTTTTGCTCTTTAATATCTTATTATCTTTCTTCTACATTCTTATTCCTTTGAATGAATACCTTTTAAAGATAAAACTCGATAATATTTTAAAAAATAGTAGTACAATATCTTAGTTATGTTTATACTGAGCGTAGCTATCTCTAACGTAAAATACTTGTAAGTATTTGGGAAGGATATTCTTTCGCCATTTCCTCTCAGCGAACTGTTTCAAATTGTTATTATTAATACGTAAAAAAAAACTACACTATGTTTAAATGGATCTTTTTTTAACTTAAGGATAAATAAAAATATTCACTTTTCGAAGTATTTAAAGTGTTGGTATGAAATATTAATTGTCAGTGTTTAAATGTATAGAATTATATCTAAAGTTAAATAAAACGCTAGTGGATACAGTTATACGGGGTAAAGTTAACAATTTTAACATATTAAAAGCAACATACATCGGAACTAACTACAAGTTTAATATTCACTTTTAACTGGACTTTAATGCTAAAAAAATATTTCTTATTTATTTTGTATCATAAAATAATTAAACCCTAAAGATGAATCAACGAGCTGCATAATGACTCTTCAGATCTTGCCACTGACATCAAAGTCTCATTTACTCGCACCAAATCAAAGTGAATATTGGAGGGGACCGGGACAGATTCAGACGCCCAGTTACATTTCCAATATAGTGGCTTTAAATATTTGTTTGTCTTCATGTTCAATAGAAATTAGACAAACAAAACAAATACATCACGTACATTTTCATATTATTTGAATGACCTAACCTGAACACACATATCAAACAAATCGTTTGGGAAAACTTACGCATACATAAACAATAGCAATTCTTATGCTAATTACATTTAGTTAAATTATGCTTTATTCTGCTTTTATTTACTGAAGTGGCTTAAAGTATTTGCAAGGATTATTGTTTTCATTCCTTAGAAATTTTGGACTTTTGAAGCGCCGCGTTTTGTGTAATTATACTTATCGATAATTGGCTAACACTAGACCTCAATTTCTCATAGTTCTTAAAAACAATGACAAGACGATGAAATATGATCAACCACAACTCCTAGTCCTCATGTGTTGAATGCCGGACACACAGCAACGCTGTTATGCCGGCAGATTTATAATATGAGCCTGGTGGTTAGTTAGACACTTTGGAAAAACCCGCCAACCTTTAAACTCCACAATTGTTTTACCAGAAACAAACCGGAAACCTCAGTATTACAAGGCAAGATGTTTACCGCTGCGCCATGGAGACAATCAAGAAATTTAAGGTAAAAGCCTAGATCTTATTTATAAATTTTGTGGTTAACATATCGTACATTAAATCTTAAGTGGTTTAATTTTTCTATTAGTACCAGCTGTTCAATTCATCATCATCGTCATCAGCATATTCAGTTTGAAACGGATTCGTTGTAAATTGAATGCAAAAGCAAATAACATCTTTGAGGTAATAAAAAGTATCATTATATTATATTTATGCGGTATCCACTACTTTTCGCTTTCATTTAACTCTACTTTTGTAGTGTAGATATTTCTTAATAATACTTGTAAAACTCTTTAACTGTGTAAGAATGATATCGCTTCTAAATTAGTTTTTAGAAAGCCTCGCTTACTGAGGATCGTCTTGGTTAGCACAGTTTATTTCCGCTACGATGTGTACGATCAATATTATATTACGAGGCGAATAGCGCCGTAGTTTGACATGAAGGCGATTAGTATCGTACGGTGCTGTGTAAAGATCTTAATTCTCTATGTGTAGTATCTCAATGTGTTATAATGTACTATATATGCTGCAAGCGTTTAACTTAATACCTGATCAATATTTTACTTGCGATTCTTTGTAATATAAAAATAAGGTATTTATTAGTCAAAGTTTGAGATTTATTATTTAAATATCAATAGTGTAAAGTATTATTAAAAGTCTCCAGTGTAAAGCCTAGCATAAAACGTGACGCAGATAACCAAGGAGTCTTCTCTTGGGACATGTATATTACATGTGTAAACAAGTTGTCGGCAAAGAGCAATATATCGTGTATCTCTCTAAGGTAATACCATATTTCTTATAAAGAAAAAACCCATTTTTACTGGATTACATACGGCTGAATACATTAATATAATTTTCTTTTAATTCCATCATCCTTCGTTGCTAAAGTTTTGATTTATGATAGTTACGATTCAAGGTTGTGTGTTCGGATACTGAGCTGGCTTTTTACAAAAACCTTATTTTTTACCCAGTCATTACTCCTTAAATAGCACGATAATATCTTATCTTTTAAATTACATCAGAAAGCAAATCATTATCTAATTAAACATTAACGATTTTATAACAAAATAATGCTCAGGAACCTTTTTTGTTTCACTTTCCAAAGAAAAAAAAATTGCCTACAATCTAAAGTGTTTTAATCATTTAATAAAAATAAACCAGGAATGATCTTTCAAAGCAAAAGAAAATAAAAATGATGTAAATTAATTATTGTTTTTGTGCCGTGTAAGAAGATCGTCAATCTTCAGGGAACACTGTGATTTATTGCTCGGCACGAAGCTTGGTATCAATTTAAAACTTTTCACCATTTTGAAAGAATTTTGCAATTACATTACAACGCTGATTTCATTTGTAAAGATACTATCAAATATTGTTTGCATTTTGATCTCACTATATTTTTTTTTACTCTAATATATCATAAAACTTTATTTTTCGAAAACACCTGCTGTAATTTCACGGTCATATATTACTAAAACCCCATACATCTATTTCAATACAAAATAAATGATCTAGTCTTTCCTCGTTTTTAAAGTCGTTAGAGTTTTTTTTTTAAAAGAGAGTTATAGAAACAAATGTTTATGCATATTAAAATAAAAAGTATAATTAATATCGGAATATTTCAGAAATAACCTATATAGCGTCACACATAAAAAAATATAAGATATGAAGATGTTCCTGATTCGATATGACATTTATCGAATCAAGAACATCGACTTTGTCATCGACAATGACTTTAATTTTAAAACTGAGATTTACTTATCAGCTGGATAAAGTCCGTTGCTAGGTCCATTGACAATCCATACAGCGGCTTTCCACGACCTTCATCAGATCGTCGGTCCACCTAATGAAGGGTCGGCCATAGCTGCGTCTTTTCGTACACGTTCACTACACCGGGAATTTGCTGCTATTAGTCGTTCGAGCAATGTATCCTGCCCATTGTTAAGATTAGCATTCTTTTGGACTATGTTGGTGATTTTGGTTCCTGAGGATCTCCCCATTTCTGATCACGTTGGGAAACCCCGATCATAGCCCTTTCCAATGCTCTCTATACAACTCGAACCTTTTTCACGATTACCCACTGTAAATGGTCACGTGTCTGGTACCATAAGTCATATTTTACGGTATTCTAATGCATATGTTATAGCTTCAAATTGTCTTTTAGTTGTCTTCTATTTCATCCATGTTCTTTTATAATAATGATTAACTTTGTTATGAAAGATCTAGGTGTCATACCGAGCAAGAATAATCTGACAAAAGTTAATTATAATACTTTGTTTCGTAACAAGAGCAATCCGTAGGGATTTGCAAGTTTACAAGTTTAAGTCGGTAATAGTTCGGCATAAATGTTTTATATATGTGTGGGTTCCAGCACATGCAGATATTCTTATGTTTCCTATTGAAATTATACAATTATGTTAAAAAAAATTGTTACAAGTTAATTTTGAGTTCAAGTTAAGATTGAAGAATTAGAATGGAAATTTACCATTTTAACATAGAAGTAAAAAAGTAGTAAGTCCATTAAACACAAATACTTCAAAGAATATCAGGAAATTGAATAACACTGTAATAGTTAACTAATTAACACGTTCATAGAGTTATGAGATATAAAAGATCTTCTACGAGTCTTTCAGTTAGTGTAGGACCATAAATTGTTTTCTCTTCTGCCAGACAAAAACATACACACATGCTTTCAGTTGGATTCAATGGTTACTAAAAAAAATTAGAGATTGTTAGGTCCCAAACGCAATGCGGGTAAGAACGGCAAGGATATCTAATAGCTTACCTATCTAATAGGTGCATTGACTGTATGTCGTCTAATGTTTAAAAAAAAAGCTAATCAACAAAATCATGAAAGCGCTAACTAAAACTGCTATAATGTGTTGTCTAACAACAGTCAGAGGATACAGGTAGCTAGAAAACAACTTTGCACTTCGTTTCTAAATATATGTCCAACTTAATTAAATAACTTTTAGTAGTTGCAGTAAAACTGTATGATCTCGACAAATAGGCCCGGGTGAGGAAAAGTTAAAAAGTAGTTAAATATTTTTTTTTAAATCAACCCTCTGCATGTTTTGGGTCATGACCTTTTTTTCTGTTTCTTGTTTATTTATTTCACTTTCCTATTCTCGGTTTTTTATGTCATATCTTTCATTCTCTGTTTTTACATTTTGATGTTTTCTTCTACCTAGGATGGTCTCTCATGTCTAAAATCTTCGCTTAGTCATTTATTTTCCTTCTCCTTTTCCACACTTTTAGCACTTTTAGTTTTTAAACCTATTTTACATTCATATTTATGTTTGTTTCTACTGCTTTTTACATTCTGCTAACTATTCACTGTTGATTTGTTCCTCTATGTTTATTTATTTTATTGCATTTATTATTTATAATTTTAAGTTTTGTTTCATTTTATTACTTTTTCTATAATGTCTCTGCCAAATTTTAGTAATATAAAACTATTTTCGTCTACACTCATCAGAATGGCGATACTACCATTTCTCTTTACTTAATTAGTACCTATCTTTGAGTGCAGTATTGGTCACAATCACATAGACCAATACATATGTGTTAGAACGATCATGTGTAAGTGGGGTATACAAATAGAAGCGCATCCCGTTAGCGCACAACGCAGCCCGGCTGAAACCTAATCAGATGTGAAGTGTACCGTTAATTACCTACGCATGGTTGGGCCTTTAATGACCATTGTGTAGTGATAGAGGGTTGGATCCGATATTAGTTCTCACTATGTAATTACATAAAGAAATGGAGCAAATAATAGTAGACAAACCAATATATATTTACAAGGTATCCTTTTTTTTTTTTTATTTAGTGTAAGTTGGTGCAAAATTTTGCACCTAACGAAAACGATGTGAATTTGAAGTGTAGCGCTAGTTAGTAAGTTTACCTGACTACGAGTTACATTCGTAAATTTTGGATGTTACAAGTTCCGTTGCATCTGTAATTTCTCTAGACTCAGCTTCTGGTAGGAAGTTGTAGTATTGTGACTTAGTACTCAGCGGGGAATATAATATAATATTTCATTGTTTCTAACAAGGGTTAATTTTAATAGAATCTTTAATGATCGTAATAAAATGAATCCTAGTTATTGTATATGCAATCCTAGTTAGGTGTAGTTATTGTGTCCATGGTGTGGCATGGTGAACTGACCGCAAACCTCTGCTAGTCGAAGACGTATCTTAAGAAGAGAAGAAGTAAAAATTTTCATTCTGTTTTTTAACTTTTTTAAGTCGAGTCCTTTTTTGTTAAAAAATAAGTTTTGGTGCATACTTTGTATAGTTTTACATGTGATCTTTTGTGACATATAAAAGGAGTGTAAAGCAACGGGTTTCAGCTTTATAAATGTGTGTATTTTATCAACTAGTTATATTACTAAGCTATTCAACTAAAAATAATTTTTTTTGTGTATGTGTTTTAATTTAAAACAGTCCATATAATAGTTTTAAGAACTAAACAAATAAAGTAATAACATGTTTTCTTTTTTATGAAGGTAACAGTTCTCTTAACAATGTTCCTCAAAAACAATGATAGTAGAAAATTATAGTTATTAATTACTATCAACCCGAAGTCATTTTGATGGTCATAAACTTTTGCTGTAAATCCATTAAACCTCTGCAAGTTACAAATTAACGGAATGGGTTTGGGGCGAGAACTTCTTAATTACTGTTAGTAACTCTAGAGTACCAGTTATCAGTGAGTTTGAAAAGTTAGCAATCTATTCTTTGTTGATTGTTAAGTATTCAATAGACAAATGTTCACAGCTATATTGCATTGTATCAGTTGAAAATCTAGTTAGAAAATTTACTTTACAGTCTTTGTTATTTAAACAATTGAGACTTTATCACGTTTTTAGTGTTCTCTTCAAGATAGACAAAGTTAATTTTGAAACCTTAAACATTACAGTATTTACTTAAACTCTTCACTTAGATAAAGATTATGCTATCATATGTACACATTAAAAGGTTTTAATTTAGTGGTCATAGAGTTTAATATTATGTGCTAGATACTTTTGTGTGATATCTCGAACTTTCAGCTGAGTTAAGATATTTCGGGGTAGTTGAACTCGATCCAATTTCGGTGTATAATTGTGTATAGGTATGTACTTATAGAACGTCGCGTCTGTCTGTATCAGATAGTGTAACGTGCATGTAACATTAAATAAGTTTTAAGATATTAAACTTATAATGCAAATAAAGTTTTTGATATATTTAATATTTCAAACATTATAAATCTTTCTAAACATGTTTTACTTTAAGCAAACAGATTTTCTTTACAAAATTTCTTAATAAATTTTGATGTAATTTTTATGTTTTTATATGTTATATGTATAAATAAAACGATAATTGTTAGTTATTCTATATATTAATTTTTTTATCAATTTCCTTTTACTTTGTTTTTTTTTTTAATTTGTAATAGCAATAACTGAATTTAAACATATTACAGCGTTTTGCAAAACCTCTCCTAATTTAGAATCGTTAAAGACGAGACGAATATAGATTGATTAGTGATATCAACTTATGTGGATAAAAATTGTATAAAATAAGAAAAATGTGTTATTTGTTATAAAAAGCAATACACAACGTAATAAATAGTAATACTTATAAGTTCGGTTCCCTTTCAAAGAATAGAGTAAGGTTTCCAGTTCCCAGTCTCGCTCCTGCTCTTCGCAGCTTATTGCTTTCCCGTCGTCGATTCGTAAATAATACGGCCGATGTTGGCCTTTTTATTCAGTCCACGACCTAAAATCGATTTTGCCTTTTAATGATAAATGGTATATTATTCTTTCAATATATCATTTACAATTTAACATATTAATCAATATTGAAGTGAAAAACGAAAAATTTTATGAAAATGAAGTCCAGTCCAACTGCAATTGTCGATATGCGTAATAAAGAAGAAAGTCTTGCAAATAACATTGTTAAATCCATAAAAACGCTCACTATACTTAAAGGTTCTATATTTATGAATGTTTATGCTTCTTATGCATATGTGGAAAGTGTTACAATTACTTTAGTCAGTTTAGTCTCTGGTCGTTACTGTTTTAATGGATTACTGTGCTACGTTTCAGTTTCGCTGTTTTTTTATGAATTTTAAACTTATTAGTTTAAAATTTTTTTTTAAGTTAAAATTTAAGTACAAAGATATCGCCGTGACAAAGATGCAAAGAAGGCATAAAATTATGCGATAGTGATAAGGGAGGATATGATACATGCATATACATATACTTTGATGTCATTGTAATAATTTTAAACAATCTACGATGTTAGATGTAACAATTATGTTGGATGACGAATGGAATACGATTAGAGTTTGCAAAGTTTTATGGATTGATGCGCGAACAGAAAAGAATTGGAATTTATTCGCTATTATAAAGCAAGTGAAATTTAGATTTACGAAATTTCTAGACGAATCAAATCTATATGATACGTAGCGATCGTAGTTCAGTTTGAAAGATTGGTAAAATGCTTTATACTATTTGAAGAGCTGAGGATTTGTTACCCATCTGCTTGATTTTCCTGGGATGAAAAACATCCTGAGGATACCTAAACTACCCATAATAACGTCTGTCAAAGCAATGCGACATCCGTCAAACCGCCACTCAGCTCGGTGGATAAATAGCCTGGACTCTGTATATCAGAGAAGGCCCCGAGTCAGAATTATAAGAACAGTAAGAGTCGTTTATGTTAAGTAAATGTGCTTAAAACAAAGTTTTTTGTTTTACACATTCCAAGGACAAACTATAATTTATGTATGGTCCTTAAAAAACACAAATAATATATCATAATTAATGTTCCCTGTTTTTAAGTGATAGAAAACCATTGTTATACACGTATACTTAAAACAATATGATTTGGAACTTCCGTGTTAACGCGTTACCTTTCAGTTAATTAGTTGATGAAAATAAATTTAATTCATTAAAATTATTACTATCGTGTTTACGATCCCGTTGAAATAAGCCGATTATGGTCAAAGGAATCAATTTGGGTTTAAACGCTTTATACAAATATTAAACGTTTTAATGTGATATGATTTCTTTACCATATTATATATTATTATAGAAATTTGAGATTATTATAGAATATTTGAGAATGTAGAAATATATTTTGTTATTAAATGTGCGTTGGCAGAAAAAAAACTTAGGATTTTACTCCTCTGTACCTTGTGTTGAAATTTATATGTTTTTCTTTCATTTGTAATAACATTTGCAGTTGTCTTTGTAGTAGGTGATACATTATTTATGTTTTATAACACCTCATCTTATTATATTTATAATATAACTATAACATTTCCTTAGAAAGTGTGATATTTTTCATGATAATCTCCTCGTACAATCAAACATGTCAAAATGGCGGGCGTTTATTTGCTCGTGACGGTTAGTCATAGTTGTGTATTAAATAGCATTAATACAATTTTAAAATAAATTTATAATGAAAGTATACATAAATAACAACGGGTTAATGTAGTAGATACATGAACAACGTTTGCACATTTGGTAAAAGAAGAAAGAAACGATATAGAATAATTCATAAAGTTATTCAGAGCAACGTCCTCTTAACCGCGATCGTCGACACGCACGGTGGCAATGTTTTATTTTGTAATAGCACTCTAGGAGGTCCCTATCGGCCCCTCACCGCCTCCATCACGCGACCCTCCTCCGTACGACGATATTCTAAAAAACTTATCAAGACGCCAAAACAAAAACAGACGAAGAAAAAAATACTTTGTAGCTTTGAATTCAAAATTAAAAACATAACATCATATTAAAGTATTCTATATATTCTTATTAACATACAATACATGCAATTTTAGGTTTAAGGATCCGTCAATTTAATACGCTTTGTCTGAGGTCATAATATAAATTACGATGTATTTATACTTACTTTATTAATTACACTAACACAAATAATCGCCTTCTATATCAATTTTCACACCTTCTTCCTTTTCGTTTCGTGTTAAGGGGAAATCATCTAAAGACGGACTGCTTCTAGAAGTGATGAAGATGTGGGATTTCTGCCACTAAACTTCCTTCGCTTTAACCATAGTGTCGTTAAGTAATATTTGAATATTCTGTTTTCAAAATAAAAAAAAATACATACAAAAACATTGAAATTGGTTTGGTATAACAAAAAAGTAAGAAAGGTTATTAAAAATAGATATATAATAAAGAGTTATTTGAATCACGTGTATGTTACCTATTTACAGATGTATGAAAGCGATACAATGCTTGCAAGAGTATAATTTAAAATACTTATATATATAGAATGTAAGAAATAGTCATATAATTAACATTAAAATAAACTTTGTATATCTTTCAATTTTATAATAGTGTAAAAACGGCCAAATGAATGTAGAAATCATTAATTTTAATCTTCCACAGAAAAGGGATTTAAAATTCATGGAAAACGGGAAGCGAATTGTTATTGGTTGTTATTTAGGCGAACGTCTTTTAAGCCTGTTTGTGTAATAAGAGTACTTTATATTACAAACAATCGTTTTTTTTTTAATATTACTATTAAATGTTCAAATTATTGTTTATTGTATAATATTTTATACCCACTACTTATCCATGTCCGTATATATTATCGGTTGTTATTTAAAAAAAAAATACTGTTTTGTAAAACTTAGGTGTGATAAAGCGTATTATGGTAGAAATTATTTTATAAACGATTAATACATACAAATGATTAACATATACGACGAATTAATACATGAAATAATAAACAAACCTCATAAGTATAATCAAAAGAATATACTAAACCTTAGTTCCTCGTCAATGTTTCTCAGTTGAGATCTCATGTACTTATATATAAAAACAAAATGACGATTGAAAGTGATTGTATGAAATAATCATAGAACTATACAACAGCTTGGGTTTCAGAAGTTGAATTTAAAACACGATATATATAGTTAAAATTATTATTAGATAAAATTACCGTTATTTGAAGAAGATTTACTTACATATGTGTTTGTAATAAAGTTTAAGTTACAAACGATATAAATTATTCCAGGTTTTCTTCTATTTACTTGTCGACATTGTAGTTTAATATTTATAACACTAAAATATTTGAACTCTTCAAAAGACAATAAATCTTGTTCAAGATAACATAGATATATGTTAGAACTGGTACGCGGAATACATGATATGTGAAACGAATAGGAATATATGGCAGAGGAATTTGTAACTTACGGCTTTTATGTCAAATATGAGTAGTATGCTAAAGAATAAGTAATCTGTTACCTGGATAGGAAGGTCTAGGTTCAGCAATGGATATAATATAGGCCGTAAGGATAATGATGATTGACATAAAGATTTAATATATATATTAGATTTCACTGTAGAGTAATGATGTAATTTATTTATCATATTTTAGGCCAATTGTCAGTTGTTAATTTTCGTCTCATCTAAAGACGGATAAAGTATTAAAATGTTTAGTATTTACGTGCTAAAAGTTTGAAGTTAAAAATTAATGTCTTCAATTGCTTCACGGCCATTTTCTCGATTAAGGCCATTAATATTCAAAGATGAATGATTTATTTCGTCAGTTATGCTTTAACAGTTACCGATATTTGAACATTGAACCGTGAAGAACACTAGAGGTATGTTGTGTCTACAAATAGATGATAAAATATAGGTTTCAGTGAACAAGGGTATCTTTTGATATAAAAATTTATTGGACTAGAAGAAAATTGCGCTGGTTCAGCTAAGGCATGGCTCCTTTCTGTCCTCACGGGACATAAAGTACCATACAAGTAACTTGGCGTTTATAAGTTATAGAACTTTTTTGACATAATAACCAAAATCTCGCCCATTTCTTTAAATATTTCTTTTTTAATCAAGCGATGAGACAAGCGGGTCGTTCACCTGATGGTAAGTGATACGCCCGCCCATAATAACGTGGCGCTAGTTAGAATGGTATTCACAACACCACATTGTGTTCGTCGGCTTAAAACATAAGATGTTAAGCTTCGTTATGCCAGTACACTAGCTACAGTGCCCTTCAAAGCAGAACACAGTAACAGTTGCACACTACTGTTTTGCGGCAGAAAGAGGCCCTGCCGTGGTTGACATAGACAGTCTTCGCCAACGGAGACCTACCACCAATATCAGTAATTGTGCCTATCATTTACGAACCGACTTTAGAAACATTTTCTGCATATCAGGATGATGAATACATTTTCTATGGAAGTTACCTTAAAAGTCAGCTACACGCTTGTGAAATATTCAGAAGCTAACTAACGGTCGCAGACATAGTCTGGTTGTAAGAAGCCATTGGATACAATGAGCACTATACTGTGTAATACGTTCTCTGTTGAAGTATATAACATGCTAAATAAACTGTATCTTGTTTGTGTAGATTGTATTTAAGGTAATCCGTAAGTGAATTTGAATGTAAGCTTCGGAGATGGATGGTGACCCCTTTTTTGTCCTCTTAACCGTGTCGGGTCTTTTCATAGCCATATTATGTATTTTTAGGACAGACTTACATTGCTAATCAAATGTATCTATATCTTTAGTATATCCTGATTATATATTCATAAGGGTAAGAAATATTTTATCCAATATACTTATAATAGGTATGGACAACTTCCGCCATATCCTCAGTTTATTTAAATAACGTTAGTTACACTTACGATGCTACCACCTGCTAAATAGTTAAATGTTTGGTTTAAATTAAAACTACCTGAGTAGTCAGGGTATATCGGAAATACCTGGGTATAATGATACCAACCAATAGGTTATTTTTCCGAGTTAAATAGTTAATACTCCCAGTACTAAAAAAAAAAAATATGTTAATGAGTAACTTCCTCAATTAGCATGAACGATGCAGACGGACTTGGCTATATCACTTCAAATTGATAACATCCATAACAAAACAGTTACTGAGTTAACTATTCATAAATAATTTTTAAATATTCACATTTACAATATATTTACTCTTTTTTTACTTTCTAGTTAATCTATCTATATTTCTTTGACAGCAATGACGGTAAGGTATAGGCTATTGCGAACATTTTCTTTGCGACCCTTAAAAGAGAGCTTTTACATCTCCAGGGAATAGCGATCATATCTCATTAATTAATAATTATTTAAAAAACATATATAATTTTTTAAAAATAAACGCAAATAGCCCTGTGCCAGTGAGACCTGAATCATCGTTATTGCTTTTTCTCGTGCGGTAAAAATTGGACGGGGTAAAAGATTTAACACGATTGAAACTTTTTTCATATCGGCATTAACCGTGCATTTGTTTGCATGAAATTTAAACAATATGCACCTATGAATAAAAAAAACTAAAATATTCTTATTTTTATCTGTCGAATAATATTACATATATATGTCTATTCATTATTAAAATAACTAACCTGCGATTTTGATACGTATATTTTAGAAACAAAAAGTAAACATTTCATATCGATTATTTACTATTGAGGAATAATTACTGGTAGGTCTGTTGCCAGTCTAGATAGGTGCTACCGTAGCTCCTAGTTCTACTGCCAAAGAGTAGTGTCCAAATATTACTAGGTTCCGGCGTGATGAGTGATGACATCTTATGTTTCAAGGCGACGAGCACAATGCAGTGTATAACATCCTAACTAGCGCCATGTTGTTGTTGTGCGCAGACGTATCACCATTATGTGAACGATTCTTCATCTCGATTCTTCCGTTGCTTCAGTGAATTTAAAAAAAAATATATTAATCACTCACAACATATATTAATCACTAACAATATCCCATTTATTACTGATTGTTTTATGAAGTTTGTTCATTGTGCAGTTTGAATTTTATCACTGAATGATTTTTTTTTTAAATTTAAACACAAGTTCATCTCTTCACATGTGCAACATTTATATGTAATATAAATTCCTGAACGACACAAAAGGCAGTCATTCGCATTTAATAGCACGTTCACTGTTTTAAAATTAATTTGCATATTTTTAACATTTCAATGCTTTACTGAAATTACAATTTACAGAGAGAATTTTTTAAAGTACAACGGGCTGACTTCATTCAAACAGTCTTGAATGATCAATTTTTGGAAAAATCGGTAAAAGATCACTAAACGGGACTAAAACCAAATAGGAAAAGTAGAGGGAAAAAGAGAAAAATATTCTGTTATCTGTGTATACTTATAAAGATACTACTAAAAGATCTTTATCAAATTCGAATTGTACATATTTACTAAACAAAAATTACTTGAAAGTAAGATCAGAAGAAAATAAATATTTTTTACATTCTTCTAAATTAGTTTTTAGTGAGTAATTATTAGATAATGCTTGAAACGGTATTTTTAGATGATTCTTCGGTAATAGTTACGATAACTTCCGTACTATGAAATATTTTAAAATAGATTCAGAACAAGTTAGAGAACACTTGTAAGTATTTTTAATTTTTTTTTATAATTGTTTAATTTTGTCTTTGTTAATTACAAAGAAAACATTGTCAAGAGCATATAATATTCAAAGAATAAGCCAATAGTTGAAAATATAATAAAGGTGACGTGCACCGACCGAAGTAAAACGCTTAGTGTTAATTAGAGGGAACACGGACAAAATGCAAAAGAGTCTCGCGCCGGGCGGCGAATCTTTGATAGGGGCTAGAGAGTGCGAGGGCGCGAGGGTGCGAGGGCGCGGGTTGCGCGGGTGGTGCGGGTGGTGCTCTGGAGAGGTGGAAGGGAGGCGCGCAGCGAGGCAGTCAGTGCCGCGCCGCGCCCGGCCGCGCGTCTCTCACGCGCGCCTTACGTAACTATGGCCGAGCCTGTGAGCTGATGGGTACCCTCGTCTGGTGGCTGGCGGGCTGCTGCCTGGTGCGCGCCGTCGCCGCCGGTAACCCCGACGCGAAGCGCCTCTACGACGACCTGCTCTCCAACTACAACAAACTCGTGCGGCCCGTGGTAAACACCACCGATGTCCTCCGCGTCTGCATCAAACTCAAGCTCAGCCAGCTCATTGATGTCGTAAGTCCCAAATATGACCTAGATCGCGGTGCAGTGCGGGCGCATACACGCTTGCACTACACTTGCGCGCCCCATTTGGAATTTTAAATAGACACGAATCAACGCCTACGGCACGCGACCCACTTTTTGTGGGACACCTCGGTTTAACATAAATCTTGAGGAGTTGGGAATAGGAGGTGAGTGTCGCAACCACTCACCTCTCATTTACTTCCGAGGCGCCGCGCTGTCTCTTCTTAATTTTGAAACGACGGCACTTAAAGAGGGAAACCTATTTTTACAGAATAAATGTAAAAGAAAAAAAATGTGTCTTGAACTGATATTTTATATTAAGAAAAATAATATATCTGATTTTAAATCCTACAGAAACTTATAATAAACCTATAGTTTATGTGTAATTTCCAAAATTGTCGACCAAGGTCATAAACATGTTAATTTTTTAATTTTTAATGACATCTCCACCTTCACAGGGTTGTAAAAGTAAATTTTCAGGGATTATACCAGCGCCAGTTATTTTACAAAACTATAAAAGAGGAATCAAATAAAATTAGTTTCTAGTACAAAGGTAGTAGTTATTTCTTGTGAGATGTCTAATAATATTATCTTACTGAAGTCGTTTTTTTTAATCATACATTAATTTAAGGCAATAATGTTCAGTAAATAATACTTTTGTAATAAATATTCAATCATCATGCATTTAAATAATTGTAATGAAGACCATATTATATGAGATTTGCAATAACAATGAACATGTATATTCATAGAACAATTTAATGAGACAATGATATATCAACGATATCTTTACCAAACAACTATGGGCATGTATCATAATTGTAGAGGTTTTATTTCAGTGTTTTCACAATGTTACATGTTTATAATAAAATCAAATGATACTATCACATATAAAGCGTTAACAATGTTTACAATGTGCTCCAAAGTAACGGGACGAAAAGGAGTTGAATTTATTTCGATATTTCGGAGCACGCTCGAACGATTGTTTGATATTTTATTGCCATTTGTTGTAACGGCTTCAAGACCCACCCATATGTGCTGTGTAAGTGCTATTGGCAATGACATGAAAGTTTCTGTATATACTATACTGTGCTGCATGTATAACGAATCGAATTTTTCTTTTCAATCGATGCAGGGATTTTCAATTAACCCGTTACGTTCACCATTGCGCGTTTTTCTCGATTCTGTCGCAGCTGTGTTACATTAGCACTAGGACGCATACAAAATACAGCTTCAAAATTCATATTATTTTTAAGTTAATATAATTTTTTTTAGTAGCTCGCTGGCCTAATGGTTAGAGCATGCGGCTTTCATTCCGAAGGTCGCGGGTTCGAATATCGGCATGTACCAAGGCTTTAATATTTAAGTTATGTACATTTGTGAACTTTAGTTACAACAGCGAGATACGAACGGTGAAGGAAAATATCATGAGGAAACCCGCACACTGAAGTCATCTTTGTGTGCGTGTGTGGTGGTCCCAAGTGGCAACAGGCTCGCCCCCTGTTACGTGGGACTTATTCTGACCAGATCTGGCGGAATGTGGGTGTTTATTCACCTCTGCCTACCCCTACTTGGAAAAAGGCGTGATAATATAAAAAAATATTTAATTAAGCAATGAGACTAACGGAATGTTCACCTGATGGTAAGTGAAACGTCGGACCATATCATCGTGGCGCTAGTTAGAATGACATACACTGCACCACATTACGCTCGTTGCTTGAGATATAAGATGTTGTCTCTTTTCTGGTATTAGGTTTCTGATGCCGGAGATCGTCTAGGTAGGTCGTAGTTCCTATTTCTAGCTCAAAACATTGGTGTGCAAACATTACTGTGGTCCGGTTTGAAAGAACATCTTATGTCTCAAGATGACGAACGCTATGTGGTGCTGTGTATATAACCCTAACTAGCGCCACGTTGTTATGGACGAGCGTGTCTCTTACCATCAGGTTAACGTCAAGCTCGTCTCATCGCTTCTTAGAATATAAAAGTTACTTTTGAAGTCTATTAAAATGACAGTTTTATTTTTGTGCTTTTCATAATATTCGACTGAATCGGCTCGTTATTATGATTCTAACTTGTCACTGGTCCTTTGTTAATAAATCTACTGTGATTCTTATGACACTGCTACAGGTGTAGAAGAAGTAATATTTTTGTAATCGTAAGTACGTTAGAATTTACATCTGATCTTAATTTTTTTACAACAAAGTACACATTTAGCGGTTATGAATTCTAAATCTGTCTCCGTAAACACGAATGTCTGTCATTTCTTGTATTTTTTTCTTCGCCATTTGTTTCTCTAAGTTATCTACGACGGTTCACTTACTATATACCCATGGGGACGTGGTTTGCCTTCGTGTGAGATAAAAGAACAAAATGTAATTCTATACAGAAATTGTATACAGACAAATATAGATTTATAATAGAATACAAAATTGGTTAATATGCCACTTAATGCATATAAACCTCTGCTGTTCTATAATAAAATCTTGATATAAAATAGTGTGTAAAAGTAATACACTTATGTTATAAAATATGCATAAAAGCTGAGGCAGTGATCTCTCGTAGCGGGGATTAATGTGTGGAGCACGGATACCGCGCCGGCTACGAGAGTGCATTGACAAATGAAAAATAATTACGTCTGAAGCTCCTCTGCCTAGTACGCCTTTTAAAAGATTAATTAATGTACTATACTCGAAGGTATAAAAGGACGTTAGGGATGCAGCACTATTGTTAAATCACTAGCCTTTTTAAATAATCCCTTCCATAGTTACACGTGGTGTTGTCTCATGAAATTTGAAGGTAATCTTTTCTTTGTAAATCTTTCACATCATTCAAGGGGTTTCCACTAAAAGTAATATAATACACAATAAGATTATATATAACTTTAAACCAAACAATTATTATTCTTCTGCTTCTCATTCATGCACTTTACTTCTTTATCTATTCGGAAAAGTTATTATTGTAGTTCCTATATTAGTATTATATTAAAAAATTTTAGTAGTCCTTGGACACAACTAAAACAAGTTTAAAAACAGTTTGTAGAATAACTTAGTAAATGTTAGTTGAGGTCAGGAACGTGAGACATATATAATGCGATTTGAGGACGAGGAATTAACGTTTGAACTTGCATGATGACATTAAATTCAAACTGTTCGTGTAAGGCATGTACATGGTAACCCTTGCAAGATTGTTGTCGTTCCTTAGAACACGTTCCTCGAATACTCGAGACACGATCAAGGGAACCAAGGTATTCAACTAACCTACTCTTTAATTTACTTTGAGATAAATTCCGAATGTTTTAGGTATGATATATCGTGGAATAGACAACGCAATTAATCTTATAGGTAATACCTGTATTTCGCTTATGAAGAATAAATTTAAAGTAATAAAAACTTTCGTATCAATTGCTTGGAAAGTTGTTAAAGTGTTTTGTATTAAAATATAAACAGATATTTATGATAATAGTTTGACAAATATCTCCCTTCCGCCTTTTTGTCTTTTGAATTTCGCGGCTATGTACAAAGCTCTATAGAGCTCGTATCTGGCAATACTATACATAATTTGAAAGGTCTTGACATAACCTACAAAACGACGCTATGCATAATTAGTTTGGATATTGCGTTCAACAGTTATAGACGTGTAAACATATAGTTCACTAACGCCGAAATTCGCGCTATTTTAAAGTTTTCCTTCGTTAAAGGCAAATCCGCTAGAGAAACGTTCCGTGAGATTAATGGTGTTTTGGGGGATGGTACTCTATCACTTCGAACCGCGGAGGAATGGTTTCGACGATTCAGAGCCGGTGAAAACGACACCATGGATAAGCCAGCCGGCGGAAGACCTGTGACGACAAATACCGATCAAATCATGGACTACATCGAGTTAGACCGGCATGTGGCATCTCGTGACATCGCCCAGGAGATGGGAGTTAGTCACCAAACCATTTTAAACCATTTGCAGAAGGTTGGATACAAAAAAAAGCTTGATGTTTGGGTGCCGCATGATTTGACGCAAAAAAACCTTCTGGACCGAATCAACGCCTGCGATATGCTGCTGAAACGGAACGAACTCGACCCATTCTTGAAGCGGATGGTGACTGGCGACGAAAAATGGATCACATACGACAATATCAAGCGAAAACGGTCGCGGTCGAAGGCCGGTGAATCGTCCCAAACAGTAGCCAAGCCGGGATTGACGGCCAGGAAGGTTTTGCTGTGTGTTTGGTGGGATTGGAAGAGAATCATCCACTATGAGCTGCTCCCATATGGCCAGACGCTTAATTCTACCATCTACTGCGAACAACTGGACCGCTTGAAGCAGGCGATCGACCAGAAGCGTCCAGAATTGGCCAACAGGAAGGGTGTAGTGTTCCACCAGGACAACGCCAGACCACACACTTCGTTGATGACTCGTCAGAAGCTACGGGAGCTCGGATGGGAGGTTTTATCGCATCCACCATATAGCCCGGACATAGCGCCAAGTGATTACCACCTGTTCCTGTCCATGGTGAACGCCCTTGGTGGTGTAAAGTTGAACTCAAAAGAGGCTTGTGAAAAGTGGCTGTCCGAGTTCTTCGCAAATAAGGAGGGGGGCTTCTACGAGGGAGGTATTATGAAGTTGCCGTCTAGATGGAAACAGATTATCGAACAAAACGGCGCATATTTGAACTAAATCCGATCACTGTAACACTTTTTATAAAGCATTGAATAAAGAGCAAAAAGGCGGAAGGGAGATATTTGACAACCTTATATTATTATAAAGATCCCAGCGCATGAATGCATTTTTAATAACGTAGAGTAGATATGAACAAATGTGGCCTTTAACTCTAGAAGAGTAGTAGGAAGAAGGGTTGTATTTGAACTGCAAATCTTGAGATTAAGAAGTTTTAAGAATATTCAAGTTACTAATTATTTCTGTTACGTCATAAATTAACAATAATTTTTAATATTGTAGAGATTTGCAGAGGGCTGCTTTTGCAGCAGATAAATTTTAAGTTAGCAAATTTTTTAAATTGTTTCAATTGTGTATTACTACGCTACTAAAGAAACTTTTTTATTCAATACATCATTGTTACATATTTATTTATTTTGTGTTAACTAAGTAATGCGATGAGTATCACAATTAACACGGCGGGGAGTGAAGTGTATTGTTAGAGTTGTTAATGGACGTGTTGATAAAAAGAGCGACTCCGAGTGAGCTTACCAGTTTTAAAGTTTCATTAGCCGAATGGATTTAGACACGATAAATTCAATTGTTACTTTGTGCTTCACAAACTTGCTTGTAATTTCAAACACTACCCAGGATAAGTGCTACTGATAAAACATTACAGAATCAGTGTTTAATATAGGCAGGAGACTTACCACCTGTAACGAATATACTCGTATTGTAAATCTGCCAACATTCCAGTTGTAGATATATGAGACTCAAGGTAGTAAAGGCTACCTTGCTTCAGCAGTTACAGTCTGTAGATAGAGTACGAGATAAAGTCGAATGATTTCACTGTTGGTATGGTTGGTACTAATACTGTGTGTCCAGGTCCTACCGAGATATCAAATGTACTTTAGCTATCAAATGGGTGTACTAAAACCGTACACAGTGAACTAAAAGGCGCTGTAGCTATTAGTTCAAGCATCATGTTACTCGCCATTTCGTCCGAGCGAATGTAGGTGAGAATCAGTTATCGTGTAATCAGAAACACTATTAGGCAAAGAAAATGAAATGAAAGCAACGAAAATAAAAAATAAACTATATGAAGTGGTTAAATGTAATTTGAAAATATTTTAAGTTCTTACTTTTTACCAGAACATTACCTTGCAGTTTAGTAGAAAATTTCCTCTGAAATTTACGTAAGTCAATATTAAAATTTCATTTAACAGTTTGTACGTTTCTCTTTAAAAATCGTAGTAAAAGCGTTAGTCTCAAACGAAGTTGATCTTGTTACACGCAGCGCTGCAAAGAAAAGTTACTTAAACTTGCAGCATTATAGTGCCCTTGTTGCCCGTTCTGCAGGAATTTGTATCTCATTTAGTTACTCTCCATGTTAAACTTTTTTTTATTGCGAGAAAAGTTTTGTGAAAGTATCTCACCGTGTATTATCATTGGCAACATTTACATTGAATTATGGTATCCTTATAAAGTTATCATATTAACTCATGAAATTGTCTGACTGAACTGAATTCTTCCGTTTGCTTGAACATCATTTATGTATTATCTTGTACATTAGGATCGGTTATTGGAGACTATAACAGCCAAATAAGCCACGAAAAGGCGCAACAAGTAAAAAATTGTCTAAGTTAAGATAAATAAAAAAAACTAAAGAACAACATATTTAATTAATTTTAGGTTAATGCATGAAGACTCGGAAGCACAAGCTAGTCTTACATACAACGATTAGTAACCGGGTATGTTTTCTTTTCACAAACATACTCTCATTAGATTCATGGTTAAGGAAATTGTCAGGGATGATTTGATAAAGGGATATGATCACACGAGATGTCGAGAGTTCTTAAACTTTTGTAGGATGACAAAATTATCATTATCCTGAGGTGTCCTCTTCGAATTGAAGTTTCACAGACACATAAAGAAAATTAATCCGCTTTTCGGATATTTTCCACAAATTAGAAACATGACAGACGTCGACTTTGGGAAGTTAAATGTTAGGTAATTTAAATAAAACTACATCAATGTTCAATAAGTACAAGTTTATTGAACCTAATTGTACAGAGCAAGGGTGCGCCGCAGCCGGAACCCATCCACATATACGAGTATTTACACAAATTACAAACGAAATTTTTAACATTTATTTGGTTGAAAAATCAAGAGGATGGGGTGAATGGTGCTTTATATTTTATGAAAAAGTTTTAATTATTCGGTTTGTATGTTTAAATAGAATTTTAGCTTTAAATTTCTTGTCTGTAAACAGAATTTAAACGTAATATAACGTTACTAAAACAATTATCAATTGTTGTTGATAAAGCTTACACTTTTTACTATTCTTCTTCTTAAGCTGCCTTTCCTAGTAGCGAAGGTTGGAAGGTCAGTTCACCATATTTCGCCCAGTCTCTTGCGAGGCGGAACCGCTTCCTGATGTTACGCAGCCACGATTTCCTCCGACAACCAACACTACTACTAGACTTAATATTTATGGAGCTTCATAAAAAATTACTAATCTTCAATTTATTTTATTGTACTATTTCTTAATATCTATATAAGTATGGAATACTCAATTTTAATTAAAATATATTAATAATCGACGCGACAAGAAAGTTGCTTATCTGTTGAAAAATTGCTCAAATCATATATAATATAAGGAAAGAATAACGGTTATTTGTAAAGTTTCAACTTTTATCGAGGTATCTTCTTAAACTGTACCCATCAAAGCTCACCGCAATTTTCTTTATGTACTTTTGCGGTCTCTGAACTGGCGGTGCCGGTTATCATCTGGCAGCCTTTGACTCTATTGAAAGGCGCACTTAAAGGCTTTTAGTCCTTTCATTTTATTTTCTCTCCAGTATTTTAGAAATTTACTTAGCCTATTCTATGGCGAATCGGTGACTAATAATAGGGGGACCGGAAAGTAATGTCGTTTCTGCGCATGCCAATACTTGATTGTCATTTGTCAGCTCATTGTTTTGTTCAGAGGCGTACCAAAGACATTGTGAGGTTATAGTGATTTCTTTACTTATAGACAATTGAATTACAATTTTTTTTTGTAATTTTGGGTAAAATGGCCAGCCAAATACCAGAAGAGGTACACATCCAGCATTGCATGCTCTTTGAGTTTCGCAAGGGAAATAACGCAACAGTTGCTACCAAAAACATTTGCGATGTTTATCCAAATGCACTGGACATTCGTAAATGCCAAAGGTGGTTTTCCAAGTTCAAATCGGGTAATTTTGATCTTTCCGACTCGTATCGATCAGGAAGACCATCAGCGTTAGACAACGACGTGTTAAGGGCGGAAGTGGAAGCAAATCCGTGTCAGACGATCGAGGAATTGTCAAACAGTCTCAACAAACCTTGGTCGACCATCCAAGAACATTTGAAGCAGATTGGAAAAGTAAGCAGAGCAGGTGTTTGGGTCCCGCATAATCTGTCCGAACAGAATAAGGCTAACCGATCAATCACATGCAACTTATTGCTTCAACGACACAACACAGAAGCGTTTTTTGATCGCTTGATCACAGGAGATGAGAAATGGGTCCTGTATGATAACCCAAAACGCAAAAGGCAGTGGCTCTCTCCAAATGAAATCCCTCGGAGTACCGCTAAGCCAGGTTTACACCCCAAAAAAGCGCTTTTGTGTGTTTGGTGGAGTATTCGCGGCATTGTTCATTTTGAATTACTGAAACCTGGAGAAACTGTTACTGCAGACCTCTACAGCGAACAATTGCAGCGAGTCAATCAATCTTTAATTGAAAAGTGGCCAGCGATTGTCAACCGAAAAGGCGTCATTCTCCAACATGACAATGCAAGACCGCACTGCGCAAGGCGAACTCTAGAAAAAATTAATGAATTGGGGTGGGAGGTGCTGCCTCATCCACCATATTCGCCCGATGTTGCACCATCGGATTTCCACTTATTCCGAGCGCTGCAACACTTTTTAAGTGGCAAAACATTTGCAAATTTGGATGATATCCAAAATGCCATCTCTAGATATTTTGCCGAAAAACCAATTAATTTTTATCGATCAGGGATTGAAAATTTACTCACTAGATGGCAAAAGGTTATTGACAATGATGGGGAATACATCATTGATTAAAAATAAAGACTCGTTAAAAATGTATGTGTTTGTATTTAGCGTAAGAAAACGACATTACTTTCCGGTCCCCCTAATAACAATGTTAATGTTAGACTAATAAGTACCGACTTATGCAATCTCCTGTAATTGCTTATTCATTACAATTGATTTTTGTTACAGAAAAACATTGATTTATTACTAAAAGCAAAATCTAGAGCTATTTATATAACCAGTAGAAGTTATTACCGCCACTATTCGCATCGGCTTCTGTTAGAGAACCAATATTTCATAATTTACTATGTAGGAACTTTAAATTCACAGATAAAATTAATCATTACAATACACCTGACGTAAATATAGTAAACAAAATTAATGCAACAGATTGTAATAGATAGAAAGTGTAAACACTGACTATGTTGAAATAACCATTACAGAATAATTTTCAAAGTACACATACGAAATAGTCCAAATTTGCAAATTCAAAATCGTTGTTAACGTTTATGGTTTTATACGTTTATGGTTTATGGTGGTTACATCAGCTACAGGAGTAACGCCTGAGATAATTCACCATACAATAGGCATTTTATCCTCATTTTACCCCCGAACAATTTATTGCGAAATAAAATTTGTTCGGGGGTAAAATGATCTTGAACACCTACAGTACTAGTAATAGTACGAAAAGTTTTACAGACTGAAGTACACTTGGTTTAAGCCTGTGTATCTCATTACTCTAGTGCTTGTCCAAAAGCTAGAAACTTGAATATAAATAAAACATTTATTAATATGTATAAACATAAAATATTTAAGAATTTAATTATTTATAATACAATATTTGCAATTTAGTCTATATTTTTTTAGTCAGCCTTAAAACTATTTGCTTAACTATTAGTAAACAAAGACTTCATATAATAAATACTATTAAAATTATCTTACCTACAAAACTATTCTAATTGTATTACTTATGTAAGCAGGCATTTATATGTTTAATAATTAATATAAATAATTCATATTCTTCAATAATATTTTGAAACGAAAGAAGTAAAATTTCTAGATGTCTCTTAATAACTTTACAGATGTTTTATAAAAAGAAACAAAGTCTTTGTGAGAAAGTGATGGCTCTTTTATCTACAAAAGGTGCCCTTCATTCTATTCTAGAGAGGGTTACGTACTGAAAACTATTTTTTTTTAAAAGGTGACGGTGGCACTGATGACACTCACATGAGTGCTATATGTATAGTTCACATACTATAGATATAGTTTATGTTACCATATTTCACACAATGTATATATAGGATTAAAAAGTTCATGGTTGTGGTAAACATATATGTATATATAAATATACAATATTTAAATGCTATATGTAACTATCTGTTTCAGTGTGTTCGGCAAGAAAAAGAAATATACTGTTTTGAATAAGGTACATTTTAAATTCACAATTCATACTTATCAGGCATACAGGCTCTCAAACGGCACGTGTACTACTTACATCGAAACCTTAAAACATTTGAATGAATAATAAATCATTAGCAAGATTATACTCTTTCTCTTCCCTCATAGCACTATCCAACTCTTCAACCATTTCCACATCCAATATCTTCTCATCTTTCTCCTCCCCCTCATACATACTACTTTATCTACATATATGTGTATATATTGAATTTTTATCGTTTTAGCTCGCGGATACCGGATCCGCGAGCCCTGAGTCCGATGAAGCCGCTATAGTTGTCAGTAAAACTGCGGCGAGAACATCACCATCAAAAAAAAAAAAAGCAAGATTATATATATATATATTAAACATTCAAGATCGTTGGAGTACATATCCTTAACTTAACGTGTAATCATTAATAAATCGCATCCCAACATATTACCAGTGATAATTAGAGGATTCATTAATCCCATATAAATCATTAGAATGTTTTGTCCGCATCGGATGCCTCTTAAGTAATTGCCAATTCTCTTTTACGACGGAAACCCGTTTTCTGTTGAGAAGAAATCTGAGAAAAAGTAAATAAAGGTTTTGTGTTCCGCACTTAATTGAGATCGGGAACCGTTCACAATTATTTTATTTCATAAACAGTGTAACCACTACAATTGCGAAAATAAACAGCTTACTGTAAAGGAAATAACTTCTCTTTGTTTCTTATTATTCAATTTACGTTAGAATAATATCAAGTAGATTGTTTGTATCCAAATAGGAAATTCTGATATAACGGTAACAGTATATTTATCTTAAAATAGTTAAATTTTACAATCTCGTGGGCTAACGAAACTGTTACGACACGTACTATGTCTTGAAGGAAGCTACGTAGAACTAAGCGCAACACAATATCCGCTGACCTAGATAATATAACTCCATAGAAACAAATATTAAGACAGAACTGCCAGTTCTAGTATCAACATTATGACAGCATTATATACTTCAATAATTTATCATCATTATCCGCGGATAGATGTCCACTGCTGGATATAGGCCTCTTTCAAAGATCGTCCTTTGATCGATCACGTGATGTCTGTATCCAGCAGATGCCTTTTCTTAGTAACTATGTTAATATTACTTAATTTTCAGAATAAAAGTTTTCATTTGGAAATACTCATGCAAATTTATTAAAGAATACTCCACCTTTTCCTAAAAAGTTCGAAGTTTATGATAATATTTACTGTAACTGTGCATGTATTTTTAACACATTTCGACCCCTCTAAAGAGAATTCTCTAAAAGGATCAACTACAAAGGTCTCGACTATTGCCTTAGGGGTTTTACCTTTCTCGAACACTAACATCTGTTCTGAATATCAGCTGATGCAAACGCTGTGCTTATTACACTATGGATATTTTTAAAAATAGGCCATAGATAACGTTTTAAGTAAATAATGCAAATAAAAGCTTCATATAGTAATTATTTACGTTTGCACACTGAAAAAAACTTTCATTAACAGTTATTTTAACATTGCTTGCTTAAGCTATCATTGTTGTAACTGATATTTAAATTAAACTTAGTCGTTAACTGGTTAAGTTTGTTACCTGTTTACCCAAATATGTAACATTATTTGTTTAAAAATAAAAAGAGGCGTAGATAAGGATTATTCAACTATTTAACATAAACTAAAGTCTAATATATAGTTCATTCGACTGTTCCTTGTCTAAATAATGACGTCAAAGCCTCACTTTTAGTAAAATTGTCAATATTGGAAACAACTCATTAACAATAAAAGGGAAAATATTGTATTTTAATGTTTGACTTTATTATTTGTGGATTCTTTATCTACTTTATTATGCGACTGCTGGGTCTCTACCTACAATTTCAACATATTGTTTATTGAATAAAATCATCCCGTTTCAGGAAACGGAAACATTGAATTTACACTACGCTCCAAGCCGTTGGGTTGCAAGTATATTTACTTAGGTAAAAAGGAGTTTGACCAAACGTCGACCGGCTAACTCAAATGAATAGTGTTTCCTAATGTACATTCGGTGTTTATGCTCAAAAGTTTTCAACTATTGCATATTGTTATTGTGATCAATACTAAAGAACATTTCATGAATGATCTTTTTTGTTGTTTCACTGAAATAAAATATTTTAAATCATCATCATCAGCCGATAGACGTCCACTTCTGAATATAGACAGACGTCTACATTCAGAAGAGAGAGACAAAGATTCAAAAGAAGATATTCGAGACCTTTGGGAGGCCCAAAAGATCTCCACATAGATCGGTCCACAGTTAACATGACCTTCGGCACTTCCGGGCACTAAGAGCCGTCATTTGAAGGGATTAATATTGGAGGATTTGAGATCTTTATTTAATTATTATATAATAATAGTTATTTATATTAAAACATAAGCTTGAAAAAATAAAAGCTAAGGTATAGTAAATAATATATGATAATCTGTGTAGGTTTGTGATAGCTATAGCAATTGGATATTAATAATAAGTATAAGGTAATGTTGATAATACACAATACGAACGTGATACATGTAAGTTAAAATTTAAGATTGTAGGATAATAAATTTAAATGGTAATAAAGATTTTTTTTATTTAAATCAATGAACTCTTTTTTAAATATTATTTGTGACTACCTCAATTTAAGTTCAAGGGGTGAATTATTAATGTAATTATTTAACCTGGGTCGCGAGCGACAAAAATGACTGGTACAGATAAGTAAACTGACACAGATATACTGCATAGACAATAAATAACATTTATTATAATAATTAGTATTTATAAAACAATAATGTATGTGTCAACAATTAATTTAGATGCATTTTATTTTATAAATACTTTAAGGAAAAATACTGTCTGCTGAACATGCGAGATCCAATCAAAAATTGATTTTCTTAAATATACTGAAATGGTAAAACAAACACAAATTGATTAATAGTTGAAATTATAAAATCTTAATGTATGTTTACTTTAGACGACTCAGTAAATACAAGTTAAAATAATTCTACATTACAGTTTGAATGAGAATATTATTACGCATAGGCACACTGAACTTCAATGACATGTTGATTATGAATACACTTTATAACTCTGAAGAGGAAACTATATTTACCTGCGCCTGCTCGTAAATATAGTTTCCGCCTAAAGCGTTTCCGACGAAAAGAAAAACTCAGGCCTACTTAAAATCATTTTGAAGTAAATTAGTTCTCTATGCCTTTGAAAAATCTCCGTTAAAGTTGTCACTGATATGCTATTTGACTAAATTTATATAATGTGTTTACAAGTAACTTTAATGGAGGTAAAAAAGTTAACTCTGTAAGCATTGCAAATGATAATTAAAACAATATTTTTCTCTTTAAAATGTTCAATGCTATAAAAGTTAATACATCTCACTATAGTTTTATGCTGAATTACAAATATTCCTTATAATATCATGAATCTATAAACTGGGTTTCTTGAATTATAATTCTGCACCTGCTTGTATTCAGAGTGATATGTCTTATATGATTATTTGTGTACTTTCAGAGTGGAGTACTGTTGTGTTAATAAGGACTCTATAAGTCTATGTTTAAGGTGTTGTTTGTAATATTTGAATCTTCACATGTATACTTAAATTGAGACAAAAGGATAGAAAGGGATTTGAGAAAAAGGTACATTTGACAGAGGTGTGTAAATTTTTCAATCCAGATTATTGCTTGGAAAAAGCGGTGAAGGCGTCTTTAATAAGAATAAAGATTAAGAAGTTTTCAAAATATTGTATCTTATGATTAACGTAGAAACATAGTTACATCTAAAATTGGATAGGCAAGAACGGGAAAAGAAAGGAAAGAAATTTATTAATCTATCGGTTTGCAGAACATCATGGTATTAACATAATCTATAAAGCATTTAACTGCCTCTGTGGCACATCGTCTAACCGATTCCTTTGTAACACACAGGTTGATTCTACGGTCACTTAAGTGATACAATTTGGACGAAGCAAGTATTATATTTTCTAACCTACATAGCTCGCTACCACTATTAAGTTATCTGCTGATCTAATAGCACTACTGTGTAACATTTTCTGAGTATCATCTAGTGCATTATCGCCTATTATAATTTGAAATTGCGGTTAAATATTAGTTCAATATCACTAAAAAAGAATAATGGTTTCTATAATCACACATTTATTAGGTACAGCAATATCTTTCTGTTTTTTAAGCATGTACTCCAAACTCTCCACTTAAGATCAAGTATGCCTAAACGGTTTGACGGTCGTTAACTAAGTGATGAAAGTACATGTCTGCGCCTCAACTTGAGAAGTGCTGTGTCGACGTAATTGGTGTTTAATTCGGTGTCAATCATTGTACGTACGTATAAATCAACTTGATGGCATAATGTTAGTGAAATTTATTATAATAATAAAATCTAGTTATTTAATAAACAATTAAATAATGACTGATATGCACTGAAAAAGTAGTCTACACGATGTCCTTTTCTCAATCGATGGAAATGTGTAGCAATAATTACTGGATGTTATTGATTAATTGTTGTGATCATCGCTATCATTATTCTACGATGAAAAGATAAATAAAGTAAATGATTTGCTTCGTTTAATATCTCTTTTACTCGTAATAGAATATTAGGCTATTTTCACAACAACATATTTCGTTTCCAAATTTAATTCCATTAAGTTGCACGTTATAAGACCATGGAACTCTGCCCCCTTTCGAATAGTTTCTACTAAACAGTTAAGATTCGTATCTTAAGGCGGCATAATATTATTTTAAGTACGTGATTTATAATCAAAATATTTATTAAAGTTTTTACAGATAAATATCATCAAAACCAACAACATCTGGCCCTGGCAACACTCAACACGCGTACACTGCGGACCGACGAGAAGATAATTGAGCTGGAGGAGGAATTGAGCAGGTTAAGATGGGATATAGTAGGGTTATCCGAAGTCCGAAGAGAGGGGGAGGACACGATAACTCTTAAATCAGGCAACCTGCTCTATTTCCGGGAGGGCGACCAGCAGTCCCAGGGTGGCGTCGGGTTTATCGTCCGCAAGTCTCTTGTGAATAACGTTGTCGACATCGTTAGTGTGTCAGCAAGGGTAGCGTACCTGATACTCAGAGTTACCAAGCGTTACTCGCTGAAGGTCATACAGGTATACGCACCGACTACGGCACACTCTGATGACGAGGTGGTAACTGTGTATGAGGATAATTCTAAAGCCATACACAGTTCCAAAACTCAGTACACCGTTGTCATGGGAGACTTTAATGCAAAACTAGGGCAGCGAAGTAGTGGAGAACTGAAAATGGGGCAATTTGGATATGGACAGAGAAATCCACGAGGCCAAATGCTCGCCGACTTCATGGAGAAGGAGGGCCTCTATATAATGAACTCCTTCTTCAAGAAGCGGGCCAGCCGCAAGTGGACGTGGATTAGTCCTGATGGAGCTACTAAAAATGAGATAGACTTCATCATGTCGACGAAGAGGCAGATATTCAAGGATGTCTCAGTGATCAATGCTCTAAAAATGGGCAGCGATCACCGAATCGTGAGAGGCATTTTGAATATCAACATAAAGCTCGAACGATTTCGACTGGTGAAGTCCACGCTACGGCCAGCGCCCATCCAACTCCAAAACCCCGAGAGCTTTCAGCTTGAACTACGAAATCGCTTTGCATCCTTAGGCGAGTGCATTGATGTGGACGATTACAACACCAGGTTCGTAGATGCTGTCCGTACGGCAGGACTTAAGATTTTTAAAGTCCCCCGTACCAGAAAGAAGAAGCCGATCTCTGACCACACATTAAACCTCATGACCGAAAGACGAGAACTGGTCCTGAAGTCTCCTGAAGATGCCACCAAATATCGGCAGCTGAATAGGCAGGTCTCTAAGTCTCTGACTCGCGACATACGCCGATTTAATACTGACAGTGTTAAAGAGGCAATAGAGCGGAACAAAGGCTCTAAAGTATTCGCACGAGATCTGTCTATCGGGCAAAGCCGGTTGACGGGGCTGAAGACAGAGGACGGCAGGATCGTATCGTCAAGGGCCGAGGTTCTGGAGGAGATTGAGCGGTTCTATGGACAGCTGTACACGACTACATGTTCTCCTGGTGGACTAGCATCAGATCCAAGAGCTAGTCTAGCCCGACACTACTCTGAAGATATCCCGGTTGTCAGCCTACACGAGATTAGTGTGGCTCTGAATCAGCTTAAAGGCAACAGGGCACCTGGTGATGACGAAATAACAGCTGAACTTCTGAGAGCTGGTGGAAAGCCGATCCTCGAAGTCCTGCAGAAGTTGTTTAATTCCGTCATACTAGAAGGCCGATCGCCTCGGGCATGGCACGGAGGTGTGGTGGTGCTTTTCTTCAAGAAGGGAGATAAAACCCAGTTGAAGAATTATAGACCCATCTCACTTTTGAGTCATGTCTACAAGTTGTTTTCCAGAGTCATCACGAATCGTCTCACAATCAGGCTCGACGACTTCCAGCCTCCCGAACAAGCTGGATTCCGTAAAGGCTACAGCACCATAGACCACATTCATACGCTGCGGCAGGTTATACAGAAGTCCCATGAGTATAACCAGCCCCTATGCTTAGCGTTTGTGGACTATGAGAAAGCCTTCGATTCGATTGAGATATGGGCCGTGTTGCAGGCCCTCCAACGGTGCCAAATAGACCACCGGTACGTCGATGTTCTAAGGTGTCTGTACGAGAACGCCACCATGTCAGTCCGCCTCGAAGACCAGAGCTCGAAACCGATCCGATTGCAACGTGGAGTAAGACAGGGAGACATCATATCTCCGAAACTGTTCACCGCTGCATTGGAAGATGTCTTCAAGCTTCTGGATTGGAGAGGATATGGCATCAATATCAACGGCGAGTACATCACGCACCTTAGATTTGCCGACGATATCGTGGTTTTGGCTAAGACCATGGAGGACATCAACACAATGCTCGATGATCTTTGTAGAGTTTCACAACGAGTGGGTCTTAAAATGAATATGGACAAGACCAAAATCATGGCAAATGTCCATATTGTACCCACTCCAGTAACAGTTGGAAGCTCTACACTTGAAGTTGTTGACAGATATGTCTACCTCGGACATACAATCCAACTAGGTAGGTCCAACTTCAAGAAAGAGATCTCTCGTCGAATCCAACTCGGATGGGCAGCATTCGGGAAGCTAAGACATATCTTCTCGTCCAATATACCGCAGTGTCTCAAGACAAAAGTCTTTGACCAGTGTGTGTTGCCAGCGATGACATACGGAGCAGAGACGTGGCCGCTTACTGTGGGCCTTGTCCGCAAGCTTAAGATTGCCGAGAGGGCGATGGAGCGAGCTATGCTCGGAGTTTCCCTGCGAGATCGAATCAGAAATGAGGAGATCCGCAGGAGAACCAAGGTCACCGACATAGCTCGAAGGGTCGCCGTCGCAAAATGGCAATGGGCAGGGCACATAGCTCGCAGAACCGACGGCCGTTGGGGCAGAAAGGTTCTCGAGTGGCGGCCACGTACCGGAAGACGTAGCGTGGGCAGACCCCCCACAAGGTGGACCGACGACCTGGTCAAGGTCGCTGGCAACCATTGGATGCGGGTGGCCCAGAACCGGTCTAAGTGGAAATCTTTGGGGGAGGCCTTTGTCCAGCAGTGGACGTCTTCCGGCTGATTGGATGGATGGATCATCATCATTAGCAGCCGATAGACGTCCACAGCTGGATACAGGCCTTCCCCAAAGATCTCCACATCGATCGGCCCCCGTTGCTCGCGTATATAAACATATATAGGTTGTCAAATATCTCCCTTCCGCCTTTTTGTCTTTTGAATTTCGCGGCTATGTACAAAGCTCTATAGAGCTCGTATCTGGCAATACTATACATAATTTGAAAGGTCTTGACATAACCTACAAAACGACGCTATGCATAATTAGTTTGGATATTGCGTTCAACAGTTATAGACGTGTAAACATGGAGTTCACTAACGCCGAAATTCGCGCTATTTTAAAGTTTTCCTTCGTTAAAGGCAAATCCGCTAGAGAAACGTTCCGTGAGATTAATGGTGTTTTGGGGGATGGTACTCTATCACTTCGAACCGCGGAGGAATGGTTTCGACGATTCAGAGCCGGTGAAAACGACACCATGGATAAGCCAGCCGGCGGAAGACCTGTGACGACAAATACCGATCAAATCATGGACTACATCGAGTTAGACCGGCATGTGGCATCTCGTGACATCGCCCAGGAGATGGGAGTTAGTCACCAAACCATTTTAAACCATCTGCAGAAGGCTGGATACAAAAAAAAGCTTGATATTTGGGTGCCGCATGATTTGAAGCAAAAAAACCTTCTGGACTTAATCAACGCCTGCGATATGCTGCTGAAACGGAACGAACTCAACCCATTCTTGAAGCGGATGGTGACTGGAGACGAAAAATGGATCACATACGACAATATCAAGCGAAAACGGTCGTGGTCGAAAGCCGGTGAATCGTCCCAAACAGTGGCCAAGCCGGGATTGACGGCCAGGAAGGTTTTGCTGTGTGTTTGGTGGGATTGGAAGGGAATCATCCACTATGAGCTGCTCCCATATGGCCAGACGCTTAATTCTACCATCTACTGCGAACAACTGGACCGCTTGAAGCAGGCGATCGACCAGAAGCGTCCAGAATTGGCCAACAGGAAGGGTGTAGTGTTCCACCAGGACAACGCCAGACCACACACTTCGTTGATGACTCGTCAGAAGCTACGGGAGCTCGGATGAGAGGTTTTATCGCATCCACCATATAGCCCGGACATAGCGCCAAGTGATTACCACCTGTTCCTGTCCATGGTGAACGCCCTTGGTGGTGTAAAGTTGAACTCAAAAGAGGCTTGTGAAAAGTGGCTGTCCGAGTTCTTCGCAAATAAGGAGGGGGGCTTCTACGAGGGAGGTATTATGAAGTTGCCGTCTAGATGGAAACAGATTATCGAACAAAACGGCGCATATTTGAACTAAATCCGATCACTGTAACACTTTTTATAAAGCATTGAATAAAGAGCAAAAAAGCGGAAGGGAGATATTTGACAACCTTATATAAATAAATTTTCCCGATTTATTTATGCACATATAAACATTTTTTTACTTTAAGCTTTGATTACAAAATCATATACTTCATATAATCATAAACTTGCATTATTCCGCAAGTTTTTGGTCAGGGATGGCCCTGATCCAAAACAATGGTGTTACACTTTCACTTATGATCCTATTTTTTATCTTATCTCTATACATTTTTGTTTTATTCTCCATACTCTCCTTTCATCCTTTCTTTTCTTTCGTCCTCTAGTTATCTATCATACTTTTAATCTCCTATCATACTTCATTCCATTTACTTATCGCGTACATCTTGCAAATAAGTGAAGACAGTCGTCTCGTTGAACTTGGAACAAATCATCCCTTTTTGTATTTCTTCTTTGGTTTTCGCCGGTTTCCTCTTCTTCTCCTTCTTTTATAGTTTTATTTTTATAATTTTTTATTTTTACTTAAACACTTTTACTACTCTTACAACTATACCTTTTATTTTATTTTTATTCTTTTATGCTATTTCTTATGACAGTATCCTTTACCTTTACAGTAGAACTTAAATGTAAAGACCAAAAGTAAATAAACAAGATAAATAAACAAAAGCCTTACAATTTTAAGTCACATCATAACCAGAGGAAATACGATCTCACGTGAAATTTGTACGGCAAATTTAACGATTTTATATATTTTGGCCTGAACCCTCGCGGCTTTACATCGCCATATAATTACATTTACATTTTTTAAAGTTTAATAAATTCCATGCATTTTAACGTTATGCTAATACAGTTAAAAAAAAAAGGTGAAAAAGTACTGTTTCTATGAATAGTCATGAATTCATACTGATAACCATTTGTGGTGTTTTATATTTTTGTTCAAAAACTTTCGTTTCATAACAAAAAAAATCGCCTCTTGTAATGAAGGTGTACTTAATGACAACCATTTGTAAATGTTAGCGTAATGTTAGGTTACTAACTTAATAAGCATTGTATTTATATATCAAAACCAGAACGATTCAGTAGAAATTATTTACAGGATCACAATAAACTTTTCTACTTTAATTTCTAAATAAAAGTCATAAAAATCTTCGGGGGAGGTCTTTGTCCAGCAGTGGACGTCTTCCGGCTGATTGGATGGATGATGGATACTCATAAATATTTATATAAGAATACCTTAAAAAATATGAGTTGCATAATATGTAGCTTTTTGTATTCAGTTGTGTTATGTGTAAGATAAGGTGGATGAAAAAAGGTGCATGTTAGCCCAAATGAATTATAGTTTATTCTGTTCATAAATATTTCACAAATACCCAGTTCCCTTTCTCTGCATTACATTTTATTTCATTTTACTCCATCCATTCATGTGATGGTGCCGCACTTAAGGAAATCTCCGTGCAATACGCGTCTAGCCTTACTTAGCCATTACAAGGGCACTTGTCTGCAGAGTGCTTGACGTCACCGAAACATTCTCGGAAATGTTTCATCTGAATGTTGCCATTAGATTGAGAGAGTTTTAAATGCTTCCGTGGCACTGTGGATGGCTCTTCGGTAAAATGGAGGTCCTAGATTTGATTCCAAGGCCACAAAGAAATTGGTTAGTGATAGGTTTTCATGGAATCCACCTTAATAGCTACTCATATGAGAGACACAGTATGGTGGACTTTTCCATCTTAAGCTCCACTAGTATTTAACACCTTGTGAAATTTAAGGTTAAATTTATATTAAAAAAGAGAAAATTTACAAACATTACAAAGAAAATTCGCTCTAAAAAAATCCATTTTTATATCCAATAAATAGTTTGCGACATTGATGAACTAAATTCATCGTCTTCATCAGCTGATAGGCGTCCCTTCTAGACAGGCCAGAAAAACTGTAAAATGTACCGAATTTTCTCTTTGTTCACTTCCATTTTTAACACCCTGTAACTCACAATTGAATGCACCAAACAAAAAACAGCAAAAGAATTTTTTTACTGCGAAATGTCACCTTTCCAACGAGCATAAATCTGAAACTGTTTGATCGATACTTTACGAGAAATTTATCACTACAGCCATCTACCGAAAAAATAATGGATTTCTTTTTCCCCAACCTAATATAAAGCAAATTGTATGAAAATAAATATAAACTTATAAAACCTCCCTTTGTAATACAGTCGACAATGGAAAGTAAAATGTCTACGCTTTTAAAATATGACAATATAAGTTTATGTAAATAATTGAAAACATTTCTATTGTTAGGATAATATTCAAAAAATGTATTCTCCCGAAAAGCTTCTTTTTATTACACGCTAATAAATTTCTGATAAACAAAGGAAAATGTTGTGCGGGTCCCGTCGTATAATGAAAGTTTAGATTCGTCTTAGAAAAGAATGTCAAACGTCGCATTTATTGAATACGGGTACGACAATACCACTGTATTTTTATTTTTATTAAAAAAAAAATTGTACAGAAGATATAATATATTCATGCAATTTGATTAATAAGTCCTTGACCACTGCAGGCATATTTTATGATGAACTATTTGAAATGTTATTTGTCAAGTGCTTTTACGTGTTCCTGTCATTCCGACTGCATTAAACTCCGCCAATGTCACAATGTTTCAGAATAATGTAACAATTTTTAGTTACTTATATTTTAAATAAAATAGAATATTAGTCTTCATATAATCTAAAAGATTTTGGTACATAGGCTCCCTAAATTTAAGAGACCCTAAGTTTGACAGAACCGGTGATGATGGAGTTCTTTAAATACTAAATAAGTTGTTTTTATTATTTTTTGCGATGAGACAAATTCTCTCGTTACCTCAGTAATTTCACTAGCTATAACACGTTTTAAACTAGAACACAGTAGTATATGTACAATACTGTTTGTCGGTAGAAATAGGCGCTGTCGTGGCACTTACCTAGTCTCCAGCTATAGACACCTACCACAAATAATAGGTTGGAAAATATCTCCCTTCCGCCTTTTTGTCTTTTGAATTTCGCGGCTATGTACAAAGCGCTACAGAGCTCGTATCTGGCAATACTATACATAATTTGAAAGGTCTTGACATAACCTACAAAACGACGCTATGCATAATTAGTTTGGATATTGCGTTCAACAGTTATAGACGTGTAAACATATAGTTCACTAACGCCGAAATTCGCGCTATTTTAAAGTTTTCCTTCGTTAAAGGCAAATCCGCTAGAGAAACGTTCCGTGAGATTAATGGTGTTTTGGGGGACGGTACTCTATCACTTCGAACCGCAGAGGAATGGTTTCGACGATTCAGAGCCGGTGAAAACGACACCATGGATAAGTCAGCCGGCGGAAGACCTGTGACGACAAATACCGATCAAATCATGGACTACATCGAGTTAGATCGGCATGTGGCATCTCGTGACATCGCCCAGGAGATGGGAGTTAGTCACCAAACCATTTTAAACCATCTGCAGAAGGCTGGATACAAAAAAAAGCTCGGATGGGAAGTTTTATCGCATCCACCATATAGTCCGGACATAGCGCCAAGTGATTACCACCTGTTCCTGTCTATGGTGAACGCCCTTGGTGGTGTAAAGTTGAACTCAAAAGAGGCTTATGAAAAGTGGCTGTCCGAGTTCTTCGCAAATAAGGAGGGGGGCTTCTACGAGGGAGGTATTATGAAGTTGCCGTCTAGATGGAAACAGATTATCGAACAAAACGGCGCATATTTGAACTAAATCCGATCACTGTAACACTTTTTATAAAGCATTGAATAAAGAGCAAAAAAGCGGAAGGGAGATATTTTCCAACCTTATATATTTTTTCTTTTTTTATTTATTCAATGAAGTAACAAGACGTGTCCAACGTTTAACTGATGGTAAGTGATACACCCGACAATAACAATGTCTAGCTAGTTAGGTGATAAACACAACACCACACTACGTATAACCACAGCGGCATTCAAACGTTTGCACATTACTGTTTGGCAGGAGATATAAGCGCTGAGGTGGTATTTACCTAGACGGTCCCCGGCAACGGAGATCTACCATGAGTAAAAACATAAATAAGTAGGTACAGTACTTAAACTAAGTACAAATACTACCTAGAGATATGTATATTAAATCAGTGCTCCAGCGGATGCCACACAAAATATTAGTTTATTAAGTACTGTTTATATTAACACTTTCACTTAGATTTACGTAATATTTTATGTAAAAAATTAAGGGATGTCTTGTTCTTTGTTAATTTGAAGAAAGCTGTACAGTATTTCATTATCATAAGATTGCTATATTAAAAAAGTATCTGAACGTAGCTACAACGTTGGATTAAAAATAATCTTTTAACGCCTTGACGATGAACATCTTTTTTTTTTCTACAAGGGAAATTGAAATGATTAAAACGTGAAAAGCGCTGGTATAATATGTAAAAAAAGAATTTCTTTGAGAAAGACGAGAAAATCTTAATTACAAAAGACTTTACTTCCTTTACCTATATTAAAAATTAGCTTTATCTTAACATGAGTTTTAGTAAGAACCTCACAAACGATCTTTGTCTATCTATATTATTTGTTCTAATTAATATTTCAATGTTCATCACCAGCCGATAGATGTACACTGCTGGACATTGGCCTCCCCCAAAGATTCCCACATCGGGATGGGGTTCATATGGCGGAAGTTGGGCCACCCACTACGCTGGCCTAATATGGGTTGGTGGGAGCTAGAGCTTCGTTTGGATTAGCACCACGAGCAGGTGAGGTTGTCCTGGATCTCATGAGTTTTTGGGCGGTAACCCTTACACCCCCTAAATTTCAATAACAATATAAAAAATATAAATGAATGTTTAGTACATTTGAAATATCGTCATGAAAATAATTTTAAGAAGTTTCTGATATTACAAACTTAAAATTCGAAAATGAAAACTGATACGACAAGGTCCTGAAGAATGTCGCAAATATAATATCTCCCTCCATAAGGATAATAAAATCTAAGTTGCTTGCAGCAAACGCCCACATTTCGCTAACCAAGACGATTGAAAAGCGGGATTTCCCTTTCTTCACTTGCGGGCGACGGATGTTCTTAACGAGACGGGTTATCATTTTATTACGGAAACGTTATTAAAACTTATGAAAGTAATATCCGTCTTTAAAAAAACTACGCAAAGATTTTTATCTAGTCTGCAAATAATCTTTCCAATTACTATACGCTTATGTTCGTACTCAAAGTTCGCTGCCGTGTACTTTGCAAATCCTTTCCTATCACATACAACATGATAAGATAAACGTTATTATACCTGGGTTCGCTTTATACTTGGATAATAGAAAATAAAAATATTGAAATTAGATTTTGTTGTGGTTTGGAGCAAATTAATTTCGAGCGCCGAAATCAATTTGGCGTTGAGAAGTAGATTGTACATTTTGTATCAAAAAGGATCAACTAAACGACTGATCAATATCGTCAATTTATTAACTTAACACAAACATTAATTATCGATTTGATCATATATACTGCTACCCACTATACGCAAGTAATATGGGTAATTTAAAAAAAATTGCTCATGATTATGGCGTACAAAATGTGGCTCACGCACGCACTGAGCTATTTATCGCGATCATTGACGTAGTTTTATAAGCAATTTTCGATTTCAATCAGTTAAAAAAGCTATTACTGTGTAAACAAATTTACTCAGCTATAGCATTTTTTTTAATTCAATTATTGTAAAATAATAATAGCTGTATTTCAAACTCTTTACCGACTATTTGCGTTTATCGCAGTTAGGGTAACGAATATTTAAAAAGGTTGAGACGGGCAAAAAGAAAACCCGCCGTTGGCCGCCTCGTTGTGGGATAACGAAAATGAGGCGACGGCGAAGCAGAAACTTTGGAAAGAAACCTTTAATATGAATAGCTCTGACATTACAATAATCGAAAAAAAAAATTTCGTCATTGAAGTCATTTTTAAAATTGGGTCGTGACCGCTTAGAGGCTTTGAGAATGCAAACGGAAGATAAGATTAAAGGAATGCAATATTTGTATAAGTTCCGGTTTTGATATAAACGCATTTTCTTAACCATTAAGTATAACTTTTAAAAAAAAAGTTTTAAGGTCGCATACTGCATTATAACCTCCGAAACTATTTTATCGATCGATATAAAATTAACACATACGAATATTTATATATTTTACAGAAAATGTTTTGTACGTATCCTCTTTGTTATCTTAACTTTAAGAAATGAACAGATAAAAAAATATACTCTAGCTGAACAACGTCTGTAATTTTTACATTGAAAACAGATGAAATATATTAGAGTAATATTTAATTACTTTATCTATTAATATTCGGAATGCCCTGCGACATGCCGATAACAAAGTAGTGTTGAGGCAGCTGGTTAACGCGTCATTAAGATCTTATTAGGACAAGCACGACCTTCAGTCATAAAATACACGAAGGGGAAGAAGATCTATTAATACCACTTCTATGTACAATTTTGATCTCGATCCCACCTTTATATGTAGCCTGTAAAAATCTTTTAAAATTTAAAGAAAATATCTCAAAACATTTCTTAAAAGTTGTTTGAAATCTTCAAAATATTCCGATGGAGGTGGTGTTATTCGTCATAAAGCAGGCTTTCTCTAGTTTCCGTCGCTTTGTATTACCGCGCGTTGGTTTGCCTGTGTACGAATTGTTCCATGCACTTCGCAGCCTTCCGGAATATGAACTGTATAACTTTGAGTACTAAGAGAAATAAGTAGAACTTCCTTTGATAATAATAGTCTTGTCACTCTCCTTAAAGTGTTTATAATTGGACTTCAATATTTATTCTAGTTTTTATTTACAACGCGCTAACACTTCATTTCATTTTCACAAAGTAATGTAACTGGTTCCGTGAAGGAAGCGAGCTTGCCAAGAATATTTTAGCTTTCAAGTAAGGTGGTAGCTAGTCAAGCGCATTCGAAAATTTTCATTCGTGCTCCATATGAGGCCAAAAAATTGAACCACGGTCTTCAGTCTTACTAAACAAACTGTGTCTTGAAGGCACTAACAAAGCTTTTCTAAGAACAAACTGTCTAAGATAGCTAAGTTCACGTTTAATTACAGCATATTTCTTATAATTTTATAAATAACGGTTAAAAGCTTTCAATGTTTGTTATTCTGCGTATTTGTTTGCCTACTTCCTCTTCTATATTACGCAATTACTGTAATGCATATCCCATCCCATTATTTACACAAAAGATTTCTATCTCCGGTTTCCGTCGTTTTGTATTATTCTAATGTTGCTTTCGGATGTTCTGTTGTACCGGACCTTTCTGTATTTTCTTCTCATTCTTTGTTTTAGTTTTATAGACAGAATAATATTTTGCCTTTTATGTCTGTTCTTGTTTATACATTAAATATGTTTGATGGTACCTAAATAAAGAACTTCGAAAATTTCAATTTAGTGTCAAGTAATTATTATCTTAAGGCGAAATGTTATTTCAGATATATTCAAGTTTAAGACTTACTATTAGATATATTTTGAAATCAATAACCTAAATAAAATACAATGTTAATCATATTGTAACATACTAAATAACAATTTTGCTTAGACGAAATAGGACATTAACTTTTACGCTAGAAATTGTCTGCATAAACCAAATTAAGGTCATACTTAAACACTAGTGACTTAAATTTGATTGCGCTAGGTTTTTGACGCGGTGTCGTACCAAAAGCCTTGTAATGAACGGTCCTAACGAATTATTCAACTACTTGCCTCTGCAGATCCATTTTTACAAAATTGATATCGTAAATGGTAAATTCATATAAACGTGAACCTTTTAAAAAATCTAAGAAAACGTTACGAATCCTAAACGTAAGTTCTATATATAAACTTTTGAATAGGAAATAATCTAAGCGGAATTACAATAAAGTTTCAAAGTCATAAAGCTGAAACATTCACAGCACTAGCTAGTATTATTACTAGACTTCTTGTTCCATTTGGTTGAAATATTAAATTCAAGTTAGGTCCTTGGAGACAATATGAAGGCATTTTCTGATTAAATTTTACATTCTTTCGAAACTGTTAGAGAAATGCATTTTCTTTTATTTACCTTGCAATTTTATAACATCGAACTTGCTTAACAATGTTTAAAATCATCAATAACTTACTTCATAACGATCATCACTTCATCAGTTTTTCTCAGATTATTCCCAAATAAAAGAGAAGAACTAAACGTACAGGTAATACTGATTAAGATCTCATTATTACTGTTTTTGCTAACTAAATTTGTAAGGTTTTTTTTAATGAAAAATAGCGTACGTAATTACTTTATACCAGATCTGAAAGTATCAGGAAAAGTGAAAAATATTTCGACTCCTTCTGTTGATCTCAAGAGCTTTTAAAGACTTTCCCCTTCTAACGTCAAGTGAATTTAGCTTTGACAATTAAAATTGTATTCTGTATGATTTATAAAAGATTGATGATTTAAATATAATACGGTATGTTAATAAAACAAATTCTTGAAGACTTTTTAACAAAAGTTACATTTCGTAATGACAATCAAACCGTTAAAAAAAAGTTTGGATAAAAAGACATCAGGAACATGATAGAACTTCGACAAGTGTTCAATATAAGTCATGTCCTGCTTACAATTAGGTATTAGAAAATAGTCATAGACTCTGTTGCTTTTATTTTCAAACGTGCTGAATATTTATTGATATAATTCATACGAATAAATTGATATTCGTATCATGAGCAAATTTAGCGACGTCATGGCGTTTAGTATGTAACATGTGGCATGTACATACAGAAAATGGCCCCAAAATTGAATCAGATGAAAGGCGCTTAGTCGGTACGAATAACATTATTTCTTTTAGCGGGATCGTGTAACTGGTTCATCATAAGAAGCAAATGTTCTTTCACACGTTTACAAAGAAGTCAAAATTATTAGTCATTATGATAATTGTCCTATATGAAATTAACAAAAACTTCTATCGCTTGTAAATATTTGTTAAAATTCAATTCTAGAAAGAATCTACGAATATCTACTTCAATTTTAAAGCATAAGGCACCGATGATTATATACGACGAGTATACAATAGGTATGTTATTTCATAATAGTATCACATTATGTGCAAGATCTGTTCTCCGGATATTGAGTGAACCTAGTGCTATAACCAATTTCTTACTGTTAATTAGTCTTACTATATTTTATTTATTATATACAAAGTTATTTAGTATTACATAAATTTCCAGTCAAATGTAGAGAAGATTTCTCCATTCAAAAACTTTGACAGTGGCGCGCCAAAACCTGAATCGATTTTTTCCAATCTAACTTTTGATATAAAAAAAACTTTGATGCCGGGAGCAACGAGTGCAAATGTCTTCCGCAAGGGGCAGAACGATCGAAAGTCAATCAATCACTCCAACGATCCGCATATGAATGGAAGAAGCATGTAAGGAAAATATAGAAATTGTGTCTGAATCGATACTATTTGTTCATGGTCATGAGAAGAATACATTCTTTGAAAGTCTATAATAAATCCTAAAAAACATAATTTGCTACAAATGTAACAGATTCTAGTGTAATATCTCACCTGCCGAAGACTTTTAGGTAAACACCAGGAAAGAATCCATTTCAGCTATAGCGACAAGACAGTACGCTGATTTACATACTCCAAGTATGTAAATCACTGTGTTCCGGCATATCACTTACGAGCAGGTGAACGCCTGCCTGCACGTCGCTTTGACGTTAAAAAAATAAGCCCACGGTTTCATTCGAGTATAATATTAAATCCAAACAGCATCCTCCAAGTTATTTGCGGAACGTATTAAGGTCGACTTGAAAATTCCTGACTAAAGAAGGTAAAGAAAATATTGTAGGGCAATAACTTTGCAATGACTTTTACTTCTTCTGCGCGCAGGAATTGAGCCATGAAGTTTTATGAGCGTAAATAAATAACATTTATGCGACATGCTTCTGTAAATTCATGGACAAGATAACAAGGCAATAAGTAATTTTATTCGTGTTTTAAAATACAACTCTTGTAATGGACTCAAACAACAATTGTTACTTTGAAGAATCAATGAGCCCAGTTTAGATATAAATCAAGATTAATAACGCATTGTTTTCTTTAGTAAATATAAGTGGTATTATTATTTCAAAAATTGGTTCAGATGGTTGATTCGGTTCTTTAGATCATTTTTAATATAGTTTTTTTAGGGTTAAAAACCATAGACAAATTTTAAAAATCTTATAACTACAAACTCTATAACATTAACTGTTTCTGATGATCTATCTATTTTATTAGCCGTCTTATCAGTATTAACAATTTGGTTTCTTTGGTAAATATCATAGTTATTAGATAATTTATTTAATAGACAGATGATAATGTTTTTGAAGTTTAATTTTATGAAAGTAATTGATGTACGGGAGCAACCATAAAAGAAAATATTTTGCGTCAGATTCTTTTCACTTCAAGATATTCTCAAAGAGTTGTCCATATTTTCCCAATTACAAATCTGTTTTCTTCTTTAAGATTGAAATATATTATTAATACACAATTGTTACACTTATAATACGTATTACAATTTTTTGTTATAGTTATGTTTTGAAATACCTTTTCATTTATAGTTGCAATGAATTCTTACTCTATTCGAATTGACTATGCGATACAGAGTGATGTAATCATGCCTGAGAGGCGTCGTGTTGATGATGGGTGAATTTAACGAAATATTCATGGAAGAGTCAATATATATACGTAGCACTCACTACGTTCAGTAGTAATAGCGAACGTTTCGTAGAGCTCGACAGACACTTGAACCAAGCGATACTTGGGGAACATCCGTCGTGAATAATGCCCCGGAAAACGGAAAATTTCAACGCGAGGCAGTTTGAACACGTTCGCATAATAATGATCCTTAATTAAAATCGTATAAACAATTAGATTCTAATCTCTGACTGACAGCAACAATATACGAAAATGGATTAATGGATGTTTCATTTCATTTATTATTTTTAAAACAAAGTCTATAAAGTTTCACTTCCTCGTCTATGGTCGTATGAACATTTTTCATTATATTGTATATTATATTCAAAGTGCTTTAAAGGGATGCAAAGCTTTTCCTTTGAGTGTGAGTGTATAGATGAGTATTTAAATATAATATATATATATATAATATGTTTGCATAATTTTAATGCACAATTTTCTAAACTAAATAAAGGTAATATACATATTTAACATGTAATGAAAATTTAATATATATGTATAGTTCTTTGAAAATCCTTAGCTAAGTACAACCGCAGCGCCCATTTCTGCTGCCAAACAGTACTGTGCAAAGACTAATGTATTCTGGTTTAAAGCGATCTGTAGATAATAAAATTGTAGGAGTAACGAGACTTAACATCTTATGTCTCAAGGCGATGACCGCAATGTGGTGCAGTGTAAATCATATTAACCAGCGCGACGTTGTCATGGGCAAGTGCAACTTACCATGAGGTGAACGCCTTATTCGACTTATCGGTTTGCCAAATACCATAATAAAAAATAAATCAATTTCTGTATAAAAAAAGTGGGGGACACTGTAATCCAGTTAATATTGTCGGTACATATAGCTTTGAAAATTTCCACGCGTATTCGACTCTCGGATTAAAAGTGGAAGTTTTTTCAGTAAATTTCAATCCAGCATCGGAACTAGGTTAAAAATATATCGTTTCTTTTATTTTTGAACATTTCTTTAAGTTCACTTTTTTACGGTGTTGTTTTTTTTTTGTTATCGTTCAGAAATTGTTCGTTAAGTACACTGTTAATGGATACATTTCTCTAAAAAGAGTTATTAACTCAGCAAAAACTTATTGTTTTTCGAAACCCATTAGTAAAAAACCTTTATATTGTATCAAAACACATTGAGTCATTGTATGAAATATAAATGTTTTTACATTTTTTAGAAAAGTAGTCATATTTTCTGTGAGTCGATCTTCGAAATTATATTTTAAATGCTTTGTCTACATTGAAGTTGTACAACATTTATTTCCGGTGTTGTGCCAAGCGAATGGTACAATGTAGTGGAGTGAATGGCGTCCTAACTAGCGCACTATTTTTATGGAGTTTTGTCGAGCCTATTAAATGATAATTCTGTTGGTCTCGTAGCCTCGTCCATTAAAGAAATATTTAAAAAAAAATCGGCTTATAACCTTGTAATACTGAAATATAAAAGTCATCTTGAAGTAATTTTCTATACTTTATCTATTGTTCAATGACAACCGTGTGGCTTATGAATTGCTACGGCGTATTATTTAAAGTTCTGTTAAGGCTCATTTATTAGTACCATGTCTTGTGCTTAAAATATAATTTGCAATAATGGTACTTACCATTATTAAATACATATTTAAAACCTATTTAATTTCGATCACGTTTAACTTTCTAGTTCAATTTTGCCCTCGTTTCGGAATGTAATTTTGGAAACGTTTCCAATAATGGTCGTGGCGCCCTCAAGGACTTTTATTGACAAGTGTCCCTTTAAGCCCCGCAAAGATACACAATCATTTAAACCCGATAAATATTACTTTCAGCTTAACTAACATTTTGTGGCCTTAAGCGATTGAAACAGATAATAAATAAGTTATATTTTCTACTAGTTATAAAGTCATGTGTGCATAAATCTTATCATAGTAGGCGGTGACAACAATGTAACAAAACTTTATAGGTGTTTAAACAAATAATAAATGCAAATATTGTTAATTAAGATTTATATACAAATAAATGAAATCGAAATGTTTATAATAACAGTTTTCTACATATGTTTATACGTTAATTATTCTAAAAGTTCTGTTTCTTTTAAATAATCTTCAAAACGGTTGGGCCTGTTTTGAAGGGATGGTTTTGGTATAATACTTACAACCAATCTTCATGGATACAAATATCAACAATGGAAGAACACAGTCTGCTAGTCATCAGTTTTTTTATTTGCTAATTTTTCACATATGTTTATTAGGGGAGCATTTAATATATGTGAAACATTTAGTCGCTAAATTCTAAGGTAGTATTAGAATATTTACCATTGGAATGAGTTCACAATTTAGTTGGAAACATTCCTGTTATGTACACAGTTGGTACCGTATGGGTAAGCAAACTTCATAATAAAGTACACAAACCTAACAGGGTAGAAAAAGTTAGGAAGTCACAGTTTGGCAGAGTTAGCAATTGGACTGAAAACGTTAGCAGTTTTTTTTTTAAATTCTGTTTTTTTAAACGTTCCTTTTCATACATTTAAAATTTGTATTCGAGAAATTTTAACAATTGTATTTTTCAAAGGTTTAATTAGTAAGCGCAGTCAAATAATTCTGAATATCGTATTTAGCGTAGGCGACTATAATGTTGAAATTAATTAAGTTATAAATAATTTATTGCTTAGTTCCAGTGAATAAAAATAAGATGAGTGTCGAAACGATCACTTGAAGGTAAACCACGAAAAAAATATTATAAATGTTATTTTCAACTATACAAATGTTCCAAAAAGTACATTTTGGCAAGAGCACAGAGCGACAAACACATTTTGGCGCTGTTTTTCGTCGCACAGCGCAACTGTACTCACATTCAGCACACAAAACAAAGGAGAACTGAGAGTAATCCTCTTAAAATATTCGGATATTCTCTCTGTTTCGAAACAACACTGCGACTTTTATTGAAAGCTCGGAAAACAAAAGGAATGTAGTTTTGTCAGGTTACACTAACTGCACTCTTCAATGCTATACATTGATAAACTATCTCGAGTTAGGCCTACAGACATAGTGTTGCTAGCGTTTTATCTTTTTCTACGAAATATATGTATACATAAATGTGCTGCAGCAGCATCTGATGATCATTTCCAACTAAGTGAGAAATAATTGAAAGTTCTTAACCATTTTTTGTAGAAAAAAATGATCTGGTGGATTTTAGTTTTATTTCATATCGTTTCTATTAATAACTAAAATGTTCGATGCCGAGTTGCTGTAGTAGCCGATACCTTTGTTGCAGAATTTGAAGAACCAGATAATGACTACGAACTTGTGGGTGGAGCAGTCGTGGTATGACTATAAACTGCGTTGGGAGCCCCGCGAGTACGGCGGGGTACATATGTTACACGTACCTTCCGACCACATATGGCGGCCGGACATCGTACTGTACAATAAGTAAGACTTTTACAAACATATATTAAAAAATTGGAAATTATTTAAAAAGTTACATTAAAATTAAAGAGTTTTTGGTAGCAATGCGGTTAATTTAAACAGAGTTGATATAACAGATTGAACTAAGAATTTGTCTCTATTTATTATAATAAATAACAGTTGATCGAATTCTCGTAACGGACGAAACTATCGCATTGCTATTTTAACTGGTTTAAAATCATTTTAATTAACCTGTAAATTTATTAACTGAATACACTTTTACTACAAAACATAACTAAACACTGTTTTGTCACCTCAATGTAACATTAAACATAACATTATTAAAACGCATACCACTAATAATTACTATAAACAAATTTCCTTAATCATATCTTATAAAATTTTATAATTATTGTGTATAGATGTGGTCCAGTGCTTCTCGGTCGAAGGTTTGTAAAGTGATCCATTATTTTAAAAGCTTTTATTCTAAAATGAAAACAAATATTGCGGATATATAGACATATATATAATATATTGATTATATAAAGTTATAAATAAATAGAATTGTTATTGTTATCACTGCTGGGACTTGCGGCTTCTCTCACAAGGAGAGAGACAAGGCGCTTCATTCATCAAGCTGGCCATTTTCTGGTAGGAATATCCACGAAAGCTGTTGTTCTTGGAATCAGCAGGTTTCCTCACGTTTTTTTTTCACTGAAAACTCAAGCTCAATAGTGATCGTACCAGTCTAGCGACAAACAGCGCGTGCCACTGTCTTACAAACTGTACTATCCCATCTACGGCATCGAATTACATTACTTACCGTAAAGATTAATTGTTAATGATTGAAACATGTAAAAAATTCTTTGCAAAATCTTAGTGCAGAGATCAAAGATTCACCTTGAATCATATTGTTGCGGTACAAACGGCGTTGAGTTATATGGCAACATTCATTTTGTCCTGTCCACTGCCTTCAAGCGGACTTTGACAAATGATTCGGTCGGAACTCGTTATTCATTTGCGACGTCTCTCCAACCTGTGCCTACGTCACTAATGTTCACATTTCTTCTTCTCATTCATCCCCCTTTTTGTTTATTGATATTTAATTTATAATGGCCTAGACTTTAAGAATTATTATATCTACATACATTATACATATATAAAAATTATAAGACCTTATCTTTAATTATACGAGTAAAATGCAAATAATAAAATTTACTTAATTAGTGATTAATATTTACAGTTATTTGTAATTTCCAAAAATATATTAAAAAATAACAATTAATGTTTACCCACTCTCACTCATATATATATATATTATTTAAAGGTTGTTGGTTTTTTTTTTAATTAAATTAACCTCGTTAGTGTTGTGACATTTACCAGTAAATAAATCTTACCATTTAATACGATTTAATGAAATGAATTATTAAACAACAATTTGTTTTCTTAACATATAATATTCTCAATTTCATGTAATATAATATAATACAAACAACATAATTACTAAGTATAATTTATTTTATTTGTGTACACAATGAGTTGAAATGGCCTGGATAAAAAGCTCATAACTCGAGCAGAAAATACGCAATCTTACCGCAACATAAACACAAACAGAATTTTTGTAGGCGCTCCGGTAATCTTGAAAATGACATCGTCACAGCCAACGACGCGACAAATTACACACACACGCATAAAAAAGGGTCGACTTCAGGGGCCCGTGCTGCTTGTAAAAATGCGTTAACATTGCAGTGCCGACGGCAACTTCGAGGTAACGTTGGCGACCAAGGCGACCATCTACCACCAGGGATTAGTCGAATGGAAACCGCCTGCAATTTACAAGTCCTCCTGCGAAATAGACGTGGAATATTTTCCATTCGACGAGCAAACGTGCGTCCTTAAGTTCGGTAGCTGGACGTACGACGGATTCAAGGTAATTGTGCGCAACACTGTAGCGCTCCGGCTGATCGCTCTGTTTGTCCGCAGCGCCGACGGGAACTACGAAGTGACGCTGATGACGAAGGCGACGGTGTACTACAACGGCATGGTGGTGTGGCAGCCGCCCGCCGTGTATAAGTCCTCCTGCTCGATAGACGTCGAGTTCTTTCCTTACGACGTGCAAACCTGTGTGCTTAAGTTAGGCAGCTGGACATATGACGGCTTCAAGGTGACGCCCCGCTGTACGCTGCTTGGCGCCACGCGCGCGGGTCGTAGTCCTAGGGCCCGCCGCCTCGCCCGATGTCCATGCAGTAGCTTGTTCGCTCGAACGTAATTCGTCGTGTAATTAATCTTACTTTCTGTCCATGTGGTATGTTATATTCTCTTATTTACCGTCCGCGATGGTGCTAGAGTCAGGCGTAGAGCGAGCGTCCCTCCACGGCGCCCGCTCCTCGCCACAAGCTCCTTTAGCTCTGTCATGTTGCAAGTTTATATATCTATTGTGATGATGATGTTCTTATAATATGTGGAGTAGCAATATCTCAACGTGCGTGTCCACAAATGCTCCAGACTAAGACTTGGTCGGTTCCACTTAGTTCGATCGGCCTCCCTCGCTCGACACGGAAAGGTATAAAATTTTATACGCCAGGTGATATGGGATGCAATATCACTCGATTCTATCCTTTCCAACACGTCCTATTCCGGATGAGCCCTTCCGCGCTAAGTGCTGACCAATAACTTTTTTAATGTAATAGATGTTGAGCTCGATAACTAAAGTAAATTTGATAAATATGTACATCTGTATCTTTTTACAGATTGTAGTAGCACTATAAGAGCGCAGCGCGGGACGGTTGCAGTTTCCGGTCATCACACCTCTCCTTAGCTGGCTCCGCCCGCGTCACACACACACAAGACACACTTTGACCCCTCCTCCATTCTTGTGCTTGCTGCATGTTCCCTTTGTCTCTGCACACTCTTCTCTCACTGCATGTTTCCAGCTTGACTCAAAACCGATTGCATTCCCGATCACAACGTTCGCATGCCGCATACCGTGGCCACAGCTCTAACACAGCTTCACATGACGCCTACACGCGACAAGGTAACACACATTGTTAAATATTGACCCAGTGACTACTTTAACACATACGGTTGTACACACTTCTCTGAACATAAATTGATACCATTGTTCATATTTTATACCTTTCCCTATTAGCGACTCTTTAGTGGCTGTAAGAATTCAGTGTCGCTGACCATTGCATGATATCTAATGCCATTAACAATAACAAGTCAAATACAGTCCAACTCAAATGCAGACATGGAGTCCTTAGTGCACACAAATCGAATTAGCTGTTAAATGTAGTTAACGTGTCGTTGTTGGAATCTGTCGATTACATATGTATGTATGTAAAGTCGTATATACGTAATCGATTTATTCATCGAAACTATATTGCATGCAACCGCCACACTTTAGAGAAGTCTCCGCTGATGCCAAAGCCTCTTACAATAATTTCTCATTTAAAATTAAAGTCACAATAATATTGTTACGATGTTATGAATATAATTCTTGTTGGCATCATGCGCAAAGCACCGCGCTCGTGGTGCGCCACATTCGCGCTACACACACTTGCGCGGCGGAGCCGGTATTCCGATCTCCTCTGTAAGTAATGTACGACAAATCGCAGGGAACGTATTACCGACCCATCAATTGATGCAGATAATTATAACCTCCTTGCGATTGTGTCATAGAGTTCCGATACGAAGACCGACTCCCAATCACAATCGTCAGAATATCAGGATCATCATTAGGTGTGTTATATATGTTTTCGCGTTGTCATTACTTCGCATGAATTGACGTTATTGTTGTTGCGTGTCTTCTTTGAAAATAAATGTTTTAAATAAGCGCTCATAAAAGGTTTAATATCTGTTTTAGACCCATTTGTCGACACAGGTACCTACTTGGCACACTCTGTGGTATGGTTTAGTTGTGATATCGTCTTCTATGAACATCATTTTAATGCTGAAAAGATTAAAAGACGCTCGGGTTTGATCTAGTTGTTTTAGCTCAAATGATCTCTTTGATGTGTGAATTTTTAGCAATAGGTTCACATTGTGTGGCTGGGTGCATGTATCGAAATAACTAATAAATAAATTAAACGAAAGATTTTAAACTAACCATAAAGTGTTTTAAACAAATATAAAAACTAAATAGTGATGGATAAAAATATTATTTGCGTTGAAACAAAAATATCATTACTTTTCCTTCGCGGGAAGTGACTGCTGGAATATTATAATATATTTTTGTTTCACGTGAGTACGTAGACAACTAAACTGCATTGTTATTCGCCTGTCTACTAAAGCAAACAATTAAAAGCGTTGGCAAATAAAGGAGTGTATGATTTTTCTATATTGTCGTGATTTGATGTTTTGTATTTAATAGTGTATTATTACCATTTACTCAAAAATTCACATGGAATTGCAGATGTTTTATAAAAGACATCTTTTCTGGCGGCAGGTTGTGAAACATATGTGTACATACAACAACGTCTATTTCTGGCGCCTTCCAGTTGTTGTAAACATTATTGTGTCTTTTGGAAGATGCTATAGATGTTAAATTATCGGAATAAAGAGATTTAAGACCTTAACTTTCAAGATGATGCATCTAATGTTGTGTTTGGTAAACATTTTAACAAGTACTTATTGACAGGCACTGGCTTGTCGGTTTGACGTATAATTATTTATTTGTCTAAAAATATTTCATACATGTATACGTTTGCAGCAAATTGAATTATTGCTTGTAATTCAAAATATTGTTTAATCAAACTCTTTTGGAATTGGTCGGATCAAAAATCTATTAAATTATGGTTAAATGGTTTAATCCTTGTGATCCTGATACATTTGTAAATATAAAGTACTGGATAATGTTTGTTGAGGCCGTGTCTACAGGTGGACCTGAGGCACATGGATGAACAGGCTGGCAGTAATGTGGTTTCGGTTGGAGTCGACCTATCGGAATTTTATATGTCAGTGGAGTGGGATATACTGGAGGTGCCTGCGGTCAGGTCAGTAGTTTAAATATCTATTCAAAATACTTTATAATTTACAAGTACAGTGCATTATTGAGTTCATATTTTACTATATAGTAAACGATCAACACGTCCATAGATAATGTTTATTTCATCCGTATTTTTTTTACTTTTTACATCACGCCATATAAATCGTATAGAACTGTGTAATCAAGAGATAAATAGAAATTTTACTGTCGATTGATTCTATGAAGAGTCTATGGTTCAGTTAATATGTTTTTCATAATATTATTAGTTACTTTCTAACAGATTCATAATACTAAGTGAATATTATCGCCTCAGTTAAAGATTAACCCCATAATATCAATAATTTCAAATTAGACTATCATGCAGTAATAATAATAATTAATTAAATTGTTAAAAGGGGTTGCTATTGATGTGTGCGTTATTCGGTTAATAATGTGTTCAAATTTGTAAAGAATTATGTACGAAGAATTTAAACACTACTACATATTCTTGAAGCCTATTTAAAAGGTTTCATAATTTAGGAGTATTTTAAAATTTTACGTAAACTCCTGATTAATCTTATTAAGTTGATAATTTATATACTCTACATGAGTAGATGGGGTGCCAGTGTAATATCACCGTACATCGGTTAGTAGGCAGCAGTATTTTTTGCTTCTTTGAAAAGCGTAGCAACACATAAAATAACTGTGCTAACGAAGCGTATCATTTTGTGTGTTAAGTATCGTTTTTATGTTGAAGAGATTTTAAATTGAATAATGCAACATGCAATGTTATGAAAAGTTTTTGCGAACATTAATAGAAGGCTACATATATCTCAATTAAAATGTAATATCACTACTTCCATAACACTGGATTTTGATAATTATATATAATAAACAAATTTAGATCCATAAATTACCAACGTGTGTGTCATAAATAACAAACTAAACTTAGCAGTAATTGGTCGGCTTCGGATTTCCTATCCGATTTTAACGACGGTGTCTCCAAGGGTTTACTCTTGAAATAGGCTGAAGCCTAATTTGTGCTGTGTACGAGCTAAAGCTTAATTATCGATAGATTTTTGTTATTTACTAATCTTTAAGGAAATCTAACTTCAAAAACAGCATCTTAGAAATAAAATTTATTACATTCTGTTGGATTTCTCATATCAAACGATGCACTATTTTTTTTTAATTACTTATTTACCAAAAAAGAAAATCACATACATTACAGTCATTTACCAATGTATATTTATTTTCATCAATACATATTGTTATCAACAATGTTATATATAATGATCTAGTAATTGTATTGAAGTTATATATTACATCTTATGCATCTAAAGTGGATTGATAGAGAATTCGGAAGACTTGTGGCCTGATCAATATGTTTTTTGTTGTAAGTGCCTCATTAAAAATTGAATGCATAAATACTACTATAGTACTTGTACAAAATTGTATGTTAAATAGAATTTCATGAAATATAATAATTTAGTATTATAATACAATTCTTCCTTGTAAATTCTTTAAACTAATAGTAAATTATATTTGTACTGTATTTTAAACAAGCTCCATATTTATTGGTACTTATGCTCCGAAGCGTTTCAACGTTATCCCAGCATCTCTATGAGCGTTATCTGTTCTTGGTGCACAAGAGGCGTTATTAAGCCAACGTCACTTACCTCGCCGCCATTTTACGAGAACTTTGATGCTAAGTTAAGCTCAACTAAAACAGTGCATTCAACCTTATCGGCGAGAGGTGCTATAAAATAAAAATGTCTTATAGCTTCATAAAAAATCATCAAAGTTCGTATTAAATTACACTTGAGAGTTTTTTTTAAATACATTCTCATGAAGTTCATAGACAACAAAATTTTTGTGATAGAGTTTAGAATAAATAATTCATTGAGAAAACTACTTTTCGTATAAAATTTTCATTAAATGATACATTTGCGACAATCAAGGCTGAATCATTATTATAAATATAACATTACTATAATAATCCTAATAATATAAACATGATTAGAAACTTAAAGTTCATAAATCATACATCGAAGTAAAATTTAAAATAAGTAATATATAAAATGATGTAAGTATTACATCATTTTATATATTCATCAAACGAACCCCTAAAAACGTGTAAATCTTTAGCAGAGGCCTGTATCTAGTAGTAGACGTTTATCAGCTGTTGATTATGATGATGTATTATATCGCAATAGAATTTAGATACACATTGTCCTGTGCCTTTACAATATCATCATTGTCTGTCTGCTTCCATAATATTTATTTATTTATTATTATCTATAAAGGTTTAGATATATATTTTTTTACATTACTATATTTCGATAAACCGTGTGGGTTTATCTCAGCGCTGCACAACTTTGTGTTACGATCATTTCCGTTCCTAATACCTCTCTCTCTCTTTCTCCTATTACTTACTACCCGACCAAATTTAGATAACAAACCAAAATCAACAACGGAAATTATATCGTACAAACTATTCGTGCATTATTTTGTTGGGTATTTTTTTTGTAAAAAATTAACTACCCTACAATTACATTTATAGTGTGTTATACAGGAGGTAGAATCATTTCATTAATTGTTAATTTTTAATATTTTTTTTTTTTATTTGTCTCTTATATTCATCTATGTTACATACGAACACATGCATGTATTTTACGATTATTTTTTTATTATCACTGTTCTCCTTATCTAAGAAATATGTATAAATAATATACATATATACCATATTAAACCTCGTTGAATAAAATTATGTAAAATTTAGGTTGTACTCATTGTACGTAAAAGTAACCATTAAAAATTAGATGAACGATCATCTAATTTTTAATGTTATACTGACGACATCACATTAAGAGCGACGGTCGTAAAAAGCCTCCAGCACGTTTACGAGGCCGTGTCGCCGCTTTACCAAGTTAAGCTCCACTCAGACAGTTCCACACCTTTATTACGAAGCCGCCTCTACGCCGAAGGACGTACGACATGTGATGACTAACAATTTCCTACGGTACACATCGAATATAACTCTACACGTTTTATATTTTTGGCAACATATCTATTTACGTGGATCCATTGCAAAACATTAGGAGCAACATATCTCTTTTATCCCGATCGCAGCGCGGTAGCTGAAAATCAGTGTTTCACCTCCAGTAAGTGAATAATCCACTGAGCTACAGCCTTTTGTACCATTGCAGCTCACACACACTTTCATGTCTATACTATGCAGTATGTCAAACTAGTTCATTCGCTTATGTAAAGAAAGCTCTCATGTACGTTAATGCATATATGTGTGTGTGTTCTATTCTGGCTACAATAAAGGACTTATCTATACATCTATCTATATCGTCTAAAATACTCATTGTATTATTACTAATCTGTTGTCCTAAATGGTGATGTAGTGATGGTAGGACCCTAGACCATTTATGTAGGTGAAAACATTACTGTGTTCCGGTTTGAAGAGCGCTATAACAAATGCAATTACAAGGATAATGAGATATCTTATGTCATATAGCAACAAACACAATGTGGTGATGTGTATATCATTATAACTAGCGGTAGTTAACATATCACTTATCATTAGGTGATCGTTCGTCTAATCGATTCATGAAATAATGTTTTATATACATATGCAATAGATTACATTTATAAAAAAAAACAACTAATTGACAAGTTATTTATAATGCTATTCCAACTGAATTTCAGTCCTACATTATAGTTCAGTCTTTATATCATATTCCTTTTTATGTATTGCTTTATACTAAACACTCATCAGAAATTACCGAGCGCTTAATTCCTTAAATGACATTGAATTGTTGGAGATTTTCCTCCGGGAATATCCTCCATTATGAATGTGTTACAGTGTTAAAAGCTTCAAACCTCTTGCTGCTCAATAATTAAAGCTTTCGTAAGTTATCTCGTTTCGCGTTTACGACGGAAGTTTTCCATTAAGCTTCTTAGTTAACAATATTTTGAATGGAAATATCGAGAGTACATTTAATTTGCACTATACTACAAAGGTTATGTATAAAATATTATAAGTACAAAACTTTATGAGATATTTCGTGTGTGCGAAAAATTATGATCTACGAAGTTATATAATGCTTCATATAAAGTAAAACAGGAAATGTCACATTTTACATTATTAAAACTATCTTAATTTATACATTTGTTTGTAAATGTCTCTTGTTGGTTATAAGTACTTAACAAGGGAGTTATATAGGTAACACAGTCAAACCTAAATGATTTCCTAAGCATGAATAATAAGTAAGGGTAAATGTAAAACATTGGTCTAACCACTTTAGGTTTAGCCGGACCGCAAACGGCAATGCGGTTTCGGTATTAGCTATGTTGGTAAATAGTGTAAATTACTATGTACAGATATATTCCGAATTATTATGGTAAGTTTAAATTACTTCATATTCATATCCGAGTTATAGCTCAACATAATAACTTGAAACGTTTTACGACGCACTCTTTTAAATTGCTCATTTCTACGTGCATTACGTGTCCCTCACATGTCGTAAATTTCTTGTACTGTGTTCGTACTATCTCGTTTCAACCTTTACATCGAAAATTCTTTTGACATTTACCATTCAACACTTTGTAGATATTATATAGAAAAATAATGAAGCTTTTCCAAACTATTGCATTTGATTCACAACAAATAATGGCTTTACTATTTTAGCAAATGAGAATGAATGTATGATTAAAGCTCACAATAGAAATATGTTATATTATATTAATTTTATATATTTTTTTTTGTTCATTTCTAAGAAGATTGTATAACATTAAATCAAAGGCATATAAAATATGCCGACGCCTGCAAGAATTTCCTATCCGCCAACGTATGATGAATAAGCAAGATTATTTATGAAAATAAAGATATAAACAAAAATCTCATAAAAGCTTTATTTTGTTTTTACACAGGAACGAGAAATTCTACACGTGCTGCGACGAGCCATATCTTGATATCACGTTTAACATCACGATGAGGAGAAAAACGCTATTCTACACGGTTAACATCATTATACCGTGCATGGGCATTTCTTTCCTCACGGTGCTCACGTTCTACTTACCTTCAGATAGCGGAGAAAAGGTAAATGATATTGACGCTTACATATCTATCTTTTACAAAATATCAAAAGATACAAGTCTCGTGCAAATTTCATCCCACAATATTTATTATCTGGTTAAGCTACACAATACATTTTGCGTTGTCATTACTTTTCGGAATCATTAAATTTTGTGTAAGCAGTGTATGCCAAGTTTTCCCCTCGATACTATTTATCTTATTTCTTTTTAATGAAATATGCCTTCACGATTTTTTGTAGATAACTTTGAGGCACATAAACAGGAAAAATTTCAACAAACATATATGAATAAAAATACACGAGTGGAACTGGTAACCTCTTCGTTCTCGGGTCTTAAAATAACAGAAATGGTTATACAAGGATATAATACTTGAAACGTATAAAGCAAACAGCCTGAACAAAATCGCTTTAACGGTGCTATAAAGTCGACGTTAAATCTGAAATATAACACAAAATTTATTGGCTCCGTCGTTTCGCACCTTGAATACTGAATTTCAAAAGGGATTATAGTTACAATCAGTCAAGGCGAAACCCTGGAGTCTTATTAGACAAGATATTACTTTACTGATAAGAGAAAGGGTTAAATGATGTCATTTATCGAGTACTAATTGAATTAGAAATTAATTTACCTTTGATTGATAAAGTTTAGGTTGATTAGTATTTTAAACCAAGTAAACTGACAATAATGTACGTTTTTCTCTTTAATCTTGAAGGTTAATTGATACAGGAATAATAAATATAAAGATATGTGTATGTGAATTTCTGTTATTTTAAACTATATCACCGAATCGGCTATAGACTCAAATAACGAGAATTTCAGATGATGATGAACAAAGTGTAATATGGAAACCGACAAAGCCCGGGAACATCTTTCTAGTATTTGTAAATCCGGATCCTCGCATTTAGACACAGCAGTGAATTGTGGGCTAGCTCTCTTTGTGAGTGTAAAACCCGAGTTCTAACAATGAGAATATAAAGTGGGTAGTTATATCATGAATCATGGTGTTCGAATTAGACTCGATTATACATTACGATAGGAAAAATCATTTCATCATCATCATCAACATTTAAAAATATAATGACTATTTCAAGTGATTTTATTCGAACTGATTTTGAATGAAATCGCTTGTATTTAAAATATTGTGTCGTTTAAAAGTGAAATTTGCTTTGGGTCAGTAAAAGGCAAACGGCTATTCAGATTTAAGATAAACAGGCATACGTGCCTTTCATCAGACGATGTGTGCTCAAAAGGTTTGAAGTGGGGACTAAGGGCAGTAAACATGAGTAAGCTTCGAAATCAATACGCCGGAGTGTACTTAAGATACACTTAAGTGATAAAATATTACATTGTTTTATGAATAACAGCTAGAGCAGAGAAAATATAAGTTTTTCATCCTTTTAAGTGACTCTATCATATTGTGCCTTATAATAAATGACCATTTCTGAAATCGCATTGAAGGTCTTTTTCCTTTAGAATTAAAATGATAATATAAAAAAGATTTGAACGAAAATGTCTTATCCCCATATTTTTATGGACAATAGACAACTACTTAACCATTAATCACTTAATGTAAAGCGACAATGAGACCGAAGATGGTGAAAGAGTATTCGTCTAGATTACATTAACTCTTAGAATGCTAACCTATGAGGGTGGTAGCTTACTGCGTATGTCCTATAAAAGTTTTAGAATCTAGCCTGTGTTCCTGAACAGCATGCTCCTGTGGAATCGAACCAGAGAGTGATATACGATAATAGCTTAACCGTTATGCTACAAAGCATCTAAACCAATCTGATGCTTATCTGTTCACGTTTGTACACGGGACTGCGTATTTTCTTGTGTGATAACTAACAATTTCTTTAACAGGTAACACTGTCGATATCAATCCTAATCAGCCTGCACGTGTTCTTTTTACTCGTTGTGGAAATTATTCCCCCAACGTCACTGGTTGTGCCGCTCTTGGGGAAGTACCTTATATTTGCAATGATACTTGTTTCTATTAGGTAAGTACAATAACAAATATTTTCACTTTGTTATAAATAAACAAAAACAGTTAAAGCTATAATTTTAAATATATGCGCCGTTTTGTTTTTTATGAAATGATTTTAATGGGTCGATACGAAGGTATTCAACTGCCTCCGTAACGCAGTAATTAGATACATGTATAAACATTTCGTAATTGTATTTTTGCTTCCGGTTATTTTTGTTTCACCGCCAAAGTATTAAATTCCATTCAACTAGCCCGTGCACGACCCTTTTCACTTTTTCTATGGAATTTTCTCTCTTTAACTCCACATAGAAAAGCAATTTAAATACTTGCGCTTAACTCTGACCCGTTTACAAACTGCGGAATTTCCATATAAATTAGAAGCTGTGTTCGCAAAAGATATTTGATAGCGTTATTTGAAAACTTAAGAAGATTTAATTTATTAAAAAGATAAAGACAAGATGTTAATTAATCATTAACGCCTCTGGTATAAACCGTAAAATATATTATGATCATTATGAAAATTTATCTATGAAAAAGTATATTTCTCGTGTACGTTATATTTTGTTACCATTGTTTCGTCTGAAAATAGCTCTGCTTCTTTTAATATTGATTTTTTACTAATACCTGATTCTGATTATTATTATATTCATTCTGAACTGATAAAATGTCAGTAATCCTAATAACCGAGGGTTGGTATCATGAGGAAAATGCCAAAACCAAGTATTTCGTTTACGACGTTATTAAGTTAACTGTAAATGAGGAAAAGAACAGAACAAGCTCAGATCCATCGGCTGCTTCCGTTATTAGCCTTACTAGTACGTAGATAAATAACAAAACTGCTTATTCACAGACATTCGCCCTTTCCCTTTCAACTAATCTTCTTACCCAAAATTAAGGATGAGCAATATGTAATTATATCTATTTGCTATATAGGATTAATGAGAGTGTGCGATCAACTACAACTTTGTTATTAGATAAATATTATTAAATAACTAATAATTTGAATATTAAAAACAATTATTGCTTTGTTTGATTATTTTATTGGCTATAGTAAACAATACTTGCATAGTGGTACTGAAGGCGACCAACAGTCTAGTGAAATGTATATCATCCTAGCTATCGCCATGCTGTTATAGATATGCGTATCACTCACCATCATGTGAACGCTTCATTCGTCTTCGTTTCGTCAAATAAAAAAAAAAGAGTATTATTGAAACAAAAATCAGTGAAGCACACCCGAAATATTTTAACTCTCATAGTTAAACCTTATTTTATTGATGCATAACAAAATATAACGAAGCAAAAACCAAGAAAGCATCTCATAAATTACTTGTATAATTCCGAAATAAATTCTCTCCCGGTGAATGTTTAATACAGTGGCAACAAACTTAAAGTTTAATGTTTATTCAGATCACAGCAGCCCTACAGAACAGCCTCAAGATCATGCGATAAATCTTGATTAATTACTGTCTTCATTAAATGTTCCCATGAACTTGCACTAATGCGATTATTCCAACTAATACTCTTAATTAAATTCCTTTGTGTACTTAATTAACTCGAAAACAATAAAAGCTTATTAACTTAAAGATCGTTTTTGACTAATCTAGTTTCATCATCATTGAACATTTTGTAAATATAGTATAAAAAAATCCAGAAAAGCACATATAAAAGGAACATATAGTTGATAGTAATAATTGTATTATTTTATTTATTTAGGGAAGCTCATTCAAAATCTCTGTGCTACATGAACTATTAATATAAACTGTCCAAGAATTAAAATATTATCCATAACGTTTTTCTCAACCATATAAATATTATAGAAGAAAGCGGAATATTTTCTTTTTACAACAATCTTAATATCTTCGAAGTAAATCACGAGAGGTGCTTACTTGTAATATAATAAAATGGGCCTGAGAAGGTCGGATAATAACACATGTTAAACAATTTTCTTCTAGAACCATAAGGGTATAAGTTAATTATTTTTATGAATTGTTTGCTCACTTACGATGAATTTCTCTCCTGTTTCATATTACATTTACTTTGAAAAACAATACATTCATTTACGCCGAAGATTCTACAATGTTTTAGTGTTAACGGATACTGTATTACTTTTATAGTAATAAAGAACTTCCAGATGCAATTATTCCATTTGTGGCCCTGTACCCTTTGTTACAGTAGATGGGGTTTATTAAATATAATCTAACAAGATTAATTTTAAAACGACTCATTTCCTAATTTTTCTTCGATCCGTTGACAAATTGTCATTAAATAATGAACTTGAACCAGATAAATGTAGGTTCGGCCTTTGCCCATGCTAACCGTAGTCTTATTTCATATTAGACTAAAAAACAAAAATATATGAGTGTAATAATACATTCGAATTTCCATAATATGATTGAATCTAAATATAACATTTTCTATGTGAATTAGCGTAGAAATTTATAATATACTGCAGGTTTGGTTAAAAGGTTCATATGAGCTAAGAGAGTGTAACATAAAGACATAAATTTATACGAATTACATATAGACGTAATTCGTACAAAACCTTATAATAAGGAATATTAGAAATATTGTATAGTTTTTTGTCTCTGCGTCTATTAGTTAAGAATTTTAATGTGTTTGTATCATGATATAATGTGTATGGGTATTAAGGTTTTCAATTGTATTTTGTTACAGTATATGCGTTACAGTGGTTGTGTTAAATGTTCACTTCCGGTCGCCCCAAACGCACCGCATGGCGCCTTGGGTGAAGAGGGTCTTTATTCACATCCTGCCACGGCTACTTTTTATGAAACGGCCGCAGTATAAGTTTGATACTACAAGGTAAATATTGAAGAGTAACTATATCATTTTCTTATGATATTTCAATGTTAGAGCTTGTGAACTTTTTAGTTCTATATTAAAAGTTTTTGCATAACCTAAAATTATGGTTCCTAGATATATCTTAAGCTCGGTCAGATTCTATTCAAAAGTTTAGATAGGCACAGAACTAATTCCCTAAAATCATGACGCACACCAACGACAGTTGAAAAATAATTATAAGTTCTCAGTGTTTTTGACTGGGAAACTTTTATATGTACTTTCCCGACGTCGTCCCGACCTTAATAAGTTTAATATTAATGAATTTAAACTAGATACCTGTCCAAATAATCAACACGGGGAATCGCTGATATAAGAAAATATAGGGTTACACGGTAAAATTGAATACTAGATTAAACTTTAATGCCGGGCGCCTGATGCCTTCATAAAATAAAGTAGCTCATAAACGTTACAGGCAACCCCTATTTGCTCAAAGTATAAAATATTTTTTTTTTACCACAAATATTTTCTTTTTTAATACAAAAAGTACATTTTTTTATTAAAGTTTTATGAACGAATAAGGTAACATGAAATTCGATTATAGGTTTACATACAAGTAATGGTTTTACACGTAAGAAAATTTGTTAATGTTGCTTTATTTGTAAGTTTATCACACAACTTGTACTTGTGACGAGTTAACTGAATTTTATATGTCCTTGTTAAGAAATTATCGAGTGTTAACTGTTTTATAAAAATATCCCGGTGTACCAAACATGTTTAAATAGGAATAAACTTTAAATATTTACAATAAATAATAACGTACAACCGAAATTAAAATACACAATAACGCCGAAAGCATTTTCAAACAAGAAGCGGGTGGGAAACTCGGACTAGTTATTAACAAGCGACCCTTCTGCTTACTTCCCCAAGTTCCAAACAACTTAATATCGGCACGGGTGTAATAACTAGTTTACTAGCAACACGCCGGAGATTCCGCAACCCTCAACTTCCGAATTATTTAACTTATTCTGATTTAAGTTTCGTTGTGCCCTGCAATACTTTCGCAACTATAGTATAGTTAAAATATATTTAATCGAATCTATCAATTATATCATACATTTATCAACAAAAATAATTCAGTGAAATCAAATATTTTCTTCGTTAACATCGTTCATTGACCTTTACAAAAAATTATTCACTTTGGCTTTAATTATATAGTAATACTGGACTACGATGTGTTCCTAGTTTCATTACTCAACATTATATATAGGAGAGAGGTGGTCTCTGCCTACCCCACTGGGAACGAGGCGTGATATATATGTATGTATGTATGTACATTATATATTAAATGGAATTATTTAACACATTAACGATTGCCTTATGAAGATATGTAGTTTCTATCTATTTGCTTTTAAAAAAAAATATAATATTTGTAGATACGAAAACTTTGAAACAAATTTAGGTGATTACTTGATAAGCGCTGCGGCTGTCTCTAATAATAAAATTTTACCCTTTTCTCTGTATTGAGAATCTTTACATCGGGAGATCATTATTATCACTGATATCATCTAGAATTCATTAGATCTTGTGTGCTAAGACTGAAGAATTAATTTTTGTTATCCCAGTGAAATAATTATACCACCTCTTAAACCGATGTACAGTAATATCTCCACAGTACTACTTTAATTTTACTACGGACATAACAATCTTTTCAGTCTTCAATAATATATGTCGATAACTATCCAATCCAATCAGCCGGAAGACGTCCACTGCTGGACAAAGGCCTCCCCCAAAGATTTCCACTTAGACCGGTCCTGGGCCACCCGCATCCAATGGTTGCCAGCGACCTTGACCAGGTCGTCGGTCCACCTTGTGGGGGGTCTGCCCACGCTACGTCTTCCGGTACGTGGCCGCCACTCGAGAACCTTTCTGCCCCAACGGCCGTCGGTTCTGCGAGCTATGTGCCCTGCCCATTGCCACTTTGCGACGGCGACCCTTCGAGCTATGTCGGTGACCTTGGTTCTCCTGCGGATCTCCTCATTTCTGATTCGATCTCGCAGGGAAACTCCGAGCATAGCTCGCTCCATCGCCCTCTCGGCAATCTTAAGCTTGCGGACAAGGCCCACAGTAAGCGGCCACGTCTCTGCTCCGTATGTCATCGCTGGCAACACACACTGGTCAAAGACTTTTGTCTTGAGACACTGCGGTATATTGGACGAGAAGATATGTCTTAGCTTCCCGAATGCTGCCCATCCGAGTTGGATTCGACGAGAGATCTCTTTCTTGAAGTTGGACCTACCTAGTTGGATTGTATGTCCGAGGTAGACATATCTGTCAACAACTTCAAGTGTAGAGCTTCCAACTGTTATTGGAGTGGGTACAATATGGACATTTGCCACGATTTTGGTCTTGTCCATATTCATTTTAAGACCCACTCGTTGTGAAACTCTACAAAGATCATCGAGCATTGTGTTGATGTCCTCCATGGTCTTAGCCAAAACCACGATATCGTCGGCAAATCTAAGGTGCGTGATGTACTCGCCGTTGATATTGATGCCATATCCTCTCCAATCCAGAAGCTTGAAGACATCTTCCAATGCAGCGGTGAACAGTTTCGGAGATATGATGTCTCCCTGTCTTACTCCACGCTGCAATCGTATCGGTTTCGAGCTCTGGTCTTCGAGGCGGACTGACATGGTGGCGTTCTCGTACAAGCACCTTAGAACATCGACGTACCGGTGATCTATTTGGCACCGTTGGAGGGCCTGCAACACGGCCCATATCTCAATCGAATCGAAGGCTTTCTCATAGTCCACAAACGCTAAGCATAGGGGCTGGTTATACTCATGGGACTTCTGTATAACCTGCCGCAGCGTATGAATGTGGTCTATGGTGCTGTAGCCTTTACGGAATCCAGCTTGTTCGGGAGGCTGGAAGTCGTCGAGCCTGATTGTGAGACGATTCGTGATGACTCTGGAAAACAACTTGTAGACATGACTCAAAAGTGAGATGGGTCTATAATTCTTCAACTGGGTTTTATCTCCCTTCTTGAAGAAAAGCACCACCACACCTCCGTGCCATGCCCGAGGCGATCGGCCTTCTAGTATGACGGAATTAAACAACTTCTGCAGGACTTCGAGGATCGGCTTTCCACCAGCTCTCAGAAGTTCAGCTGTTATTTCGTCATCACCAGGTGCCCTGTTGCCTTTAAGCTGATTCAGAGCCACACTAATCTCGTGTAGGCTGACAACCGGGATATCTTCAGAGTAGTGTCGGGCTAGACTAGCTCTTGGATCTGATGCTAGTCCACCAGGAGAACATGTAGTCGTGTACAGCTGTCCATAGAACCGCTCAATCTCCTCCAGAACCTCGGCCCTTGACGATACGATCCTGCCGTCCTCTGTCTTCAGCCACGTCTACCGGCTTTGCCCGATAGACAGATCTCGTGCGAATACTTTAGAGCCTTTGTTCCGCTCTATTGCCTCTTTAACACTGTCAGTATTAAATCGGCGTATGTCGCGAGTCAGAGACTTAGAGACCTGCCTATTCAGCTGCCGATATTTGGTGGCATCTTCAGGAGACTTCAGGACCAGTTCTCGTCTTTCGGTCATGAGGTTTAATGTGTGGTCAGAGATCGGCTTCTTCTTTCTGGTACGGGGGACTTTAAAAATCTTAAGTCCTGCCGTACGGACAGCATCTACGAACCTGGTGTTGTAATCGTCCACATCAATGCACTCGCCTAAGGATGCAAAGCGATTTCGTAGTTCAAGCTGAAAGCTCTCGGGGTTTTGGAGTTGGATGGGCGCTGGCCGGAGCGTGGACTTCACCAGTCGAAATCGTTCGAGCTTTATGTTGATATTCAAAATGCCTCTCACGATTCGGTGATCGCTGCCCATTTTTAGAGCATTGATCACTGAGACATCCTTGAATATCTGCCTCTTCGTCGACATGATGAAGTCTATCTCATTTTTAGTAGCTCCATCAGGACTAATCCACGTCCACTTGCGGCTGGCCCGCTTCTTGAAGAAGGAGTTCATTATATAGAGGCCCTCCTTCTCCATGAAGTCGGCGAGCATTTGGCCTCGTGGATTTCTCTGTCCATATCCAAATTGCCCCACTTTCAGTTCTCCACTACTTCGCTGCCCTAGTTTTGCATTAAAGTCTCCCATGACAACGGTGTACTCAGTTTTGGAACTGTGTATGGCTTTAGAAATATCCTCATACACAGTTACCACCTCGTCATCAGAGTGTGCCGTAGTCGGTGCGTATACCTGTATGACCTTCAGCGAGTAACGCTTGGTAACTCTGAGTATCAGGTACGCTACCCTTGCTGACACACTAACGATGTCGACAACGTTATTCACAAGAGACTTGCGGACGATAAACCCGACGCCACCCTGGGACTACTGGTCGCCCTCCCGGAAATAGAGCAGGTTGCCTGATTTAAGAGTTATCGTGTCCTCTCCCTCTCTTCGGACTTCGGATAACCCTACTATATCCCATCTTAACCTGCTCAATTCCTCCTCCAGCTCAATTATCTTCTCGTCGGTCCGCAGTGTACGCGTGTTGAGTGTTGTCAGGGCCAGATGTTGTTGGTTTTGGTAGCCTGGCCGCTTCCGGAGATTCTTCGCACCCCTTGCCCCGCCGTTACCGTGACCGCTACCGTAGCCAGGAATAGCGGGGCCGCCGGGGACTAGGGGCCGTTTTTTATTTTGGGATCTCATCTTAGGGGGGAATTGCCGTAATCGCCACGCTTGGCAGGCGGCTTGGCGATCGCAGTTACGGAGGCCCTATCGTGAAACGCTGCTGCCCGTCCCACGACCGGGATTTCCCTCCGCTTCCTTGGATGGATATACCGCCATCGGTCGATAACTAAGTACTTTTAAATTAATGAAAGAAATCCTAAGGTTATATACACAATTTCGCTATTAAACGAGTAATTTCAAAGCAATAAAGTAATAACGCGGCATTGGTTTAATCGTTGAGGATGATTCCAAACCAATTATTTGCGGAATGGTAGGTCAAATAATGACGCAACGAATCATTCATGAGGAAACCTACTCGATATTACAATCGACTACAGTGACAGTGGTCTATTAGCAAGCACTGTGGTATAATAGAGCACCGCCGCGTCTCGCTGCGGTCCGGGATCGTTACGTAAATGGATCTCCGGGATAGATTAGACCGCATGTTACAATGGAATATAGTTTATAACTACTCATAGATTGTCTAGATAGAGGGAAATGAAATGAACTGGATGAGCGCTACACTCGCAAGGGGCTTTCTATGCAAAGTAAGAAGTAATGAAGACCACGCAAATTGCCTACTATTTCAAACTTAAATTTATAATAATGTTAGCTAGATATACAGATAAACACTTTATTGCTTATATTACAGGTGCAGTCAATCGACTAAAACTTAACTTATAAACTAAACGTTCTCTTCGGAGCAATGTTTGTAGTTAATTAAATTGCCTTGGTATTACTTGTAGATTGTTATGCTTCTCTCTGTAAAACTCCTAGCAATGCAAGCAGTATTTTTAACTTTAATAGTCTATAAAAAAAAACATATTTCAATTAAAATTAGTCCTTTTTCCAAGTTCATCGATCACTTAGTGGTAAAAAACAACAGTACACATAAATTTTGTACAGAAGAGTTTAAAGCGCATCAAAGCATAGAAACATTATTAGGAAAAGTAAATATGTTGTAACTTCCGTTAAAATATTTATTTGCTTTAAGAATTCACTTTTGGTTAGGAAATATAAGCATATGTGTAAATAATTTGGCTAAAGAGATAAGCAGTTTATTGGCAATGTATATATATTATGTGCATTCACTTAAACTATAGATATTTTTATTATAAGAATATATGATGTGATAGAATATAATTAAATATATTTAGTAATACACAAATGTCACAAAAATCGATTGATTACTAGTGTTATTTAACGTCGTCAAATGAATACTGTACGTCGTTTAACTCGGCTAAAATTCTTAAGACTTGTGTTTACTTGTAAAATGCTGTACATTGTGAAGAACAGTTTAAATAGTAGTACCCTTGAATTAATACTTCCTGGAGCAGTAAGATGCTCTTTAACTTTTGTTGTGACTATAAACAGTGAGGCATGACTGAGCGGAATTTCAAATTGTGGTTATAGACTTCATAAATAATTCATATCCGAGCAACTTTATCGCAATTCCCCTTTTGTAGTACGGAAGCCAATTATTGTACTTTTTATATTTTAACCCCATTCGCTTAGCTTAAATCTTAGCTCAAAGTTTTCTCACTGTTTTTTTTCTTGGTATATTTTATCTTGTTATACGAACGCTTGTAAATATATACACGTTTATTCAGTTCTTTGTCGTAAGGTAAAAAAGTATTATATGTTGTTGAGAAAATCATAATTTTGATATAGGTCCCGGTACACTGCTTGTGGGGTGGTGGTGAGGTGTGGCGGTGCAGCTCGTCCGCTGTACCCCTACAGGCTGGCGGCCGCCGACGACGACTGCTGCGCCCCCGGTGCGTGGCCACCGCCGGTTGTACCACCGCGACCTCTGACGCGTACACCTAGCAAGGAGGACTTGACCCATACGACTTACGTCAATTCTGGGTTAGAAAGATTTTATTAAATGTTTTATGAATGCATCGAGTTTAGTTTAATAAGCTTTATAATTCAATGAAACACGTTACCCTTGCCACTTATTTTCATAGAATGGGCGACAGCAATCGTTTCGGGGGTAGTTGCGTGGTGCACGGTTCGAGTGAGGGCGGCGCTCTTGGTACCGGATCTGAGGAGGAAGCTCTTAGCCCCGTGCCGGATCCTCCTCCGGGCTTCAGCCACTCCACCTGTCCACCTGAGATGCATAAGACTTGCTTTTGCGTGCGTTTCATAGCCGAACACACAAGGATGCTCGAAGATTCTACTAAGGTACGGTGTTTTAATATGTTTCTAATTACACGTTGACCAGATTAATCATCTTTATACTTAATAAAAACATTAAAATGACTTAGCGAACATTATAAACATACTGCTGTTTAGTGCGTCATAGCAATTTCACACACATATATTTAATAATCTACACAAACTGGTTTACCACTAAAATTGTTTAAAATAAGACATGTAACATCATGTATCGCAAATATAGGTAACTAATTCAACAAAATGCTTTGCTATAGATATGTGGCTACGTCCGTGTCGCAACCACTAACATCTTGCCTTGTAACAGGGCGATTTCTAGTTCGATGCCGGGGCTGCACATTATGGAGTTTGAATTATAAAAGTATTTTTTAGAATCCACCCGGCTAGCTACTGCCCTCTTATTGTAATTTTGCTGCTATAACACTATTGCCGTGCCGGCTCTCAACATATGACAACCAGAATATTCTGAGCGAGCATAGGTAACCACCCACGATGTATTTGTCAAAATAAAAATATGTAATGATGCTTTAAAATCTATGAATTACTTTCTCAAAAAATCATATATTTTGAATTGTTATGTAACAGGTGAAGGAAGATTGGAAATACGTAGCCATGGTCCTCGACCGTTTGTTCCTGTGGATATTCACCCTGGCCGTGCTGGTGGGCACAGCCGGGATTATCTTGCAAGCGCCGACGTTGTACGACGATCGCGTACCCATAGACAAGCAGTTCAACCAGATAGCGACGTCGACTCTAGTGCGCTGCCCACCACCATCGTAAACCTTACCACGAAATGCAACGGTCTCTATCTAACTGAAATTTGTTTGGAAGTCGGTTGTGAATTGGATTTTTTTTCTATAATTTATGATGATAACTTTAGTGCTGTTTTGAATTCAGTACAAAAATACTAATTTCAGTCTCTAGTCACTGTTTTATGTATTAATCAAATATTTTATTATGTTTATATTGGAAGGGAGCGCTAAATAAGTTCCTTGGCACAATAACAGCGTTGAGTTATTAATTGTTTTGATAATTTGAAGTTAATAATTCTTTTAAAGAATTTTTTCATACAATTTTTTAAATTTTTAAATATAAGTATTTGTTCGGAGAGAGCTGCGGATCGACTGCAGCAGACTCGTAACCGCGGCGAGCACCGTTGCACAGCGGCGACACCTAACGCACACCCGTCCTACCCGCACGTGTTCTATTCCACGACACGCACTCTTACATACTATATACATATATATACTATAATATCTCTACTCTTAATTCTTAAATTAAGCACCCAACATTTACCTTTAACGCACTCACAAATTCCTTCTAATCCTCTTAGTCTTAATTATCTAGCACTCTTTCTATCTATCGCCCTTCATTATTTAATTGAATGTCATTTAAAAATTACGGTGACAATAAAAATAGAAACTGACGACTAACTTTTTTTAGCAGCATTTAAATTGAGACTGCATCTTAATGAGAATGTCTAATAATAAAAACATTAATTAATAAAACGATTTTTAACTAAAAATTAAATAATGCAACATAGTATTGAATATAAATTGAACATTGAATGACATTTAGAAACATTTTCGTAGTGTCGGTAAGAAAAATTAAAAATTATAATCGAAACGTATAAAAGCGTAATGTTAACGCACTAAACTATGAATACAAGAAATAATCAATTAGACATATGTACGTAGGTTTGAATTATAGGAGTAGTTAAAAAATGGACGAAACACCACCAAATCGAAGCTGCCTGTGTTCAACAAGTTCGAGTAGTTACTAAATAATGTAGCGAATGTAGTGATAAAGTATCATCGAAACGTTTCTTGAGACACGCCACGCTTATGATATGTTGTAAGCATTTCTTATTTCCATTCACAATCTGAACATTTCTCTTTAAGTATCATAATTCTCAAAAAGCAACTGTGGTTATAATTATCTATCAGCATTTTCCTAATAATTTTTAATTTAATACTAATCTAACATATAATACCTACGCTATGCCTGATTTCAATTGTCGTAGAATAGAACATGTACCACACTAAATATAATGATTTTAATATTTTTAAGAAGTTTATAGATCGTAAAACCAATCATCAGTGAAACATATTCATTATTATTTCATTTCACGCGCTAATAATAACGAACATATGAAAAAAAATCCTTATGAAAATAAGTACAATATAACAATTTACTTTTAAGTGATAATTGCTCAATTTTACGAGGATTTCTAATAAATAACAGTCGATTTATCACGGGAGATTTCCACCATTACGAATAATAATAATCATAGCGTTGCCGCTATCCAATGTTTGGTTTAATGCGATTGGAATCGACCAATGAATCCAGAGACAGACGGGTTTGATAACAACACCTTGCTGTGTCCAGTCTAACTTTACCAATTTTCGCAAAACGACGGATGTTTGTAGAAAAATAGATTACCTATTTACTGAGTAATGTCTGAATTAAACGATTGCAACAAATTGTTACATTTTATACGTAATCGCATTTAATATAAGTGTCAATAATTTTTAGATATGCTTTTACCAACACAAACCTGTGGTCAGTCAATATTGGTTTGGGAATTGAAATATGAATATTGATTTTAATATACGTAACGAATTATTCAATTCATATAACACAACTGTGTACAAACTTTAACGAAGAATTATAGGAAGAAATAACGCTTTTTATGTTAATGTATAAATAATTTATAAGTACGCACTCAAATAGAACAGACGTTTGATAGAGAATTATTACGAAAATTGTATTATAATTAAAGTGGCGGTAAGAGAGGACTAGGTAATGTACTGGTGCATAGTTTAGGGTACTGTTGGTAAGTTACGAATGGAATGTGGTAGGTATTTGAGTAATTTAAGGATTGAGCACATTTGACTGTTCGCAGTAGAGTAGCGCAGCTCAATTGTAGTAAAATAAATTTGTAATTTATCTATTTATATTGTTAATAAAAATGTTATAATATAGAAAAGTGAGTTTTTTTTTTAATTTTAGTTTTTCCATTGTTCAAATTGCTAACGCATTTGCTGTCGAAGGTCATAATGGCTCACAGACCTTTTGTCGCGAAACGTTAATTTCTCCCAATTTAAAGAGCGTTGCAGGTAATGAAATTACTGAGTTAACGAGAATATTATGGTGCAGTGTATATCATCTTATTTAGCGCCAAGTTGTTATGGATGTACGCAACACTTATTTGATGAAGTGCTGTTTGTTTTGTGTTTTTGACAAATTTAAATAGAAGAGAATAAAAACAGTTACGTTAAAGACAACTTTTATGATATTCTTAATATCTGACTATATTTTCTTCTCTTTCACTTATACCCATTCTTTCAACGTTATATTTGATATAGAATTTTATAATAAGCTGTACTTTTTCTTTGTCATGGTGTTTATAACAAAAAGATAAATATTTTTTTTTTTTTATATAGTCACGCCTTTTTCCCAGTAGGGGTAGGCAGAGGTGAATAAACCACCCACATTTCGCCAGATGTGGTCAGATTAGGTCCCATGTAACAGGGGGCGAGCCTGTTGCCACTTTATTGGGACCACCACACACACACACACAAAGATGATATCAGTGTGCGGGTTTCCTCACGATGTTTTCCTTAACCGTTTTTGTATCTCGCTGTTGTAACTAAGTTCACTAATGTACATAACTTAAATATTAAGTCATTGGTACATGCCGAGGTTTGAACCCGCGACCTTCGGAATGAAAGCCGCACGCTCTAACCATTAGGCCAGCGAGCTATTATGTGTACCTTTTTCGCAATTCTAGGAGAATGACGAATACATTTCTGTGGTAATAAGCCTCTCTTTGTTAAGTAATTAATAACTATCATGGAGTACACTACACAACTTGAACTGTTCCTCGCATTAGCGAATTAATATTATTAATTTATTTATAATAATCGATTGGGGAGTCCTACATTCTGCAGTGAACGACAACAGCTAGATATAATGACGATGTTGACGAAGTAGGAAATCAGTCATCAAATGATGTATAAAAAAATTCCGTTGTACACTATCGGTTTCTTAAATTACGAAGCAAAGTAAAAAATCAACTTCTAACAAATAACAATGTTTAATACGGGTTAAAATAAATTTTTAATATCATCTATATTAGATAATTTATGCCATTAAATGTATATGACATTTATAAATATTAACAAAACAGCTTTTATACTATAATTCAGTATTATTAATAATTTAAATTATTATTATTTAAAATAACGGAAATTATGGGAATATAATCCAATTATACCTAAATAAGTAAACAAAGATGGTTAACCTAACTAGAATTGATTGTCAAAAATATTACTATCCGATTGATCAGCTTTTTCAAATATTTCGTTTAAAATCGGATTTAAGCTCTGACTATCTTCAAACATTTTTCTAACTTCATCCAAATCCTCTTCGTGAGACCCTCCATCTGATTTGTGTCCAAAAATTGATTCATAGTCTAAAGAATCAACATTTCTATCATTCGTGACGGATTTTTCCGTACTATAAAACTTTTGGTCAACTTTCTTTTTCATATTTACGTTACTGGATTTAGTTGGAGGTAAGGCCTTTGTAAAAATACTTTTAAACGTTACTGTCGACAAATGCAAGTTACTTTGATTGCTGGAAAGTTCACTGGTTACACTTTTTGCAGTTGTGGATTGGATATCTTTCTTTTCGTTATAATATTTAGGCTCTGAAGTGGTTACTGTGACTTCTTTATTTTTTGCATCTTTATTACTAACATTTACGGTGAGAGTTTTTGAAGAACCATCCAATATTTGAGGATCTTCGTTTAATCCAAAGTTTTTCGTACTTTTACTTTGTGCAATTGTAGATCGTGTACCGTAATTTTCATTGTTAGGTTTGGGCTCTAAGCTTGGTAATGATTTTTTAATTTCATTATTAGCATCTTTATTATTAACATTTACTTGGAAATTTTGGGATGCATCATTCAATATTTGAGGAGCTTGATTTAATTCAGAATATTTCTCAGTGTTACTTATTGCGATTGTAGATCGCGTATCTTTAAGGTTATTATCAAATTTAGGATCTAAACTAGTTAATGATTTATTAACTTTATCGTTGGACTCTTCATTACTTAAATTTAGTTGTATAATTTCTGAAATATTATTAAATATTTGACGAACAGAGTTTAATTCTGAATTCTTTTTATTATTTTTATTATATGCATTTGTAGATTGCATATCGTTAAATTTGTTAATAGATTTAGGCTCTAAATTTGGTTTTAAATTTTTAGATTTATCATTAGCTTCTCCACTACTAACATTTACACGGACACTTTTTGAATCATCTTCTAATATTTGACCAGCTTGGTTAAATTCAGAATGTTTTTTAACATTTCTTATTGCGATTGTAGATTGCGTGTTATCATCATCATTAGATTGTCCATTACTAAAATTAAATTGGTCAATTTTTGAAATATTAACTATTTGAGGTACCGATTTTAATTCAGAATTATTTTTTACAATTGTAGATTGCATATCGTTAAAAGTGTTATTAGATTTAGAATCTAAACCAGTTAATGATTCGTTAAATTTATCATTATCGTCTTCATTACTAACATTTAAGCTGACAATTTTTGAAACACCATTCAAAATTCGTCGGACTTCGTTTAATTCGGAATCATTTTTACTTTTACTTTCTAAAGTATGTAATAAATTTATATATTTTACTATATAATCCTCAGTTGATTTTTGACCGGATTCTATAATTTTAACTTCTTCACTAATGTTTAACGAAATTTTTTCTACTTCTTCCTTAAGAAATGCAACCACATTACTTAAATTATGTTCATTTTCAAAATTAGATCTACTACTTAGCACATTTTCAACCTTTTTTTTATTAGTTACCTTTAAATATCTTAAAAACTTATTTAACAAATAATTATTTTCATGTTCATCATCGAATGTAAATTCAGTATGGGCTCTTTGCAGCAATTCCTTTTTATCATTATCCCTAAGCGTTTCATATTTGTCGTGATTTTCGTATACTACACTGTTACATTTACTGTTAAGAGGACTACTAACAATAGAACCTATTGAAAAAGCAGTTTCAACTGCGATTATAGTGCAATCAATCGTCTCTTTTACATCAGTAACAACATCAGAGATAAATTTTTGAAAGCCACTTTTTAACGAAGACATCGCTTCTTGAAATTCACCAAACAGAGAACCCTGCGCCTGAAATTTATGTATGATTCCTTAACATTTATGATAAGAATTGGAACTTAAAATTACACATGAATATACTTACAAGCACGATAAAAACAGAAAATATTATTACAGATTTCATGTTAAAAGAATATATCAAAAACAAACACACACAACACATAATTTACAAGTTGGTTCGAAGACTGACGTATTCCTCGCTATTGGAGTCCGTTGTAGGTACGCTTTACGCGGCATTGGACCACCTGTGTTAATATTTGCGATTTTATTGTCAAAGCGCAATTAAGGAAAGCGTAGCGTAATCGTAAGGAACCTATACAATCGATTCTTTTGTTAAATAAAACCAATTGTCAATTAGTTGTAATGTAATTCGTTTAATTAATTTCAATACCTTACAATAAACAATATCACAAAATTTACTCTAACTGGCTTTTGTCACCACAATCTGACAAAATTTATGGGAATACTAACATTTTTCTAGTTATTAAATAGATTTTGTTTCTGTTGAATTTGCTTAAAAATTCAAGCATTTTTTGACGTTGAATCTTGAACAATAATGATATATTTTATGAATAATGCCAATATTATTGTCAATTTTATTTGCATTTAGTAGTTAAGATCATTAAATAGAGTATATAGCAGGAAACTTTAGTGACTATTATAATATAAAAACTTTGTGTTAAGAAAATTTTCGTCTTTAATTTTATTTATATATTATAAACCTTCTTATTACATTTTTAAACATTTACCCAACCTCTATACACATTTTCCAATAAGTTTACGAATTTACAACATATGTATAAGTATTTGAAGTAATTTGAAATTTACTAACAACCTTACCCATTACAGCATTTTTAAAATTTTTGTTTAATTTATCTAAAAATATGATACAAAAAATATATGAACCTTATTTTGTACAATACCATCTACAATGGATAACATCAACAAAAAAACAAGTTTATATAAACATTGTGTTTTTATTGTTAATACAAAACTGTCATTTCGTAAACGTTAAATTTTCTTGAAATTATAATCATATCCTTTTTAATTTTATTTAATACGAACATGGTAATTGTATACTAGGTACAATTTGGCACCAGTTTGAGCAAAATTTTGCTGAGATTGATCATTAATACATTATAACAAATTTTTTATTAAATAAAATTTCATTAAATGTAAGATTTAAAAAATATATACATGTAACACATGGCAAGCGCTGTAACAATGCGAAAACTATTTGAATATTTGAATATAGTTATTGTCTTGTTACGAGATAAAAAAGTAAAGTCCCATAAACAAAAATAAAAGCCTTTTCTGTTACTAGAAAAAATAAAATTTGTGAAACTAAGCAACACTTAGAAGGATAATAATATTAAAAATTGATGTATAAAATAAATAATTTGTAAAACAAGAGTTCTTACGATGTTAACACGAAATGTTAGAAATTTCCGCACATGGTTAATGTGACCTGGGGTCATGCGATAGAAACACTGACATCGCTACTTATACATAACCGATATTTTAAAAATTATTTAAAAATTTTGTAATCCTACAGTTATATGTACAAAGACATTTAGTATATGTACAATGACAATTTGAATAGCTACCAAAACACGTATTTGTATTTTTTACACAGCTCACTTAACGTTCACCAAATGAGGCCTTCTTTTAACGAGAAAGAGTCAAGACCATTTATGCACCACGCTGGCCATGTGCGGCGATCAGATTTCAAGTAAGTTCATGGAAAATGATGGTTTTCTTACGATGTTTTCTTTCATCGAATCAAATTAAAGCTAGGTGGGGACGGATCCCCGGACTCTTTGAGACTGTATAGCATGTCCGTCGTATGACCTGAGCTCTCGTGACATCTGGAGATTTATATTAATAATTTTATGAAATAAAATTTCTATAAAGTGCCCGAAATGTAACAACAAAAACTATGAACAAATGAAAAGTGATTAGCCGCCTATATAAGTTAATAATGATTGCATTTAAAAATATATTGTACAGATATTTATAGAACATTGATTTAGTTAATATATTGTAGCTTAAATGTTTAAAATTGTAAATCCTAAGACCTAAGACATGTAATTAGATTGAACACCATAAAACCTACTTCTAATATGATATGTAGTACAAAATTGCTCCATGGGGTATGTTGATATATTGCTTAAGGTTTTACATGTAGTTAACGATTTAAGCATTGTTACTTGAAATACACTTTGTAATGTGTTAAATTAATAAAAAAATGAGAATTTTTAACCATAATCAATATGCAATAAGCATTTTCAAACAACCTAACATGCATTAAAAAAAATTATCAATACTTTTATAATACATGAATGTTAGAATATATATATATATTTGTTTAAAAAGTCGCAAACTGATGCAAACTACGATTTTAAAACAATAAAATTGATTTTCAAGAAAAAATTCTATAAAACTAGATAAAGTTTAAAAAAGTGTAGAAGAGATCGCTTACTAGAAATAACCCTTAACTTTATCCATATAGATAGAACTAGATTCGTTGCTCGATCGAGCTCCAAAAGGTGTATCAAAATATTTTATACTTTCTTAAATACGTTTGTTTTTGTGATTGTTATTTGCACTAATAATAACGCTTTAAACATTTACCACCCCGCAGCCGAGGGCGTCAAGGGGATATATCATCGTTGTCCACAACACCCGAGGCTCCATCTTCCCTCTTTGGAGGAATAGGAATATTTAGATCGTCTTCGCGTTTCGGCGGTATGGGGGCTATGTTGAGCTTAGGGAGTGGAGGTATTGGCGGTGTCGGTGTATCGTTACGCGGTGCAAAGCCTCCTGGGGCATCGGTGGGTGTGAAACCGTTATTCATTCTTTGATAATGAGGCTTCCAAGTATTCGCCGGTGGCGTGTAATTCAGGTGATCGTATTCCTTTTCTGAAAATAAATGTATGATAACTTTAAAAACTTGATCATTATCATCATCATCATTGCTGCCTCTTGTTTTCCACTATTGCACATAGGTCTCTCGAATCAATGTTACCAGCGTAAAGGGTGCGATTCTATGTGTATCCAATGATTATTTGCTATCTACAATAAGTTCAATTCAGCTGGTAAGCGGTTAAAATAATTGATCGATTATTATTTTATATGCATAGATTTAGAAACTTTATACTTTACTGGATACATAGAATGGAATTATTACGACATGATGCACGAGAGCGCCATCATAGAAAACTGTCTGTGCCTTTATAATGTATGTACGCACTCCTTCTTCCACATGTATGCAGTTTCTAAGTAAAAATTTGGCCGGTGGTCTTCTCGGACCCGCCTGGCTAGCTACCAATTATCCACTATAATTTTGTATATCTGTCGTAACAGCATTGCTGTGTTCCACCTGTGAGCAAATGAATGCCATTGTTGTGGGCGAGCAAGAGTCTTCCTCCATGACATCATTGTCATTTAATAAAATGTAAAGAAGAGGTTAAACATTAACATCTTGTATTTAAAAAAACATACCATATCCTTCTTTATGCTTAATCTCGTCGTACACGTGATCCAATTTGTCGTCCTCGATGCAATGGTAGAGGTTGGGATTAGTGGCATCCGCGTCTTTATTCTTCAAAGAGGAGAACGGATCGTAACCTAGGATAAAATATCGACATATAGTTACTTTTTTTATATAAAATAAAAAGATTTACGATATTTTCATAATTTAACACAAAAAATCTTTACTTATAATACAGACTTTTTAAATTAACTGAAAACATGATCACTGTTACTTAAAGTGATGTCGGTAAATTTCACAGTTTATTCTTGCTTAACATAACTAATATCATCGTCACTTCAGCCTATTGCTATCCATAGCTGAAATAGGTCTCTCTAATAAATTTCCTTTGCGATCGACCGATGCTACCTATATCCAAAATAAATAGCTCTTTTGCCTTGCTAAAATTCTATGCCTATAAAACATACTATCATTAGAGCTCGTTGCAGTCATACACAGCTTCTCCATCGTTGCATTGTTAAGTTTGCTTGCGGAATTCAAGTTGTTGAATATTTGATTTGCATTGTTCAATAGAGTGGTGCTATCGTCACTGCGAGTCGATCCTTGGAACGAGTACACTGGATTGTCGAAATGCTGTTGCTCTGAAAGCAAAAGAGATATATTACATATAGACTAACTGCTTTGCTTGTTTAACTCTTATAGCTCAGTTTGTAAGAAGGTCGTTGTACGTCAGTACGTACCTTACAAACTTAAACAAATATATGTGTTACTAAGATACAGTTATATTAGTAACACATATATTGATAATTCTTACCTGGCTGTTGATTCGGATCGGCAGTATAGTGCACATGGGCTATCTCCCTCTTGAGGTTACGGACGCGTTTGCGGTAGTACAATAACACGAGGACCGCAGCGGCGGCACAGAGCAGCGCCATTATAACCATTACAGTTGTCAGACCGGCGTTCGATGAGCCTGCTGAGTATATGAACATATTAGGTTATAGTTTGAATGACAAATATATAAAAATAAACATCATATCTTTAAATTGTATGTATAATAATATAAAATGTAGGTCGCTGGTCTAATGGTTAGAGCGTGCGGCTTTCATTCTGAAGGGCGTGGGTTTGAACCTCGGCATGTACCAATGACTTAATATTTAAGTTATGTACATTTGTGAACTTTAGTTACAACAGCGAGATATAAACGGTAAAGGAAAACATCGTGAGGAAACCCGCACACTGAAATCATCTTTGTGTGTGTATGTGGTGGCCCCAATAAAGCGGCAACAGGCTCGCACCCTGTTACATGGGACCTAATCTGACCACATCTGGCGAAATGTGGGTGTTTATTCACCTCTGCCTACCCCTACTGGGAAAAAGGCGTGACAATATATAAAAAAAAATCTTTAAATTTGCATTGCGTTGTTATTAGTGATACGGTTCTTCATAGCAATGTTGCTCTAGTTGGGATGAAATACATTGCACCATAGTGTATGTCATTTTAAGACGTGATGTAAGACGTTAAGCCTCGTTACCTCAGTTAATTTGGTACCTAACAACCTTGGTAATCCCGAACACAGTAACAATTGCATCCTACTGTTTCACGCCTGAAATATGCGCCGATTTTGTACCCATTTAGACCATCTTCGGCAGATTCTTTGTATCGAAGACGGACGTATCACCAGTAAATACGTACAGTGTAAACATCCTTACTAAAATCTCGTTATTATTCCTTTAAAACTTTAGGTGTATTGCTAATCTCGTCACTAGGCTGTCTAATCAAATTATTATAAGTGTGAAATGATGATAAAACAACTTGATTTTTTTACCAGAAGCCTGATCGATATGTATGGCATCACTAGCATGAATATCGCAATGCTCGCCGATAAAACCGCGATGGCACACACAACCCTTGACCGGATCGCAGACCCAATTACCCTCCGAGGAGCAGTTGCATGGTTCCATGCAGTGATCTCCAAAATAACCTTCAGGACAAACTGAAAAGAAGAATATGAATTAAATCAAGTTAGTTGTAAAAATGATAAACAAATACAATATCAGACGCGAGACGTCGTGCGTCAAGAACGCAATGCGACCATTATGACGTAACCATCTAAATTCCACAACATGTGACACCGGAATAAAACCAGGACATGGTTAGAGCTTAGCCAACCCACTAGTAAAGGCATTTAAAATTTATATTCAAACAGAAAATGTGTTATGAAATGAGACCAATATGATCTGAGCTTACATTGCGTGCAATAGGCCCCAGTGTACCCGGGCGGGCAACGGCAGTAACCGTCATTGGGGCGGCATGGTGCCGAGCGCGCACACCGGCATGGTTGCGAGCACCCTGCACCCCACCACCCACCTGGACACGCCTCACCGCAATGTACCCCGCGCCAACCTGGTAAGCACTGACACTCCCCTGTAAGAAAACAATTAAGTACAAAATGGTTATGTTAATATAAAGATTGCTTCACACCAGTTTTTTTTATCGAACTAAGCGACAAAACGAACGGGATGTTCATGTGTTGTTAAGTGTGGTTGTGGTACTAGTTAAAATTATATACTTTGCACCGCACACCACACTACACTATGCTTATAGCTATGAGTCTTGTTACTCTGGGTATTTCAGAACACTGTAATATTATATTTGTACACTGCTGTTTGCCGTCAGACACAAACGCTGCAGTGAGGTTATGTTTCAACTAAACAGTCAAATAGTACATAATAGTTTTCTTTTTAATTAAAAGCTACTTCATACTATACAGTTGTTATCATAACAATAATGATAACCCAATCATCTATTTTTTTTTTTATAATTCTATATAAATAAAATGACTTAAGTTCACTGCTAAGAAATCAAACATACCAGTAACATGATGACAGTCGGCACCATTCTTACAGCTGCATTTCTGTTCGCAGTTAACTCCATAAGTGCCTAGAGGGCACGGGTATTCGCATGTTACCCCAGTAAAACCACTGGGACAATTGTATTTACCCGTTACTGGGTCGCAAGTTGTGTTACCTGTAAGTATTGTAATGTAATGTTATGACCTAACAGTATCGCCAAACAAACGTATGTTTGGATAACAAATATTTCTCTGGTTAATGCTTGAACTCATTGTATTGTGTAACATAAGATTGTACTAGTTCGAATTATTTTTTTCTTTACTGCACGAAGCTATGAGAACAGCAGGCCATTCACCTGATGGTAAGTGTTATATCGACATAATAATATGGTGCTAGTTGAGACAGTTCCGTACCATGTCACATTATACTCCTTGCTTTGATACATAAGTCGTTGAGCCTCGTAATTTCGTCTTGAAAGCAGAGCTTGAAAGCACACTATTGATTGTCGGCAGAAGTAGGTGGTGTACTGTTACCTACCTAGACGACCTACGGCTACTGTAATTTTACACCAATATTTATTCATACCGTCAGGCGATTCTGGGCATATCTGGGCGCAGCCGGCACCGTAGCGGCCCTGCTCGCACGGGCGGTCGCAGCGTGTGCCGCTCCAGCCGGCCGCACATTCGCAGCGCCCCGTTTCCGCGTCGCACGAAGAGTTGTTCGCGCACGGGCAGCGCTCCGAGCACTGCTCGCCGTACAGGCCCGATGGACACTGCGTCTCGCAACGCACGCCTGCAAGAGACAGCGAAACTTCACTTCTTAGATTACTTGTCCATTGTTTTCGTTTTACATATTATTTTGTATCACCTTATTGATAGAAATATTTTTGGATAATAATTGGATTGGATCTATTTTTTATTGCACAAAGCAATGACATGAGCAAGACAGACACAAAGCAATGACCTGATTGTAAGTGATACCTCTTACTCATACCGATTTGACATTTTTTTGTAGGGGCTGTTATCCCTGAGGGCCCCATTGGCTCAAATCTATAACCTAAAAATAATTTATATAAAAAATAAAAGAATACTAACAAGAGCTACAGCAATGCGTAAACGTATTAAAATTATATTCGTTCTCTCTGACTCTACTGCACTTTGGTTCACTCGTGGCACTAATTAGTAAACATTACACCACGCTGTACTTGACGCCTTATGAAACAAAATGTAAACTATTGTTATCCAGTAATTTCACTAGTAATACCGGCCTTCAAACAGAAACAGTAATATTTGCACATTACTGCTGCCCAGGATATACAAGAGCTGCGATGGTATATACCTACATGATCACCAGCAACGGAGTCATAGCACCAATAAAATTTGGTGTTTCATTAATGCAATATAATACGGCATAACAATGTAATATATACAATCGTTATAATACGTGAACGTGCGATTCGCCTTGCCGTAAATATTACACAGACAGATAATTTTGTTTAATTAGACCATATGATAAATAAATATATTATGCTAATTTAGATAGTTGTACTGCAGCAAATTATTGTTTTATCCTAGTAATTTGTACACATTACTAATCCATGATTTTTTTTAGTATTAATTACTGGTGTTAAAAAATTAAATAAAAAAATGCAGGTTTATAAAGCTTTATTAGAATGGTTTCACGTCATTAATACGATAAGTCTCCCGATGCTAAGCTTTTCAAAAGAATTCGCTTATTCTCAATGATTATTTTCCATATCGTAGTTTTAGATTTTACCAGAGACTTGTCCATGATCATCACCACCGCCTTCGGATGTCTATATTCGAATTCTCGAAGGGTGTTAATAATAGGCGCGAGTATTATACGTGGATCCAATATATCACTTTTTATTTCCCACGACAAACAGTAATCAGAAATATCCTCATAAAATTTATTATCTAAATAAATATCGTTATTTTCATCATCAAGTCTATTTCCTTTTTTTAACAAACTTCTCATATATAACATGTGGACGTCATCACCATCTCGTATTAATTTTCTCGAATACAAGTCGTTGTCGTCTTCAGAAGTTGCATTGTTACAATCGTTGTCATAGAAAACTGATTTCCCGCGAATATCTGTTCACAGAACACTCATACATAATTTTTTTTATTACACTTACCGACTTTCCTAGTAAGACCTGCATTAAACGTGTACAAAATGATGATTGATGTATCGTGAACTTGATCGACGTTTATTACATTATAAACTACATAACAAGCAACAATTATCAAGGTTTTTTTTATTATCATAATATTTAAATAGACATAACTGATAATGATTGATTGATGATGATTTTTTGTGTCTTTCTCATGTGTAATTATCACCATCATCATAATCAGCCTATAGACGTCCACTGCTATTCATAGGCCGTTATAAAAATTTTCACTTCAAAAAATCCTGCGCTGTCTTTATTCAGCGGTTTTCCGCGACCTCCAATAAATCCTTGATCCAACTTTAGAAGGGTCTTCTAGCGTTATATCTACCGGTACGAGGCTCTCACTCCCCTTCAGACCGACCGTACCATCCCGATCGGCCTTGAGTCTTCGAGCAGTGGGTCCATCTATTACCACTAGGGTCTAGCACATTTTTTAGTTATATCGGTTCTTTTGCGGATCTCATTTCAGATTTGATTTTTTTTTATACCTATTACCCGTGGCATTTGATGCAAACTATAAATATTTATGACAATCAAAAATATGATGTAGCAAATCAACAAATGACACACGTACTTTCATACAATCAGTACACAAATATATAATAGTACCTCGCCAGCTGCTCTCGCAGATGCACTGCCCGGTGACATGATGGCATCCGAGAGCGTTCTCGGCGCAGTCGCAGCGCAGCGCGCAGCCCGCGCCGAAGAATCCAGTGGCGCAGCGGCGCTCACACCGAGCGCCCATGTACCCCGCGCCGCACACGCACTCGCCTGCAATAATGAACTTTACTGTCAAAAATAATGTCTATTTATTAACCAATGAATTAAACCGAATTCTTTATAGCTCAGTTCGCGCAGTTGTAGGCTGTTCATCTCGAAGATGCAAAAATTCCAAGTTAGCATGTGCTTCCGTTAAAAGAACTATCGTGAGAAAACTAACTTGTTCAAAGAACGATATCTTTCGTGGAGATGAGACATCCACCAACCCGTACTTGGCCAATATAGTAGATAAATTTCCTTTTTCTCTCATTGCCGCAGTTCCAGTAGAAGGAACATTGAGTAGTTGTTTTACGTAATCAATGTATTTAACATATTACGTATTTACTTCTAATGCTATTGTTTTTGTTGCGAAAAATAGTGAAAGTAAAATTAGTGGAGGTAACGCAAAAATTTACCATTTACGGGGTTGCACGGAGCGTCATTTTCACATTTGCATGGCTGCCGACATTTTAGACCAAACGTTTTTCCATCACATGGGCGATCACATTTCAAACCATCAAATCTGTAATAAATTTAGCACATAGTTACTTATTAATTTTTGTTTACATGTGAGAGCAATAGTACTTTGGGTTGGCACGCTTTACCATTTATTGCCTCATTCACCATCATGTGAATTTAAGCTCATGTGACAGTCTGTCGTAAAAAAAATCTTTATAAAATGTGTTTGTAATATATCATAACCAGTACAACTTAAACATGTCAAATCAAGAAAATCTAATTAGTTTTTCTTATAACTTCTTTCTTTAGTAGGTTTCTTTATATAGTAAATCTTATTTTTTATTAATCATATAAATTTAAAAATATATATCATTATACCAAGTACATCATGACTTAAGTTATTATATACTTGGTACAATATTATCAAAAACTTATGAAACATACATATAATTAATCATATTGAATATTATTCCGACCGTAAAACGAAAGTAAAAAAATAATTCTTAAAATTGATATCAGTGAACAATGAAGAATGTTATAATTTCATATATTTACGCAAACACTAAACGTTTATTAAAATTAAATTTTATCGCGTTTACTTCATTTTCCCGACGATTCGACTGCCCTGCAACGGCCACTGACAGCATAAGGTCGCTATATCTTGAATTCTTCTTTAGTGTGCTTAGTTGTTTGACTTACTTTTTTAAATTTAGTCTCAAGCATGCCCATTGTTCATCATTCCTCTTGTAATAAGTGAATTTTATCATAGTTAACTACTATTAGTAGGTCATGGATGAAAGACAAATTCTAGATAAATACTGCCATAAGACACTTTTAGAATATTATTACCATTACTTTGTAAAAATATTGGAGTATGTATTGATATATAGTCGTAGTAGGGTTTCATTGTTATGGGCATATCATATGAACGTGCTGTTCGTATTGTCACTTCGTGGCGCAAAAAACAAATGTATTAAGCTCACCCAGGCGGGCAGGCGCACTGTCCGGTCTCGTGCGAGCAGGTAGCGTTGTTGTAGCACTGACAGGTGTCCGCACAATTATCGCCGTAATGCGGGAACGGGCAAGGTTCCTCGCAGCGTAGGCCGCGGTAGCCTGGAGCGCACAGGCAGGAACCTGCAAAAAGAAAAAGGTTTTTATAAATTTTTATACAATATTTATCTCGCCGTGTATTCATTAAGCATTTTTATTGACAGAATTATAGTACATAGTGAGACATTTACTTTATATATTTTCTCAAATCTGTACTTGCATAAAAAATGTACTAATAGGCGGGCTCAATGAATTCTTTCCCAATCTACCACAGGATTGAGGAGAAAAAATTAAGATTTCAGTTTACCGTAAGGTATACTTATGTTCCTTAGAAACAAATTATTCGTATATGTTATACTTGTTATATTATGTTTGTATGAGTCGCCTATTTTGTGCCCACACGCACCTACGTGCGCCACATACCGTTGATTGGCGAGCAGTGTCCACTGTTCTCACAGCGGCAGGTGGAACGACAGCCCTTGCCGTAAGTAAGTAGCGGGCACTGCCGTATACACGTCTCTCCACCCCATCCGGCTGAACAGTCGCAGGCGCCCGTCCAGGGATCACACCTGGAAATATTATATAGTATTTGGTGTACCACAAGGCGGCTGGCAGCAACTGGATGCGTATAGCTGAAGATCGGACTAAGTGGCGTTCCTTGGGAAAGGCCTTTGTCTAGCAGTGGACTGTCGCGGACTCTTGACGATGATGTTGATTAGGAGTCTCCTTAAAACAAGTTTTGTGGGTTTTTGCGGGAGAAGGAAGCAAGAGGAATGTGGGGATAAACTTACAAGAATACTCAGCTTCTAGAATAAAGAAAGGGTTATAAGAATGACGAGACCACCACAAATTTGTCGAAAAAGTCGTCTGTCCCGTACTGGCTTAACGAGCAGTAATGCTCTGTCTCTATCTTAAAATCCCGCGAACCCGGAAAACCAAGATAGTGTAAACAATGGACTAAAGTAGCGTACCCCTTACGCCTATCGTTAGCAATGGGGGCAAATGTAAGGTCACTCACATGTCCGTAGTTACGGGGTTACACTCGCACTCGTGATCGCAACGTGCTCCCCACTTGCCATCGGGGCATACGCGCTGCGAGCAATCTTCACCGCGCCAACCGGGTTTACACGTACAGGAGCCGTTGCGAGGCGAACACTCGCCACCGTGGTCGCATGCGCATTTCCCCTGACACTCCACACCGTACGTACCCAGTGGACACGGCTCAACACACTAAAAAGAAAAAAAAATTATACCTTTAATAAATCTTAAATTTACTTATTTTTTAAATGTGATAATAAATAATGAAATTAAATTATAACTATTTAATACCGCATATAAAACGCATTTACAGCATTTATATAACTGTAAACTTTAAAGGGTTTAATCAGTAGAAGTAGAATACATAATTTTCCTTCTTTGTGAAATAAAAATTACAATTGTGTTAATAAATAGAATTATCGCTATGTAGTTGTAATCTTGATTAAACTGTACATGTTCTGAATTTTTTCCTGAGCCTAACACCATAATGAACTTAAATCACCGACGGGTCCAATATTTTTAGCCTATTCTACCACCAATGCCTACATCGGTGCTATTAAAATAATTATTCTTACTTTTTCTCCAGTGAAACCAGCTTCACATTGACAATGGCCTGTGACATGGTGACAGCCAGCCCCATTTGCACATTCACAGGTCTTTTGACACTGGTCGCCCCAACGACCAGAAGGACATCTGTATTTAAAAGAAGAGTTAAATAATTATAATAATTTTGATTACATAAATAGATTCTAAATATGGCAACTAATCTTTAGGTCTGCTGTACCTTGATTAAAAGTGCTAATTTTTTTTTTACAATATACAATCACCTCACGTCAATATCACATGTTGTTAAGTGACAATAAGATTGTATGTGGCGGAGTATACACTACCAGAATACTCTTATATGTTTAATGCAAAAACATATCTACGCTGCACAGCAATTGCTACCTACTTTCCATAAGGAGTAGGCGGAGAGCTCGATCAAACCCTATCGCTAACAAAAAACATGTGACATCGGAATCGAACCAAGGTCTTAATCCATGCAGATAGCACGGCTCCACGGAGGTAGTTTAATAATTAATAATAATTTATACTCACTTATTTGCACATACTTCTCCAGTCCAACCAGCAGTGCATTTACATTCTCCAGTGATAAAGTTACATTTTCCATTATTTTGGCATCTACATTGCTGTTTGCATGGTTTATCGTTAGGACATTTCTCTTCACACCTATGTTTCAAATAGAAAACAGTAAAAGTAAGTATATAACATTTTATTAACACATCATAGCATTATTGGTAGGGTAAAGTACCTCTGTTATCTATTTATTTAAATTAAATTGAGTGTATAATATATACACAAATTACTAAAAATCATTTAGATGAACATAATTTCATTAAAAAAATTATGTCAATTGTTCCCACCAGTGAAACTACCACCAATCTGTTTGTAAACAAGGTTTACGAATGTCACATGACCACAAAAGCAGTTGTTCTTGGTGCATATCGACTTCCTTATCTTGTGTTTATCTTCATAGGCCCAAGCTCAGTGGATATTGAACCCGCACTTCCTCCAGAAGTATAGCGTCAAACAACTGCATTTCGCACTGAACTAAGAACAGGGCTTCAACAATATGTCATAACAAAATTGATAGTCAATTATTGATAAAAATAGCAAATGGTACTAACAAAGGCCCTGTGAAGCCTGGTGCGCAATCGCAAGCTCCGCTGGCGGGGTCGCAGGCCGCTCCATTTTGACACTGACACTTTTGTTGACAACTGTCGCCGAAGCTGTCGAGCGGGCAAGGCCGCTCGCACGCATCACCGCGCCAGCCCGGCGCGCACGCGCAATCGCCCGTCAACGGCTCACAAGTACCACCATTAAGACATCGGCATTCATGTTGACAATTGCGTCCCCATTTTCCGTCCGGACAAGCTAAGAAAGTGTATAAAGTTAGCCTTTTACTAAAGCTTAGCGATAGATGATTTTTTTATTAGCTAAACAATTTGTTTTTTGCAATATGGATATAAGAATTATGTTGTTATAATTGGTTATCTATGTTCAACAGTGGGCGTTATCCTGCTGATAATGTAAAGTAATAAATTATCGATAAAAATAAACTTGCATATTTACAATTTTGCATTCACTGTAAACAATGAACAAAACAATCCATGAAGTAGTATATCAGACATCTTGAAGTTCAATTGTGTATAAATCCAATTACGATCGGACAGCTTTAAAATTGGCATCAATTGTAAGGGCGGGCGGGTACCGGTTTGACTCACATATGTCACAGGCGGGACCCCCGTATCCGTGCTCGCACGCACACGTGTTCGGCGCGACACACTTGCCGTGTACGCACGAGCCCACGCACACAGGCACGCACTGCTTCCCCTCGTTGTCCGGCGCATATCCCGCGCAGCATTCCTCCACCGGCATGTGCTTCACCAGCGTTTGCGTTTTGGTAACCTCACGGAATTGTATTTTATATTTTGAACATCGTGGTGGTACGCTGAAACACCACGCGTACTCCTTCACTTGATACGGTTGCTGTTCTGATACTCTTACCGTAGTTGTGTAACTGAAAAAAATAATTAAACTTACGTCAGGATTATGGAAATAAAAGAAAATTAATTTTCAAATCTAATTTTACGTTGTATGACTACATTATTCATTTACATTTTGTTTCATATATTGTGTAACATCACAAAACTATGTTTTCATTATGATTGTTACTATACATAACCATATTTTACACATAACAAAAAAAAACTATTTTAAATATTACACGTTTTAACTACCGTACCTAAGTAAACAAAGTGCAGTTTTCCATTCTCTATTAAAAACCTAAAGTATTAAATATTTAAACTGATTATAAGATTATGCGATGGAAGCTCATAAAGTATTGATACTAAATACATAATTCAAAGCACCCCGCAAAGATCCAGGCGGTGTACTGCTGAATTATAGTATAAAAAAATGTTACACATGTTAACGATACTACGAAAAAATACGTGCGCTAAATTTTAACGTGTAATTCCTTGTATAATTGTAGCGATGACTAATTTTATAGTATTTGTAGTCCTTGTTAACTTTTCCTTGCTATACCTTCCAAGAAATAATTTTATTTCTTGCTATCTTTGTGTAACATATAACATGTGTGTACATAAAATTTCTCTATTTTGCCCAAAAAACTTGCACACTAAGACTTCTTTTTCTATTTAACATAGCGACGATATGATCTAGTCATTCAAGTTTACAAGCTAAAGGATAACAAAAAGTAAAGTGGTCATAAACTACTATTTGGCTGTTGAAATAGAAGCCGCGGTGGAGCCAATGAAATTATCATAATAACTTTTAAATCTTGACAATATTAGGTTTTTATGTTTATAGTAAACAATATTAAATATGTTAAATTTAACGAAACTTATCTGTTTTACCTAATTCTTTATTTGATTTTCTTCCATCGAAGGTTGGATGAAAGAAATCACTTGTAAGCAGCTCCCCTTTATACAGTTAGTCATGTACGATTGCAAAGTGATTATATTTAAAGAAGTGTACAATGAATTACATATATCATACAAAAATGAATGACTCATATAAGAAAAATATGCATTCACACATTAAACAACGTCGTTTATACCCAACTTCTATTTTTAGCAAATAAAAAAATGATACGTTGAAATTACAATACTTCCGGTTAAGTGTGCCTAAATTTTTTTTACACTTTAATATTTACTGGTGGTAGGTGTTTGTTGCCGGAGACCGTCTAGGTAAGTACCACCGTAGCGCCTATTTCTGCCTCTAAACAGTATTGTTCAAACATCACTGTGTTCAGGTTTATATGGCGCTGTAGTTAGTGTAATTACCGGGTTAACGAAAGCTAACATCTTATGTCTCAAACGACGGGCGCTCTGTACTGCAGTATATATAATTCTGACTACCGCCACTTAATCAATTCATAGGAAGGCGTATTACTATCAGGTGAACGTCCCGCTCGTCTCGTCGCTTAATTGTATAAAAAAAACTTATCGAAGATTTATGTTTCAATGTAAAATATATTTTTTGTACCTCAGTGCGTGTTCTATCTACTTTGCTTATTGTAAACACACGGCGGATATAGCGTCGATTCTCTATTCCTTCTATGTGCTCGTTTTAAACACGGTTGGGTCGATTTCATTGACCCCCTTACAATATTAGTAAGGTGTTAGTTTTTAGTTAGCGGAATTTGAACGTTCACTCACTTTATTTACTTTAGGATTATATAATATAAATTTATCGTAATTCACGTATAAATGAATATCCGTACGTATACCATCTTTTTTCGCTTAAGTTATTATTCTAATGTATCGTAAGTTATTAGTATAAATTTATCGAGTTAAATACACAGCAAACACGTAAATAGGTATGTTATTCTCTGGCATTAATATAAAGTAGAAATAAATATCAGATACAGATATCACACATTGTACAGGATAAACAAAGACAGAAACGATATCATTATGATAACTGTAGTAACTTCTATTTGTACTAGAGAGCCACTAGGATGTATGTAGTTAGCTTATGCCTAAATATACCGCGTGGGAGGAGCACGGATTCTGGTTTATGCGAGTGAAGTAACTACAATTCACGTTTAGTTATACGAACTTTAAAATGAAAGAGCACGTTGTATATCTTAAATAATACTATTAGGTAAGGTAAGAAAATAATTCAAACAAAACATTGATGATATACAGAAAGGTTTATGGCAACCGTCTATAAATATGGCAAGACTTGAGTAATATTTCATTTATATTTAATCTCTTCTATGGTTCAAAATGTCTAAACAATTCGTATATAGCTCGTGTCGTCCGTATAGATTAATCCCAGTTTAAACGACGCTGTAGTGTAGTAAAGCTAGTGTTATTACTGGTGTATCGAAACTTAACATCTTGTCTTAAGACGACGGGCACAATATGGAGCAGTGTATATCATCCTAACTAGCGACATGTTGATATGGACTGGCGTATCGCCTAACATTAGTTACACACTAACTGATTGCTTTTTCGCTGGCCTAATGGTTAGAGCGTGCGGATTTCATTCCGAAGGTCGCGGGTTCGAATCTCGGGATGTACCAATGACTTAATGTTTAAGTTATGTACATTTATGAACTTTAGTTACAACAGCGAGATACAAACGGCGAAGGAAAACATCGTGAGGAAACCCGCATACTGAAATCATCTTTGTGTGTGTGTGTGTGGTGGCCCCAATAACGTGGCAACAGGCTCGCCCCCTGTTACATGGGACCTAATCTGACTACATCTGGCGAAAAGTGGGTGTTTATTTACCTCTGCCTACCCCTATTGGGAAAAAGGCGTGATTTTATAAATAAAAAAAAATAATAAATGATTGCTTTTACACATATATCGTCGGTTTACTATTCTAGAAATGTCTAGAGAGATAACTCTACAAATATCCAGAGTAACCCTATATCTGATGCAATAGCATTTGTAATATTATAATTATAAGCGACGTTACTTATTCTACCACTCGCTGGATACCTGATTCGCGAAACGTCGCACTCCAATGTTCTTGTACTGAATTCCATCGCGATAATATTAGTAACAATATTTCATGTCGAAATAGTCTTTTTAACTATTTGACACAGTAGTTTAGCCAGTGATAGAGGCAATTTTACTAATGCACTAAAAACCACAACACGTGTAATCATATTATATAGAAACGAAGAAATGAAGATATCCAATTTTTGTTTATCGCCTCCTTGCTAACACTTTCATATAACGGAATACCAATGTACATAGACGTTATTTATGCATATACATAAATATACAAATATTAATAAAGAAATCGTGTATCATCGGTTTTGAAGAAAATTGCTTAATTTAAACTATTATTGTGGTTAATTATTAACAATGGTTTAAAAGCCAAGAATGAGACATTACTGAATGCAAACCTACATATTCTTAAAATGTTCACATTCATAGTTTTATTACTTATTATGCATATTATTAACTTAATTCAATTAAAGACAACCTTATAAGAATTCTGATGAACTGGTGAAAAGTTATGAAACGGTTATATCTGGTTTATGATCTTATATCTACATAAGATTTAAGCCATAAAAATTAATATATGTATTTGTTATGAGATTACTAGTTTCCGTATATGTGATCTTTACAGAATACTTCTTTCGGCGGTTTTTTATTTAACAGCAATTGATTCAATGTTATGATGCACCAGAACTGAAAGATTAATATTTATATTGTTGCCAATAAATCATAATTAATACATAGTAATAATTAGTAAACTATATAAAGATAATTTGACACGTAATGCCGATTAATCATACGTATTGCCTTAATGAATCATCTTGTAAGTAAATTCACCCGACAGTTACAATAATTGCAATCGTGGCCTAGTAACCCTGCAGATAGGAACTATAATAAAATATAAACATACTAAGGTACTTGTGTATTGTTATTTAACAATTAATAGTCGTTTAGGTAAGTGACAATTAATATAACAAGTGAACCTTGTAGATATGACTAGGTCTTCCTTTATATAAAAATGTAACACAATAGAGGTCTTAATGTAGGATCATTTGAAACAATTGTTGATTATTAAAATGATTTTTTTTTATCTATAATAAATTTCACTGTCTCTGTATTCTACATTTACTTTACTGGAAATTTTATATATTATTTTGTATAGATAAACAGACTAAAAAAATATTCGTAATTTTGTACCTCATAATACTTTTTTATGAAGGTCAAAGTGTTTACAACGTAGTAAAGTATGAGTTGTTATTTATGTCAAATCGTTGTTAATTGTACAGAAGTAAACAAACAAAGAAGTTTACATGTGGTGGTCTTTCTTACCGAAGACCGTCTACGTAGCTACCTTCGCAACGCTATATTCTGCTGCCAAACATGTGTTCCGTTTTCAAAGGCGCTATAGTTAGTGAAACTACTGCGGTAACGATATTCAATATCTTATGTCTCGCAGAGACGAGCACAAGGTGGTGCTGTGTATACCATTCTAACCAGTACCACGTTATTGTAGGCAGGTGCATCACTACCCATTAACTGAACATCCCACTTGTCCCGTCGTTTCGTACAATAAAATAATGTAATAGTATGATTACGTTGATCGATATTAGCTTAATTCATATTGTCGGAACTAATCTCAAAAGAACAGGAAACATAATCTTGAAGTAGCATAATTAGGGAATAAAACAATATAGAACTTACACTTTCTGCCTCGTGCACACATTGGGTCCGTCGAGTAGTGCGCTGGTTGTTGCGACCAGCACTAAAACCAATACCGTCCGCCACATTGTGCTTTCGTTTACACTACTTCACTGTACACCCCATAGGTCTATTGTAAACACACGATTACACGGTTACGTCACAATCGAGCATTTGCACGCTCCAACCTTGGTTTTTCGCCAATTGTTTACCTGCGAAAAGAAAGTATACATACATAAAGCAAACTCGCTATAGTTGAACTAGAAAAACTATTTTAACTAATTTGCTACAGTTAGCAGAAAAATAACGTGAGCTATGAACGTTGCGTTTTTGTGCTAATGATCTACATTCATTATGTAAATATGCTCAACTAGTAACTGCTTTGTTCTTTCGCCTATGACGTTGGAGAAACGAACAAGAATATTATAACATATTATTTAATATACATATATATTCCCAGATTCTTAGATCTCCAAAACTATTGGCCGTAAAGACTACTCATTATTTGGTAAAGATGTTGTTTCTGCCATTTAGAGATCAGCTACGAATGGATTTTACAAAATATAATACTTTCCCCAAAGGGAGTAGCAGCATTATTACGGCTAATAAAGCGGGCGGGAAATAGCTGTTATATTTAATTATATATCAATTTACTGTTGGATGTGGGCATCTATAAGTGCCCAATATATATATATATATACTTGTAGATTATACAAACCAAACGGCTTTCATCGCATTCCATAACTTAAAATTATTATATTTTAAAGATACTATATTCTTGATGTAGATCGGGCTGCAAGGCACAGCGGCTCTTACAGCTCATCTGACACTGAGCTCGTGGACCCGGATCCACGGCCTGAGTTTTAAAGATAGTTACAGTTAGTTATCCTCGATGATAGGCTTACTTAGCATTGTAAACATATTTATAATTCTGTTACAAACCGTTATTTTGCCAAAGTTTTTTCAATTCGTATCAAACAGTGTAAATAACGTACGCGAAGGACAGTATTTTTATACTTATAATTTTACTGACTGATAGTAATCATGTAACTCAGAATATGTATATAAATATTCATAACGCTACACATAAACCATTCACAGTAAACAACTACAACTTCTATGTAGTGCGTTCATTAAAATATGTTTGCAATAATACTCCCTTTAAAATTAATAGTATTGTGAATGAATTTCATTGACATGCACTCAACGAGAGGTCAAAATAATGAAGAAAGTTCATGCAAGGGTTGACTGGTTCGCCTCGACGCATCATTGTCCAATAATCGTTATTAATAGTAAATCGGAACTCCTTAAAGTTAACAAATCATTAAATGAAATTTTATTGCTTATTTTTTTACTATACCTCTACTTTAATTAATCGTATTTTACCTATAACAAATCTGCAGTTCAGAGAACAAAAAACTAGAAAATTTACAATAATGAATAGAGGGTGCCACCACAGGTCCTATATCTGCCGCCAAACACTGGTGTGGCAATTATTACCGTGTTTCGGTTTGAAGAGCGTAGTACCTGGTGAAATTACTAAAGTAACAAGACATTTCAAGACGACGAACACAGTGTAGTGCCGTGTATATCATAAGACATGTTGTTATGTAGCTAGGCCGATATATCACTTACGATCAGGTGTACGTCCCGCTCGTGTCGTCGCTTCATCGAATCAAAAAAAGACAATCTATTTCCTATGAAGCACGTGATGTTGAAAGAAATAACAGGAAAATCTACCGGCGTTCATTTGAATATCATCGAATATCAAATAAAGAAAGTATTTGGTTAGATATACACATTAATACGCTTTCGCTAAAAATTTTACAACAGTTAATCACAAAAACCGATAGTTCCACTAAAATACATCCAAATGAACTACTTTCTTAATAACTGAAATTTTATTTTCGTATGATAATTTTAATAATATATATAGGAGATATCCAGAAATTCTTTCACTGATCATGAGATTTCCGAAACTCTTATATTAGGTTGGGGAAAAAGAAATCCATTATTTTTTCGGTAGATGGCTGTAGTGATAAATTTCTCGGAAAGTATCGATCAAACAGTTTCAGATTTATGCTCGTTGGAAAGGTGACATTTCGCAGTAAAAAAATTCTTTTGCTGTTTTTTGTTTGGTGGATTCAATTGTGAGTTACAGGGTGTTAAAAATGGAAGTGAACAAAGAGAAAATTCGGTACATTTTACAGTTTTTCTTTGACAAAGGCGAAAATGCAAGCCAGGCGGCTAAAATTGTGAATGGTGTTTATGGACCCGATACTGTAACAGGCACTTATGTGCAATTTTGGTTTCGTAGATTCCGTTCTGGAATTTTTGATGTTACAGATGCAGGTAGGCCGATCGCCGAAAATGTCGATAAAATCGGAGAAATGATCGAAGTTGACCAGCATGTTAGCAGTCGTAACATCGCCCAGAAGCTAAAAATGGACCACAAAACAGTTTTAAACCATTTACACAAAGCTGGATTCAAAAAGAAGCTCGATATTTGGATGCCACCTCAATGAACAGAAAAAAACATGATGGATCGAACTTCCATCTGCGAAGCCTTGGCCAAACGGAATAAGATAGACCCATTTCTTAAACGGATGATGACTGGAGATGGGAAATGGATCACATACGATAACCCTGTGCGAAAACGATCATGGTCAAAGAGCGGTGAAGCACCTCAAACGGTGGCCAAAGCAGGACTAACGGCCAGGAAGGTTCTGCTGTGCATTTGGTGGGAATGGAAGGGGATTATTTATTATGAGATGTTTCCATATGGCCAAGCACTAAATTCTGATCTCTACTGTCAACAACTGGACCGTTTGAACATAGCAATTGACCAGAAACAGCCAGAATTGGCCAACAGGAAAGGTGTCGTGTTCCACCAGGACAACGATAGGCCACACACGTCTACAGTGACTCGCCAGAAACTTCGGGAGCTTGGTTGGGAAGTTTTAATGCATCCGCCATACAGTCCGAACTTGGCACCAAGCGATTATCATCTTTTTCTTGCATTACAAAATTTCTTTAGTGATAAAAAATTGGCATCTAGTGAAGATTGTGAAAATCGGCTACTAGAGTTTTTTGCAAATAGAGACCAGGACTTCTACGAGAGAGGCATTATGAAGTTACCTTTAAAATGGCAACAAATCATAGAACAAAACGGTGCATATTTGACCCAAATTGGACAATCCGAAGCATGTTAAATAAAGTCCTGAAGTTAATATAAAAATAATGGATTTCTTTTTCGCCAACCTATTATGTAAATTCTCAAAATTTGGTACAAATATTGCTCCCGCCATTTAAAGGTCGGCTAAGTATGGTTAATACAAAATTCCTACCCCAAATTGAGTTGTAGGCCTGCGACCAGCAAAGCGGACGGAGAATAGTAGGTTAACTAATGTTCTAACAAGATATCTAATATAGATCTTTTTACTTGTTATAAAGGGTGTCTGGCGGCAGATTTATATTTTAAAAAACGAATATCTCAATAAGTTATAAACAGTGCGGGGGGTAGGTGGTGTCATTAACTCATACTCAACTAACGAATCACCGATCGTGCGGATTTCTTAGTCACGATGTCGCAGTGGTCGAGTGAGCATCGCGCGTTCGCTATTGAAGCATTTTTCAAGAGTAACGATTCTTACGTACTCGCTCGCCGACAGTTTTGTTCACATTTCAATATTCGACGGATAGGCGATGGGCCGAGTGTGAATTTAATTCGTTCGTGGGTGGAGAAGTTCCGCGCAACTGCTTCGGCTATGAACACACCACGGCCAGGACCTAGTCGATCGTCAAGGACCCCCGAAAACATTGAACTGGTTGGAAACGCAGTTTACGTGAAAATGGACGACTTTCGATACGGAAAAGGGCAGCTTCACTGGGACTTCCAAGAGCAATTGTGCATGAAATTTTGAAAAAAGATATGAAGTTTCATCCTTTTAAAATTCAAATAATTCAAGAATTGAAAAAAAAATGACTTTGCGTCACGCAAATTTTTTTGTGAAACCATGTTGGAGCGTTTTCGCACTGTGAATTCCATTTTTTGGAGCGATGAGGCTCATTTTCATTTAAACGGACACGTAAACAAGCAAAATTGCCGTTACTGGGCTCTAAGAACTCGCAATCCTCGACTGAAGCACCAAAAACCATTACATTGCCCACGGGTAACTGTTTGGTGCGCTTTATCCACGAATGGGATAATCGGACCATTTTTTTTTGAAAATGCACGGGGCCAAGTGACGAATGTCAATGGTGAGAATTATCGGCTCATGATTTCGAATTTCTTTTTGCCGAACCTGCGAGCTCATTCATCATTCTCATCACACACGTGGTTTCAACAGAATGGTGCGACCGCACACACGGCCAGAGCTTCGATGGATTTGTTGCGAGAAAATCTCCCTTAAAAACTGATTAGTCGCTTTGGGGACATCCCGTGGCCACCGAGGTCACCCGACCTAACTCCAATGGATTTTTTTTTGTCGGACTACCTCAAAGAAAGAGTTTACGTCAACAATCCGCGAACTGTTGTGGACTTAAAAGAAAATATTCGGCGAGAAATCAGCGCAATTGAACCAAGTTTACTGCAGCGTGTGGCACGGAATACGAGGCTCCGTTTCGAACAGTGTGTGCAACAGGATGGAAGACATTTGGATGACATTATCTTTAAAAAATGAAATCCGCATTTGTACTCTATCTTTTAATACTTTTAGTAAAATTATATGTCATACATATTATTTTTTATTTAAATTTGAAAACATAAATCTGCCACCAGATACCCTGTAATTATAGATATAAAATAATGAAGTTCTTAGGAGAATTTCAAGACAGCATTACCTAGATATTAAAGGCAAGTTCTTCCTTATATAAATATATACATTAAATACTTTTGTTAGTAAATATGTATGTGTAGAAATAACCATTTAATTTATGTTGTTCATCTTCACATCATGGGTAAGCTGGTAGGGAGTTCCCATAGTCACTAGCCCGCCCATCGTAACGATGCTACTTTAGTGTTTAAATAAATAAAATTAACAATTGTTGACCAAAATGCCCTATTTACTTCATTTATTTTCTTAAGCGGGGCCTCCTATAAGGTGGACCGACGATCTGGTGAGAATCGAATCCATTGGATGCGAGCAACGCGGAACTGATCAATGAGGAGAGATCCTTGGGAGAAGCCTATTTCCGACCAGCAGTAGACGATTATCGGCTGATGATGATGATTTTTTTACAAACCATAGTCAATTATATTTCACTACGCTTACCAATACTACAATATCAGTCGCATAAAGGTTTGGGTTGCAATAACAAAGTCTTTATAAACCTTTTCGTTTCAACATTCATACGAAGCAATCAAGCAAGCAAATAATTGTTTTCGTAGTACTCAATTAACTTAGCATGCATTTAGTTAACAAAGCCTATTAATTAATACACGGCCCCGGCGCTCTATTCATACTGTTTTGGTATTTAACACGTCTATGCCCATAGTTCCGTTGTATTTTACTTTCAAAATTTATTTAGCGAAAGCGCAATTATGATTTATTAATTAAACCTTAATAGTAGTTATAAATAGGATTTATGCTACATAATTTAAACACAAAGGAAACTAAGACAATAAAAAGTGAACTATACATTAATGACAGCACTAATTTAAGAGCTGTTTAAACCGTAAATCAAGTAGTATATATAATACTAGCTTTGCTGGCCATAAAACCCCCGCAACTCGCTTTGAGGAACGATTATTGTAATATAAAAGCCATTCTTAGCTGATCTCCAAATGGCAGAAGTCATATCTCTAACAAATTTTGTGTATTTACATCTAATAGTTTCGGAGATCTCGTAATGCGTCAATGAATCTGATAATGTCTCCTATATATAGAAAATAGATAATAAATTGTTAGACAACCTCATTAAAAACTTAACGTAAGTCGCATATTACTTAATGATTGTTAAATAACATTGGAAATGTAAGTTGCGTCCTGTACTGTTTTAAGTATACAAGTAAAATTTTATTTCGTTAGCTGAAATATTATAAATTTATATATATTATACTTACTAATAAATATGGTATTATATAAAGTTTATGCATACAGATACATAATGCACTTTTGCCACTTATAGAAGATAAAAATAAAAAATTGTGACTGTAAAATAAATGATCATAGCAACAATTTAACTGGACGAGGGAGTGAAAACATGACGCACTTTCCAGACAAGAGAAACAAAGTTCCGTCCTTCGTTTCTGGGAAATACCATTTCCTGCCGATATGCACACAATATTATTATACCGCAAACATTACTTTTCCTAAATAAAAAGGCTCACATTTATAACTACCTACGTATTTTACCATCTCGATAAAAAATATTATTGATGTCTTGACCCTACTTAACATATCAATGGTAGGCACCAGTGCATTCAACTCCGAATTTTAAGTGGGTTTCAGCACCGTGCCTATGCATCTATCAGAACAGCATCAGCACTTTCTGATTCCCTTGTTGACCTACGGCTTATGCATGCCAAGAACTCTGTAGTCTCTTTTTATCAACTGTGAGTTAATACTTGACCTCAATTTCACATGATGTGAAGTGACAATGAGGCCAAAGATAGTGAAGTTTGTTCTGCACAGGCACGTTGTGCAGCAGAACAAGGATGGTTCAAAGAGGTTCGAAACAAACCTATTGGTTGTAGTATTATTTTAAACAGTTTCGATTTAATTTAGTATCGATCTCTAGTTAACACTTGACAAGAATTTTACATGATTTTAAGTCACAATAAGATTAAAGATGGTGCTGCGTGCTCGCACAGATTGCTCTGGTTCTGGAGTATTTAAGATGGTTGCCAACTATTCGAGTACAACGGAATAAAACAAGAATCTTTATGTAACAAAACGATTAGCCACAAGGACCTCTTTTGCTAATCAAAATACTCAAAGGAGTTTAGTCAGGGCCAAGGTGTCTGTACCGGTCACTAAAATTTTTTTCATCCCCAAATAGGATCTCTTTCTATATTGTGCTTTCCTTTTTTTATATACTATTGTTAGTGTAAATATTATTTAAAATATTTGCTCAAATGTAGATTATTTTTATACATGCTGTCTCTTATTTTGATCACAAAAACATAAGAAACTGTTTGCATATGGACAGCCATGTTTATTAAGAGAACTATACACAATGTTGAAGACAAAAGAGTAATTATATTGAACGTTGTGAGAAGTAACCTGATAAGGTATTCATAAAAAAACACTATGAGACAGCTTAAGACGTAATTCTAGAAGCTTAAACGGATGTGACAAGCTTGTGTCCTGGATGTACCACAGGCCGTTTTACGATAAATAATAATGAAGGATTTTACTTTTAGATGATACTAAAGATTAACATCCTTAATTGTTATTTAGTCTTAGCTATAGCACTTATAATAATGTCGCAAGATAAAATATTTTATGTACTGAAGTTTATAAACACGTTAATGTATACCAAGCTTTATTACTTTTAACACCTATTACCATAATTGAACAAAAAAGCTATATTACCTTTTATTGTCGAACATGAAAGATAATCACTAAAAACAGTATTTAAAATTTTTAACATATGAAATCACATAATAAAACTTCGGTGCACACTAATTGTAAAGATGACATAATAGTTTTCTAATATAAAACCAAATAGATGAGGAATAATGAAACTATCATTGTTCGTTGTGTCAAGTGTACCATCAACGTGTGGTATTTATAATTATATTACAATACAGTAAGTAACGCGAGGGTCGCGATGGTCGGGTAAGTTGCTAATATTATCAAAACACAATCCGCTGCCGGTTTGGGTGGCACACTAAAACAATTGCGACCGTTATGAATAAAGCGGGTCAAATGTGCAGACTGATGAGCACCGGCACTGGGCAAACATTAGCCGGAAGAGGCCAAGCCACGGACTAAGGCGGTGTTATCAATAAACGCGTAGAAAAGTAAACATAACACAAATTCATAAACCACAAGTGAAATAAAGGCGCAAACTATTCACTTCCAGTCAACATTTCGGATTTTGAAAGAATAATAATAAAAGATATAAAATTGACTGCAAAAAAAATATAATTGTCCAAAAACATAGACATGTTAAATAATACCAAAAAAATACTTATACATCAATATAAATACACATGTACATTTTTATATAAACAAACTTATATATTGTTATAAATGTATATGCAACATATATGTTTAAAAGAAAATAAAAATTTCATAAATTCAAATTTCTTATCGAAAATGAAAAGTTGTTTATACATATTAGTAACACATATAGATTATACATTTAAATAAAGATTTACTACGCATAATTGGCTGTAAAGAATTTCATAATTCTTAGATTGAGAAATCAATTCATTGAATAAATATTACAGAAGGGAATGTAAAATGAAGAATTATCGGCAGATTGGAGGCAAGCCAGTTGTAAAATTTTCTATTCTTTATTAAATATCGACAAACACGAAATTATTATTTTAAAGGCGAATAAAACGCGTGTCGCTTATCACATGTATACGCAACACATAAAAATGTTTTGTGTTATGGCCAAACAACACACGTGACATAAAGATTCTTTGGAAAAAATATTGTTATATGTTATAACAATTGTCTCATACAATACTTTATCATACTCTAGTATAATACCTTTAGTTCAATTAAATTTATTACTAGGACAAAATACTGAAATCTCTCAAGAATAATTATCGTCAACAATTGCCTCCAATTTATTTAAGAATTATATATTTATTCATCCAGTTCAAACTTAAAATTGCTGGTTGGTTGGTATGCCAATTGGCTTTGGTGTCTGAGATAACATATTACTTCTTACTACTCATAACAAGCACCATATGAAAGGGCGAAATGCAAATTTGACCTTTATCCTCTAGACATTCATGTCTTTTTTTGAGTATACAGTATCAACAACCATTATTCTCCCGGATGTTACGGCGATAATACAATTACCGAGAAGGGAAAGAAATGTTTACAAATTCATAAAATTATCAGTCTCATTACACTTTATGTACTGTAATTACTAAAACTTCAACGTAAACAGTACATACTTAGGACATAGCAATAACAAAATAATATCCTGTAAAAAAATATAGAGTAACAAAGAGTTTATTATAATCTGATATAACAATACTTTGTTGTTCACCCCTATTTCTTTAGATTCACCAATGAAAGAAAAATTCATAAATTTATTGCGACTATAAGTGTTGTCACAAGAGTACTGCAAAATGCTTCTAAAAGATGTTACAAATTTATTAAATACATCTGCTTATTTCTGTTACATGTTAGCTTTCAAAAAACCTATCAACTTTCTTAACAATAACTTATTTTAACAAATTTCAATTTGAAAATCATCACATGTGTATCATTTAGCCTTTTTTTATTTTTAACGGGTTAACACCTAGCTTTAATTTCACATGAAGGTAAATGTTACTGAAGCCATAGGTAGTGTACTGTGAAAATGGAAACTGTTAATAGTGTGATAGCTGTCTATGAGCACTCGCTTTTTCATTACTGAAGGTTGAAAATAAAATTTCCAAACATCCATCTATCTTGTACCTTATGGTAGTTATTCAACGCAGGTGATGCCCTTGTGTTTTATAGCCAGGAAAATAATGGTTTCTTCTTACTTTAGTTGCTATTTAGTAACATCATAATTTTAAAAATCCTTTGAACTCTAACCACTTACGAACAGATATAATTAATGAACTTAATAATAAACGTCTTAAATTTTGTGCAAGTGATTGAATAAAAATTAATAAACTACTAATAAATACATCATTAGATGAGTGATGGTGGCATTGACATTCTTTCTAAATTATACACAGTAGGTTCTTATACACAATAAAACAACCGTGTTTCACTAATAAAATTAAAGTTACTTACCCGGAAACAGCAAGGTACCCTCCGACTACTGTGATTCACAGTATCCTCTTTAATCACTACTTAAAAACAAACAATCACAATGTAGGCCACTGTTTAGAACACATAGACAGTAAAAAATTTATTTCCTTATGATCATTGTCATATAACTTTAGAATTAATTTATTTAAAAATTTTCATTTATGTATATCTCATTTACCTAAACGGAAAACCGTTTTCAATGTTATTTCTAACAGGAATTCTTTCGCTATATGTAGTACAATGACAATAAATTAATCAACTATACGAAACGTCAAAAGGCTGTTAAAAACGATACTGTAGTCATGAGAAACGATTAAAAAAACTAAACAAAAATTTGTAACAACGATTGGTTTTTTGGATGTTAATTATTTAATGATTAGATAATAAATAAAAAATATAAAAAAAAAAAGCCATTACTGACAAAATTTACATAAGTTTATTATTATGACATAATTGAAAAAGTAAGAAAAAATATATAAAAAGTAATAATAACATAATATAAAAATTTATTGATGTAAGTAATATTTAATTATATAACATAAATATCGTTCGTTTGCTCTCCCTTCCTATAAAAAAGACCTGGCAATCGACATGTTTAATTAGTTAGCTGAAAAAAAGCAATCTTCGTTTCTTTTTGATAAGTATTTCTTCGCCAATTTTAATATTAATAATTTTATTTTAAATTTGTCATAAAAATGATAGACATCATTTTTAAGTAATTGACACTTTTTGCATAGAATAACATCTGTCACGTCACTTGTCACAATTTCATTGGTGTCTATATAGATTGTGTATATTTAAGAGTTTATTTATTTTAAACTTTGGTAAACATAGTTTGCCATATTTTTTTGTTTAAATGAATAGTTAGTTAAAATACTTACTATAATAGAATTTAGGCTTTGGATCATGGATTCATCATCAATTGTGAGTTTTAACAATGATTCAGCCTTTCAAACTACTCTAAAGGGCGATTATAATAATGTAAGTGTGCATGGATTAGCTCTGCATGCTATGAGAGATCGATGTTTACTGCTACAACGAAGAATAAATACATTGGAAAATGATAATATGAAATTAAAACTGGATATTTCAAAGTCAAGTTCACCTTACATTCCTTTACAAGAAGATGAGAAGTTACAATTACAACAACAAATAGCAGAGCTAAATAAACAAAAGTCACAGCTTATCCATCACGTTTTTATGGTGTCTTGCGAAAATAAAAACTTGTGGAACAAAATTTCAACTTTAAAGGTCCCTGACAAATCAGTGAAGATGGTTTTGAAGCAACCTTTATTGCGTACCAACACATTTGTTCAAAATACATCAAAACCTAGTGTCAATTATACAGAAAAATATTCCGAATCAAGTCTAGAAGAAATTTCTTTAAAACTAATAAATAGTTATATTCAAGAAAAATCACAGTTAGTTGACCAATATGAACAAATGTCTCAACTTAATGAAATAGAAGATGATATTTTAAATGTTGATTCTATTGGATTTACTTACATGGAGGACCCTGCATTTGATTCATTAAAAGAGATTCATAATCATACTGATAAACTACAACTCTTAAAAAAGGATCTGGCAAAACAACAAAATGATTTAAAATTAGTCATTTCAAAACTTGAATCAGTTTTACTTGGTAAATATACTTTGTTTTCATTTTCTTTAAATCATTTACTTTCATAGAAGTTTGATTGAGAAAAGTAACATTTATTTACTTCAAAATGTTTAACATTAATAAGAAATTTACTTAACGACAAATTACTACAAACCAATAGATTTCTTAAACATATTGAACCACTTGGTAAGTTTTAAAACTTGGATGCGAACATATAAATACCAGGCCCTATGGGGGTTAGGCGATACATATACATATCATGCCTTGTTCCCAGTGGGGTAGGTAGAGACCATCTCTCTCCACTTGCTACGATCCTTGCTCACATATCTCACTTCCTCCACTTTCATGAGCGACTTCATGCATGCTTGTTGCTTGCGAGTACTCATGACCCTGCATTTCTTTAGGACATCTTCGATATGATCTGAATATCTCCACCTAGGTCGACCTACACCAATTTTTCCAATCATTATTACCTTGTATACCTCTTTCGTTAATCTTCTCTGATCCATTCTATCAACATGGACAAACCATTAGGTGATATATTATTTTATATTTACTATTACTTATTATATACATTGGGCTAACATGAACTTAATTGTGAATGGCTGTCATTGAAATGTGCTTGCTCAGAATACTCTGGCTCCGATGTGTTAACTGCAGCAATGCTTTTTTATGTATATATGTTGCTAAACAGGTGGATTTGAAAATTCCCTGATCTCAAATTTCTACAAGAGGCCTTACTTAAACTGGTGACCTGTGTTACTAGGTAAGCTGTTAGCCACTGTGCTGCAAACCAGTTTCAAGCAGGCAAGCATTAAGAAATACAGTCACATTATAACAAATGTAACTAAATGCTGTAGAAATATTTTTATCTTATTGATGAAAGTTACACAGTAGATTGTATAGAAATATAATTTTTTCTCCTGCAATCCGTACTTTTTTTTATATAAATTAGAATAATCATGTTGCATATTATGTATGCAATACATATGATAATTCATTGTTTGCATGGTGTCTCTATACTGAAAGGTGAAGTTATTTTCGTGTCTGTCTGATTAATGATTGGGGTGCTGTCTTTTTGAAAAATTTATTTTTAGGATTATAACTTGTTGATTGCAAAAAACTTTTTTTTTCAGAAGGTTACAAATGTCCTACATGCACAACTAAGAACACAACAATAGCTATGGAAAACAAAGAAGTAGAAACAAGTGCCAGTCTTATAGATATAGCTACACCAATGCAATCTAACAATTTTAATGAAACAAATTCTTCTTTGGCCCAGAGAAATTCAGATTGTAATGAAAATGATGTTCTAGTGGAACAATTTGATAAGATATGTCCAATGTGTGGACAAACCTTTAAGAAAAATATTGAATTTACAGAATTTCAAAGTCATGTAGAACAACACTTCATTGGTGAAATTGAAATGGATTCATTTACTGACAATTTAGATAATAGTCCCAATTCTTTTGAAAATGTTAATTAGTCTTAGTTTTAAAAAACTATAGCTTTGTTTCTTACTAATATAATTTGTGCTTATTATTTGCCCACTGCTAAACATTGCTATCAAAGAAGAATGCTAATGTGTTATTAGAATTGCAACCAACACCTGAAGTGATGACCACAATCACTCTGTCAAGAAGAAATATTGGCCTCTACAAAAGTGATTTCCATATTCACCAATATTAGTGTGTATTATAATAAGCAAGCAGTGTGTTGGTAAAGATAATATGAGAAGCTGTCGACTAATTACTGAAGTTGTTCTCTTTTAGTCACCTCTTAATAAACACAATGGATGTAGTAATTGTGTTATAACCTGAAAGGTTTAGAATATAGCAATAATAGGTTTGATTCAGTTTGTATTTTACTACAAATCTAATAATTAACAATTACAAACCAAAAAAGTGAAAGATAAAATAAAACATTATTTTTACTATTTATGACTTTAATAAAATGAATAAAACAAAACCTACTTAATAATATCATCAAATCCTATTCATTAGTTTATGCTAAATCAGTAGGTTTAACATCAGTGGAAGTAGATGGTTGTTGAGTAGTTTTTTGTAGTAAGTTTTTACTGAACCATTGGGGTCTTTCTTTCTTCATTTCAATGATTCTTTTTCCTTTCCAAAATTCATTAGGCTGCAAAAAGAAATACATTTAAAAATTAAGATATCTTTATAATTTATAATAGTAGTTACTTGTTATTAATTGTACCTGAATCATTGTTTTTTTTTTTTTTTGGCTACTATGAATTTATCAACAGTGCAATATATAATAAAGCCTTTGCTACAATTAATAATTATTAATAATCACAAATGTAGTTATTAAAGAATACCAATAAGTATGTATTTATTAATTAATGTTACCATTTCATGGATATTTTCACCCTCATATAGTACAATAACATCCTTTTCAATTGGGCCGCTTCCTAATTTTTCTTGGATCTGTGCTTGTATTTCTTTAGTTTCCTTTTCTACCTTTTTATAACATTTTTCTGTAAAAGTTTTGCTGTGTCACTAAATTTTTTTTGGCAAAAATAGTTATTTTTTTTTACATATTTTCAATTAACATCTAAGTAATTTAATTTGTGAAATGTAAATAAAAATATAGATTTAAGTTAATAGTGATAGTACTGTACTTCAGCACTAGTTATTCTCTATTCAATCTCTTAGTCAAAACTGTTTCGAAATATGAACAATTTATATATTGTTTTTTGAGTAAACATTGTGAACATGATATAAATATACTTTATATATGATAATAATTTAATATACTTGTATTATTTTATGAAAAATAATGTTTTAAAACTGTAATTACCACAAAGCCTTCCCCTCTCATGATGATGACCACATTCATTGCAAACTTTAATATTTGTTTTAGGTACAAGCATTTTCCAAATGTATTCAGGTGATCCAAACTTTCTTTTCAATCTCTTTTCAATAGTTCTTCTAAATTTGGGTACAGCAAGCAATAGTCCATCTCCAATTATATCTTTTAAAGCAAAAGGTTTTCCAGGTTGTGGTGTCCGTTTCTCATAAATTTGGACTAAAGCAAGTTCTGAAAGTTAAAATGCTATTATGACAAAGTTAATAATAAGGTTAGAATCAAATTTGCCTTATTTTGGTATGTCGCTGTATTAATGTAAATTTACTTAAACCATAAAAGAACTATAATGCAAAGATAACCTGCGAGTTAAAATCAAATATTACCTCTCGGTGGTTGTCTAAAAATATTGAATACATTTCTTTCCATGGTCTTTAACATGTTAAGAATATATCCTAATCTTGGTAACATTTTTACGATGGACTAAAAACTAATATCTTTCTGAATAATAGCAGATGAATTTTAAGGTTATGTTATTAATTATAACACAGATAAAAGGAATGTTTTTTACCATAGAATAATATTTCGTACTGTTACCAGTAAAATTGAAAATAACCAATGCTTGTATATAATACAAAAATAAAACGCATTTTTATACACAAAAAATAAATAAAACCACGAGTCATTTATTATAATAATTTTACGTGGAAAAATTAAAACTGAAAAAATAGCAATACTGAATAACATGGCCGATGACAATCAGCTGGTTTAAGAGGGGAGAAAAAGGCACAGCGCTTATGTGCTATGTGTGTTATGTAGTTCATGTCCGCAAGCGTTTCGTAGCAGTTGTAGCTATGGCGTGTTTAAGTCCGAGTAGGCTCTGTGCTCGTGTTCAAGATAAGTTATTGTGTCAATTTGGACATAAAGTTCGAAGGCAAACCATATTTGTGAAACTCAAACCTCCAGGACCTACTCCATTGCGAATATTTGGACGGACTTGTCAGGTTAGATACAAGAGATCTTTTAAAAAGTTGGACATATTTCACATAGTTAAGAATATATTTATTTTAATTTTAAGTGTATTTTTCACAATTTCCGACTACTAAACATCATGTTAATACTGAATATTTATAATTAAATTTTTACATAACATTATGACATTTAACCTAAAAGTCAGCTGATCTATATTTTGAGCAGTTAAATATTAACATAATTCTATATGAATAGTCGACTAGATCTTGTAATTTTGTAAAATATTAGCAAGACTAAAGGGGGTCGATCATTCATTGGAAATGTAAAAAGTGAAATCTTCGCAAGTCGGCGGATCGACGATCTCGGTACAAGTTTGTTGAGTTTGGCAACCGATTTTCTCTATGTTCAGAACTTTTACTTTCGGCAAACAAACCTACTGTTGTATAGTTTTCTTACAAGATTACCACTAGTTAAATTTCGTTTGAATGTGAACCTGACCTCTACGGGAAGGTGTAACTTTTTAATAGATAATATTCAATAAATGTGAGAAGAAAGTAATATCTGTAAATTTGTTCGTCTCGAAATAACGTCAATACGATATGACCAGTATAGTTATTGGATTCTGGGATACGTCGATCGTGACGGTCGGACCGTATGCCGTCGCCACCGCCGCTGCCGCGTCGTGCTTTCTCGCGCAGCGTGCGAGCATGCAATGTAAAATCTCGGCAACTCACACAAAACTTTCTAAGCAACAATTATTTTTCGCATTAATATTTCATTTGCACCTTCGATAGCTATTGAATTACTAATCGATTTCTTTACGCACAATGTCCTCATTTGACTTGTTGGCTTGGCAATGTCAAGGAAAAACATTTTCAGTAAAAATTTCCTGGTAATTAATGTCGAAGAATATTATGTTGAATTGTATATTACAAATAAATATATTGTATATTTAATCAAATAATACGTATTGTTAAATATGTAATGTATCAAAATAATTATCGTAACAGATAACCGCATCGTTTCCAAAACTTTATAAAGTTTTAACAATACACAAAAATTTTACGCCTATTTTTAGTAATAATAATTTAATGGTAAAAAAAAAAGGTACAATCAATAGCTCAAATAATCTGCAAACTTACGATACATATTTTTAAAAATGGGTGACGGTAAATAACACTCATTTTTAAATAATAGTTAACCTATACGAGATTTAGGTCATGAACTCAGGATCTGCGAGCATAGTGTGCGATGAGATGTATCAGCTGGTCAAACGACTAACAGCATTGATCATCATGATATAGACTACACGAGACGAGAAATGAATGAATGTTATTTGTTTACGCGGTAGTAGCTCAAAGCAACATTATACGCGGACCGGAGTTAGTGAAAGTTGTGAGAGATTCGTCGAATTTTTAATAGCGCCAAAACTGGGTAAGTAACCTGTCGTGCCAAGGAGTGCTATAGAGCCTTTCTTCTTTCATACTAGTCTATTTGGCAAACATTGACCTCGTTTTCTTCTACAATACAAACGCAGACACCGTGTCTTCGGTTGTGATCCACCTACCGTCCTTGACTGATTAGGTAAGAATCTTGTAAAAGTGTTTATATAAATGTAGAGGTTATAATATCATAACATAAATGTACCCCAATTGCTAAAGTGACAGTGGGTAATAGTTTGGTAAGATAATTCATCCTTACCGCATGGTATATTACTGCTAGTAATATACATAAGCTGGAACATAATATTTATTAATATCGAAAATCACGTTTGTTGTATAAGATTTTATATTTACATTTCCGATACTTTAGAAATACATTGACATAATATAGTCTAATATATACCTACAGCGTTTCACACCATAAAGTAACAAAACCGCTGTGCTTTCTTCGGTTTATTATTCATAGCGATACTGTAAGTTACGACTCTGAAGATGGTTTGATATTAGTAACGCACCCAAGAATTTAGTTTCAGCGAATGTAATAAATATGGGAATTTTATAAATTGCGTTTAGTGCGTATGATCAGGTAATTTAATTTAGCGTTCGTTGCTGTTTAGTTAAACAAAACGCTTGAGCGGGTATCGGCGTACGTAACGTCCTGCGTAAATGAAGCTCACTAGAAATGCGGAACACATAACTATTTGTTCAGTCCACATCATTGTATAAGAGTTTGCGGCAATACGCACTACGTAGCATATGTTATTTTCGACTTACAACATTTTCTTCAATTTCGAATTACGTGATAACAATACAAAAGGGCGTAGAAAGCTGGGAAATGCTAAAGGATGTAAATAAGTAATTTAGCGTCCCGTTAGGCCCTTCTGTTTTTGATATCGTTTTTGATTATCGATTCATCGTATTATCATTGACACATAAGTATCAAGATTTCCAAACGTATTTCTTAAACGTTTTTTTCGCAATAAGTCATCATATATTCACTAAGCTGATCTTACGATTTTACTGTAGTTTGTCATTTATTGCGTAAAACAAAGCAGTGTTCCAGTTGTTAGGGTGTGGGTTATTGATTGTGACATTAATTGATAAATGGACTTACCAAATTAATCGTATAATCTCGCTATATTTAAACTTATAAAAGGCGCAATGTAGTTTATATACAAAAACATTACGTGAACGACAGTTTTTTAAGTCACAATTACAGGTTTCATACTTTGAAACTATGCGTACAAATGTATGCGTGTTTCGTCAGATATTTTTTTGAGGGCACGATTTTAGTTAGCGTGCGCTGATCACCTGTCCCATAAACTAAACTTGTCAAATATATTCTTATTTTTAAGTAGCCTCAGATGCAGTCGCCTGTTACTAGACGTCCTTGCTAACGTTGAATGTTTAGCCTGGTATCGTTGAGTAACAACGATTCGGTCGGCACTTGCAAACAATGAACTCATCAACAGTGGCTACGAAAGACACTCGAACATTAATTGTAGACGCTCGCGCGTGATGTCGCTAGTTGACAAGGTCCGTGGGCCATCCGTTGTGTTAACTGTAAAAAAGTGACAAAGTAGTGCTTCTAACCAACTAGAATTATTGATTTTCTAGGATAGTATTTTATCATTCTTATTCGACCACCGAAGAGGCGAAGTAATCTTGATTTACAAATATTTTCATAGTTTTTTAATTTTCAATGATACAGTCTAAATTAATAACAGAAATGAAAACAATTAATTTAAATATAAAAAATTTTGCTTTTATTGTGGAAGTTACTGGGGGTAAGTCTTCATTGCCGGCCACCATACACAAAGTATCCACCGCAGCTATTATTTCGGCCACCAAACAAAAGTGGGCAAACATAAACTGTGTTCCGATTTGAAAGGGGTTGTAGATAGAGAAACTACTTGGATAACGAGACTTGACATTTTTTGTCTCAAAGCGATGATATTATTATTCCTTGCTTCAAGTATACTATAAATACTTTAGTTTTAGATATAACAATGATAAATATATTTCGTCAATGTGGTTCCATCAGATGACAAAGTGATTTTCCCCCTTATTCATAAATTGAGCTTTTCCCCGTTCTGAGTAATATAAAAACAAAAGTTCATGGGCGTACTCATTAAATATATTACAAGTTATAAGTGAAATGTTTTCGGGTTTTGAGACCGTAACGAAGTCAAGTTTTGCAACGCGCCGAGAGCAACGCACACCGCAATACGAGCGTCGTGATGATTGCTACAGATTTATAATTAAATCTAAACCAACGAACGTAGATTTATATATTTTAAGTGAAACTAAAATCTCTTGTAAGTATTACACAATGGACATTTGGAAATCAATTGGTCAAAAAAGTAATGGTATTTGGCAATGTAGAATATTTATTTATTTAATAATTTACTTCCGGTCAAGTTATCATTGAATAAGTTAAAAATATATCTACTCCCTGCTACATACTTCACAACCATAAATATCCTTGTTGAATCTATAGCACTCCTTTATGAGGTTGGGGTTGAAAATACATGGAAAATGTTAATATGGTACTCATATAAAGATCATAGTATCTTAATGTCAACGCCCCTACATAAAATCGATTTTCTTTATATCTATTATTAGCAACATTAATCAATTATTATTCGTTTTGTTTTCACTAAAATCGTACAATCTGTCGCAATTTCTAAATACGAATATCTGAAAGTTAATCGAAATACATATATTCTAATATTAGAAAGTTGTCTATTTCTAATGGTTTAATATATGTGAATTTCTAATCTATGTCTACAATGACGCTTTGTAGCTTTCGTTAATGAAATTTTTAAAATGAATCGAAACGGTATTAAAATGTGAGTATTATTGATAGTTACTATTTAAAATTTTATATAATACTATTAATTAATTGTTATGTTACTTTACTGTTATATAAATGGTGGTTGTAGAATGGATGTTGGTGAACTTGAAGTCATATACCATGTGATATTTTATATTAATACTGCTTTAATTGGTTGTTTTGATCCATTGTTAAAATTGTAGTAGTCATATATTAAAAATCATCTTCTGAAACTAGTAACCTCTATACCTTAGAAAATAGGATTGGCAGCTGTGACTTGGTCAGCCACAAAGAAACCAGGAAGAACTTGTACGGCCTGTGACTCTTTGTCCTGGTCCGTGGTGACCGTTTCCGGTAGGCTCGATAAGATGTTCTCTGGGATTTTGCTATGAAATGTAAAATGTTGTGGTTTTATTCGTCATTGTTTATAACAGGTAAAATTGTCGCCAACAAGTTTATTACTTCCACCCTGGGATAAGTGTAGTCGTAATTCTCAAGTGAACCTTTAAGTGTTTAAACTGCAGATAGTCCGAGTTAAAATAAATTTCTTTTTTATGAGCATGTTAATTTTGAAAACCAATGTAATACACTTTATAGTTTCCATTTATTTGCGTATACGTGCCTTGCTCTTTTAGCAAAACATCGTCCAAGTGTTACTTTCGTATAACTTCTAAATAAAATCTCGAGAGATTACAACAGAATAGATTTTTTTATACATTTCAAATAATTTTTATATTAACAGTTGCTTCTATTGTAAAGTTCATAGATCGGTAAACTTTTGATGTTTACGTTCCTTTGTTCAAGTTCCACTAGTAAGACACCGAAAGTAACTTAAGCAAGCCTAATCTTCTCGACATGAAATGTTTAATCTTAAGGCCGTTCGTCCTTGAAAGTTGACCTCTTGATGCGGTGTTACGATCTTTGTCCTACTTGCTTGCTTTGGGCTGTTATTATTCAGTCTTTATAGTAATTACCCCTCGATAACCCAATCGGCAAGTAGTACTCTAGGTACATGTATCATGATTTGTGCATGAATAATTTATTAATAATGTGAATAAAAAAAATTATACAATATGTACAATGAAGGAAACGTTGGCAGTTCTCTTAATTGTTTTTAAAAAACACAAAGCAGAAAGAAAAGTTTTCCTTTAACTTTTAAATTTATCGATGAAATACGGAAAAATTATGATAATTGCTCTCTTCTCCGAGTTCAGTAATGTCACTATTAACTCAATTTGGCTTATAATAGCAGAAATTATTGAAATACACGGAAGTGTCTTCAAGGAGTCTTTAACAGGCTTCCGGATTATTCTTTTGTGTTTTTACGATTTACGCACATAATAAGTATTTATGATCGACGAGTATCGTGATACTGTACGGGTCTTTACTTGGTACTGACATTTTATGACTGTAATGAAAGTGATGATTAATATGAATGTACACATATATCAAGATGTTATATGAAAACCCGGTAGTATTTAAATGCCTTTTCGTGTTAAGGTCAGGAGTAGAGGAATTTCCGGGACGTACCGACTCCCTGACCTTTCGTTTTTGAAAATGTTAATCCCCGTGTATTCTTTTCCCCCTTTATTATAGTATTTATAGTTCCTTAATGTATTTTTTCGCTCTGTCATGATATATTGATTAAATTGTTTTTCTTATTCAATAAATGTTCTTTATCATTGCTAACTTTTTTCTCAAGAAAGTATTGATAGTTTTACGACTAGCGTTTTAATCGTATAGACACTTTCATTAAACCGTCTGTATGCTGTATGTTTATTACTTATTAACATTTGATTTAGAATAAAATATTTACAATACTGTCGTGTATGTTAGCTTTTCGTTAAAATATTTAACAACTGACACTACATTTATTAACTGACACTGCAATTCTAAATGGAACGAAGCAAAGTATAATATCGCATGCTACTAAGTAATTCAACCATAATACCTTAGTAATAGACGTTATTGACCCTATTGGCATGCAATACATCTGGCAATACAAAACGACAGTAAACCCTGTGTTTCGTATAATTTTATTTGATTATTTCGCTTACTTTCATATAGTATTAAATGCGTTTATATCTTACATCGGGTAGAGTTGTCGCTACACAATGCTACGCAAATTGTAGCGAGATATTTCTATTCGATAATTCAACGATAAATTTGAATACTCGAGTAGTCGTTAGTCAAGCTATTATGTCTAATAGTTTCTACAATTACTATTATTTCAATATTTGGTTAATACACGTCACTCGAGTAGCAGGAATGTGATGGACGTACAATTGCCGTCCAGCATTAATTTACCGACAGTTTTCATATGTAGTCACGTCAGCTACTCAGAGCTTTTTTTTAATATGCATTATAAAACTCTTATACGTGTACAGACTATAACGATATGTGATAATCTGTGGGGGATTTTTGACTATTTATAGAGCTGTTGCTAAGGTGAAATTTTTATAGGCGGCTACCAAATCCGCTTAGTAACTTTAAGAAGTCTTTATAACTACAATATATTTTCTTGTATCGGACACAATTTTTACCGGTTATATTACTTTATTATTTTTCGTAATATTTGTAATATGGTAAGGATTAGTTGTATGGGGCAAAAATTTGTATTTTTAGATACCTTTGTGTCGAAGATAGTGATTAAGTCTCGCTGACATGATAATATACTTTTTCGGTAAAGCGGCGCTGGCCACGGCACATTCGCTGTACGAGAAAGTTTTTCTCGAGAGTTGTTGCATTTTACGTCAGCGTGTGCCGCGAAACTACTCAATCCACCAAAAAATTCATTCTCTTCAGCAGAGCCACTCTGTGGGTCAATTAATTCGTCTATTTATTTTTTTTGTCCTCTTACCCACGCATCCTGAAGAGGACAATAATAAAACTAGATGTTTCCTGTCCGCTTTGCTGGCCATAACATAGAATTATATTGGATATTTAGACTTGAAATTTGCCAGAAATATTGCTGCCCGGCGGGAATCCGCAATCCCTTTGACATTTCGGGGTAACATTTCTAGCTGACGTATACTCAATAAAAGGGATATTCCTACCAAATTTAATGTCTCTACATAGGTGGAAATTTCTTGTATATTTATAAATACATATACATAGGTTTTAAATGGAATCGTGAAACAATTTATAAAATAAGAAACCATACAATTTTTCGTAGCTTATTTATTACATGTATACTTCATAATTATATTATTCGTTCGCTTACAAAGTATTTTTCTAAAGACACGCTGTTGATTGTTGTAAAGCATATAAAGTAATAACTAGGGCAACCGGCGATCGTCACAGAGAGTGTTTCGCGGAACTTGATTTTAAGCGGCGGTAGTATAGAAAGGGTTAATGAATGTATTCATAATTAATGAGTCGGTTACGTGGCGGCGAAGACCAATGTGGTATGTGTCAATTGTCATTACTACTATTTTAAGCATCAGCATCGACGTACGGCTTGCGGTTCTACAACTCTCACTTTCTATCGTGCTTTAATTGTTATGTACGCCCGTGGACGCATGCAATTTTACGTGTGGCAATGTTGTTCATCAATTTACAGTACGTATGGTTTTTTTTTTGTTTAATATTTTAACGGCACATAAGTTCCTGCCCGCACCGCATATGCATGAGAAGTGCGTGAACGTATCTAGGACGTAAAAAACACATTTGCATTACCTGTAATTGATAATCTGACTTCATTCCTGTTCGAGTTAGGTTCGAACTCGTAACATGCATTATGCGTCAATTCAACGTTAAATAATACTGCGTAACGATTCGATATGTGCACTTTTTTCTTTGAATTATATTTCTAATGATAAATTTAATAATAATAAATAAATTAGAAGGGTATAAAAAATACAAGATATATTCGAATTTTCCTAACATTTGTACGTAGAATGTCTACAGTACGTCTACGATACGTCTACGATGTATAGAAAGTTTATTTTAATATATCCACAATATTGAACTTTGTTATTTAAAACTATGGACAAAGTGAATAAATATTTTTTATCTATATATGAATTATGGTATTGAATTCTTCGTTACAAAAATTATAAGTGACACTTTTTGTATAAAGAAAAAGCTAATTTTAACATTATTTTGTTATAAATTTCTATTATTACTAGTTCCTGTTGCTAAAAAAACCTTCCTTCCTTCCTGATTACTTCGCTGTATAACGGAAGATTTATATTTTTGTTCATATTTAATATCAAAAAAATTCAAAGTTGATGTAATAGTATTTCCAGTGTTTAACATTTATTTTCATTAAATCAAATCAGTCAGACGTATAAGGCTTGTAGATTTAACGTGGCGTTAGCCAACATTGTTGTGACGTATGTGAAATCGTATGGAAGTGATTAATATTCACGTCATATTTAATGAAGGATGTTGCCTAAATATTAGGTCTGAGTTCAATTTCATGTTTAAATACAATGTGTAACTAAGGCGTATAGTTATTTGGTTAAGGCGAAGTTAGAGCGATAAGGCTCTGTGGGACCGTCTAGGTAGAGTGCTGTCCTTAATGTCACTACTAAAACAATCTATATTATGGTTATATATTATGGTGATAATTGTAATATCCTGACTAGCACGATTATGAGCAGATGAATCATATGCTATATATAAAAAGAAATTGCCTTTGAAGAACTGGAGACCTAGGTTAAGTACGCTTAAATACAATTAAAAAGCCCATTACTAGTAATTTTTTTATTATTCAACAAAGCAAGCGAGACAAGCGGGACATTCACCTGACGGTGACACGTCTGCCCATAACAACGTGGCGTCAGTAAGAATGCTATACACTGCACCATATTGTGCTAAGTTGCCTTGAGACATAAGATGTTGAGTCTCGATACTGTAGAACTGGAATAGTGTCGAACTGGAACCTACCTACACGGTATTCGGCAACAGACCCCTTTTTTTTCGTGCGGAAATCCTACATCGGATACTCTTCTGCAGCTGGGTCAGCCTGAGAGTTATGCCGAACTCTTATCGGCTAAAACCCCACGGTATCTTTCTCAAAACCCTTGGTTGAAACAACGGAAAAGTTTGCGGATAATTCCGTAATCCCAACGGCATTGGTCCGTTACAGGATCTCACCTCAGCGTAGAGCTGCCACTTCCCATCTTCCACTATCGCACGGAAGTATCGTACGCGCCATCTCGAGGCCTTTGATATACGGCAACGAGCGACACCCAAATCCTCGGCCGTAGCTTCTGTTATGGGGGTTGGGGGTTATATTGAATTCTCCACCGGCGTCCAGGTCTCCGGATACGAATAGGGACAAGAGAGGTTCTTTCTCCCTCTCCGCAGCCTCTTTTTGCGACATCACTTCTTCGCAAAAGGCACGCCAGCACTCTACACCTTCTCGCTTCCTGTCATAGCATTAATAAAAACTTGAAGCGAGAAGTCCATAATATTAGGTGGACCGGAAAGTAATGTCGTTTTCTTACGCTAAATACAAACACATACATTTTTAACGAGTCTTTATTTTTAATCAATGATGTATTCCCCATCATTGTCAATAACCTTTTGCCATCTAGTGAGTAAATTTTCAATCCCTGATCGATAAAAATTAATTGGTTTTTCGGCAAAATATCTAGAGATGGCATTTTGGATATCATCCAAATTTGCAAATGTTTTGCCACTTAAAAAGTGTTGCAGCGCTCGGAATAAGTGGAAATCCGATGGTGCAACATCGGGCGAATATGGTGGATGAGGCAGCACCTCCCACCCCAATTCATTAATTTTTTCTAGAGTTCGCCTTGCGCAGTGCGGTCTTGCATTGTCATGTTGGAGAATGACGCCTTTTCGGTTGACAATCGCTGGCCACTTTTCAATTAAAGATTGATTGACTCGCTGCAATTGTTCGCTGTAGAGGTCTGCAGTAACAGTTTCTCCAGGTTTCAGTAATTCAAAATGAACAATGCCGCGAATACTCCACCAAACACACAAAAGCGCTTTTTTGGGGTGTAAACCTGGCTTAGCAGTACTCCGAGGGATTTCATTTGGAGAGAGCCACTGCCTTTTGAGTTTTGGGTTATCATACAGGACCCATTTCTCATCTCCTGTGATCAAGCGATCAAAAAACGCTTCTGTGTTGTGTCGTTGAAGCAATAAGTTGCATGTGATTGATCGGTTAGCCTTATTCTGTTCGGACAGATTATGCGGGACCCAAACACCTGCTCTGCTTACTTTTCCAATCTGCTTCAAATGTTCTTGGATGGTCGACCAAGGTTTGTTGAGACTGTTTGACAATTCCTCGATCGTCTGACACGGATTTGCTTCCACTTCCGCCCTTAACACGTCGTTGTCTAACGCTGATGGTCTTCCTGATCGATACGAGTCGGAAAGATCAAAATTACCCGATTTGAACTTGGAAAACCACCTTTGGCATTTACGAATGTCCAGTGCATTTGGATAAACATCGCAAATGTTTTTGGTAGCAACTGTTGCGTTATTTCCCTTGCGAAACTCAAAGAGCATGCAATGCCGGATGTGTACCTCTTCTGGTATTTGGCTGGCCATTTTACCCAAAATTACAAAAAAAAATTGTAATTCAATTGTCTATAAGTAAAGAAATCACTATAACCTCACAATGTCTTTGGTACGCCTCTGAACAAAACAATGAGCTGACAAATGACAATCAAGTATTGGCATGCGCAGAAACGACATTACTTTCCGGTCCCCCTATTAAAACAAAGATAATAGGATTATTATCTTCATATCTTGATCCATATTATATTATTATTTTCGTGATGATGACCACTTTTATGGTTAGACGACATAAATGAGTGGACCAGGCTTAAATATGATCTATTAAAAAGAATAGCCTGAAGATCAAATTAATTATTTTAATCCAATCAACAATATTTAAGGTGAAGAGGGAACCTAATGATGATGACATATTGCATATTATTATATATTTGTTTCCCCTTATTCTACTGTCATTCCCCATTTTAGCGATGAGATCTCAAAGCAAATTTGTCCAACTGAGACAATCTTACAACGTATGCTGCACCAAATGCTCATCGCTGCCACAATGATGGCATATTGCTGTTGGCTCTCTACCAATACAACACTGGTACTTGCCGAAGCATCCGTACCCGGTGAGCGTCTGTACCAATCGGAAGGTCAAAGCGCCATGTAATCTGTTCAACCAGTTATTTAAAACTTGGAACACATCGATATTTCTGTTGCCAGCTTTGGGATGTGCAAATCTGTCCCTCTTCCGTTCAATAACAGACCGTCGAGCGTGTAACCTCTGGAGAGTTAGTTATTTTGTGGAGAGCCGTTGTCCTTGCGTTCGACGTTCCGAGCGCCATACATAAGTCCACGCTAAAAACTCCGCCTCCATATCCTATGGAGGGGACCTCGCTAAAACACGCCGCTTTAAAGGAGACAGTACCCTCTGGAGCGTTCTTAAAAATGTGACAGTGTACTCCGTTATAGATTTGGCCTATACAGGTGCTCCGTACAAAGCCATTGACCGCACTTCACCTAGATAGAGGCGGAGGCAGTTGGCTTCGGGTCCACCGATATTAGATGACAGGCGCTGGTGACAGACACCTGCCACCATCTAATACAATAAGAAGTGGAAAAACCAGTGTCAGTGTTCTCTGTATCATGCTTTATCACAGCAGACCATATCACTTGACACCAGGCGAAATGGTTGTTAACTTATGTAATATTATATAAAAACGACCTTGTCGTCAATTTTTCGTATTAGTATATGAATTTTTTTTTTATATAATTTATTTCTTTTTAAATGAAGAAAGGAAGATAAGTTCACTTTGGACGCTCGTCAAAGCTCCAGTTCTATGTGTTTGCAACCTCAATGGTACATCACAAATAATTAAAAATAACGCATTTTTTTATTACTTGAAGGGATGAGATGAGCGAGAAGTTCATATGATGGTAACGCCTGCCCAAAACAACGTGGGCGTTAATTAGGATGATATACACTGTACCACATTGCGCTCGTCGCCTTGAGACAAGATGTTATGCATCGTTACCCCGGTATTTTCACTAGCTACAGTGCCCTTGAAACCGGAACACAGTAGTGTTTGCACACCACTTGTTTTTTTCACACACCATTTGTTTGGCGGCAGAAATAATAGTCGCGGTGGTACCCCACTCAGACGGTCCTCGGCAACAGACCTACCACCAGTACCATTACTAACCACAATAAGAGTTTAATAAAATTAGTTAATTTTATCAATGTAATTCTTTGTGTAACTGTGACAAGACTTTATATATTGTTCCTTGTGAACAAGTTTACAGTTCGCTTTGTGATGCAGTTAGTCGCTGTTCGATTTTTTGCGACAGCGACCTTTGTGTCGCCCAGCGTACACATTCGGTTCTAGTTTGTCTAAGCTGGAGGTCATCGCTGCTCCAATCACTTTTTGCAATTAACACTAGAGTGCAGCATTAGTTCAGACTTGCTCCTCAGTCTTGCTCCTGTACTTTGTTACGTATTTTGATTTTACTGATTCAGGTTTACTTATGTTTTAACAAATGTCAAGGAGAGTATTCTATATGAAAATAATATATATAAAAAGTAATGCTTATAAATCATTTATGCAATTATGATTAGATTTATGTAAGTATCTGCGATGAATATATTCATTACAGATTTTGTAATATATACTTAAATACTAATTTTTCTTACATTTGTAGTGAGTATTTTTCTTCCTAAAGCTTTCTTCCAAAAATTAAGCAATGTTAATCCATACTCATATTTTGAAAGAGAAAATGTAACATATTTCTTTCATTATTTCTTGTATAGAGAAGTACATTGAGAGAACGACTTTCAATGTTCAATAGCAAAATTAAAATTGAACATGTTTTACTACAGAAGAATATTTTTCAGATGAGTTCATTCTTTGTCACTATTATTTTATGTTAACAACGACATTAAAATACATCGATCGATGCTGATGGGAAATAATAAAGGTGAATTATTTCCTTTGCGATAATCCAGACAGACAATCATTTTTTTTCTCTTGTATTTTATCGTCGAATATACGTTCAGCATCACGTAATGAATGGTTGTCACAGTAGCAGTGTTATAAAGTTTAATGTTAAATGAAAATGTTTACTCGACGCAAAATCATACTGCAATAACAATCTGCATTCCTTAAGCCAATAAACTTTTAGTTTTTCGGCCATTTATTGTTTATGTTTTACAATAGGTTTATCTCCTTGTATTGGTGTTTTTAAAAATAATGATTTTTCATCAGATAATAGGAGCGGTGCGGTCATCATTGTAATGACGTTATTGTGTCCACTTTAAACGACTAACTTAGACAATGTAAGGTTTCATAAATCTAATTCAGAACTGTATGAAATTACTTAATGAATTGTAAAGTAAATCTAAGCTTATACTATTTACTTTGTGATAGTTAATATATTTTTTTTTATTTACATACTAAATAAAAATATAATTATCCTAAGCGACGAGACGAGATATTCGTTTGATGAAAAGTGAAATGTCCAGCATATGACTACACCATTCGTTGCTCGTTGCTTTGAAAAACAAGATATCGAGTCTCGTTAATCCAGATATTTCACTAGCTACAGCAACTTTTTATAGGGAACAAGTATTGTTTGCACTGCTGCTTGGCGGTAGAAACTAGTCATGATGGTGGTCTCTGACATCGGAGACCTACCACCAGTGAACGACGTGATGACATTCTTGTTAACCAGTAAACGTAACCATTGGGATAATACCGCACCGCAATCATCATGGCTCGAAAGACTATCAATTGTGTATAATAATATGTATGAGGACGAAAATTGTTTTTCTTCGAACACAGCAAAAACACCCCTCGTATAATTTAGCTCGCCTTGTACGTATTTAAGCACATACGTGCGTTGCTCGTGGGTTTTGCAACGTGGGGGCCCCATCAGGTGGCTGCACTCGTGCAGTTGCATAAAACCTATTGCGAAACCCGGATCGCGGTCACTGCCGCACCGCCATGCCGCTAAGGGCAATCGGCCCTTCCCTACTGTATCCACAATCTGGACCACTGAATCACGTATTTGATTAATAATGAACAATTCTATACATTACTTTCTAAGGAAAAAATGTTTGCGGAAATTTCATTTACTTGTCATTACTACCTACACAGATTAGGTACAAATCTATTATAATCTTTTTGTCTGATGTTGGTGATACATTTTTTTACTAGAACCGACCTAAACATATGTACTCTTTTCGATATAAATCAAGTTGCTAAAATCGTGCAAAAAATATAAAGACGCAACACTTAGTTATACTAAAACTAATAGGTTTACAATTAATACTGGTAGTAGGCTTCTACTGTCGGAGACCATCTAGGTAATCCACAGTTTATATTTCTACTGCCAAAAGCTAGTATGCCAAAATTGCTGTGATAACGAGGCTTAATATCTTATATCTGAAAAGCGACGAGCAAAATGTGATGCCGTGTTTATCTTCCCAACTAGCGCTACTTTGTTACGAGCAAACACAGTCAGGTGAACGTTTCCCTCGACTTGAGTTTCGTCAAATTAAAAAAATGGAACCTTATATGTGACATCGGATAAAATAGCATTTTAAATAAATTACAATCGTCGTTGTGCCGCGCCCTCGCTGGGTTTGTAGCAAGTTCTGCCGTAATAACCAGACGCGGAAACATTTCGGCATACTTTTTGAGTACACGTGAACAGAGTTTGATAACGTGTATAAGTGATAAAGAACGTATGTAATAATGCTCTATAAAAAGGAACGATAGATTTATAGAACTTATAAATGTCGATATTAAAGTCCTTACAAAATTTTAATCAACGCGCTTAATGGTTTGAAAAGTTACAAATCTACACTAATGTTAGTCGTTGCATTTTGCAATGTTTTACAAATCAACGCGCAGCATCCATTATGTGCAGCTGGATTATTCTCACTGATATAATTATGTCGATAAACACCTTAAGAACACAACCTGCGATGCTTTCAGTTAAGACGACGATTGATTACATCATCAGTCATCATTTTCACTGTCCGATCTCGGTGGTCCGTTTTTGTTAAGTTGGAATATTGGATATCCTCTGATATAAACAGATAGTTTTACGACTAATATTTTAAATATACGTCTATCGGTCGATAATGATGAACCATCTAATAGCTGTTATAGAAGCAGAGAGAAACTCTTTTTTTGTCCGATAAAACGATAAGACGAAACAATACTGTCGCCTGTTGATAATTACTACTCTTGTTCATAACGATGTGACGCTAGCTAGGATGTAATACACAGCACTGTCGCCTTAAGATATAATATGGTTAAGTCTAGTTACCCCAGTAATTTCACCAGTTACAACGCCCTTCGACTGGGAATACGGTATCGTTTGGCGGTAGAAACAGGTCTACGCCGACAGAGGTCTACCACTACCATCATTACTAGATGGCAAAGCGTTGTTTTAATGTTTCAAAGGACGACATTTATTTACATAAGATCTTTATAAGATTACCAGACAAATATTATGAATGAGAAAAAGTATTAAAAAATACGTCGGATATTGAAAAAAGGCATTGGCTACTTTTTGTAGGCAATATTTTTTTTTTTTATATTATATAGCCTTTTTCTCAGTAGGGGTAGGCAGAGGCGAATAAACACCCACTTTTCGCCAGATGTGGTCAAATTAAGTCTCATGTAACAGGGGGCGAGCCTATTGCTACTTTATTGGGGCCACCACACACACGCAGATCATTTTTGTGTGCGGGTTTCCTTACGATGTTTTCCTTCACCGTTTGTAATTCGCTGTTGTAACCAAAGTCAACAAATGTACATAACTTAAATATTAAGTCATTGGTACATGCCGAGATTCGAACCGGCGACCTTCGGAATTAAAGCCGCACGCTCTAACCATTAGGCCAGCGAGCTACTACTAGGCAATATACATCCATCTAAATAGGAGTAATGCAAAACATTACTTTCTTCCGATTTGAAAGGAGCTGTAGCTAGCAAAATTACTGGAATAACGTGACTTATGTCTCAACATGTCGAGGACAATGTAATACAGGGTATATAATTTTTCCTAGCGCCACATTGTTATGGGCAAGCGTATGAGGTGAAAGTTTTACTCGTTTCGTGGCTTCGTGGTATAAAAATATAGAGGTATTATAAAATTTGTTTAGATCAATAATTATTATTAAAGTTTAAAATAACATGCATATTAAATTGATGAGAAATATAAATTTGTGAATTGCGGCCTGTTGAATTTTTTTTAGTTGGTTTTATATGAATGTTTTTTTTATTTTTGTTTCAGCGTGTAACGACATGCGGGCCGGCATGTAGCTCAGCCGGCATCGGACCGGCGGCGGCGGGCGCGGTGCGTCGCCTCGCCTCCAGTCTGCAGAGCACAAGCACGGGCTCCCTCCCCGACTACGGCACACAGATAGTTGACCCCTACCGTTTGCTAGAGGACGACCTCAACGGCATCTACGAGGATATACGATTGGTAAGATTGTATTCTATTTCAAACTTTTGACCAGTCTTTCTACATAGAGAGTAATATACAAAATCGACAAAAAACTTTTATAAATAAAAAAAAAAACTAAACATTTGGCTATTAGCTCTTTAGCTGTTATTTTTATTTTCCGTCGGTGAAGGTCGACACTTCAATTGTTGAGCGTTCATTTTGTCCTAGTTTTTTTATTTATTTTTGTAGAGTGGGAAATGAGTTGTCGCCATGACCTAGTATAACGGATTCGCAGTTTTTTAATTTTTTTTATCTTAATACTCATGCATTAGAACACAGTTAACAGGTTTATTTTTTAACTTTTTTTGAACAAATTATATCGTGTAGAGTTTTTTGTTTTTTTTTTTTATGTTGACAAAATAATAGACGTCTAGAAATGTTCAGTGTGAACAGATATTTTTTGTAAACTTTTTCATAATATCTTTGGTTTTAGTATGTCCTATCGCAAATTATTCGTTAACGAGCAGTGGTGGTTTTCGAGTGTATAGGTCATTGTGGTGTCCATTGATCTGCAAGTGTGTCAAAGACACAACGTGATAGCACGCGAGTGGGCGTTGCTTGTGCAATTCGCGCATCGTGATTGTTCTTTGCGATTTTGTTACAACGTTATCGGATAAAAAATCGAGTCAATTATAATACTTGAAGAGGACATATTTTACAAACTATTTACAAAACTTTATAGATCATATTTACATACTGAAATAAAATTACAAAGAAATTAAAAATACGCCCAAAATCAAACTATACTCATTTGAGTATGGATTTCCACAACGTACGTTGACGGTACTTAGAGGGTTGAGGGTTTTTCTTTTATCAGACCATATGTGGTATGTAAAATCTATTAAAATAGAATCGAAAGAAATCCTAGCGGTCGGACACTCACTCAATAATTATGCTTAAAGTAAATCACACTTTTGATAACGAATTTTACTTTATCTAAAATATCTATAGTTTGTGTTTCGATATTTTTTTGGTATATTATAATAGTGGTTATATATTATAAATTGGATTTTTAAAGGAAGCACGGACTTAACGAAAAGCTTAGATAAAACATAATTATCTTATGTTTTTTTTTAATTCATATTGCGGTAATCATATAAGAAACTCATATGTTTTTTCTTTCTCAATTTACCTATATAATTAACAGTAAGTTGCCTTTTGTAAAAATTTATATTAATTATATAATTTTTCATTTATATTCATAATTTATACTACATAATAATTTCATATAAACTTAGTTATCTGCAACTTATCTGTTAAAAAAAACAAATATGGTTGGTGGTCGCTTGACTTAGGTCTAGTTTTTTAGTGATAAACTACCAGTACAGTTCTTTACTTTATTGTACATAGGAAACAGTTTAAATGGTGCTGAAGTTATTTTTTTTATTCAACGAAGCGACGGGACGAGCGGCACGTTCATATGATTGTAAGCGTGTATCCCTGCCTATCACAGCGTGGGCCCTACTTAAGATAGTATTCAAAGCACCACATTGCGCTCGTCGCTTTGAGACAAGATGTTGAGTCTCATTTCCCCGGGCAATTACACTAACTATAGCCCAATTCAAACTAACACAGTAATGTTTATATACTACAGTTCGGAGTTAAAAATATGTGCTGTAGTGGTACTCTCCTATACGGTTTCTAGCAACAGAGTCTTATCACTATTGAGTGTGTAATAAGATTTATCTTCTTACCTGTCCAACTAATGAGAATAAGTGTGCTATTATGGCCTGAGTATAGGATTTGTCATCGGGTGATGGATCCGCATTCCTTTACGCTTTATTATAAAAAATATGTCATGGGTATAAAGTTACAAATTCTTAGTTATTTATTATCTAAAAATTTTTTTTTTATTCTTTTTGTAACGCTTAAATAATGTCAAACTTGTTGTCAGTACACCGTTCATACAATCCCCATTTAAACTATAAAAATAAAAAGCTTAAACAGAAGTTAACAGGTGTTATCTAATTTTTCTCTTTGTTATGTATTTTATATGAAAATCTTTTAGATATGGTCTAACAAGTAAGAAACATCGTATTGGGACTATGGGACCCTGTACCTCGGGCCGAGACGTCGACGACTAAAAGATATCGTAATTTATGGATGAAGTATTAGAGATTTATAATAAATTCGCATATATAAAAAAAAATATTCCCCCAATTGAGAACCCCCTCCAAATAGTCGGTTAAAAATTGCTTGCATGTTCCGACTTTTAGTCGTAGTCGTACCGTAACCGCCTTTACGGCTGTGGCGACTCGTTCGCCTACTTTCTTGTTTGGAAAACTCGTCTAAAACTAGGCCCATACGTGAACACCGTGCTTCTCATTTCTAAACGCTGGTTTCCTCGATGTCGTGGTGGTTACTAACCGTCAAGAACGGCATTAAGACTATGAAAGTCTAACTTTCTTTAGCTTGCTTTTGGTCATACGTCGCTATGTTTTTTGTTTACAGTATCTCTCCAACAGTTTTCTAGTCTTATCGTAAGCGTAATGGGGAGATAATGTTTTTTTTTGTGTTTGTATTTACGTTTCCTATCATATTTTATTATATAATATATTTATTCTACGATGCGATGAGACGAGCGAGGTGTTCATCTGATAGTAAGTAATATGCATGCCTATAACAATCTGGTGCCAGTTAGGATATTATACACAAGACCAATGATGCTCGTCGGCTTGAGACTACTAACTTTAACTGTTAGGTCACGTTAAAAAGTATTTTTTTTTTTTTTGTAATTAAGGAACGAGACGAGCGAGGCGTTCACCTGATGGTAAGTGTTACGCCCGTCCGTAACTACGTGGCACTAGTTAAGATGATATGCACTGCACCACATTGCGCTCGTCGCCTGAGATATAAGATGTTGAGTTTTATTCCTCTGGTACTTACTTCAACTACGGTACCGTTCAAACCGGAACACAGTAATGTTTGTACACTACTGTTTGGCGGCAGAAATTGGTATTCACCAAGACGATCTCCGGCAACAGAGACCACCCACCAGTAAAGTTAAGGCATTGTTTTAAAATTGTGCTTATAATAAACAGTATTATCTGATATAGATTAAACATGGATACCACTGTTACATTACTTATATAAAGTAAATTGCTGTTATTGTTTATATAGACTTCAAACGGAATATAAGTTACTTTATTACTAAGTGTAAAAGAGGTATTTAAATTTAGAAATATTTTTTTGTATAGCGTATCGTATTTATCTTCAAGATAGAATAAGTTACGGTTACATAAATATTACAAATAATTTTGGATAAGCTAAAATTAAAATTATTTCTCGGTATGTCTTCTACTTTGATGATATCATGGTTAGATTATAGTTATAATGTATTTGTATAGTTACAATACTTGACTGTACTTAAACACGTAAAACGGATATTTTTTTAACATCGATAATAATTTTCTAAATTACTGAGAATTAAAATATTTCAGTCTTTTTCGACAATTTTCCTGATGTTGTGTTAGTGAGGCCGAAGATGGTGAAACGTTGTCATACTCTCACTGTTATATGTTGAGTGCTGGAAATCGTTATGGCATCTGATTTATAATAAAATGGAATAAACACCATCATCGACATTATCAAAACTTGTCAAGACATTATTTTAATACGGATGCAGCGTTGAAAGTTTTATACGGGTCGCATCCTTTCTTTTAAAACATTAGAATAAGTTATATCATTCAAGTAACGCAACGGTTGAATTAATTACCTATATATAATATAATATATTTTGTATGTTACTTTAATGAATATTAATTTATTTAAAACATACATTGTAATTATTTCAAAATGAAAATATTGTTTACTAACTAATATATAATAGTTATACAATCTAAAACTTAGAAATCAAATAAAATTATATGTTAGCAAAGAATATAAACAGTAAAACAAATTGTCTATTATTGGAAATTTCATAGAATAGATATAGCAATAAAATAGCTAGTGTTTAAAGCTGTATGAATCGACTTATTCAGCTAATTTAACGATAATAATTGATTGAAAAAAAGTTCCTAAAATGTATTGTAATCAATGTAATTGTAGTAATTTTTGTATAACTTTTTTTTAATTCTACAAAGGAACGAGACGTGCGAAATGTTCACGTAATGGGAAATACGAGTACCCATTACAACGTTGCGCTGGTTAGGATGATACACACAGCAGCACATTGTGCTCGTCGCCTTCAGACATAGGATGTTGAGTGTTGTTAGCTTAGTAATTTCACTAGCTACAATGCTCTGCGAACAAGAACACAGTAATGTTACCACACTACTGTTTGTCGGCGGAAATAGACGCTGAGGTGGTATCTATCTAAACGGTCTCCTGTAAGAGACCTACCACTAAGCTCTATATTACATTTTACTGAAACCACAATTAAAATATTGAGTATATTTATGAAAGTAGTCTTTAGAGGACCTAGTAGTTTTGTCCACTGTTACCACTAATAACTGGCGCTAGTGCAATTAATAACGCGTTAACGTTAAGAATTGTTAGTCTGATTGCATTAACAATAATAATGTAAAATAACCTTTTTTATTCATGTACGATCTATCGCCGTAATAACCATTATATTTTTTAATTGAATGTCATACTTACTAGAGCGAAACTGCCTCTGAAATGTATGAATTGTAATATAACAATCTACGTTCATGCGACGAGCTACATACCCGTCATATAAAAGGTTGTAATGATATATAATTGTACATTTGTATGAACGGATGTATGTTGTAAGTCTGCTGGTTTCTGCTCTTGGCTTTTTAGGCTACATCGGTCTACCTAGACATGTAAACATTTGCGTAATTTTGAATTGTGACGTGTGGTCATTGTCTTAAAAAGTTTCTAGTATCATCGACATTCGCGATAAACCTATTTGAATTCTAAGCAACTAGCATTAATGAAATTTAGATTTCTTTTGACATAAATAAACAACCCACTTCATGTTATCTTTACTGGGGGGATTTGAGACCTTCTCACATACGGTAGACATTTATTGATCGTTCTAGTCTAGTGCTGGTTGTAGCGGGAAATATGTCGGTTTCCTTACGACGTTTAAAATAATCAGAAGCTTATGAGGATCGATCCTGTGAATCTTAGACTCTATTGTACGAGAGCTTACAAACTGAGTTATAACGGCTTTCAAGTAAGTTAATACTTAATAAAGTTCATCATTGTTCAGATAAGATACATATTTGAATCTTGATCAATGAAACCATTTTAGTGCCTTTAAAATGTCTATAAATTTGTATCATTTGTTACCGAGCGAGAATTTTTACAAGGTTTAGTAAAATTATAACGAGAAACTTCAACAAAATCTGCATCGGTTAGAAAAACTTCTCGTACATTAGATATAATCTATGCTGTTTGAAATTACCATCGTAAATTTGTACCTAGAAATAAGGTCAATGTCTATGTTTTAAGCTATTTCACACGACGCTTTAAAGTTTAAACTATTACTACAACTATATTAATATAACAAAGTACAATTCATGTTAATTTCCCAACTCATCTCTTAGGCAGACATTCTTTTAACGCTTTAGTTATGTTAACAGCGTTTGTGGCTTCTCTTGCCAAATTTTTAGTATTTATTAACTTGAGATCTGTGATCTTTCGACAGGCTGAATTAATTTGAGGTTAAGCAAAAACATAAGCATAAATAAATTTTTACAAATTTATTATCATTATTTCTTTACAATATTTACCCGTCTTTTTTTAATGGTTATTTTAACAAATATAAAAATTTAAACAATAAATACCATATTAATAATTACATTCCTAGACGTTTGGCGGTGTCCAGAAGTGGACGTCTAGTGGCTGATAATGAATTACAATGAAAATTTAAAGAGGGAGAAATTGTCACGGATGAAGATTTTTTCATTATGATTTACTTAATTTTTTTTTATTTTATCACGCCTTTATCCCAGTAGGGGTAGGCAGAGGTGAATAAACACCCACTTTTCGCCAGATGTGGTCAGATTAGGACCCATGTAACAGGGGGCCTGTTGCCACTTTATTGAGGCCACCACACGCACACAAAGATGATTTCAGCGTGCGGGTTTCCTCACGATGTTTTCCTTCACCGTTTGTATCTCGCTGTTGTAACTAAAGTTCACAAATGTACATAAATATTAAGTCATTGGTACATGCCGATATTCGAACCCGCGCCCTTCGGAATGAAAGCCGCACGCTCTAACCATTAGGCCAGCGAGCTACTATGCTTTATTTATGCAATGAAAGTAAACAAGTATTTAAAACCCTCATAACCACATTAAAAACTTATAAGCATGTATTAAAGTAGCATCCGGTAAGTGGTAACAAAACTAATTATAAAATTAAATACTATAGATTTTACAAATGGAAGAATCAATTTTAACAAAATGATTAAAAATATGATGATTGATAAGTTCATTAGTTATTATTAGGGGGACCGGAAAGTAATGTCGTTTCTGCGCATGCCAATACTTGATTGTCATTTGTCAGCTCATTGTTTTGTTCAGAGGCGTACCAAAGACATTGTGAGGTTATAGTGATTTCTTTACTTATAGACAATTGAATTACAATTTTTTTTTGTAATTTTGGGTAAAATGGCCAGCCAAATACCAGAAGAGGTACACATCCGGCATTGCATGCTCTTTGAGTTTCGCAAGGGAAATAACGCAACAGTTGCTACCAAAAACATTTGCGATGTTTATCCAAATGCACTGGACATTCGTAAATGCCAAAGGTGGTTTTCCAAGTTCAAATCGGGTAATTTTGATCTTTCCGACTCGTATCGATCAGGAAGACCATCAGCGTTAGACAACGACGTGTTAAGGGCGGAAGTGGAAGCAAATCCGTGTCAGACGATCGAGGAATTGTCAAACAGTCTCAACAAACCTTGGTCGACCATCCAAGAACATTTGAAGCAGATTGGAAAAGTAAGCAGAGCAGGTGTTTGGGTCCCGCATAATCTGTCCGAACAGAATAAGGCTAACCGATCAATCACATGCAACTTATTGCTTCAACGACACAACACAGAAGCGTTTTTTGATCGCTTGATCACAGGAGATGAGAAATGGGTCCTGTATGATAACCCAAAACGCAAAAGGCAGTGGCTCTCTCCAAATGAAATCCCTCGGAGTACTGCTAAGCCAGGTTTACACCCCAAAAAAGCGCTTTTGTGTGTTTGGTGGAGTATTCGCGGCATTGTTCATTTTGAATTACTGAAACCTGGAGAAACTGTTACTGCAGACCTCTACAGCGAACAATTGCAGCGAGTCAATCAATCTTTAATTGAAAAGTGGCCAGCGATTGTCAACCGAAAAGGCGTCATTCTCCAACATGACAATGCAAGACCGCACTGCGCAAGGCGAACTCTAGAAAAAATTAATGAATTGGGGTGGGAGGTGCTGCCTCATCCACCATATTCGCCCGATGTTGCACCATCGGATTTCCACTTATTCCGAGCGCTGCAACACTTTTTAAGTGGCAAAACATTTGCAAATTTGGATGATATCCAAAATGCCATCTCTAGATATTTTGCCGAAAAACCAATAAATTTTTATCGATCAGGGATTGAAAATTTACTCACTAGATGGCAAAAGGTTATTGACAATGATGGGGAATACATCATTGATTAAAAATAAAGACTCGTTAAAAATGTATGTGTTTGTATTTAGCGTAAGAAAACGACATTACTTTCCGGTCCCCCTGTTATATATAGCAAATACTTCGTTAATTACATTACTTTAAAATAATTGTAAGTTATACAAATACGTTTTAGTGTATCTCTGTTTTACTTTAGTATGAGAAATGAATCCTTTTTCTTTTGATATGTTGTTAAATATTTAAATAATATTATTCACAAGCTTCTAACCTAATTTTCAAACAAATCGCGACGCCGTCCTACCGGGGACCGCTAATCAACAGGTTGCGTATTTACAATGTTGTAATACGGCATTGACAGTTCTGTCCTAACAAAAATTTACACATTTTTGTTGACATATTCTAATTTTATTAGATACATACGCAACACCATAATATTGCCCTGAAAAAATATACTACACCTTTATTCATATTATTTATTTCGTATGTTTAGTTTATATGCAAATTAAGATATGATAAAAAATGAGAAAATCAGCTTTGCAGGTATGTGCATTTTCAGTTTCTATATCTTGATTAATTTGAAACAAAATTGCAAATACTTTGGCTAAACATATTATAAAATAAAAAAAAAATCATTTTTACTATTTTAAACGGTTCATAAAATATTTATGCAAAGTTAATTTTTGTACTATTCTATGTTTATTATCGACGTGCACTCATTATTTCACAACCATCGTTGCCGACTATCGGTAAGTAGGAGCCTTGAGTTTCACGATAATTTACAGCACATGCCCGCGTTAATGGTCCCATCCTAATCTTTTAATAATTTGCTTCCCCCATATAAATACGGAAATTCTGTGTTTTCTTTGGGTATGTATTGATAGTATTAAAAAGAAGGGTGTTTTCATTAAGGTAAATAACTTGGAGAAGCCAAGAATATTCCGACACGATATAGCAATATTCAATAATCATTAACTAAACGCTATTCAACAAAAAAACATTGATATTATTTAATGTGCCTTCTCAAAGACTTCGTCTTTACTCAAACTTAATACCTATCCAAAGTTCAACACTTACGATGTCAGTGCCCATATTGTACCTAATTATAGGCTTCATAGCGGTTTTACAGCACACATTGAAATATTTGAATTTTTAATAATTTTATTAATAGAAAAAGGATTTACTAAAGAAACGTTGTTTAGTGACCCACAGTAGCTCGCTGGCCTAATGGTTAGAGCGTGCGGCTTTGATTCCGAAGGACGCGGGTTCAAACCTCGGCATGTACCAATGACTTAATATTTAAGTTATGTACATTTGTGAACTATAGTTACAACAGCGAGATACAAAAACGGTGAAGGAAAACATCGTGAGGAAACCCGCACACTGATATTGTGCGTGTGTGTGTGTCTGTGGTGGTCCCAATAAAGTGGCAACAGGCTCGCCCCCTGTTACATGGGACCTAATCTGACCACATCTGTCGAAACGTGGGTGGTTTATTCACCTCTGTCTACCCCTCCTGGGAAAAAGGCGTGACAATATAAAAAAAAAAAAAAAAAAGAGTGACCCACAAATTTAATGATAATTACACAAACATCATTAGAATTATTTCAGTTATATGAATATAAAGTTATAAAATTTTGAACAGAATAACGAGTAAATTTTGGTAATAAATTATATTACTAATTTGATAATTAACATAACTTTTATACGGAATCAGTAATTGCCGGGAAACATCACCTCCGGGCAAGTTAACTATCAAATACGTTATTTAATTGTATGCGTTGTAAGGAGCTTGATCGGTGTGTAAAGTTAAAAAACCAATTGTCGGTATTGCACATATTTTCTTTATTCGTTATAAATTAGTTTAAAATTTGATTATTTGTTTCTGGATGTTTATGTTATTAGCTAATGCTAATCAGACGTTTTAACTTAAACTTTGTTTTATAATAATATACACAAGACAACTCTGGAGTATATTAACTTCTATGCATTTCAAAAATTTTGTATTTAAAATTTTTAGAAGTTCTATTCACAAAATTTTAAATGACCTTCAAATATTCGCGGCTTCATCAACTCGAACACAGTTCAACAGATCGACACGAAATATTGTATATACTTACCATTCACTTTCAGTCGTAAAATAATAAATAATATAGTTGTGAACAAGACGACTTTCGGTTTTGATCGTTTTATGATTGTAATATATATATTTGTTATGTACCATTTGTAGAAAAAAATTTTTTTTATCACAATTGTTTTTCATTAAAAAACGTTTAAATCTTTAGTTATATAAAATGTGTATAGTACATGTATTTCAGCAATGACAACCGTCGAACAATAAAATTACTTCCCACCTAATCACACTCATTTTCAGCAAATTGTACAAATCGCATTGTTAGCTTTGCCTTGCGATAAGTTTACATCCGTCGAGAGTGAGCAATTATTACAAAATGATTGCTTTAAAGTAAAATCGCTTATAACACTGTTCTGTGTTATATGTTACTGAACTTCGAAATCGACTGCGACGTTTTTTTATTATGAAATAAGTTTTCGTTCGAAAAATCTATCAATAAGAGAGGTATTCAACTGTAAATTATTTATTATAATCAAAGTAGCACAATCAAGATTCTGTAATTAAAAAATACACTTGTTATAATAAATTTTAGAAGACGATGTTAAATATTTTTCGTAATAAAGTCGAAGTGGGTTCAATAGTGTTAATTAATATTTTTACACGAATGCCGGTGGTGCAATTTCTACAATGTCATACATGTTTTACGTAATTTTTTTTTAAATTAAAAATAATTGTGTTTGTTTAACAGGAGTTAGAACGCAACACAAACCAAGCCGAACTGAACACCATAGCTACATACTACTTCGACGGGCAGGGCAAGGCTTTGAGGCCTATGGTTGCTATACTAATGGCGCGAGCTGTCAATTACCACGTTTATGGCGAAAATAGGTAAGTTAATAACAATTTAAAATAATGTAATGTTACTGTATTTGACAGGGGTTTTGTGCCATTTAAGCTATTGTTAATATAAAAGTTTTCATTTATATATATTAGTGTATTTTGTATTTTTCGGAAACAAATTTCTTTCCTAATTCCATCTACATTAAGTTTTTATAACATAAATTAATCTATGTCTGTACCAAAATTTATCAAAATGCTATCAGCGGCCTTCGATATGCGAACGAAGTAGATAAACTGAAATTTTGAACGATTATCTCAAATATTTTCTTATTGTTTTTACTGATGAAGGATAACGCATTTGCCAATATGTCTTAATCGAAATGATTTTCATTGTATCGACACATAATAGCATTTTTACGAGAGAATATTTTATGAAATTAATATAAATTTGATTAAATACCGAGTTGACCTAAAATTTTAGTGTTAATTACGACATTATTTTCTACATCGCTACTTTATTAATTTTGTAAATAACGACAAAAAAAAAAAAATGTTTTGTAATACATACAAACCAAAGTTAGATGAACGGTAGGCAGGGAGTGAAATTATTTCCTTACATACAAAAATCATTGTTTTAAAATATTCTCTTTATATATTGCAAAAATTTTACCCAAATTTTGTAAATTATGTTTTTATGAATCACATTTAAAGATTACCATTGAATAGGTTATTTTGTCATCTTATTATTAGCGGCGCACATTAGATCTTCGATCGATATTGAAATCTTTTTTACGGCAACAGTAAAACCAAGGTCGGCCGCAATGTAACATTCAATGAACCCATTGCACAACTCCCAAGTCCGAGCTTTCGGTTTGCAACCGCTCATCCAACAGACAGTTCAATGTCTACACTACAAGCCTTGAATGAAGTGTTGTGTTTTGACTCTTCACACTCTCGTGCTCAACTGAATTCGACTATATTTGGCCTTGATTTAAAACAATGAATGTACGTTAGTTGTGCAAATTAAGTCGTTAACATTTGAAACTTCATTACTTAATAAGCAATTGGTATACTGAGGGTTGTCCGCATGTATCTATAATAATGTTATATTTTTGTTAAATATTCTATTAGTTAAATGTATTTTTAAATTAATTCCTTATTGAAAATCCTATAAACTATGGAAATATAACTCTACAAAGGTCTGAAATACTAATATAACTTCCAAGCGAAAATTTTGGACAGCGATACCTACATTAAAATTTTTGATGTAAATTTGATGATTTGTTTGTTGTATTAATATTGCGACTAACCTTGTGATGACTCTCTCATAAAAAATATTTTCTAACTAGATACAAGGCTTATTTTTCTAATACATTATTGCCTTTCAATCAATTTTGTTTATATTGCGAGATATTTTCCTTAAGCCTTATACTGGGAGCGTTTGCTAGTTCCCACGAATTAAGCCTCTTAAAGTGACGAGGAAAAAGATAGGGCACATTTGCGTACAATGAAGTAACATAACAAATGATATGATAGTCTCTTTAATGCCTTTGGGTTCTGTAAATTCACCGCGTACTGATCTAAACATGTATCGAATATTTAAATTGAAAGGTATATTGTTTCTTCATGAATAAGTGAGCGACTTCTGTGCTCACTGTATTTCATACTAAAAGATTTAACGACTATCTGTTACGACTGTTTAATATTTTAAACACAATATAACTTTTAAAGAAGAATAATAACTTTAGAAACATTTGAAATAAATGTTTCTTTTAGTAATTTTAATTTAATTTCTTTATCTATACTGTTTTTTATTATTAACTCCGGTATTGCACCAGCGTAAACAGGCAACGGAATTAGAGTTTTTATTTAATGAAAGGAATCGGACGCGCACCTAATGGTAGGTGAAGGCCTGTTCATAACAATACAATGTTTATTTTGAATGTTACACTGCATCACATTACGCTAGTCGTCATAAGATATTGTCTCGTGATGTATAGCACTTTACAAAGCGACACGCATTAACGTATATGCAACGCTGTTTGGTGGCAGGAATAGATGCAGCATTAATAAACACGGGTTTCAGCAACAGATACTATCACCATGTAATTATGCATAACTGAAAAAAATATTTTTAATGTAACTTTTAGTGACAAATATAACATCAAACGTTAAAAATATTACTTTCATAATTGGATAAAAATGGCTGTCTGTAGTAACCTTATTAGACTAGCAACCAATGTATAAATAACGTATGTAAATATTTCAGTGCTCATAGAGATTATTTCTTAATACATTTTTAAATATTGGTATTAAATAAAAAATCAAGTAGATATTAAACACACACTTCAATTTAAACAAAATTTGAATGGCTCAAGTGTTTGTTTAAAACCATTATTTAATTAACATCACAGAAATATGTCAATGGAATAATGAATGGTTGAGTAATGGAAATTTAATGCGAAAATTTTTACTTCTGTATTCTGTTGATTGTGCCTGAGTCTTTTGGTATTTTATAGATATTTATTTATATAGATAAAATTAATAACATAGGAATACTGTATACATTAAAAAGAAAATTATAGTTTGTGTCTATTAAACGCAGAATTATTTTCTTTTCCTCTGGAATTCCTTTTTTACTTGCTTTCAACGTACTACAAGGAAGTATGGCGATGAGGATATTATAACTAGTCTCCCACTAGAAGAATAATTTAAATGGTCTCTCTTAATCATTAAATGTTTCAAGATTTATATTTATTTCATATAGCTGAGTTCTATCCTCTTGCCATCTAAAGATATCGTTTAATTTAGCACAATTAGCAAGTAAACAGTATAATGATGTAACCATCAAAAGGTGACATTCGTATGGGATATATTTTAGTGTTAATTTTTATGAAATCCTTCGGATTTAAAAATAATATCTTATTTTCCTTATAATTACTATTATTTTACTTGAATTGTTATGATTATATCAGAATTTTATAATTATTAAATAATAGTTATAAGATAAATTTATATGACTTTATGAATGATGTTTGTCTTTGACGTGTTAAACTTTTTTCTCCAGTCTCCAATGTTTAATACTTCCAGTCATTTGACCAACTTTAAATCCATCAGATAGTGCGTTCGGCCCGGGAGTCCAAAATAATTTCAGTACTGATTTCCTTATTTTACTATGCCCAGATAGATTATCATTAAGAAAATGAGATACTAATTTATTATTCATCATTTTACTTGAAATAAATAAAATATCGTACTGTTTCCACTTCTGGAACTAAAAAAGTATCGCACTTTGTAGTACCTAAATAAACTAGCTGTTACCTGCTTTTTCTTTGACTTGATTTATCTATAATAGTGCCATATACTGTATAAGAAGTATTGAAACTCTACCGTTGATTAAACATAAGTTCATTTGCAGTGCACTACTGCCGTCACAGAGACAAGTGGCGATGATCAGCGAGATGATCCACTCGGCGTCACTTATTCATGACGATGTCATCGACCAAAGCGACTTCCGACGCGGAAAACCCTCGGTGAACGTGCTCTGGAACCATAAAAAGGTAATTATTATCTTGAATTAGCAATTGCTTTAGCACTGTACCTGTCTCTAATGACTCTTTATAAACATAAACGTCTGCTGAAAAAAAATTGCATCTATTCCTTTAAACTAAAAAACTACGTGTAATTAGATTATACATCATTAATTATTATTACTAAAGTGAGGAGATCCTTGGAAGATGCCTGCATTGCAGTAGGCGTCTAATAGCTGACGATGTCGATGACTGAAGGCTAAAGATTTTTCAGCAAAATAATCGGACAGAAAAAAAAACTAATTATCATAATAAAGTTATAGTTGAATGCATAACATGTATTTTTGGAAAATACGTTTGTAGTCATCCATTGCGATCTTCGCGACATGCAAATTAAATATAACAATAGTGAACTATAAATATGTAAGAGATGTATTGTATGTACACTGTTACACGGTGATTTAAATGATCGATACATAAAAAAAATTAAACGATTATTAATAAATATTTTATACCCAAGGTTTATGTTATCCATTAAACGTTAAACAAAACGTTAATAGTACACTTCATCGTGAAATTATATTTAAAAAGAGGATGTTTCACAATTACATTTTTTTACAAACAGTAGTTTTCGCCTGAACAGTACTGTTTAATCTTCCGGTTTACTTTTCACTGTTTTTTTGATTGCATACAAGCGTAAGTTTCTTTATAGTTACGTACATACAAAATAAAACATTTTTTTTTTCACATTTACATTTTCTTAACCATGAAGAGTTCGATAACGAAACCAATGGAAAGTGTAAATATTCATTCGTCTTTAACATTTATGTCTGTCGAAAAATGAAAAAAAAAAAGGATTTTTTTACTGTAATCGCAGTTTTTGTACAGCTAAACCGATTTTGATCTATTTCCTTGTTAATGGTTATGGGTGAGGTGTTGTATAGCTACTTTTGTTTATCTTTAAAAAAAATTATGTAGTTATACTTTAAGATGGTATATTATTAGTTTAGGGTTACTCACTTTAAGGTATAATAATGTTTCTTAGTTTTTATCTTATATAAGCAAAAGATTGTGTACATAGTTGAATAATAATGAACATTGTCGCCATCCAGGGATTATGTATGCGACTCCTCGGCACCTAGATGTTGCATGTTTATCATCCTAATACATGAGAATGTTCATTTGTATATAATTATTTCTAAGATTTATTTACTACGTGTAGTGTACTCTGCTATATACATACTATCGTGGTTGGTACATAAAATAAGCTGCACCAATTATGTACCCTCAACGATTTTACAAAGTAAAAAGGTTTTATTTCGATTAATGATAGTTTGTACATTTAAACTTAAATCTTCTGCATTTCTTTCTTTTTCAAATGAAAGGATGACCTCCGGACATTCCGGAGATCCGGAGTCCATGATATTTGAAGTGTATTCATTCGATTTGTTAAGCAATGTTGACTTTGGGTTTAGCTTGTAATGAGTAAACGGCGTAAATTCGCCGTCTACATATTTGTTAAGTCAATATGGAATAGTAGGATTTAAGAAATTTTGAATTTCTTTGATGTTGTAGTCATAAATCGTATTACCAAGGTTGAACTTGAAAATAGAAACTATTTAGGTCAATGAGTCAGGAACAGGTCCATGCTCCAGTTATAAAAAAAGTATAATAAAATCTGTGGGAAGTAGTCCGCGTCGCTCGTAGTAATAATATAAGATACTTCACCTTTCTCTCGTACGTTCGAAGAAACGAGATGGAACTATTACAGAGCGGATGTATTGATGGCTTGTATTAGAAGCTTGCACACAAAAGTATCTCATCATTTTATAAACATAAAGGAGATAATAGCTCGAGATGTCTAAAAACTTTTGTTGCATTACCCGTAGTGTTTGGTAAGACCCGAGATACCTGTGAGGCGATGGCCGAAAGCTGGGGGCGACCCCGGTGAAAGTTTTGTTGGAACTCAAATTTTAACATCGCTTTTTGATACAACACGAGGAAATATTTCCTTATATATATTTAGTAATTTATAACTACGATTATCTTGAGAGTCCTTTCGTTATTTATAATTGTTATTTATTACAAAAACATATTGAAGTTTCTCTTCCGCGAGTTTAAACAACAACCTAATGGATGTAATTTAACTATATAGATTTAATTTAAAATATTTCTCAAGGTATTAAGAAAAAAATGGGAACTGTCTATTAAGTACGACTATTAACTTGCTATGCTTCGAAAATGGTATAAGTTAGTAAAAAGTTATTTACATACCTATGAGAAAGTGATTTTTTTTTAATTTTTATTTATATATTTCTATGTATTCTCGGCCGATCGTAAGCTATAATAACAGTTCCTTCCATAATGGTGGTCTTTAGCTGTCATGCAAATAGAACATGCATTAGAAATAACATTCAAGACACGATCGTTGTGTAATAATTCCTCTTTAAATAAATATATTTGTTAAAGCTATTTCGTCCATTAGGTTTGTCAAGGCGATTTTCGTAAGGCTTGACACAATGTTATCGGGGTCACTTTTATTACTATCACGAAGACGAACTTTTTTACTAAAAGGAATTTAATTTTCAACACTGTTCTTCTAACATTCGCATTATATAGATATCAATAATTTTCTTCATAAACAATACTACCTCTACTATTAAAAATACTTTGTTATACAAATCAATACGCGCATTTGCTGCATTTTTATGGTAAAAAACTCTAAAAACTTCCTGTAATGATCGAGAAGTATATAAATTTATATTGGCGTTTATAAATCTATTATTATTTATACAACTCGTACAAAATTCCCAAATGAATTCGATCGTTCATTTGTATGCCACCCCGTCTTGAGTTTATTTGAATAGAAACAGAATGAAACAAAGGAGGGCAGTCCAATGCGAAGACACGAAGGCCCCATTAGACCCAAACCTACTGCAATGGAATCTCGCTGGTCCTTATTAACGCAACTTGTAGGCGTCCCGCGTTGTCAAGCGTCCTTCACGAAAAATGCCCAGTACAAATGCGCTACATCGCGCGCTGATGTGATCTCGGCGGTTTTATGAATCGATTACTTATTTATAATGTCATACACGTTGCTTCCTGACGATTGCAGCAGCTCCGATACCTTTATGGCTGCGGACATTTACGTACCAGCTAGACCATCTCATAACACACCGTTGTTATATCGGTTCATTTTGTTGATTTAACAAATTAAATCATATATCAACAACGCACTAAAACACTCGTCGGCTAAAACGTAAAAATTCACTTTTATCTATCATTGTAAAAATATTCATTAAAAGAATCTTAGAAAAATTTCTCTACCGAAAGCTCTGACTGTTAACTTATTAAAAATATCTGTAATCAATATAGTACTTTTTGATTACGTTTCCGTTTTTTCTTGTAGTAAATTTTTAAATATATGTTTTTTATTTAATGTAAGGAATAGTTGTTCTACGTCCAGCGGACGTCTATCGGTTAATGATGATGATGAATAGATTTTATTTTAATACTAGCATGTTCGCAATATGGAATGAATGCTGTCCAACAGCTCAGACCAACGCTAGGTAAACTTGGAATAACCTGAAGGTAACCCACTCAAACATTGATATGTTAGTTTTTAAAACGACTATTTTACTTGAACATTTACGTGTAAGTAAACCTGAGGATGTCATTATATTAAGGCGTGCTTGTTTTATGATAATCACCGTTGGTGTATCTATGGACACATGTGACTGTTTGGATACCGGCGTTGCTCAATTGCGTGTTTAAAGTTGAAGACTTGAGTTTTTTTAACCATGCCAACAAATATTATATTACATAATTTTGTTTTTTTTTTCCAAGTATACATATGGTCAATGAACCTCGTTCTTTGCTTTTGATATAATTTAAATGAAAGAATGTTACAATAGGGACTACGTTGTCAAGGATGCGCTGTCAACGTCAACGATTGCCGATTCCTATCGTATCTACGACCATTGTTCAGAATATGTCGCGAACTTATTGTTCACCTGACTTCTATGTCACGGAATACCGAGTTTTAATTAAATAGTATGCGTCTGGAATATTATATGTTGGAACATATATATCGTGTTTGTTGTATTAAGGGACCAAGTCAACATTTTTCTTAATGGATGTGACGTAATTCCTTAGTTGCTGACCGACATCCCCTTTAACCTGACGGATGTCCGTGCCCGCATTCCGAAATCTATACTTACGTAACTGACATATAGACATTAACATCTGTATGGTTTTTCCAATCCTTGGGCACATATATATATATATATTTAATAATTTATTCATGTCGGCATTCTTTGGCGAATTATTCTGAACTTTAATAAGTCCTTTCTATTGTAAGTATTTTTTTATGTTACACTTTTTTTTATATAATAGATTGCGGCGTTTTATCAATTGAAATAAATACCACGTGCTAAGTAAAGTCATGAAAAGATAACAGTTAATGCTAACATAAGTCCGTAGCATATCTCAATATATTAATTTATACCACTATACATAATTTAAAAAATATTATTTCGCTGCATGAAAAAGATTAATCAATGATTGGTTTGTAAAGTGCGACGTTTAATATCGTCGGACCAGCTGTGAAGGACGGTCATCGTGCAGTGTGACTTTCACCGCGCGCACCAGTCGCAGATGTCATAGAGAGGGGAACGGAGACTCTTCAACTTTGTAGCGTGATAATAATTATCAATTTTATATGATCATTTTATATATGTATATATGAAGGAGATATACATATATTCATTAATTCATAAAGAGATCTCCGAAATTATTAGACGTTACGACTAAAATTTGCTAGAGATATTGCTTCTGTCATTTTAGATCAACTAAGAAAGGATTTTACGAAATTCCTTCCTCAAAGAGGTATGAAAGAGGGATGAAAGAGTATTACGGCCAGCAAAAGCGAGCGGGTAACTGCGAGTACATTATATTTCATTATAACCGACCTTTTAATTACCCGTTCCGTCGAAAAGTGATGGCTTGTACAGTTAAGACATAAGTACTATTTAAGTTTGTTAATAGGTGTATTAAACTCTTTACTAATTAGTATGAATTATTTTCTAAACAAAGTTTAAATTTTGACGGGGTTTTAATTGTTTTCAAGTCCGGAGTCCACGTCGAGTGCACGGCTGATGTAACTCTTGTCAAAATGTTAAGATACAATAACTTCGCTTAAAAAATTGTCGACGCAATTTAGACCTAGATGTTTTATTTAAAAATGTATTAAAATCTATAAATATTTTCGTTTTACATTATATGTACAGTTGTAAAGATGATAATACAATATAGTACCGTATATAGGTTACGGTTGAAAGTGTAGCATCCATATAAATTATTTATTTTCGTTTATACTACTAAATTCAGTCAGATAACAAGTTAAGCTTTTATTTCTGTTAAGATTAAATTTTAAATACACAAAATCCGTCTGAAAAGTAAATAATTGAAACATGTGTTTCATACAATTTTGTTAAGCAATCTGTAATTTGAAACCCTATTTCTCATAGTAACTCATTAATTCACTAGGATTTAATCTCAAATACATTTTTCTTTAGCTAATATCATTCTTACCTCAATTTTGTATAGTGTTAAGCTACAATGAGTTCGCGGGTAGGGATGTTTCGCCCAGTATCCTCTAACTCTCATTTATGGACAAACTGAATAGTTATGCTTTTATGGCTGCAGAATAACAATATAATAATTAAACTTTAGTTCGAAAAAATCTCTACAAGTAACCAAACTCCGCTATACGTCGACTCGAAATTGAACCAGGGACCTACGTGCTGCAAGTATGCGCTTAGCAATATTAGCAAATTCTCAATATATCAATGTTTTAATTTATTAATATATATTTATGAAATCTTTATTCTTCTCTTATTTTAAATACATTATGATATTGTATTCTTAGGGCTGACATCCCTGAGGCATAACAGCCCCTAAGAGTCCTTTTCTTGGGGGCATCGTGTGCACCATAATTTTTGCTTGCCAATTGCATAGAATAAAATAAAAGTAGGCTAAGGCCAAGTCGGTAAATTATAGTACGCTTTTTCATCAGCGTATTGTAAGAAAATTTTAATGCATTATTTGTTTTATTTTGTAAATATTCAAATTATCGCATATTGTAAGAATCCTTTCCTCTCGAAATAAATCTTAATATTATTTTGCGGTATTGTTTTGTGTTGGTCATTACGCTTCCGTGAAATCAGTGTTGTGGAATTTACACTTTCGTGCTCTACTCACGTGTAATTAAGGTCTGCAGGGAACTTGAAAAAACAGTATACCTTCATTGTCCCTTATTATTTTCCTTATTTCATTCATATTGGGTTTAACAGGTTTAAACATAAAAATTTAAAGCACTTATCAAAAAACTCGAATGTTCGTACAAACAAAAATTAAGTTTCGTTGCTTTTTAAAATCAACAAAATATATGTATACAGTGTATTTTTGGTTTTGTTATATATAATATCTACATATATGTGAATATATGTATTAATATATTATAGTCCGTTTTTTCTTAATTTTTGTTAGATTATTGTAAAGACTACTTACTGTTCGATATATAGGGTAAAGATACTTTTTTTTTGTATGTTGTAAAGGAGTATGTAATAGTGGTTGGATACTGAATAATATTTTTCACAGAGCTACCTACCACTGAAAATTTTCCAAATATACTTTCATTTAAATTTAAATTATTATATATTTCGGTTAAACATTAATTAATTTACACGGGCAAATAAATAATTTACGATATTAAAATACCGCCTAGAAATTTATACCGATGAAAACTTTGTTTATTGGGCGAAAATGCTGTATTCGCAATTTTAATAAATTCTATGTTATTTCATGATGTCTACATTCGTTTTTCTAAATTACGACATACATTATCTACCGAATATTGAATTATCGTTTTAAACATTGCAATAGTGTGTTTTATAACAATTTAAATATTTTAATATATGCGATGATCGTTGATGTCTTTTATATGAACGGTTATGATTTTATATCTAACGAAGTGGACTTAAGAAACATTAAGGCGTTGTCAAAGACATATTTTCATAAATGAGTTTCTTTAATATATTTCTGAATGTGGTAACTTTATGTACGAAAGCAAAGGACATTACAACATTATACAACTTTAACTTTTTTAACATTATAAAATTTCGTACTTTTATCTAATTGTATTTATTCCTCTTATATTTAAATTATCACGATACGATTTAGATTCGCTAATTTCTATATAAATTATTACATAATATTTATTCCTATTTCATATGTTTTCGTTTTACATGAAATATTAATAATGCGGTTGCTTGGCAATTTTATCTGTATGTATATACTATTAAAAATTCATCAACACATGATGCAATTAATTTATTTAAGCAAATGAAACTAATACTTTGTAAACTATTACTTTCTATTGGCATAGTGTCGATTATTTAGAATCGTCTGATGACCGTATCGTCGAAAGCAAAATTCGTTTAACACTTTCCTCGCTTGACCCCACCTGACGCTGTTCAATAAACAATTTTATCATAAACTGGTCTCGGTAACAGTACTTTGTATACGTCGTGTATTACCGCGCGGGGGTCTGCGCCCACCAGTGAAAAAAATTAAGGAAATTTACAAGCATTAAGCATTGTATTTCATAATAAACTATTTCTTTTATATCTTATAATTGTAAAAATTTATACCACCCACTGGCCTAAAATTAGCCTATTTACTATTATTAACGCTTTTACAAAAATATGTTATAAAAACTACTAGTAAACTATTTATTTATTTATTTCAGTTTATTGGTTTCATCATTTTGTTGTCAAAACTTTTTTGGTATTTTGCTATCAAGGTCACTTTTTTGTATTCCTCATTTCATTTTAAAAAGTCGGTTAAAGCTACATTTTTTTATTTTAAATGTAAAACCGTAAAATCAGTGATTTCGTGAATGTGGGACATACTTAGTGTCTGACCGCCATAATATAGGCCTTGGTGACGGAATCGGTAAACCAACCGGACTATGGTCGAGTATTTAGGGTCAACACTATCAGGACCGCAGTAGTTTGCGAAGTTTCCGATAAATAGCGACGGGAAGGAGGCCAACAAAGAGTATCCAATGCAGAATTTCCACTCGAAAAAGGACATTCTGAGTTGTTACTAATGTAGGTTACATTTAATTAATTATAGTTATTTATAAACTGGTTGTGAGTTTACAAGCAGTCATAGCTATTGCAGTAATCTGTGTAACTTGATCTTTCAAGTCAAGACTCTGAACTTTACAACTTTTCGTAGTATATTAATTAATAAATACTGTTATTTAATACACCAACTTTGACAAACCCAAAACCAAACACCAAAATACTTACTCGAGATCCTTAAACAGTAAACTCACTCCCGTTGTATCGGAATTCTCAGAATGGACGTTGTAATATGGTTTGTAGTTATTTCGGCAAAACCAGATTTTCACTGGCACATGTCTCTATATCGGGTCAGGTATGTTGAAACGATGGCTCACTCGTTGGCCCCTAATCGCCAGCATGCTTGCATGTTTTGCAATCACGTCAAGCCGGCCACTCACTCCATACGAAATACTCGATCAACGGCAATTCGTACTTCGAACGTTATGTTATCAATTTATCTTTATTGTTATATTATACTTAAAGAAAACTTTAATTTGTAAACAAATGGCAACAAAAAATTTTTTCAAAGATATAATGAGTGTAACTTCACTAAGAATCTTAATTAAAGATTAGTACTTAATTTAATGTTTACAATTACGTGTTATTGTTTATAATATAACATATATTTATTATGAACAAGTAAAACAGCAGATATAGTAACGTCGTTATCTTTCGAATCGTTGTGGTATTCAAACGGTTGTTGCAGTAAGTGGGCTGCGAAGAAGAAGGGTGAGAGGGGAGTCAAGGTCGGCCGCGTGACATACATCCCGCCACATTCACCTTCCGTCAGTCGTCATCTGTCTACCATCACTGTCAAGGGTATCTTGCAAAATTACATTTTATGGCAACATTCATAATATGAAAAAAAAATAACTTTATCATCTTTCTAACGTCTATCTCTATTAGCACCATGAGAGTTACTGTTTCTACTTATATTTATATGTTAATTATTTAATGATTTTATATTATCAAATATTTATAATTTTTAAACACTATTAGTTTAGATACTATGAAAATTATTTTAAGTCTATTGAAAAACTTTTAATTACGTTTGAGTCATAAGAGATACATTAATATCACAAATAGGGATATTGATTATGTACCCCTTTACTATAACGAACTAAATAACATACATTATTTTATAATTTCTAGTAGATTAATTATAGAAAAGAAACTTTAACGTATTCAGAATTAAGTTGGCGTGAAATCGTAGAGATTTTTCTGGTAAATTATTCATGTGGCTTGTGTTAGGCACTTTCGACGTGTTCTTGTGAAGCCTTTCACTCTTATCATGTGTCATGGCTTACAGCTGGTATCGCGCAGGCGAAAATAACAGCTTTTAGATGACACATCGATTTTATTGAACGAAATTGTTAAAAAAAAATTTTTTTCCGTAATATATATGTGAAGACAACGTTTAAATTATTTAATAAATGACGAACGGTGTATATACTTTATTACAATAAATTTATATTCTACATCAAATCTCATGCTTGTCAGTTTACAAATTTTGCAAATAAATGTAGCTCGCCTATGTACCTATATTTTAACATAATCATGGTTTTTTTTTCATAATGTGTGAACAAAAAGAAAAAAAAAAAAAAAATAACAACAATTGACCGTTGTTATCGTTTATTTATTTTTAGTCACAAACAAAATATCCTACAGGAAGTATCTTAAATGCCATAAACCCAAAAAAATTATTAGTAACAAATATTTGTTTACGTCTGCCACTTACATGATTTTAAATTTTTAACGTATATTTTTTTATTGCAATTTAACCCATTCGATTTCCTAGGAATCGATTATAAAGTTTCGATTGAAATCGGTAATGGAAATAATAGGTTTATTTCATGTTTACAGTTGTAAATGCAATTATTTGGTGCACTGTTGTTGTGCCTCACGTTTGTTACGTGCGGACGCGTGCGCGTGTGCGTGCGCGTGCGGCGCGCGCTTGTAACGGTTGCGTTTTTACTTCGGCTAGTTGACGGAGTGTGCAAGGTGCGTACGATTTGCGCATTGGACCGCACCGTTGCTCCCTCATCCTTTCAATTCCGATCGCTTTAATGGTCTAAAACAATGCAATCTATTGTTTAATAATAAAATTAATTAATTACTGAATCTATTTAGTCTTCTTCTTAAAGTGCCTCTCAAACTAGTGAAGGTTGGCGATCAGCGTAATACAGACTTTTCTTTTTTTTTTTTTTTGGACTTTTCCATGCTGAATACTAGGGAGTATAGTACAGTGGTTTCCCGTTGCTTTCTGCACCAGGCATTTTAAAAGTTATTTATACCTCAAGGCTGCTAAAGCCTTATCCAGCCAGTTGCCTGACCGGGTTTATGGTTATACCGCCATTGCTCGGTCGCACACACAAAGATGATTTCAGTGTGCGGGTTTCCTTACGATGTTTTCCTTCACCGTTTGTATCTCGCTGCTGTAACTAAAGTTCACAAATGTACGTAACTTAAATATTAAATCATCGGTACATGCCGAGATTAGAATCTTCGACCTTCGGAATGAAAGCCGCACGCTCTAACCGTTAGGCCAACGAGCTACTATTCTATTTCTTCTTTTTCGTGTAGTATATGACTGAAGGTCGTGTTTGTCCTGAAATGCTCTTAATAACTCTGCTCTCTTAGTATCTCGCATCATCCATGACAAGTTTCATGGAAAGATAGTGCCCTTGCCTTCTGCACTTTTCTATTTATCTATATCTATTTATTGCTTTTACATAATATCTTCAAAATCGTCACATAAAACAAAAATCGCACACAAATTTCCAATCACACTGTAGCCAGTGATAATTTGGAAAAAATATATATTTTGTTCAAACTTGGCGAAATGTGGGTGTTTATATTTACCTCTGCCTACCCCTACTGGGAAAAAAGGCGTAATAATATAATATAACATATTGTTCAAACTTTATATAACACAAAGATTTTATATCCGTTTCAATTTATTAAATTAAAATCGGAACTTAGTTAATCGCCAATATAAGCTAGTCCCTTAGAATGTTTCACTTGGGAGAAATTATGAATCCAGCGAATGGGTAGATTTTTGAAAAATTTTCTTTCTAAATTACGATTTCTTTTATTAAATCAAAATGCTTAAATTATTAAAATTTTAAAGTAATGCAAATATAAGATATATTTGCCTCTTTTTATAGTTTACTGCAAACACCCTAAAAAGAAGTAGTTAAACTTGTTAATTCAATACTTGCACAGTGTTACGTATCAAAATGGTAATTCTGTATTGTAATCGTAAGTTAAATATTTTAATTTGCTAATTTTCGTGCTAATGCAATAATATGGATGCGCAAACGGGTGGTTATGTTCAGCTAATATTTAATTAGACATGATAGTTTGCTGTGACGTCACACCGGACCCGGATACAACGTCTTCCACTCTCGAACCGTGTACTCGAGGAAAAACTCATTTGCGTGGTTTTACTTTCTCTTTTTTTTATGTCAATTTTCATTTCTGTCGTCCTTGGTTTTTAAATTATTAAAATGAAACTCGTAATCAAAAATTTTACACACATATCGCTTTTTTAATATTAAACCATTTTTTTTACTTACTACTGTGAAATTACTTTTTTTTTGATTAATTTCATGCATGTTAATTTAATACGCATACATTTTACTTTCTTTAATGAAAGCTTGCTGATAAAGTTTTTTTTACAAATATAAGTCACTTTGTTACTTTTTTAAAAATAAATAATAAAAGTATAAAAGGCATTTATTAAATGAAATGACTGTGTCCTTTGGTATTGTTAATGTTTTTCGTTAGGTAATTTCACTTGACCGTGTATAGGAACTCATCGTTCTGATTAACACGAGCGCAAGTACAGTTTGATTGCTATGTATACTCGCGGGCTCAAGTAGTCTACATAAGTTAACACATTGGAAGTAGGTAACAGATATTAGACTTTTTATCTTTAATAAACGTTGATCTCATTTTCGTATGAGATTGAAAAGCGAGGGTCCAGAATTCTCTGTCTGTCATGTTAAAAGCAGCAATGCCAACGTGACAGCAGATTCACAACATGATTCCGGTAGTTGTAGAGTACTCTGCTCCCGATATACTCTACTATGCTTACATTGTAGATCCGAAGTGGAACAAAGTACCTCCTCATTACAAGTGAAAATGGTAACCGCTGCGCAAACGAAGCAGTAACATTATATACATCATGTCATAAGTCTAATAGAAATTAAGGTGCTGTCAAAATGTTGCTGACTGTTCATTGTTATTATTGTTTTTAAACTACCCAGCAACGGGGACGATCGATACCCGATGCTGTGTAGTGATACTTAAAATTATATATATAATATTAAATACTATATGTACGGACATAGAATTTAAAGAGATTATTTTTATTCAACCAAGCGACGAGACCTGCTTGACGTTCACTTGATGGTGATCGTGACACTGGTTAAGATGTTAAAGACAGCACCACATAGTAATTGAGACATAAGATGTTGACTCTCGTTACTCCAGTAAATTCACTAGCTGCAACGCCTTCAAACCGGAACAAAGTAATGTTTGCACACTATCGTTTGTCGGCAGCAATAGCCGCTGGGGTTGTACCTAGACGATCTCCCGCAGCAGAGACTTACGAACTAATACGAAAAGAGATATAACAGATTTTTAATATAAATAATCAAATAATAAGTTGTAAATCATTAGTATTAATACAATTTCATTGTTTTTATTAATATTTACTACTGAATAGTAAACTTTTCTTTCACCACTGAAAGTGCCCGTCGTTGTGTATTCGTTGAACGGTATCCGAAAAAAAAATTATGTAACCCAATTATTTGTAACAAGATCGTGTGTTATTCGCATTGTTATATATAATTTTTTTGATATTACATATATTATATATCAGATGTTTAGTAATATGACGTAAGTATTAATTAATAGAATTTTCTAATTTTTGCTGTTATTATATAAAAGCAAATCAATTATTCTTAATGAAGCCTTATAATTTATCAAACTAGTAATATATTAAACTTAATTATTAATTTTTATCCTTTTCTTTTTTATTTTATTTACTAATATAAAAGAAATTTATGGCGCTTTTTTCTGATATTAAGTTGGGTAAAAATTCTTCGCATTTTTAAGAAAACATATTTTAATATAGTTTATTCATATTTAACAAAAGTATGTAGGTACAATTTTTTGCTATCTTGTAGGAAGGGACATGATTCTATTGCTATAGAAATTTTGGGACTTTTGATCAAAACACCGCGAGAAGTGGTTTTGGCAGTCCTCTCGTGATGTTAACCTGACACTGCCTAAAGAATTCTGAGGAGACCGAAACAGGTGGAAATCTGAAGGTCACACCTCCCAGCCAAACTCTCTTAATTTTTGCTGAGTGGCTAAAGATGTGTGAGGTCTAGCGTTATCATGAAGAAAAACCACACCCTTTCTGTTGATTAATTCCGACCGCTTTCTCTCAACTTCTTGATTTAATCTCATCAGTTATTCGCAGTAAAATTCAGAATCGATGGTCCTGCTTGATAGTAACAGCTCATAATGAATAATACGCTTACAATCCCACCACAAACACAGCATCACCTTGCTGCGTGTTAACCCGGGTTTCGCTACAGTCTCTGAAGTCTGACCGGTCTTTGACCACGACCTTTTTCGCACGTTCTTGTCGTACGTGATCCATTCTTCATCACCAGTTATCAGCTTCTTCAAAAATGATTCGGTTTCATTACGTCGTAATAAAGAATCACAAACGAGTACACGATCCATTATTAGGTTTCTTTCAATGAGCTTGTGAGGTACCCAAATATCGAGCTTTTTTGTGTACCCAGTTTTTTTCAAATGCGTCAAAACTGTTTTTTGGTCAATTCCCAGTTCTTTAGCTACGTCGTAACTACTGATATGTCGATCTTGCTCTATTTTTTCAAAAATGTCATCCATTTTATCCGTAATAGAGCGACCATGGTGACGTGCATCTTTGACATCGATATTTCAGGATTGAAAACGCTTAAACCAAATTTGTGCTACTCTCACAGGCACTGCACTAGCTTCATAAACATCGTAAATTTTTTCGCGGCTTGCGTTGCATTTTTACCCTTATAGTAAAGTTTTGAAAATCAAAAAATCACACATTTTCCTAATTTTTTTACACATACGGACTACGTAAGTAGCTTTATGTTGAACAATAATGTACCTAATATAGCCAAATAACTTAACTTTTACTATTTTACGCACTTTTACGAAATTCGATACACAAAAGGACGTGTTGACACTTCTGCACCTACCGCCAAACCCTAATTTGAATTTGGAATTATGTTCTTTAAAGTTTAAACTTTCAATGATACCAAAATCAGCCAGATACAAGTAGTATTAGCCAAAGAGATTTTATTACAAGTTCATACATACTATAATGCGCAATTACTTTTTCGCTAACCTAATACTAAAGTCACTACCTGTGCATTCAGAAATGACCACAAGGTCAAAAATTTGATTTCGACTTGTAGCTATTCAATAAGTGGATGGAACATCCGATAGCGAATTTGATTTAATGCGCTCGGTTCCCACTTGTCTGCCGTAAGTAGGTGCCCATAAGCCGGTCACTGGATGTAGGCTAACCAGTGTCCAGTGATTGTTAATGAGCAGCGTTACCTTTTAGGTTCGCCAGTATTATATTGGGAATTAAACGGACTATTCCTATATTAAATAGCACACATCGCACAATGTAATTATTCGACCCTATGTAAATTCTTTGTGTAGTATAGGTTAGGTACAAAAAACAACATATACGTTAATTTGAAAAGAAATGTTTGAAAGTATTGTTTTAAACATATATTAAATAAAATTTATTATCGTGTTATACAATATAAGAATTGATTAAAAAACTTTCTAAAATTTTTCATACATTATTATAGTTTTAACATTCAATCAAAATGATTTTATATGTAATGTTCTTGGCGAAATAAGCTATCAAGCTTTAATTAATAGCCATGTTAATATTTAATATGTTAATTATTTAATAAAAATTTAATGAGGTGTTTATACATTTTTACACTAGTTTTATAATACCTAATAAATATATATATATATTGCGGATTGTCCTTTGTATCGTAATCGGGTAGCTGGTGGCCCTCGTCGGTGTGTTCCGCCGTACGGACCGCGGCGGCACTGGCGAAACGCCCGCACTCTGCATTAGTATGCCGCCGCATCACAACTTTCTACACATTCTTGATGGCAGCCGGAGAAATGAGCGCCACTGGTACACATAACAATTATTTATAATACCTACTTCTTGTCTCGTAAATAAACTACATTGCGGTTTTACAAAAGCTTATTTCAGTTTTTACGTGCTGTAAACTGTGCCTGCAGTGGTTTTATTACTCATTCAAACTTTAAACGTTAGTCTACGCACACGCTTACTCTATGAAATTGTTTAAATAGTAGACAAATATCAAGTATGGTCAGTATTAAATAAATCCTATTTCATGTCCAGTTATAAAGAGGGAGACACGAACTAACAATGTTGTCACACCCATATAAAATACGACGGACTTTAGTGCTATCATTTATCTTCTTTCGGTTTATCGTCGTATTACTAAATAGCAGTAAAGATTCTCAACAAATTAAAATTTATTTTCGACGTCATAAATTCCGTATGTATCCATTGCTTATCGCCCACGCCCTAATAAAGTCAACAATCGAACCCAGGAGTTGTAAATATCAATTGAAGAATTGATAGATATTTCGCTTGTACACCTGAAATGACATCAGCTAAATATAACACTCCTCGCCACTCCCACCAACCCGCATTACGCCAGCGTGGTGGGAAATGGCCCAAATTCCCCCACATGAATCCCTACCCGATTCGATATAGAAATCATTGGGGGAGGCCTATGTCCAGCTGTGGACGTTTATCGGCTGATGGTGACGAAATATAACGTATTAAAATTTGTTTCAAATTTACTTCGTAAAGTAAATGGTGCTTATGAAATAGATAGTACTTGCGTAAAGTGTATATTGGTCTAACATTACTTAATATTTACGTTTTAGTTCTAGGCCGGGCAAACCTCAAGCGGTTGTCATTGAACTGATTTTAATCACGGTCTCAGTACTGTAAAATTGTTTTTGTACCTAAACTATTATGATGAAGTTGAATGTATTCGGAGTACTTGCAGGACTGTCCTAACAGCCACTTGAATGTGATAAATATATATAATTTTGTTTCACCGTTTAGTATTAGGTTTAAATTTAAATAAATTAACGAATATTTTAATTTTAGTATTAAAAGTTTAGTAAATTAACTGTTCTAAAATATACACTGTTACGTGTGACTGTGTTTAAATACATATAATTAAATATGATGCCACTGCGGGAATGCACTGGATGCGAGCAACGCGGGACCGATCGACGTGGAGATCTTTGGGGGAAGCCTATGTCCAACTGTGGTCGTCTATCAGCTGATGATGATGATGAGGATAATGAAATATCAAGCCAAACTCATATATATATAAAAGGTTTGCTTCTTTAATGATTGTTAAAGTGGGATAAATATTTAAAAATATTGTAAATTATTAGGTTACTTTTTATTTGAAACGTTGTAGGGTAAAAAAATTACTCATGATTCTCGATTTTTTTTGCATTTGTTTATATTTTTATATAATATAACATAATATAATACACAAACAGCGCAGCTGTTGTACTCTAATTGGAATATTTATAATAATGGATAGTTAATTTTTTATTTTTTCAATAAGAAATGGTTAAATAGTAAGCAACTTATATTGTACAACGCCATCTAGCGGATTGCTTTCAAAAGGTGGTGAGAACAGCTTATTGTATTTTTTTATATTTATCGATAATAAAATAACACCCACTATTAATAAAATAACAAAATGGCCTTTTAATGTTCCTGCTCCTAGGACTTGAGGTCTTCTCTTACAAGGAGAGAGAGAGAGAGCCAAGGGCATTTATTTCCGATCTACCATGGCGGTCAAGGAGTGTATGTTTGTGGAAAAAAAAGATTATTATATACATATTAATAGCGAATAATAAATTTGCTACTAGAAAAGTTGCTCCATAATTTAGCTTTTTCTTTTCGCTTTCTGAAAATTATTTAAATTTAATTTAGCGTATGTTCGTTTATTGAATATTTCGTATTAGTATTACATGGTTGTCTTAAGTGTGTTATCATTTCATGTTACGCCCACAGTGTAATCGTGTTATAACTGTTTAACTAATAGTCATTAAATTTATGTCTGTTTGTGTTTCCAGGTGGCGATGGCCGGCGACTTCATCCTCGCAGTGGCGTCGATGATGATTGCTCGCTTGCGCAGTGATGAGGTCACGCTGGTTCTCAGCCAGGTACGACATTAGATCATCATTTAAATAATCGTATGCATTATAAACAATTTCAAGTGAAATGTGGAATAGATTATTTCAATACTCACTGGAAATTAATTATAACATTTTTTACGTACAATAAAACAATAAGATGCTATATGTTCTGAGACTTACACCTGCCTGCAATTAATAAGATGCTAGTTCAGATATTTATACAACAAGACATTATGTTCATCGCATTAACTGAAAAATATTCTTTCAACGTCATACCAAACTTATTTATATATAATAGAAATTGAAATATTGTAGATTATAAGTCAAACTAATTTGCCTTTGGTTTTATATGTCTTACGTTTAAATAGGCTACGAGATGATTTTTAAACATCGGTAATAAGTATAAGTTTCTACAATTATATAAGGTATATACCGGTAAGAGGAGATCCTGTTCCCAGTAACGAACCTTCTCGTATAAGTGATAGCTCTCACTTATATGTTTACATTTGTTTATTATACATCTATTTGATTTCTTGTACCTAAAGCTTGTCAGTGGAGGGAAACTCTTCTAAAAGGAAAACTGAAAATTTAATTTCATCATATTATGCCTTTTAGTTTAAACTAATAATAAGATGAAGATGTGTAACTTAACCATAACGAACCTACTTTTAAAATACTTTCTTTTATTGGTTTGTTAGAATATGGTAATAAATTCATATTGCCATTATCGCCGTAAAGCAAACGGTGTTTCTATGGCAATAAACTAGTTTATAATAATTTTGTCTAATGTATTATCAAAGACATGTATTCGTTTCATCTATCCGTCCCAAAAACGTTCATTCATTCCAAAAGGTTTTTGTATCCGGGGTTATGACCAAATTATTATTCATGGTTATAGATTCCCCGTTTGTTAAATTTATAACCGAAAACGACATTACGTTTGGTTAAAATATTTTTTTTTACGATACAAATTCTTAGTCGTCTTAATAGACATTGCGATCATATTTTTATAATATGATTTCTTTATGACTTTTTCTAAACCATCTCATACTTAACCGGCTTGTCAAAACATTTTTAAAGTATTACGTAGCTCTTGTCCTAAAAAAAAATACATAAAGGCTTAGGATTTGGTATGCGCCTTCATTATTTATGTCAGCAAAAATATTTAGATGAATTTTAATTCCAAATTCACATATTTTTATATCTTTACAGATGCTTCCCTTTGTATAAAACATTCAGTTATATTTGAAAATTAAGGAAAAATTTGCACAAGTATCATCACGCGGGTTTTTTTCTGTGGTTGCATTACGAATAAATAAAAATATAGATAATTATTGTCTCGATTCATTACTTTATAAAATATTTTCTTTTACTACTATTTATAAAGGATTTGTCACATTCATCTATTCAACACTGACATCTAGACCGCGAATGAAGTTATTAATATAGTAATTGATGTTGAGATAAATATGGTTCAACTTACAGGTGGTGACTGACTTAGTGCAGGGGGAGTTCATGCAGCTCGGCAGCAAGGAGACTGAAAACGAGCGATTCGCCCATTACCTCACCAAGACCTACAGGAAGACGGCCTCGCTCATCGCCAACTCTGTCAAAGCGGTAAATATATTTCATTTATATTCCAATATATTCATATATATTCTTCTTTTATTCGATGAGACTTTCAGCTAATGGTAACACACGCCTGCTCCACTCCACCACAACACCACATTGAGCTCGTTGCTTTGAGACATAATATGTTAAGTCTCGTTACCCAAGTATTTTTACTACTACAGCAAGCTCCCTGCAGATCGGAACACTGTAATTTCTCCACACTACTGTTTCGCGGTAGAAATAGACGCTGCTGTGATAGGTTAAAGGATAAAGTTACAATTGTTGAGTTTTCTAATGTTTGTTAGCATGTTCCTTCCATTCGTTTATCTCTTAATATAGTATAACTTTTTTTCCTCCGTACAAAGTATATAAAATAATGTTATGTACTTTAATCAAACAAAATGTACAAAATGATCCTGTGTATTCAAAATTAAACATGGATATCATAGAAATTTTTAATGTCATCATCATCAGCCGATAGACGTCCACTGCTAGACATAGGTCACTTTTCATGTACATAACAACAACTAACAAAAAAAAGATTAATTATAATATTGTGAGATTATTTTACTCTGTGTATTTGTTATTTGATATCTAATATGGCAGCAATGGCAAAACTTAGTGCTATTTATGAACACTTTACGATAAAACTGTAGATGGCGCTCTAAACATTGTTTCATACATGCAGGTGGCGTTACTGAGCGGCGCGGATGAGGCAACAAGCGAACTCGCGTTCCAGTATGGACGCAACCTCGGGCTTTCATTCCAACTGGTGGATGATCTACTTGACTTTGTATCCTCGGCGCAAGCTATGGGCAAACCCACGGCGGCGGATCTCCGCTTGGGACTAGCCACAGCGCCTGTACTTTTTGCATGCGAGAAGGTGCGTGTTATTAAACCGAAAACAAAATTATATTTTTAAATCCTAACATCTAGATGGCCAACCATTAAAAATGTTTACTTAATCAAAAACTTGAACAAATAAACATACTACGACTTCTTAGCAGTGTTATTAATAAGATTCTACAAAGAGAGTAGATTTTTTTTTAACAAGATTGATCTAACATTTGACCTCAATTTCACATGTATTAAGGGGCAATGATGCCGTTCATGGTGAAGAGCTCTCGCACATAACACTCTGACTCTTATAAGTTCATTCACATCTGATCATATCAATGTTATTGCGGCAGATTTACGTTATGATGATTGTTAGTTAGCCAGGGGTGTTCTAAGAAGCTCTACCACCAACCATACCCATAACATTTGGACCCAGAATCGAACAAGTGGCTTCAGTATTAATTCCGATTAGTGCTGCATTTCTTTTAGTTAAAAGTACATTAATTTACATTAACGTTTAATATTTATAGTATCCAGAGCTAAATCCGATGATAATGAGGAGATTCCAAGAGGCTGGTGATGTGGAGAAGGCATTCGAATTGGTGCACAAGTCGCGCGGGCTGGAGCAGACGAGATTCTTAGCGCGCAAGCATGGCGTAGAAGCAGCGCGACTCGCCGCTGAGCTGACCGACTCGCCATACCAAAAGGCCCTTGTAGTCACCACCGACCTTGTACTCAACAGGATTAAATAGTCTAGGTAAATTAACGAACATATAGAAAGGCATCCAAAGTTCAACCGACGTTGCCAGGATGAAACAATACCAAGCAACGTAATCATTGATTAATAATCGACCTGAAATATCACGTTCAGAGAGTTTTCGGGTAAAAATGTGTCTAGAAATTTCTTAATACTCTTTGGTTTATATAATACGATTACTCTTATATCCACTCCCTAAGAGTATTAAGACATAAGTTAATTATGACCTTTAGTTTATAAAGGTTCATACGTAAGAGAATTTTGGATACCTTTTTTATTAAATTGACATATATAGAGATACATTACATTAATAACGTGCGTGTGTGTGTTCGTTCGAGCTCAGTCACTAGTGATCGAAGACTTTCGTGATTTGTGCTAACGTTTGTGTGTGTAGACGTTTACATGTCGATATGTTATTCGTACTTATTTTACGTCAATTTAATGGTGCCCAAGATATTTTATTTATACACACACATAACGTATATGTAGATTTATTCGATATATTTAATAGAAAATATTTATGTATACATATATACAAATACATATAAATATGTACATATACATATATAAAGGTATATGTATGTATGTATATAAAAAAAATTAAAGACATAGTACATGGAATTGACGTTTTTTTTTCTTTTTTTCATGTTTCATATCTTTTCACTTGTGTGACCTGATTTATGTTAAGTTGTCGTTTGAAAGTATTTCAACACCGTAAACTTATCTACTACGATTACTAAGTTGTGGGGTATAGAGTAAGCGTGTATGTGACTCCTCGTTACCAAATACCGCTGTACCATAATTGTACAATAATGGCTCAAAATCGCTACTCCATGTACGAGCGAGATATACTGCCTTTTCGTTATTTCAAGTGTATATAGAGATTTGTTAAAAATTACTTGTCGTTGCTTACTTCATATTGTGCAATCTATATGCGTTCTAGTTTTAGGAAAGTACCTATATCCAAATTTCAATTAAATATATTTAACACAATACATAAATATTTGGTCGCAATAGTCCCGTTCTCTTTCGGTTATGTATGCTATGTAAATACTGGAAGTCATTGGATAAGTTACCCGATTTAATCTTCAAAACCAATTACCTCAGTTTCTTTAGTATACACTATACGCAATACAATTGTATTATGTATTGTTCTTTTGATAGTATTAAATTTTTAGTTTTATTGAGCGTGCACAATGAATATTCTAGGCGAAATTGTCGAAGCCTTTAGGAACTAATGACATAGAAATTAATTGTAACGTCTAGATATTAAAAATTGTAAATCTAAATCTGCTTGCCCTGTTCCCACTTCATGTGGGGTCGGCATATGTCTTCTTTCGGCAGGCTATTAAAAAAGTTACGGTATGTGTTCTTCCACCGGTTTGACTTTGGGGAAGCTTTTGTAGATGGAACTCCATCTTCAGTGAAAAAGTTCAAGCTTGCAGAAATATCTCACTCATTAAACAATATACCGCTAGCTATTCAGCGATCTTTGTCCCTTAGTCGCATTTTTCGACCCCCACGGGAAGAGAGAGGGTGGCACTGTCCTGCTCTGCCAGTGCCACAAGGCAGATATTAAAAATTGTAAATAATACAATTTATATTACGTTCATTTCCGATTGGATAGTACTTCATAACAAAGATATTATATTTTTTAAATTAACTATTAAGTGTGCAAGATATTAGAAGGTTTTGTAATTTGTTGCTATTTAAAAAAATATAATTAGTCATTTGTATAACATGCACAAGCCGACATAATGACCACTACAAAAGAGACAGCGGTGACTATATAGAAAAGTTTTCTATGGATAGATATTCCATTACAATTTTGGTTCTAATAAACATTTCACAAGAAAATGTTAAAAGATATAGAGGCTTTAGTTATAGTTCGCTTCTTTTAACCCATCGTATTGTGTTGTGTTGGATACATATATGTACTTACGGTGTCGGTTTACTGTTTTGTGTTGTGTGCGTTAGTATTTTTTTTTCTTCTTATTTTATTTTTTAAGAATTTTCCAGTGAAAAGGCCCTGGCCATTGTGTCGGATTCTGCAATCAAATTGCGTATTAATTTGAATATTTCATGTACATTAAAATGTTAAACAATGGGAGTCAATGAATTTTATTTATATATACATATTTAGTCATGTATTTAGATTATACTGTTTGTAAATATTATTATTTTGTAAAATGCTAAATCATGAATAATTTTATAAATATTAGTTACAGATGATTGTTTTATTTGATTTCACACCTTTGAAAATGTATATCCTATGAAATTATAAATTTTTTTGTCTCTACGAAACGCCGAGATCAACAAGTAACCTGGTGCTAGTAATTGCAATGAACAGTGTACAACATCACTCTCGTCAATTCGAGACCATATGGTCCTTATCCCAATAAATTTATTGGTTACCACGCTCTTCAAACCGAAACTAGTAATGTTTATAAAATACTGTTTGATGAGAGAAATCAGCCGCAAAGGCGTACCTTTAGGACCTCGACGTATCAAACTAAAGTTTAATTTTTTTTTATATAATCACGCCTTGTTCCCAGTAGGGGTAAGCAGAAGTGAATAAACACCCACTTTTCGCCAGATGTGTTCAGATTAGGTACCATGTAACAGGGGGCGAGCCTGTTGCCACATTTTTGGGGCCACAACACACACACAAAGATGATTTCAGTGTGCGGGTTTCCTCACGATGTTTTCCTTCACCGTTTGTATCTCGCTGTTGTAACTAAAGTTTAAATTAATATTAAACTAATTATATATCTGTTATTAAATTTTTAATACTAAACACAGGTATTTTTTTTTGTTAATTTTTCGTAATTACTAAACGCAAAAACGCTAATATCTTTTTTCATATCATTTTTCAACCAATAGGTCGAGTAGTTCGCTGTCCTAATGGTTAGAGCGTGCGGCTTTCAATCCGAATGTCGTGGGTTCGAATCTCAGCATGTACCGATGACATTAATATTTAAATTATGTACATTTGTGAACTTCAGATACAACAGCGAAATACAAACGGTGAAGGAAAACATTGTGAGGAAACCTGTACATGAATTAGAATTTCTTCTTAGGTGTTGTGTGAAGCCACCAATCCGCATTAGGCCCTTGTGGTGACTATGACCCCATCGCACTCATATTGAGGGTAAGGCTGTGCCTCAAAATGGGGACGTAAATTGGCTGTAATGGATGGTACGATCACTTGCTCTGCTTTATATTACATTTGTAAAAGTATTTCATTATATGCTATGTAGTGGTGCAAATACAATACAAAGCAAGCAAAGTACTTGCGGCAATCGATCGACCCGCGCCCGGCACCGCCAGGACAAACAACGCCCACTGAAAAATGACATGGTAAATTTTAGACAACCTTTATAACTAGGTCACTTCATACAAAACAATTCAGAAAGTACATTAGGCTTTAGTATTCAAAAACGAAAGAGTACATCACAATGACACTCTGTACTTTAGTTTTTAAGCATATTAACTAACAGTAACAATACAGTTACAGTTTAAATTTGTTTGTAAAAATGTTTAAACACTATTCAGTGCTAAATTTAACACATCTTAAAATTTCTACTTCTCTTATTTTCTTATAAGGTTATTTTTTATTATTTCTCACCAACAATGGGCGACGACTACCTGTTACCGATTTTTACTTACGCAATAGGTTAGTCACCAAATTAACCAATTATAAAATGTATTTTAGTTAAGGAAGTAAAGGTTTTTGATCTCTTTTTGAGATGTTTGGTTTATAATAATTAGAGAATAACTAGATATTGTGGACTTCCAAGCGTGCAGAAAAAAAACATTGCGTATCATGAAAAAAGGTTACCGAGGACACACTGCATATTCCGTAGCCGGAGCGAAACGCGACGTCGCCATATGCAAATAATTAACCGAATCAGTATCTAATGATTCCTAATTTAAAAGCTTAATATAATTTTATTAAATTTTTTAATAATCGACAAATTGAACATTGAACACTTTCGAAGCGCATGATTTCAAATGTGATATTAACCACCACGCTGTAAGGTAAGAAGTTATTTTAGATGTATATTGATAATTCTTTTTGTTGGGGACAGTTTATTGGAAGCAAGTCCCATAAATATTTAAAAAATAATAATACGTGTTATTATCATCATAAATTACATGTAATTAAAACGACCACGCACGAAAAAATTGGTGGCAGAGTTCTGGATCTAGACATCGTATATAAAAGTACCTCGCAGCAGTAATTTCTAACCCTATTCCCTGACGGATGTGAAGCGCTTGTTAGTATCTTAACTTTTACGGCTCATCTGATACTGGACTTGCATACCCAGGTCCACGGCCTATTCCGCGGATATTTCTATTACCGCACTGTAATGTGCAAATAGTACTGGTTTTGGTTTGAATGGCGTAACTGGTGAAATTACTGAGGTAGCAATATTTAACATTTTATGTATTTTTGTACAACATATTAGTTATGTATTAGTTTAGACAATTACATATTAGTCCGATATAGTAATTGGTAGATAAAACTCTCATAGAACAAAATAATATATTATTAATATTTATAAATAAGTATTTATTAAATGTTATAAGATAATAGTAGAATATAGAATTTTAACTTAAAATACTAGGCGTAAATGAATGATTCAATGTAACTTGAGCAGCGGTTTAAAAGGTTTTATGGTAGCACCAGTCAGTGTAATTCAGGCTTCCGAGCTAAAAGCCGTTTAAGTCGCGTTAACTTTTTTCTATTCTGACGCATCAAAACTAAGAGGTTTATGAACGTTTGTGTATTTAATTATATTTATATCCGTCCTACTTGTTTATGTATTTGTTACCCCTTAGGGCAAAATTCTGTTTAATATCATATACCGCATTCCAGCCAAAGAACTGCAAGTTGACTAAGCAAAATAATTTTAATAAACGTTATAATGATGCCAATTCCTCAATAGGTAAATATTAACATAATTCTTTAGTTTGAAAATTTATTAAAATAACACTACCAAAAAACTTAGGTTCCAAGTATAATTATTCCTCTCCTATATCGATCATTATTTTTAAATAATTTACATTATAATTGATGCCACGTCAAGTATTTACACTTTATCAACAATTTTGTCTTTCATACACATAATTTATAAATTTTTTATATCTTTTAGAATGACCGGTGCCCGCACCGGCACGATTTTGTTTTAGACGGGTCTCTATTTAAATGTTAAACGTTCACATCCAATTTAAAGGGTGATATAATGAATTATTAATAATATTGGTCTGTTTAATTATGTATATTAAAATTGTTTAGTCAGAAAGTTGATTATGATTATTAAAATTTTTAGAGTTCTAAATATGTTGTCACATTCAACAATATTGTCATGTTATGAATACTTTTGTCATAGATATTTGTCGATAAACTTGGGTAAGGGTTTTTTGTTTAGATAATGAATTATTTTTATATTAATGGCTTGTTATGCATGAATTAAAATTGTCGTGTCGTGATATTATTTCTCAAATGGAAACGTGCGCTGAAGCTTGCGTGAGTTCGTTTTATACGAGGTCGTTTCAGAATCAGAGGTTCGCTGTTATTTGCGAAAGCGCGTTGTGGTTTATCAAAACTTCTACATTTGATTTATTTTTTAATAATTTTTCACTTTTAACAAGATTTATAGTGTAAAAAATATTGGGTTTTAGACAAACATTATGTTTAATACAGCTATTAATATAATTTGTAATAATTAAATAAAAAATTATATATAAATGTTTACATTGAAAACACAACGGCTGCGAAGGTAGGCATTTTTAATTGTTTTCCTTTCATTATAAGCAATAGTTTAGATATTCAGTTACATCAAAATTTATTCCTCAATGAATTGTTTATTTATAAAGTATTTATTGGCATTTATCCTTAAAAGCTTTATTGTACCGTACAGAATATATTATGCTATGATAATGTTTACAGTCAACCTTTAGTGATAGATAGTAGAGGTGATTTGATAATAAAGATTGTACATTTCAAAATAAATGCTTGTGTTTATTACAGTTTTGTGTAGATGTAAAACTAAAAATGCACGAAATTGTTCATAACGCCAATAAATTGTAAAAGGTTACGTAAACATTAAAAAAAAACGTTAAATGTCCATCAATTTGATTTAGAATATGTCTACCTTGTGTTGAACCGCATCCGCTTAATTTGCAAGTTACGTTGTCCCCTGCTTTCTCGAATCAGATTAAATCATATAGCTTGATGTGGAGTGAGTCAGTATGAATGAGGTGCGGCGTTGTACTCATAGGTTCCTCGTATTTCCGACCGACCTTATTACATAACAGGGTTCCTTATCTTATACCTTGCGTCATTGGTTGGAACAAACTTTTTTAACAAGCATGAACTTAATGACAACTTAAAGTTATATAATAGCGCAATATCGACATTTTTATAACTTTATTTCTTAAAATTAGTATAATAAACACTGATTAATACAACTCTTCGTTTTTATCATGTATGTATTTTTTAAAAGATTTTTGAATTATCGATGGTACTTTCTTAGGCCTGTGCCCCAACAATGGGGACGTAAATTGGCTGTTACAAAATTCAAAAATCAGTTTAGTTTTTTCTTTTATTCGATGAAGGCGAGTGGGCTCGTTTAACTGATGAACATGGCCTCAGGTTGATAAACAATGCGCTCGTGGTTCACATTGTGCTCGTCGACATGAGACATAAGACGTTAAGTCTCGTTACTCCCGTAATTTCAATACCCACAACATCCTTTGAACTGGCACAGAGAAGTGTTCGCACACTACTGTTTGGCTGCATAAATCGGTAGTGTGTTATGTTTTCTTAAATGGTCTCCGGCAACAAACACTCACCATCAATTAATGGTTATGTTATAAGAATATTACCAAGCAGTAAGCAATATAAAGATATAGTTAGGATTTTTTGCCTTGGTATGGTGGTATTATTAAGTAATAGAGCTTGGCAGACGGCTAAGTGTTCCGACCTCTGGATCGGTGCGGAGGCGGGCGCGGGAGAGGCAGCGGGCAGAGCACACGCGGCTCGAAGGCGAGCGGATATCGCGAGAGCAACGCGAAAAACGGAGATTGGAGAAGATTGAACAGCAGAAAAAGGTATTTGAGTATTGATTATTTTATACCAGACTTGTAGAAAATACCAAAAAAAGGTAATTTACTTTTGTCTATGCGTTTGGATACTTACACTGTTTTTTGTGGTATTTTCATATTCCGCTATTTTAACAAGAGCTGATTTTCATCATGAACATTATGTTCGCGTGTCGCTAGACATAAGTCTTTTGTATACAATTACATATGGAAATAATAAATATACGGAAAACGGTATCTTTGGGCTGAGAAAGTTAATTTCTAGTACTATATAGTTTTATATTTATGTTTATTACAGAGGAAATATTGGTATTATCAATTTGTTATAACTTCTCACCGGATGATACTGCAAGATGTAAGATAAGGTAAACACCGTCTAGGTACCTAGCGCAGCTCTCATTCCTAACTATTTAATCCTGCCACCAAACAGTAGTTTGAGGACAGTACTTTGTTCCGGATTGAAGGGAGTCGTACCTAGTGAAATGGGGTAATGACACAACATTTTATATCTCTAAGCACTGAGCACAATCTGGTGTGGTGTATACCATCTTAATTAGCGCCTCGTTGTCATGGACAGGAGTATCACTTACCATCAGGTAAATGTCGTGCTCGTCTTGTCTTTTGGTGTGGTTGTTGTTGGTATTATTTATTGGTTGGGAAAAACAGCAACTTTTGGTTTGCCTGTTAAGTATATAAATAAAATATTATAAATATTAAAAGGTTTGTGTTATCCAGGCGTGTGAAGAGCTGGCGTCTTACGTGCCATGGGGACGCGCTGGAGGCGGCGCACCGAACCCGCAAGGTTTCCGCTTCACTGACCTACGCGCACGCGGCATATACCCCGAAGATGAACTAAAGGTATTTTTTTATTAATTTTTGATAGCACTATTAGTAAAAAGTACAAGATGGTGTTTTATGAAACACCTCATGCACACATAGATATAAAAATATATCACGCCTAGTTCCCAATGCGGTAGGCAGAGACCACCTCTCTCCACTTGCCACGATTCTGGCACATGTCTCTCGCTTCCTCCTTATAAGCGACCTATATCCAGTAATGGACGTCCATCGGTTGAAATGATGAGGGTGATTATTAAAACAATATAAACAGCTCAACGATAACATTAAAAGTTACAAAAAATATATAGATATAGCCGTAAAACAGATGGGTAGCAAATAATAATAAAATTATGTTCAAGTAATAACTTGAACCGTATTAAAACAAAATATAAGAAGAAACTCTCCACTTGGGTTGAGTAAACTTGTCGAAGCTCTTACTTATTTATTATAACTAGCTGTTGCCACCCGCTTTATTGATCTTAATAAAGAATTAGATTTGGAGCTTATACTTCAAATTGGTCAAAAATATTCCTTCCAGGAGGCGATACGCCGCTACCGAAAACCCATCCCGTTATTAATTCTCACGCAATTCTGTTCCAGGAAAGAATTTTGTAAAATCAATTCTTAGCCGACCTTTAAATAGCAGAACAAATATTGATTGTTTACGTCTCTCAACGTATGAATCAATGAATCTCTGGACATCCATAACATAAAAAATAATACGTAATTTATCTTATACACGTTTAGACAATGTTGTATAAATTAACATTAATTTAAAACCCATTATCGGTTGCTTCTTAAATAGCTAATTCTTTACATTTCACTGGTTAACTGAACCATAAGTAAGATTTCATAATAAATCTGTATAAGGTGATGGGTCACTCGCTTGAAGGTGGAATAGTAAGTGATGATGCAAATATGATAAAAGTGTGCCAACAATCCAGTCCTGGTGGTTTGTGAAAACTCGCGATAAAATCAGAATTGATTAAATCTCAATTGACAGAGTAATATTTTTTTTATTGAAATAATAGTTTTCTTGGGGTGTAAGGATTCTAGCACAACACCTCACGGAATCCAAGTTAACCTCACTTGCTCATGGTCATCCTGCTAATCAACAAACAAAGATTTGGCTCTAACCAACCCGCTCTGGGCCAGCGTGCTGGAAAATGGTCCAAATCTTCCCATATGAATCCCTACCCGGTAGGTGTGAGAATCTTTGAGGGACGCCTATGTCCAGAAGTGGACGTCTATAGGCTGATGATGACGATCAATAGTTTACCATGATTTTACGTTCATTAATTTAACACAAATTTTAGAAAGCAATAATTTTTGGTAGGGACAACATTAGTAGATACTTTTTTACTTTATAATCTTTCAGTATTATATATAAAATGTTAGAAATGAATGGTTCACAGGGAATATCGGGATACGAAGAATGGCGGCGCTGGTCATCACCAAAAAAGCGTCGTACCCGGACACCATTGCGTCTACATGATGATCCGCAGCTATTTTTCGCGGAGCAATTACGACGCGCTGTAGATAATGATATACGCTACAAGCAGACTACAGATCAAAAGAAAACTTATAAAGAAATCTTAGGTTGTTATCTTTTGCTTTACTGTTTATAGATCTTATGAGTTAAAAGTTTACTAGTAAACCTTTCTCCCCGTATAACTAAGGGTCAAAAGTTTGCTAAAATTGTGTATCAGTTTAATTGGGGTAAAGAGACATTTCATTTTGTATTAGTGCTTTAAAATCATTGTGATATTGTTTTTATTTGCTCGTCGGAGCATACTGCGCACGTCTCTACGTCTCACGCAAGGGTTCTGGAAAAATGTGTATGAGCAAGTTCATACACATTCTTCCAGAACCCTCCGGCAGATTGGTCCGATCACGGAAGACATGCCGAAAAAAAAAGAGGTGCAGTCTCAAATTTCATCGGAAAAACGCCAGTTAATTTATAATACAACGTTGAATAAAAAGATCAGTGTACGGATTATTAGTTCTAACTCACATGTGACATCTATGCCGCTATCGTAAATGTTTGCGCAACAATATAACAATAACACAAGTTCTTACTTGGTGTTAGGCAAGAAAAAAATTCGCGACCATTATTTAATATCAGTCATTTAAATTTTTAGATGACATGGTTGATAAAAGATCTAAAGCAATCAAAGATGAGATCAAACACAACTTGGAGTTTGAACGCAAACTGGTAAGCTTACTGTAATCATCAATATGTAATCTTATCGTAAAATTAATTCTAGCTTTAATTTTAGCATAGTATGGATAGCCCTTGGGGCAAACCTGGCCCTGGTGGTAAAATTTGGAGAAATCCTCGAAATATTGGATTGAACTTTTCTAAATCTATGGTATGTTTAATATCTCTTATCTTATTTAAATGTTTGCATATATTGCTTTCTTTTATACCATTTGAACATGGATGTTTATTTCAGGGGTGGACTGATAATGAAATCTTTGATAAGTTAAAAGGAGAACATAAAAGCTATAAGAGATCTTCGCTTACTTTACCTGAAGTAAAGAGAGATGATGATTCGAAAAATAATAAGATATCAGATAAAGAGAATTTTAAAACATTAACAATGGAAAAATTGCCACACATTGCAACCAAATCCAATTCACCTATTAACAATACAGAAAAACCACTCAGTGATTATTTATTAAAGGGTGTTAATGATGTAATAACAAAGAGTCCGAGAAAGAATAAATTTGTCAAACGCAAAGGAGAACGAATTATGAATAGTCTTATTGATAAAAGTATTGATGACGCCGATTTGTTTGGTACAATAGGTACGAAGCCAACACCGGAGGGTTCAATACTAAGATTGACAGGAGGCATCGAGCTGGTGCCTCTTCTGGCTCGTCGGAGACGTGTTGGTGCGCGAACATTGCCTTCTAGCGACGTCACCCGACCTCCTGAGCATGCTTGTCAGTACGTATTGAATTTGTAATTTTAGTAAAGGTTAAGTTACAAAAGACGATTATCCTTTGTCAAAGAGTTGTAAGCTCTTTGACATCTCGTTGAAATTGCGAAAGGTATTCATATCTTATATAATATTGTATCTGATGCCGTATGCGTGTACCATTTAAATGAATAATCGTTCAATTGATGAGGTGTTTATATTTGACCTTTCGCAGCCTGTTTGTAAATTAGCTTTTTTGTTGTATTACTAATATAAGCTACTGTTATTCGTAAAGTTTAACTAGTTTAAAGTAATTTATAACAAAACTTATTCTATCATAATTCATCTTTTGGATTGTTTGTGTGTAAATTATAAGTTTGGCAAATATCTCCCTTCCGCTTTTTTGCTCTTTATTCAATGCTTTATAAAAAGTGTTACAGTGATCGGATTTAGTTCAAATATGCGCCGTTTTGTTCGATAATCTGTTTCCATCTAGACGGCAACTACATAATACCTCCCTCGTAGAAGCCCCCCTCCTTATTTGCGAAGAACTCGGACAGCCACTTTTCACAAGCCTCTTTTGAGTTCAACTTTACACCACCAAGGGCGTTCACCATGGACAGGAACAGGTGGTAATCACTTGGCGCTATGTCCGGGCTATATGGTGGATGCGATAAAACCTCCCATCCGAGCTCCCGTAGCTTCTGACGAGTCATCAACGAAGTGTGTGGTCTGGCGTTGTCCTGGTGGAATACTACACCCTTCCTGTTGGCCAATTCTAGACGCTTCTGGTCGATCGCCTGCTTCAAGCGGTCCAGTTGTTCGCAGTAGATGGTAGAATTAAGCGTCTGGCCATATGGGAGCAGCTCATAGTAGATGATTCCCTTCCAATCCCACCAAACACACAGCAAAACCTTCCTGGCCGTCAATCCCGGCTTGGCCACTGTTTGGGACGATTCACCGGCCTTCGACCACGACCGTTTTCGCTTGATATTGTCGTATGTGATCCATTTTTGGTCGCCAGTCACCATCCGCTTCAAGAATGGGTCGAGTTCGTTCCGTTTCAGCAGCATATCGCAGGCGTTGATTCGGTCCAGAAGGTTTTTTTGCGTCAAATCATTCGGCACCCAAACATCAAGCTTTTTTTTGTATCCAGCCTTCTGCGGATGGTTTAAAATGGTTTGATAACTAACTCCCATCTCCTGGGCGATGTCGCGAGATGCCACATGCCGGTCTAACTCGATGTAGTCCATGATTTGATCGGTATTTGTCGTCACAGGTCTTCCGCCGGCTGGCTTATCCATGGTGTCGTTTTCACCGGCTCTGAATCGTCGAAACCATTCCTCCGCGGTTCGAAGTGATAGAGTACCATCCCCCAAAACACCATTAATCTCACGGAACGTTTCTCTAGCGGATTTGCCTTTAACGAAGGAAAACTTTAAAATAGCGCGAATTTCGGCGTTAGTGAACTATATGTTTACACGTCTATAAGTGTTGAACGCAATATCCAAACTAATTATGCATAGCGTCGTTTTGTAGGTTATGTCAAGACCTTTCAAATTATGTATAGTATTGCCAGATACGAGCTCTGTAGCGCTTTGTACATAGCCGCGAAATTCAAAAGACAAAAAGGCGGAAGGGAGATATTTGCCAAACTATATTTAGCCGTGGGACATTTATATACCAAATGGGATATTTTGCTTTAAACTATCTTTATTTTCAGTTAACTTATTATTAATAAACATACAATAACTTTCTTTTACGATTATTAAAAGTTTTAACATAGCAATAAAGTTTGGGATGGCTTTTTTATTTCACAATGGGTTAGTGGTCGTAAAAACAGTCATTCATCATAGCATTACATAAATGCCACTTCCCTCGAGCTTTTTTATAAATATCTTAATCTTCAGCATTACAATAAACTGTATGTTCAAATTATTATGTTTTAACAATTCTGTTTTATCTATTTTACTTTGTGCACCTTTGTTTTATAGATATATTTTGTAGTATAACTAGAATGGTGACTGGGTTTAAAATCGATAACAATTTTTACGAAAAACAAACTTAAAAAACTAACATTCATACACCTAAAAAATAAGGTATTTAGGCCATAACAATATAGATCATTGCTAATAATTGAAGGATCAAACTGTTTACAATATGGAAAGGTCGAGAAGGAAAGAGTATAATTTGAGGGCCTACAAATCATTAGTCAGATCAACGAAAAAAGTAATTAGAATAAATTGGATGTAACTAGCAAAAAATAGGAAGAAAGAAAGTTAGGAAAACACTTTCTATTTTTTTTTACCGAAATTTTAATAATATCGTTTTAGGACAAGAGTCGCTTATTATAACATAAATTAATAACAAGTTTGATCGAGTTAATTATACGCAAGTCAACTTTAAGTAATGCTTGTCAATTTCACATCGCTTTAATTTAAAGATAAATCACTATAGTAATGACCTTCGGCTGTCGTGTGTGATTCGGTATAACATTATCCGGAAAGTGGTTGTCTGTGTTTGTGTAAAGAAAGAACAATCGTCGAATCCACGAATGTCCATCGTCGGTCATCGATCTAAACGTATAGCATTGCGTCACACAGCTTTCTATAGGTGGCTTATGTTACGTGGAGATGTATGTTCATCGGCCCTTCTGTAGTTTTTAGCATATAAATTAATTTATCTAATGATAAGCATGGAAATATTATTACGTAAATGCTATATTATCATCATTCCAACTCCGGGCGTCCACTGCTGCTTTATTATATTTATATGAAATTAACGATGAGTATATTAATTTTTACTAATGAGCAATTATTAGTTAAGGTTATCAATATATTAAAATTCATACGTACGTTAATATGGCGGGAAACATTTGAGAAAAATAATACTATTTTATCCTCTCTGTAAACAAACCAATAAATATTTATACATATATAAATAAAAAAAATAGTATTAAGGTTATGTTTAACTTAGTAAAAATAAAAAGCAGTGTTTAATGTTTACTTAAACACTAATGAAAAAAATTATTTGTCTCCGTATATTAGTATAATTACTTTCACGGCATTTTCTTGACATCCCGTAAGAAAACAATATCCGGGTCGTATGTTTCGTAAACTTTTTTCAATATACCGTGTATATACTATATATTCTGCTTCCATATTTTAATCAAGCTTATAAAATTGTAGTTAAAGATTATGAACCCAATACATTTTGTAAAAAAAGAACTTACATGTTTTAATAACATCTTTTAGAGATTGTTACATAAATACAGTTCATGTTCAAGTGCAATGTCATAGTATGCTTCTCCCATTTATGGAAAATTAATGTAAATAAGAGATAGAAAAGAGATAAGAATATATAAGATATTGATTTATTTTAATTGATGATCACTTTCTCTTGCGTTATCTAGATGGCGAGAAATGTTGGATGGTGATTATTTAAATCAATTAAGACATCAAATGCGAGTGAAAAGCGAAAAGAGGGAAGTAAGTATTAATACAAGCAGTAGTGTGCAATGTTACGATATTCTAGTTTAAAGGATGCTGTAGCCAATTTTATTTTAAGTACGATTGTGTAATACTTGATTAATATCTCATGATGTTAAATGGAAATGAGGTCGATGATATCAAGAGATCTTTGCCCAGAATACTCTAGCTCTCACATAAAATTAGTAGCTAGTCAAACTCATTTAAAACCATGCAAATTCTACTTTATGTACTAAAAAATAAGACCCGGAAAAAGGTAAATACATTGATAAATATGAAATCTGTGTATAATTGTATATATATATGTTTTTGTGTGCCGTTTAAAGGTTCACAATCAATGCCTATTTTCATAATCTGATGTTCAGGTCTTTCCGTCTTTTTTCCGGAGATAATTTTTATTACTTTTTTTTTGATTAAATTTTGGTTTAGTGTTATAACACCTTTATAAATACTACGGTATGTTATTAGGAGTGTAGACGGACATCTGCTGAGAGTGTACGACTTCACCACGCGACATGGTCCTCCTTATGGGGCCGGCCAGGACACGGAGCGCCACAGCAACGAGGTCGATATGCCAGGAACAATCTCGCTCAGCTACTGTACGTCTCACCTTTAACTAATCTCGAGTAAATTAATAGCCTTGATGAAGTAATCCATAATACAAGTAAACTACAGTGCATTGATTGTATATTGTTGTTAAACGCGAAAAAATTACTCATCAAACATCAAAAAGTCGTGGTTGCGTATTAATAAGTAACTAAAAGTTTTTCCCGAAATATTTTACACATATGTTTTATTTCATATATATATGTAATATGTAATTGCACTGTTTTAAGAGGCCACAGTGTTCTAAAGATGTAATAAATAACCTAATGAGTTTAAATTACATCTTAAATTATTAAAAGTACATATAAATTAAAATAATAGGTTGGAGAAAAAGAAATCCATTATTTTTATATGAACTTCAGGACTTTATTTAACATGCTTCGGATTGTCCGATTTGGGTCAAATATGCACCGTTTTGTTCTATGATTTGTTGCCATTTGAAAGGTAACTTCATAATGCCTCTCTCGTAGAAGTCCTGGTCTCTATTTGCAAAAAACTCTAGTAGCCGATTTTCACAATCTTCCCTAGATGCCAATTTTTTATCACTAAAGAAATTTTGTAATGCAAGAAAAAGATGGTAATCGCTCGGTGTGAAGTCCGGACTGTATGGCGGATGCATTAAAACTTCCCAACCAAGCGCCCGAAGTTTCTGGCGAGACACTGTAGACGTGTGTGGCCTAGCGTTGTCCTGGTGGAACACGACACCTCTCCTGTTGGCGAATTCTGGCCGTTTCTGGTCAATTGCTATCTTCAAACGGTCCAGTTGTTGACAGTAGAGATCAGAATTTAGTGCTTGGCCATATGGAAACAACTCATAATAAATAATCCCCTTCCAGTCCCACCAAATGCACAGCAGTACCTTCCTGGCCGTTAGTCCTGGTTTGGCCACCGTTTGAGGTGCTTCACCGTTCTTTGACCATGATCGTTTTCGCACAGGGTTATCGTATGTGATCCATTTCTCATCTCCAGTCACCATCCGTTTAAGAAATGGGTCTATCTCATTCCGTTTGGCCAAGGCTTCGCAGATGGAAATTCGATCCATCATGTTTTTTTCTGTTAATTGGTGTGGCACCCAAACATCGAGCTTCTTTTTGAATCCAGCTTTGTGTAAATGGTTTAAAACTGTTTTGTGGTCCATTTTGAGCTCCTGGGCGATGTTACGACTGCTAACATGCCGGTCAACTTCGATCATTTCTCCGATTTTATCGACATTTTCGGCGACCGGCCTACCTGTGCGAGGTGCTAGGATCTTTAACATCAAAAATTCCTGAACGGAATCTACGAAACCAAAATTGCACATAATTGGCTGTTACAGTATCGGGTCCATAAACACCATTCACAATTTTAGCCGCCTGGCTTGCATTTTCGCCTTTGTCAAAGAAAAACTGTAAAATGTACCGAATTTTCTCTTTGTTCACTTCCATTTTTAACACCCTGTAACTCACAATTGAATGCACCAAACAAAAAACAGCAAAAGAATTTTTTTACTGCGAAATGTCACCTTTCCAACGAGCATAAATCTGAAACTGTTTGATCGATACTTTACGAGAAATTTATTACTACAGCCATCTACCGAAAAATAATGGATTTCTTTTTCCCCAACCTAATATGTAAGCAATTCATAACCATTCCAGGGTTTTATTAACTTTGTTCGGCCAAACCTACGCATGACATTTGGTTAAATGAAATTATTCTTCCAAGTTTTAATTTAATAGCAAATTCTTATACGACATTAAGATTAAAGCTCCTTTTAACAAGGTTTATTATATTACATTATCGTTAATTTTCATTTATTCATTCATTGTATTTAATGTGAGAGCACGTATCGCTGTCGTCTACTATATGGATACGATGTCATCATTTCAGATTGTTATTGTATATGATTTTTGCTATAAATCTTATAATAATATATAAAAAAAGACACACGTTTGGTTATAAAATGAATTATTATTAAATATAATAAGTAAATATTCTTATAGGAAAACATTAATAATTGTTATAATATTGTTTTCGTTATATTAAACATTCAAAACAATATTATGGCTGCTAATAAACATATATATAATATTAAAAAAAATCATATAAAATTCTATTTAAATTGTAGTTTTTTTGAAAATGATCGATTCGCACACAAGTAGATAGTTAATAGTTTCAGTACTACAACTAGTTAATTTCACACACGTTACGTGTACTAGAAATTATATTTAGACAAAAATTATGGTCTCCATCATTCAATCACGTGAAAGCATTTTCATTAGTTTGGACGCAGTGCCCAAGTGATACTGACCTTGAACTTAGATACCGTGCAGCGACAATTGCGCAATGCATTCCAACGGACCACCGCGTCGAGGGCGATTCTACTTCGATTCTAAGACTAAGAGGTCATTTTGTTTCCGAAGTATATTTAAATTATATTGAACATTTAATTTCAAACATTAAACCCATTGATATTGCAACGACACATATAAATTATAAAAATATTAAAATTGTTGGAACTAAAGAATTTTTTATTGTAATACTCCAGTAAATAATATTACCTTTTATGTAGGTTTATCCTGTAATCAAATACAATCCTATGTCTCCTGACTCCACAGTGCATCTCTATTAATTTATGATATTAAAACGACTCTACATATTTCTCTGTACAACGCCCATGTTCTTGTTCATTAATTTTTTATACCACTACATATCATTAATGATTTCATTATAATGTCCATTCCAACCGATCATTATAATCTCTTTGATCAATAGATTAATGGTACCATCAACTTACTTCGCTTGCTCTTCACTGCCGTTAGTTTATTTAGTACCACACTATTTCTTAACAAGTAAACTGTCTTGTGGTGTATTATGTTTGATGTATTGGTAATATGCAAATGAGTATATAAACATTAGGAGTCATCTGTATAGAATAAAAATTTACTGAATAAATATTCTTAAATTTAATTAATTTCAGTCAATGGATTATGTTCAAGTAAAGTTTTTTTTATTAACACAATCTGTATGACATCAATGACCCAGCATGTGGTTGCGTGACTTAAGGTTAAAGGGTTAACCACACCCTCATTGTCACATCTGTAATAGTAATATTTAAATCATTAAATTCCAACTCTCCCAAATGATCTTACGACATGACATTATGTATCATATAAACATAGTAAAGGCGAACAAACAAGAACTAAGAGGCGTGTAATTAAGAGTTAACTGCTCGACCACGTTGGCTGAGCGGTGACGGTGAAATTGTAAAACAAACGGTAATATGCTTTTATGTTAATGACATGTGAGGAGAAAGCCCGTCAGCCATATATCCACAAGGCGTTAAAATTGACAAGTATTAGGAGAGGGTGTGACAGTTATATTTTAAAACAGGTGTATTTCTGCTACAATATATATACATAAAAATCATCATTGTATATTAAATACAAAGAAAAGCGGAATATCATTTATAATATTACAATGTATGAGGAACATTGATAATATTAAAGATTATCAGATCAAACTGTTAATCAGAAACTTAACAGATGTTTACATGCTCGTTATAAGTAAATCGACGTATATAAAGATATCAACACCAAAGGCGCTGAAAATCTATTTAGTATTTTCATTTCAAGTGGTTCCATTTATAAAGTAAAATTCGATATATAATGTAAAACCACTTTCTGGATTTAGTATGGTACTATATTGAAACTTGTAAGCTGAAAAGATATACTCCCTAGTCCAGCCATAGGTTCTTATACAAATTAAAATGCATTTCTTTTAATGAAGTATTGAATATTATTAAAATTTATACCTACATATTTATTAGTCTCAGCAAAAAATATTCTATTCGAAATGGCCACCTTTGGCTTTTATACTTATGCACTGTTTCCAAGATATATTTCGCCACTCCTTGCTCTAACGATTTTTTAAGAGACTCAATGTCGCCGTGTCGTTTAGAGCAGGCCATGTCCTCTAAAACTGATTATAACTTGAAGTCTAAAGGGTTGAGGTCTGGGCTAGATGAGAGCCATTCTCTTATAAAGCCCAGAACGTTGGTTTCAAGTCAGGCTTGAGTAGTTCGTGCCTTGTGACCAGGTGCAGAGTCGTACTGCAAAGTCCCCGATATATTTTTAAAAGTGTATTGCTGAGGGGTTTCACAACATAATCCAAGACTGTATCTTGATACGTTTTCACTCCTTTTTCACAAAAATTTAGTTTTGTGACTCCTTGATAAAACACACTTCGCCAAACCAGACTTCGACGCAGGATAACCACGTTGTACCTTTCCGACTACTTGAACAGCTTCTTTAGAAGTGTCAGTGTACACTTTATCATTTTGCTTATTGTAGTGTTCTTTAATAATGAAAAATTTTTCATCGCTATAGAGGATAATTCTGTGCCTTTCACCTGCGTATCGTGACAGAAGACGTTTTGATCGATCCACTCTAATTGTAAACATTGATTTACGGCATGTCCAGTACATCGACGATAAGCACCGAGCTTCAGGTGTTTTATAATACGCGACAGAGTCTTAGCGGATAACTTCTTTTCTCACGATAAGATTTTTTGCTTCCTAATGGGGTTTCGACGAATTCTGGGTTTAATAGCATTAACGGCCTTTGTAATTCTAACAGCACGCGGCCACTCTGATCTTTTCTGGTCTTCGACAGAGGAAGTGTTGTATCTGTTGATAGTACGATCTACGAACATACGGCTGTTACCAAGCTTTTGAAGTGTCTGGAACATGACAAACCGGACCGGCTCCATACCCACTTCGTGCAAGGCGATCACTGCAATCCTATTTTCTTTAACACCCCATTCCATATTGTAATTTGATAATGAACACGAAAAAATATGTGAAATGGCGCAAAATCGAAAATGTTTTTATAATATATACGTGTTCCAAATTCAAAATAATTAAAAAGTTGAAAAAAAAGAAAAGTTTTTATGTAACAGTATTTATGGCCGGACTGGTCAGATACAGTATTTAATGTAGTAAAGTTCAAAGGCAGCTTTAAAACTTGACCTCAATTGCAGTTTCTCCTATGCCTTGTAATCAATGTTCTCAAAACAATATTGGTTCTAAAATTTTAATATCATACCTAAAAATTGAACATTAGGCAGTTACATCTCATTATGTTAAACATTAGTTACATCCCAGAACTTTTATGTAACAAAACTTAAGTGGGAGAAATAGTGTAGACGAAGATGATGTTAACAAATGAAGGAATTTTTCTTTAGATTACTTTATCTGTATACAGTGCGTATGGTAATTTTATAGCATTGTCTTATAGTGATAGATTACCTCACAATCTAACGTTGATAATGTCACCTGCAGAACGATGTGACAATCCATAACATTCCAGATAAGTTCAGGCTCATACATATGCCACTTATAATACCTTTGCGTTGTTAATGTCACACAGAGGTATGGCGATGGTGTAATGATGAATATGGTTTTTATTACATAATTTACGAAGTTATAATATAGTACATTTATACCTTTGTGTTTTATATAAAAAGAAATTATCCGTTAACAATTTGAAATTCCACCTGTTAAATAAGATAAGAGAAGTTAATCAAATAATCAAGAATTACACAAACTTCAAGAATATTACATATACCACCAATCTATTTTTAAATAAAGATCGCTTATTATAATATTATATGTATTAGAATAGGAGTTAATCTACGTATATTAAATATTATACAAGAATGCCTCTTAAATTAATATTAATGTTTGGCTAACTTTCTTTCCAAGTTAAGAATATATTTGTTCATTGACGTATTTATATAATAGTGATGAACAAATAGTTGCAGATCTTTTTCTTTTATATATGATCATATTAATTTTAGTATTACTATTTGTTAGACGACAGCTGTAGCCTTATAAAGTACTATAATTAATTTCATTATGATCTCAGTTAACCTTTGTGTAGTTTAATACGACAAACTACTTTGCAGTCATGAATTTAGTACAAAAGGCAACACGGCTCGTTTAAAGGTTTTTGATTAGTAACCATCATATGTTAAGAGATCTAGCGTATTAACAATGTGAAATTAAGAATATACATGATAATTGTGAATGACAGTTCATTTGTCTCTCTGTCAGTCACATTTGTTCAGTTGTCAGTTATTAATAAATGAACTCCGGTTATTTTGCGTAGTCATATTACGACAATCTTTGACAGCATAATATTTGTACTGAAAAATATTTACCAAAAAATTTCAACTGAAGCCCAAAGTTAACTATTATTGGATATTTATTTCATGTTTTTACATATTTACTTCATATCAAAAATCTGAGTACGATATGAACTATTTATTTATTGTGTATCAAGTTAATAAACGTGATGAACAAACATAAGGATTCTGTACTACGGCTCCATAAGAACATAAACTGTACTAGATATCAAAAATAGGTTTAGAAATATAAAGAGTAATTGAGTTAAAAGTATAGTTATTAAAGGCATAATATAGCTCAAGGCCAATGAGCTCAATGTTTATATGCATTGTAATTAGGGATCGATCATTCTAATTAGCTTGCGGTAATCAAGTCCGCGAGCATTGAGTACAATGAAGATGCTATGGTTATATAACTAGCGGCGCAAACTTCATCAAAATAAAATCTATCACTAGTAAATAAGTGGTTTTCTAACCACCTAGTGAACGACAGACTCGTCTTGCTATGTTTTATTAATAAAACATATTAGTTAAATAATTGTAAATTACGTTCATATTTTGATAGAAAGTACATACAATTTTTGCATTTATAGTACTTGTAGAATGCAAATACCATCATTTAAAATATGTTAAACTATGGCAAAACTTATTTAGAATTCGACAAATGATTCTTGTGTGTGAAAATTAACCGATAGAACTGTTTGTCAGTCCTTTACGTATGTATATGCGCTTTCAAGTTCAGAAAGATAGCTAAGTTCACGGAAAAGAAAGTCTCGTGGATCGCGGCGAGTGTACAAAGTACAGACCGGTCGCTGCTTTGACCTCTGTTAACAGAAAAGCGTATTCATTCATTATATCTTACGAGTATCGACGACCGTTGTGGACGAGTTTTAAGTTAGTTAATAAAAAACCTTTTTTTTTTTAAATTACGAAGTTACGATACGATTGGAACCTTCATCTGATTCTAAGTGATACGTCCGCCCATAACAATGTAGTGCTAGATAGGATGTTATACACAGCACCACATTGCGCTCATCGCTTTGACTTTCTCGTTACCCCAGTAATTACACTAGCTACAACGCCCTTTAAAGTGGAACACAGTAATGTTTGCACAGTACTGTTTTGTGGCAGAAATAGACATTGCTGTGGTACCTATCTGGACGGTCTCCAGCAACACAGTAAAATTACTTAACTTGTTATTTTAATAAATTTTAACATTGAAATAATAAGTTTTGTTGCACCAAAAACCTTCCAAAGGATAAAACTACTTATTAACCAATTTTTTTAAATACTTTATTTCAAATAAATCAGCTTCATAAACAATACGGTTTGTTATAAAAGTGTTTTATTTATAACAATGATTATACGATCTAAGTTAAAACGCTTCAACCAATAATCATTTTCAGTTATTTTTATATCTCATTTAATTAGATAATAATTAGCTAAAATCACACTTAAACATGTATAATTACTCTATTTTCTTATAAACCTATTTATTAAAATAATTATTAAATTTGTAAGTAATTTAAAAAATCGGACTAAAGTAACAAACTTCACTTCTAGACTCTACCAACAACTTTTACTGAAAATTAATCGATCTTGATTATATTAATGATATTCTTTAACACTATAGCTTTATTAAGTTATAAAAAATCTGATATATATTTAACTAATTATGAATTTATTACGTTTCGTGTATAAAGTTGATTTCAATGATATTATTTAGTTATAGATATATTTCATTTACTTCATCACAAACGAGCGTCTTACAAATTTTACATAAACGTGTTAATTTTTAACGCTGAAGTAAATTTCAATAATAAGTAAAAATAACATTAATTGTAATCAAAATGTTATTGTTGTTAGTGGTTAACAATAATAATTAATAAACAGTCTAATTAATGTAAACCTTTAATTAGTTTTGGGACTGGGCCTGTACAAGTAGAGAGTCAAGACCATGTACAATAACGACGAAGCAGAGGTATTGCCGGCTGGCGGATGTCAAGTTATCTTAGTAGCTGTTCTTATAATTTTTTAGTTTTTTTACAATGTTGTCCTTTAGTTTAAGTTCAAGTCCAGTAGGGATCCAACTTCCGTCTCCTTAAAACGCTCTTACAAACTGTACCATCACTGCTTCCATAGTTAGTGGTTATACATACTCTAACAATGTTTTATATGTTCTTTTGTATCAGAATAAGGAGTTCTTAGATCTCCTTTTACTTGTTTCTTTTATTACAACAATTGATGAAAACGTTACTTAATTACTAATATTTTCATGCACTAGTAGCCTCATAAAGCGATAGACTTAAAAATCAAGGCTATGGTGTTAAAACCCAAAATTCCATTGTTGTAAATGATATATCAGCACGAAAACAAAAGGTTAAGCGGAATTTTAATAATTTTGATCGCATTAATAATAACCCATTAAAAGCTACTATGGTGGATGTAATTGGAAGGAAAAGAGTACAGATTTTTTGTGTCGTTTTGCCAATCTGATAGCAGGCGACTACGAAAACTACATTGGAGAGGTTTAAGATCACTATTGAAAACTAATAGATGACAATAAACGAATGAAAAAATCTAAATCTGATGTCTTTGATGCAATCGGGTATTATATGCAATGTTCTATATAAATACGTGTTAAGAATGGATCTATAAAAATTATATCATATTTACGAAATAGTTCCGTCTCATTGTATTAAACGGTCATAAAGCTGCTGAAGAGTAGTGAAGCGATGAGCTGCTGGATGATGTTATGTGGGTGCGACGAATTTTATTGAAGAATTACGTTATATACGAATACAGGTTGTTGCGCAACAATCGCTTGTCTTTAAAGCCGTTGATGGCGATGGATTCCGTAATTCCTACATGACAGATGATAAGTTGCAATACATCGATTACATTGCGGAATTTTTTTTTCGCCAGTGGCCACCCATAAGAAAATTAAACTTTCTTTTTATTTATCGAAAATGAGAAGCTTCTCAATACAATTAATATATTTTTTACCTATCGACATCCATAATTTTTGATGATTACATTCCTTTATATAAATGCACTGTATACTGGAAGTAGTTCACCTAAAAATTGTATTAAAAATGGGTTTAAAACATTGTTTTATCTAGATAATTTCAGATATAATGAATAAATATCTCTGCAAAGAGTAACCTTGCGAAAAATAAAAAAAAAACGAAAAAATTATCTGACTGTTTAACACAAATCTAATTCTTTCCTAATGTACAATGCATTCGTAATACATAATTTATCCAAACAAAGCATTTTTTTGGTTTCTATAGGGCTATCGTGTTAAATTATAAGTACTAAGTTTTTTTCAAAGATATTAACTTTTTATACATTCAACATATTACACATATACGGTACATGGTATTTAAAACGATTTATTTTTACCTATTTATTCTATACATTTCTGACTGCTTTCTAGTAAACCTCGTTTGTAATAAAATAACCCATTTCTTAAACATTCACAAAAACCGTCAATATCTTAAAATACACATACATGGTTATGTTATATGTTCACATTACGACACCCTCACATTTTGTTTGAAACCTACTTTATAAACAGATAGTCTTTAACTTAATTAATCATATTTTGTTAAGCTTAAGAAAAAATCTATAACCTGTTTTTACTGTCATTTCTAGCTATCCTGATTTATTAAGCAGAAGTTTACATATATAATATTTTGTTAACATAATAATTATTAAATGTTGGATTAAAGTTAAACAGCTTGTTACTTAGATCGTTGATTATAGTTTTTGTCAACTTCATTCATCACAGGAAACAGATGCCATTTAAGTTAATATTTTAAAATGTTCTTTCCAATAGATCTTTCTCGATCGTGACGATCATACATCCATCTGACATTATTGGACCAATTTTCTACGACGTAATAAAGATAACCAAAAAAGGATTTTTTTTTTAATTTCTAACGAAAAAGACATTTTTTCTGTTCATTCTTAAATATTTTATGTAGACATTATTGAAACTGTTGATACAACTTTTGAGGAAATAATCTCTTTTATGAAATTGCATCCTAGTATCTTTTTAATGAACTAGGTTTTTAATAACTATAAGGAAATGGGCTTTACAAGAGATGCATAAAGAATTGTTTAAAAGAATAATTGATCTAATTATCACCGCAAATGTGAGAACTAAATAAATTTTAATGTATATTAATTTGGACATATTTTAATGTTATGTTAATTATCATACGCTATTGTACGAAGATGTAGACCAAAGAACCAAAACAAATTGTGTTCTTAAAAAACGTCCCCGTTTCAGCGTGGGTTTTGTAAGTGACAAATTCTGTGTTGTTATGTAAACATGCAGTAATAATAACCGTGTGTTTGTGGGACTGCATTCTGGCTGGTTTCTGTTACTTCCTCATACTGGAGTTCCATTCAAACATTTGTTTTATCGGCTGCGTTTCTCTTGTGTGTACGGTAATTTTCAAATAAATCAACACAGAATTAAAAAAAATGAAATATCTTTCTAGTAATTATCATTTTGTTAAATAAATATATCAGTGATTATACGTAACTATAAATTTTTAGTTTTCAAACAAAATTTTGTTCTGAAAGTCGATGCGGCTAATGAAATTATTGGGTTGACGGGAGTTAACATCCACTGTTTCAAGGCGCTGAACATAATGTGATGGTGTATACATCATCCTAACTAGGGCTAGAATATTATGGTTAAAGGTGTCATTTACCATCCCGATGAACGTCCTGTACGTCGCTGTGATAAGCAACCGAGTAAATGCATAATTGAAGTATTTAACAACGCGTGAAAATTAATTGGCATTAATGGGCAGCGACTTTGTAAACAAATCGTCTCCGCTTTATCAAAACATCCTCGTTCTTCGGTGTCAGGTTTACACAACCGGGCGTGTTGGCGATGGCAGGGTGGTGATGCCGTGCAGAGTTCGTAAAGTACTTTAGTGTTGCTTGGTGTAGCGTAGCGAACGGCGGTGCGCAGTCGACTCAACCGTACGAGTACACTAACTACCACGAGAACGTTGTAGTCTGTACCGCAGTCACGATGCGCCCAGTGAGTACACGTGAATTTATTACTATTTTTCTCCTGTGTTTTTGTGCTGTGTTATTATCGAAATAGAAATTTCTCATCGGCTCTTAACTTCTACACATTCAATACAAACGATTACACATTTGTGCTTACTTTTATCTTACATTTACATATAAAAACAAAGCGCATACATCTTCAATATTTAATCGTTGGAAACAAAATTAACATTACGTGTACTGTATAAATTCAAAACGTTTTAACTTCAATTGGCAGTGTTCCCACACATGTACTGACTGCAAATTACTGTCATCTGAGAGAATTGTCAACTTTCACTAAGTGTGTTATTATTATTGGATTTATTATTTAAAAGTTATTCTTTTTTTTTTTAAACAACTTACAAACATAGAATGAGAGCTGCTAACGCTTAATGGTATATTACGGAAAGCAATATTTAATATCCAGCATCTTTACGTATACGTGTAAGAATCGAAATGGTACGTGTTTTGATATAAAATTTATTCATAAATTAGCATATTGACTATACTATAAATATTACATTTATATTCACTTTCTTCGCTATGACGTAAGATACTTGTGCGCGATGATGCGATCTCCTCGTTAACATGAGTTGTCGGAAGATAAAACTTTTAAGGAGACGACTGGTGTCTATCTTGACTTGATTTAGGAGAAAACCACTACAACATTTGCAAAATTTATGATGCATGGCATGGCATGGCATGGTGTAATGGTAAGACGAATACAAGAAGCTTAAACGGAAGTTATAATAGTGAAATAAATAAGGTATTAGTAACTAACTGTTCGTTACAGATAATGCAGATATCTATTCTTAGTTATCAAAAGTTTCAAACTACAAATAATTTTATTAAAGTATAAGAAGTGAAATTAAATAATCTCTAGATTAATAGGCACTACTTGAAGAAATTGTCTATAATCAAGTGTAAAAGGAACTAAAATTAACGAAACATCGCAAGTAGCTCTAGCTAGCAGTCAAAATATTATTATAAATAATAGTTATTGAATAAAGTATAATATTTAACAATGCCTGTGATGCGACAGCTAACTATTAGCCAGAGCTAATGTTACAGGTAAACACGAAGGTTCCTGGTTCGATTTCGGAGTTACATAAGTGATCGAATTGGAATAGTTAAAAGGCTTTTATGATCCCACCTGATTAGCTACCTCTTTCATATGTTAGCTGTCATAAAAGCATCGTTGTGATTCGGTTACTAATTCCAGAATATTCTAGACGAACACCTACTCATTCAGCTTTATCCTTATTTAAGATCATGTGAAGTTAGAGTCAAATATAAAGGGGTGCAACATTGAAAAAGTTGGCAGACACTTTTTAATTTCAAATATATGTTCTTCATCTTTGAAATTAAAAAGTGTCTGCTCTGCATCTGACCACATCTGGCGAAAAGTGGGTGTTTATTCACCTCTGCCTACTCCTACTGGGAAAAAGGTTGGATAACATATAGTTCTTCATCTTTTTCATTCTTAACGGCTTCTCTTGAAAGAATTTTGCCATTAAAAATGCATATCATAAAACTTATATTAAAATTCCATATATATTACTTATTTTATGATTCACTTTAATCAGCACAAGTTTTTATTTAACTTTCTTATCTTTTTTACTTTAAGAAAATACGTATTATAACTTTCCGCAACTCTTTTAGAAACCTTTTCCAGGAAATGCTGAGAAACTGAGAATATACTTATTATTTGTTTAAAACCTTATTTGCAAACACTTAAAATATTACCAAAAGGCAGACTTAATGCCAAAGGATATTTTCTCACAGTATACCTTAGAGAAAAGAAATATGTAAGGGTTCACTATGCTGTAAGTATATGTACGTCATATTGTACATCGAATATATATACTTAATTTATTTCTGTAACGAAGATACGGTGTTATATAAATGGCCACAAAATGTCTGCTCATCTCACCGAAGTTTTAATTTAAATTATTAAATTGATGTTTCGAAACTGTATTGCACATTCATCTTAATATTTTCTATACACATCGGAAGTGTATCCGCTTTTAATGTTACATAATTGTGAAACAAAACCAAGCCGTCGAATATAATCTCAAGATTGTAACCTTTGCCATAAGTTTCCTTTATTCGAAGCTGGAGGAAACAAGCTCATAGAAAGTGTTTCCTGAGACATTTAATATAACAAGTTTTAGAACGATTAAAAAAAGTTTCACTTGGAACTTTAGAGTAGAACGAGTTAAACTGTGGCAGGGCTAATTTATGTGCATGTTATGACGATCAAATTATGTAAAAATGTATTATTATATTCACCATATCTTATTCCCAATAGAAAACTATCGATATAAGCGTATACATTAATTTTCATTGAATTATATGTTTAAAATAAGTGAACTGAAACCTGGTCGTGTTTAAAGACCATTGCCTTTTTTTTTTCGATGATGTTAATGCTGTTAGTTTCAATGACCACTTCTAAAGCTTCGTCGAAACCAGAGCTGGTAGATCCGGCATCCATGACTTAGCGAAAGACCATTGTAAATAGTGAAAGATCTAAACAAATTCAAATAACATATGAAACATTTCTGACTCATCATATGATCTTGTTTATGAATTGTACAGTAATGTTGTTCATGAATTTATTAAAACTTACATTATGTATAGTGATCTCAATATGTATTAGCACACGCCATTTAACTTTCCAAGTTTTTCCGGGTTTGACTAGTAGAGAATGCTTCCATGCCTTCAATACGTCCTTTGTAACATCTTCGGCTTATGCAATAAAGTTTTAAAATTAAAGAAAATACTGTATATAAGAATCCCATTAAAAGAAAGGTAAAGGAGTAACAAGTACAGATAAAAGTGTTATAATTATCCTTTGACTTTAAAATACTATATATTTCATTTAACTTGATAATCCATACTTAGTTTTTACAATTTTAATACATATGGTAGTTCAATAACGCATTTATTAAAAAAAATATGCGTTTATCCAAGTTTATTAAGTGCATACAAATACCATACTAAAGTTTTGACATTTTATGTAAATATATACAACTTTGTGTACATTATAAGGGAAAATAAATAAATCATTTACGAAAAAGTGCGTACAGTAGTAGTAAAACATATTTCTACCATCAAGTATTATTTGTGATTTTTTTTTTATATTACCATGCCTTTTTCCCAGTAGGGGTACGCAGAGGTGAGTAAACACTCACTTTTCGCCAGATGTGGTCAGATTAGGTCCCATGTAACAGGGGACGAGCCTGTCGCCACTTTATTTGGGCCACCACACATGCACACAAAGATGATTTCAGTGTGCGGGATTCCTCACGATGTTTTCCTTTACCGTTTGTATTTCGCTGTTGTAACTAAAGTTCACAAATGTACATAACTTAAATATTAAGTCATCGGTACATGCCGAGATTCGAACCCGCGACCTTCAGAATGAAAGCCGCACGCTCTAACAATTAGGCCAGCGAGCTACTTTTTTTATTATTTGTGAAAACGGCCTAAAAATATATCTTTGGGCCGTAGTACTCCCTATTACAGCCCTGTAGTGCCGGGCCATTAAGAATAGGACTAAGGTATTCTCTGCCTGTCGTACAAGGCGACTAAAAGCGTCCTCGGTTTCGTGGGCTTTGAGGGTGGGGGCCCTCAGAGCCTAATAAGCGAGCCTTAGGAGAACGGCAAATACATTGTGGTCTTGTATTTGCCGTAGCAAAGCGTGGGGTCTAGGAGGGCTTTGCCCTTCCGTGGAATGTTTAATCGAGAGTGCAGGGGGGCACCGGTGCGTTCCGTAGGAGATCCCGGAGCCCCTCCTAATGCACTGAGGGAGACCACCGAGGGGGTTTTAGTGGGTAGAAGCCCCACATAACCTTGTCTTCCCCCCAGAAGCAAGGTATCTTTTAAGAAGATTTCCCCCGCGAAAAAAAAAGAAAAAAAAAAGTACTCCCTATTAAATTATTGGTATAATCAGGTTATGAAATAAGGACAAAGTTCAGTATGTTTTTGGCTTAAAATTATAAAAAATATATCTCCGGTCCGCACAATAGTCGATGTGAATAAATTCGTGAAATAATAAAGCTATATATATTAATTCCTTTAAATATATAAGACATACGTTGTTATACAGATGTGAATAGAAATCAAATTATAGTCTTAATCGGGTAATATTTCTCCAACTTAAATTTTTTTAGGGTTCAGTAAAATTTATGTTTACAACGTAACTATTAATTTAACACAGCGTCCAACTAATAAACGTTTCGTTTAACTTAAGAAAACTTTTATGTTTTTTATGATATACTGATGTAATTATAAACTTAACAAATGATTTACCTTTTTAAAAATGTCATAGAAAGTTTTTAATATAAAATATATATGAATTGCTTTTGTTAAAAACACCTTAAAGTTCAAGTATTCATTTAAAGTACTTTTACTTCAGCAGGTACTTGTTGAGTGTAGAAGTTATTATTTAAGTAAATATATCTTTCAATCACATTCTATTCAATTTTACAACAACGCATTCAGACCAAATACGTCCTTGTACGGTTCACATGCTCCTAATTTGACTATAGATCATTTTATTAGATCTATTCAAATAGAATTTTGTAACATAATGTACTGACTATACATAACCTCTTTCCACCATCACGACTATAATAAATTTCCTTTCAAACTTAAAGCTGAAATACTTGAATCATTACCATTTAAGATTTATCTCCTTCTAAAATGTTTTCTAATAAAATGGTGATAGAAATTAGAAGAGCACTAAAATTTAACTGTTTCGCCATTGGATTTATTTTTAAAAATTACTTCACTGTTTCGGAATATTGTTCCACCAGTCAACGACCTGTATTGGACAGTGGAGTGAAATCGTGGTAACAATTAAAATGTTAACTGGAAACACTATGCATGCGTGTTGTAATTGAAACTATTAATAAAAACATCAAATTATGAGTTATTCGCCCTATCTCTTGTAAAGTCCGAACTGTTTGATAAAAAATCGAATAACTACCGCATCAATTCCCATGTACTCCATAGCCTGCTTGTTCGTTAGGAAAGAATGAAATACATTCATAAATTTTATGGGAACGGCGCGTACATTGTTGTCAGTGTTGTCTTGTATTTAATCAGAAAAATCTTAAAGTAATTAGAACGTAACGAAAAGACAATGCTTGTTTGTATTTACGAATGCACTAACAAAATGTTGCACCGTAACATTCTAACGCAGTAAATCTCATTACCGGTAATTAAAACGATACATGCAACATTATTGTGGCACTAAACAATGCTTATTCATAACTAGGCCTTGCTTAATAGTATGTCGCAAATCCAGCGGCGTCTTTAATAACATCGAAAGTCTTCATAGCCCCCAAAGTTTTGACAACGTGGTTGCCTCATAATATTTCCCACAGCCTAAACAATCCTGTTATTAGAAACGATATATGAGAATCATGATTAATCAAGACAAAAATGTTTCGTAAGAAGAAAACGTTAAGAAATGTAAAAGTGTAATTAGAAATAAAGTTAGCTATCAGATCAATTTAAGAGGAGACACACGTCAAAGTTTTGTAGTTAAAGCCTAATAAAAATTTTACAATTAGTACTTTTTGTGTTAGTGTTTAAGTAATCAAAGTATACTTAACTCATTGATACTTTTATATAATTAAAAAAAAATATATATTGCTTAACAACAGCGATTGCATATTGAATAATCTTAAAACTATAATTCAAGTGATTTTAATTTTTTTTCACTACATATCTAAGCAAGAAACTCTTAATCTCTTTCAATTTATAATACAACTGTATTATTACGAATAATCCGACTTTATCTTCTAGTTAATTGTTATATTAACAAAAATAAGAATAAATCTAGTAAAATCATTTACCATGGGTATAGTTAGTTATACTTAATAAAGCAATACATATTAGCGATGCCGCCTACTGTGGCAAAGAAAACTTTCTCTGAGGTCGTGTTAAACAAATTTGTGAAGATTTCGACAGGTTGATTACATTTTGAATTTGTCCTACAATAGTTAAATTTTTGATTTTTGTGAATTTCGATCAAGGAACTATTATTGAATAATTGTAGTTATCTAGTTAATAAAGATAAAATACATTTAAAAATATTTCCTAAGTAATTACTCTTGAATTATTATAAACAAATATAAAACACTAAGTAGTAAAACCTTTCTCATGTTATTAACTAAAATGATTTTATTAATAAATAAGTCGTAAAATTAAGAGACACAGGTTAATATTGTTTTTAAAACTAAAGTTAAGTTAAAGCATAACCGCAAAAAGCACAACTCAGTTTAAAATTCCTATTTCCAATATATGACACCTTTGTGGTTACATCTGCCGGAACTTCTGATGCGGTTTTAGTGACTCTATTACATATCAATAACTTAAGTGTAGTTTTTTTGAAACACGTTTTTTATACTCCAACCCCAAAGCACTAAGAAAGAAGAATCGTATTCATGCTTAATGCCTTCTCTTTAAAGAATCCTGCCATAGGCATCGTACAGTTAATTGCTATATTTACTGTCACCGATTATAAACCGAAATTAAAATCTTTCACAATATTCATACACTTGAATTCTTTTGCCAAACATACTAATGATGATAAAACCGTAATATATGATTTTTAAATATAACCTACCCAATCCTAAACACCCACAAGAGATGTAACTTAAAAGATACGTTTTCCAGTAAATTGAATACGGAGTCACCAAAAGAAAGTTAACTTTAGAGATAAAAATCTTAGCTTTTAAAAACTCCGTTCCTACTCTGCTTAATTTTAATTCAGATGCTTATCTAATGAAATCCGTTATTCCGGCAGCGGAACTCATCGCCGTTTTAATTAAGAGTTATCATAAAATCAAACAATATAAGATTTTACTTAATAATAGTTTTTGTAGATTTCGAAATTGACCACAAAACATGTTAATGCTTCTAGATTGAATTTTTCAAAATTAGTAATAAGTTATGAACGCAATATAAATTATAGACAAAAATCAAATTACATAGAAACTTACCAAAGGATTTGTAAGACTCCTCTACAGGAAATCTACAACAAAAATGTAATATTATCTACACTTGAAACGTGTATCAGTTACCATCAGGTAAACGACATATTCGCCGCATTACTTTGTTGAATATGAAAAAAAAACATGAAAAAGAGTTTGATGGATAATATTTTTTAAAACTGACAAGGAAGTAAAGTAATATTGCATTGAATCACGATCTGTCCTAATCTTTGCTAGTACGCCTACGCGTTTGCGGTTTCTATCCTCCTCTATCAACCGGAAACAAAGCAACGCCGGCAACTGTATCGGGACGTGCATCATATTAATCCTTTATTTAGAAGTACTTTCTTAAAATTTCTTTGAATGGGAACAAAGAACAACAAAAAAATCATTTTATATTTGTTCTGTTCTTCTTTGACTATATCACATTTTAAATACAAGTAATTTTAATACATTATATAAACGTTATAGTAACATAATATGTTAGGTAGCAATCGTTAATCTAGAATATATGTTATTCCGATTATTCTATATCATGATATCGTGATATATGTTTTGCTACATTTAATAAATTTATAAATTTTAAGTATATCTGTTTTGTATTTTAAGTATGTTGTCTTACTTTCAAAGACTCCTTAAAATAGTTTGCTGTTAAGTATGGCGAAGTTGGAATATTACGAATAGTTTATTATTTTGCTTTTCATATTATACAAGATTTAACTTATAGCCCATCGCTCAGTTATTAAAATAAATGAAATAGATTAAAACGTAGCATGAACGCTCTTACTAAGCCTACTTAAGTTTTTATTATATCACTCGATTATTCCCTATGATAAGTAAACATAAAACATACTGACGTTTTGTATTACAACATTTTGTTGCTATGTACTATAGCTTATTTGGTTGAATCTATAAATGCACTTTTCACCACTACTCACTAACTTCGGTAACCCGTTAGAGGTTCCTACTTTGTTCAAGTAATTAACACAAACCACGTCCCAGTAGCTAACTATGGTAACGGTAAACAAGTACACCAAAGAGATTTTCACATGAATCAGTGAACATGTAATCTCTTTCCACAGAACGTTAGTTAATCCTAATAAGAAAATTTTGTGTTGTAATTTTTAATGAAACGGAAGAAAAAACCATTTCATTAACGCTAAAATAGGTTTTTCTTCCGCTCCTGCTTTCTGCATTTTACAGTCAGTTTCTTGATAGTAAATATAAAAAGAAACAACAATTACAAATATGAGCTAAATTTTATTGAGTCATTACGATCTCATCGTGTAAGAATATCTAATAGTCTGCAACTCCATCCTCTACGTTTTGTTTAAACCCAGACAATAGGAATCACACCAGGAAAAGAGCAATAGCTTTTCCTGTGAATTTCGCTGGTAAACTGAACGGAAAGCAACACACCAAGCGTGGCCAGTGGTTTAACAGTGGACCCATATGTTAAAATGTAACATATTAATCAACAGAGAAGCTAATATATTTTTCATATATCATATGAAGTTGTAAAATACGTTCAAAAAGCTATCGCAATAAACTGACCGCTCCGTTTCTATTCACGTATTGAACCATTTCTATTCGTGTAGCTTGTGCGGACATTTACGACATCGTTGCACCGGCTGCACGCAACGAGCTATTGTGTTTCGTTGCCTTAGTACTATAGCCTTAGAAAGCTTCTATATCTACCGCGTATTATTGAGGAAAACTTTGTTTTAACGCCCGCAACGCTAACAAATCGTTTACGGAAAGCAATTCCATTCTTATGCGTACGCACGCTTTGTGCACAAAGCTTTTCTCTAGTAGCAATAGAATAATTGTGGACAGTTTTCTCCGTTCTTTAATCATGATTTAAAGACAGACAGTCTTTGAATAGAACAGCAGTGTTAAGATTCGAAAAAAAATAGAGATATTTATTCAATTATCTAATAAAAAAAAAAATTGTACAGAAATAATCTAGTGATGGTTTTTGTAGAATGGAGACTGTTTAAATAATCAAAAGCACAAATGTAAAAAGAGAATTGGCTGTAATAATCTGATGTAGCATTTCTTAGCTACTAAATGTACTTTAATATAATAATAATAATCTAATGGTCGTAGTGTCAGTCTTGAGGCGGTCACTGATCTTATAATTATGTTTTAGAATATGATATCTTACACAACATATGATAGGAACCTAAAATCACGCCCGAACCGTAGGTCGATTGGCGTATATTATAGTTTTATATCTACGTAACACGTTGTTTTGGTTTATGAGATAATATTCATAGACTAAAATTACACAATTCAATTGAAGCGTACAAGTAATTGGAAAAATATACTTTCTAAACGATTATTTAGTTTTTTATTAAGATTTGTCGAGAGTGGGAAAAATAACACTTACGTTTTCAAAATGTTTGGTTTTTGAATAAGATAAAACAAGAAAACATAAAAAAAGGTTAAATTATAATTTCGTGAAGATTACAAACTAATTCTGATTAAGTTTAATCGGATTCATTCAATAATATGTCTAGATCTAAAATAACCCTTTTGATTACTATTGAAACCAAAATAATAATTAAATCTATGAAACTAAAAAAAAAACTACAACATCGAAATTAAATGAATTAGTGAAAATACACATTTTTAATACATATATACAGATTTTTACAGAGTATAATTATTTTATATATATCATAAATCTATCTATATATAATGAAGATGGGTTTTGTTTCTTCGTCAATCATATGAAAACCTATCGACATGGGAATACGACCATTCGACGCGGAATATTTTTAAATTTCATAGATCCTTCATGATTTGCTTTATCATTAACTTTTTTTTGCTATAGTATTACATATAGTATATAGATTGCTATAGTATCGATTGCTACAGATAGTTATTTGCGGGATATTAAAGCGAGCGGGAAATAGCTAGGTTCATATAAATATATCATTTAGCGCTCATTTTTATGTTCATCGTTTAACAAACATTAATTAACGCAAAGACAACTTTAACATTAGTTAAAGCTGTATACGATACGGTTAATGCGATACATGATTCACAGAACGCCGTACGAAACAATTACTATTGATTCACTATTATTATGCTGTCTGTGTTCGATAATCAAAGGCCATATTAAGCATACAAAAGTTAATTCAGTCAATTAAGATATGAATGAAGTGGCTACTACATATCATACAGAATCCACTGAGAAACAATTAACGATCAAAAGTTAAAATTAATTGTACTGGTAGTGAGTCTAAGTAGATAATACCACAGCTGCTATTTCTGCCGTGAAACAATATTGCGTAAACATTACTGTGTTCCGGTTTAAAGGGAATCGTAACTACTGAAATTACTGGAGTAACGATGCTTAATATTATATGCGACGAGCGCAATGTGGTGCAGTGTGTACCAACTCAACTACCGCCACATTGTTATGGGCAGGCGTATCACTTACCTTCGAGTGAACGTCTCGCTAGTCTCATCGTTTCGTGACATAAAAAAAACATACAATGCGGACAGAAAATCAATGGATTGGTATTTCACTGGAGCCTTGTATTCGCGTGATAACAATAGTTTGACAACATTGATGACAAAAGGTGAATTATTCATCTGTTGTTACCCCTTACATTTGTAATAATCTCTACCTCGGAGAAAGTGACATTCCCTCTCAGTTGCCTTATGTAATTATGTACCATTGTGCGCATATGAAATAGCTGCGTTGATGTCAGCCGTTTAGCGAATACACCCACGTTTATTTCGTCGCACTGAGCATGAAATTTACAACTTCAAGTAGCATTCACAATCCTTCTTCATTGTTTGTACAGTCATGTTAAAAAAACAAGCTAAAATGATGCTTTTACTCACAAAAACACAGTTAAAAATCATTGAATAATCTATAAAATTACACATACTGTAAACCATCAGATGTAAAACTACTGTTAATTTTATAAATTCTGCTACCGTTTTAACTAGAATGAAAACTTTGATTTAACTATAATAAAAGTTTTTCTCACGAACCAGTCCACTTTGTACACTATTCTCGTATCCCTCTTGCTTAAATTTCTCTCGGTACCTGTTTGTGCAAATGCAATTAAGCTTTCATTTTCACATACCTAGTGAAAACAACAATCATAAAATATTAATAAACTAATCCATGAGATATTATGCATTATACTGTTGATATGAAACTTTACAAGCACATTCTTTTGTAATGAATGAAGCGTTGTTAATAAGTAATAAAAATGAAGTGAAGCATGTGAAATATCAATTATTCAATATTAGGATAAGATAAGAAATAAGTCAATACTAGGAATTTTTATTTATTCAAAAGGATAATTGTGGACTACTTCCGATCCTTTAGTATTAAGTACATTTTAATTGAAATAAAAAGAAGTTTCAGTTAACATTAATACTGCATTTACGTAAAACGACATCAGAAACCTGCATCACATACTTAATTTGCTTACTTTTTCAAAAATATATTTATATCCTATTCTATATCTTCTATACTTCACAAAATGCATGTACTCATAGAATCTATACTAGAAAATATACAACATTTTACACTTCTAAGAAAATGGCTTCGGGCCAAACAACAAAAAAAATTTTCGTTTTAAACAGTTGTTTAATTTTTGAAAAAAAAAAAAAAAATATTTTCTTTTCACCGCACCCGCACAGTTTATAACAGGATTCGTATCTCAAACTCGTTTAACGCATATCACATTTATTGTACATCTGAACGTTCAGACGTCACTTTGCATACCACATTTCACTTAATGTTTGATGAAAGATATGAGAAATAAAAATTGAAGAATGCCGCTTAACTTCACAATTAACATAAATCAACAAGGCGTAACCAGTTTGGAAATAAAACTACTTTGACGATTCTCCTATAGGACATTCCTTGAATTGTTGATACAGAGATTTGCGTAAGAACATAAAATTCTTTATATAAAGTACCTAAAGATCAAGTTTTGAAAAGATATACATTTCTAGTTAAAAACGTTGTCTATCAAACTGTTATGCAAGTGATTTTTAGACACTAACGCTATTTAGATTTTTTTACTATATAACAAAATAATATATGGAAGGTACTTTTATTGTTAATATGAAATATATTTTATTAAAACATTGTTTGAATTAGTCTTTCTAATGCATCATTTTATATGTATATATATAATATTAATGGAATTGTATATAGAGAAAGAAAATTTCACATGTTTGAGATAAAAATTTGATAAACAGCAAGTGTCCCAGAATTTTACGACTACTTCGAATGTAACTTAAAGCTTAACTAAGAATAATGAGTTGTATACAATAGATAAAGAAACTTGATTGTAATCAGAGTCACTTGGTGCGACCTTATTCCATTAGAGAGTTAGATGATGTTTTTAAATGTTAAAAAGCGCTCAAAGCGACGTTAAAGGTTATGTACAATGGTTTTTTTTTTCAACTAACATTAATGCGCGATGTCGCAAAAAATAAATTAACTGTAAGCAATAAAACAAACACTTATAGTTACATTATAAAAAAAATTACTATCTAATTTTTCCCCCAGGATAAATGTTTTACATACATATAAGTGCTCACTATGTCGTATTCGTTTCGTGGCATACAATGATACAAAGAGATATTACAATAACTAATTTAAAATCTATCGATTACACAACAAGAGACTAATATACTTGTTATTTAATCAAAACGGTCCCTGGTTATTAATAAATCGAATTTTTAATCAGCCTGAAATAGAATTGTAAAGAAAAAAAATAATGAATCAGCAACTAATGACGAGAAATCGATATTTTTTTAGATAAATGATTCCCTAATGCTAGAATACCGCCAAAGCATTTGATTTATTACAAGTAAGATTAGACTTCGATGTATATAAAACTAAAAGCATTTTCAACTTTCGCTAGAATGATTTTTAAGCTAAAGTAAAGAATAAAGATGAAATGGAAAATGAGATGCAATCAGTTTTGACAAGAATCATGTAGAAATCTTTAGTTTTTTCAATGGGAAGAGTAATAGGTATAAAGAATAGAACTCTTCATTAAAAAAAATATTTGCATAAACATTCTTGTTAGGAAAATAATGTGTGTGATTTTGAAGTATTTGGCGGAATGAATAGCAAAACCCCCTTAACCATATATAAATGGTAGTTTTCTCGATTTGTAATTAAATATGGATTATGTAATGATTTAGTAGAGAAATAGCTTTAAAGACTGTGAGCTAAGGCTTCTAAAAAAGGATACTTGCCGAATTTTGGCATTCTTGTCTTCCGAATGCAATCAATTGTTATATGATGGGCAGAAAGTTCACATGGTCATAAGTGATACACACTCCGAGGCTTGCACTCTATACAGGCAAAGAAGTGCATACCTTAGCTCCTTAAACCTATATGAATAATAATGTCAAGTCTTTAAAATGTACATAACTATGCTGTGACTATTGCTATATTAGTAAGTTTATTTTTACGTATAGGAACGGAGATTTCGCATGTGATTTCGATATTCTGCTCGAAATCTCTGTGCATATCTCTGTACACACGTCTTAAAATAAGGCATGCCAAGTTTCGTTATATCAATGATTTTAACAGCTACAGTTCTTCGAAACCTAAAACTTCATTGTTACAAATCTAAATAGACTCTGGTGAGGAAGACCCGCAATCAATTGCAATGCAAGGTTTAATATTTTATTGTACCAACGAAATTTATTGAATAGTTATTATATTACTACTTTTCGATAACAAAACATCTTACAATGCTTTGTGTCATATACTAAAGGACGAGTTGTAAAACCTAATTATTAGAACGTTCATTGTTCTGCTGGATATAAATATCGTAATGATTTCAATAAAAAAATATAGACGCGATAAAGCGGAAAAAGCTTAATAAAAACCTAAATTATATATACTTTTTCTAAATTATGTTGACTCGACTAACGCAATTCTTTTATTGTTTCAGTTTCCAGTAGTTATATTTATTTCTATACTTTCATTAAGTATAGCGATAGAGCACACAACAAGTAACGACAACAATGACAATCTTAACAGCTTAGAACCAAAACCTTCTGTAAGATTAGATCCCTATATAAGAAAGGCTTTATTAAAAGCCCTTACAGACCTTGAAGAGGGTGATAATTTCACTGAAACAACTGCTGTATATCCAACTGCCGAAACGGAGTTCCTAAAGTTAGGAGAAGATGAAACCACAGTACAAACCTCTAAAGAAGGAATACAAATTCATTCATACATAGTCAACGGACAATCTGCCTTTACAAATAGCACCGATGTAACACCCATGTTAATAGATAGCAATTTATCTATCTTGGGTACAACAGTAGGAAATGTTGAAAACCAAGTAACGGCTACCCTTCCTACACAAAACCCATATGCAGAAATATTTCAAACAAGAGAAAGTATAAATTTCTCTCATTTACGAACGAAACAAAGTCCGAAAATTGATACGATTAGCAAAACGACAACTTTAAAACCAAGAACCACTACAACTACCACAACAACGACTACAACAACTACCACTCCAAAACCAACTCATGACTTAGATGGTAAGAACATTGAAGAAGTCGACAAAAAAGATGTTCAAGTCTTTCAAGCACCTCTAGTTGCTGCTTTTACTGTTCATCAAGATATTCACGGCCATCCAAAGAGAGTTGTACCAATATATCAACAAACGAATATCCAAGATGCATTGAAGTCTCAACCAACAACCAATGTTCCTACAGGTGTATTACCGCCACAAGTATTATCCCAAAACTTTGCAATAGAAAATAGAAATTTAAATAAAATATCACAGAATAATTTTCTTTCCCAACAATTACTATTACAGAAGCAACTAGAAGAAAAGCAAAGAATTCTCGAGGAACAACTTCAATTATTACAAATTCAACAAAGACAACAAGAAGATTTACTAAGAAAACAACAATATATACTTCAGCAAAAAGAAGCGCAAAGGCAGCAACAAATTTTATTTGAACAGGAGCAGTTAAAAAGACATCAACTTCTTGTAGAACAACAAAAAATACAATCTAATCAGATATTTAATAACTTCCAGGCGCAAAAAAGTACGCAATCGAATCGTTTTTCGAATCCAAGTACAGGTTTACAAAACCAAAATGCACATGTATCCATTCAACCTAGTGTACATTTAGAACAAGTCAATGTTTTAGCGAATCAACAGCAACTTCCTAATAGAGAAGCTGTAGATTTTCTCATCCATCTTCGTAGTCAACGCCCTGAACAATTCCCATTACAAGAGAATCATCTTCCTCAAGGTATCAGTAATTTCTTGCAGCCAAATCCGAGTCAAGCGCCGTTTCATCAAGGACCCAACTTTAATCAATTAAGATTATCTGATGATCAAAATCGACAGAAACAAGGCAATAGGGTATTTCGTCAAGAAAGTGGTGTTGGGAATTTTGGACTAAATCCTGAATATAACAGATTCAACAGTTTTAGTCCTACTTATACCAATCATTTTTTTCCGCACAACAGACAAAATCAGTTTAACGCAGATGCTCAATTAAAACAACTGCTGGTACAGACCGGCCTCAATGGAAAAGCTCATGAAGATTTGAATATAGTAACAAAAGTTTTGTCGTTGAATCATGGTATACCTCTGAATAATAACATTTCTAACAGATTACCATTTGATAGTAGGAGACATGTTAGAACTTCTTTATAGGACTTTACATATGATTAATTAAACAACTTCTACTCATATGTACTTTCGTTTTGAGAATGTAAATTTTAATCGCGATATTTTTATGCTACGGTACATCAATCTGTGAAACAGTTTGCTTTTATATGCTCAATGTTCAAATAAGCAATCGTTTTCATAACCATATTACATCATATACAACCAAAGAAGTTAAGTAAAATTGCTGCCCTTTTATTTATCCTGATTTTCGATTTTGTTTCGATAATCGATTGATATTTGTTCTTAATATCACAAAATTTGTGTTATTTTAGATAACCATCATTATTTATTTCATTAAGTTTGTAAACTGCCATAAGTAGTTAAATTTAAGTAGATTATATCTTATTTAACATTAAGTATACTTATTTAAAGGTACATATTATACTTCATAATTTAGTTGATAAATAAAAACATGCTACTGTCATTTTCTTGGATTTTTTATTTTTTATGTGCATTTGAGAAAATATCTAGATAATTTTTTTTTTATAAAATACATGCATGGAATTCGCATAAAACAAGTTGCTGAGGTGTTGTACCTGTTATTATTGCAAATACATCATTGATAATAATTATTTACGTTTTTCTTTACTATCCTTTCTTAACTATAATCAAAATGTTTTAATTTGATAATATAGTAATAAGTAGTAGACTACATTTACAATAAATATTTTTTTAAAATGTGTTACTTAAATTAATCTCAATAACCTTAATTTTTTTATTCCACGAAGGAACGAGATGAGCGTGACGATCACCTGATGATAAATGATACATCAGCCTATAATAATGTGGCGCTAGTGACATATAGTAGCTAGTAATAAAAGTTGCATTTATTTTGTTGTTTCTTTACTATTTATTAGCAATCTACTGCATGGTTAAAAATGTGCCTTCGCGATCAGCAACAATAAACCTTGTAAGGGTACAGAGTTCTGCTATAACAAGAATTGCTTATAATTATTTTAATAAACTTTTTAAAGATAAAATCGCTTTATTGCACGACTTTTCATGAATACATAAGAAATAAACGAAGATAAAACAAAAATTCTTATATAATCTAACAGCGTCATAGTGCTTTATGAGACAATCTTCCGTCAGCTAATTATTAATAAGCATGTTTCTGTTAGGCTGTCAGAGTTATCACTAGGCATGGAGGATAATCAATTATAATGAAGAATAGTCTGTATGGAGAAATTCGCAGATGTTAGTTCCAATAACTATAAAAATAAACATGCGTATTTACAAAACTCAACTCATATGTATCCTGGCACTATATTTTTTTAAATACTAAGATTAGGATCAATCACAAAAGATTTAAAAGTATTGTCAACACTCACTATTTAGAAAAAGAAAATTAAACTTTAAGAATTTAATTAAACTTTACAAAACGAATATGTCTCTTGAAATACTTTGATCTTCGAGGATTGTCAAGGGTGTGTAACTTTTAGCATAAAGCTATATTAATTTTAAAGAGTATAAGAATACTGAAAAATACGCGATCTATAACGGACAAGTATCTTTCTGAAATGGTCGTGTCTTCTAAAATAGTTTAAATAGAATTATGTTATCAGACCGAAGAACCTTAACTACTGTCCAAAAATTTTTAAGTAGTATTTTTATGTAGATACCTGGTAGTTTTTATACGGGCATTTGGTACGCGTACTAGGAAACAAAAACTCGGTAAAATAATAAGTTTATCTCTATTTGACATCAACTACCATAACAATAATAAGTTATGCACTTGTCTTAGAAAAAAAATTTTTATTGAAGTACGCGGTTGCTGACTGGTATCTTGAAAATAGCTACAAATATTATGGTTATTCTAGATACCATGGAAAATATTGGAAGTTTAGAGGAACAGGCTTTAAAGAGAAAAGAAAAACTTAAAAATTTGAAACGAAAACATCCGTCGGACGAGAGTGCATCATCAGATACATCTAAAAGTGAAATTGTCGTACTGCCAAAGTAAGTTTCTTTTTATTTTACATAAAATTAAATTATTCTGCACTGGTCCCTTAATTTAACATGAATAACCTTAAAACTACCTTAAAGCTAACCTTAAAACTCAAGAATAAGGAATAATATTAAATATTGAAATGGTCATAATAAATTATTAAAAAAAAAACAAGTTTGTGATTTAATAACTTGTGTAAGACACAAGTTATTAAATCACATACATTTTATTTATATTATTACTTCAGTGATTCTTTTAACTACAATTGATGCATGAATGTTAACACCAAGGCATCAAAAAAGTATTAAGTGAATGGAATACCGCTGAACATCCACATGTCATCATGTTTGTTATATTAACATAGTTGTTAAAAGTCATTTGGCAATTGTGGATTGATGCTGATGCCCATGTGGCATTCAGTAGGCAGTAAAGTTTCTTACAATTCAGTACCTGTAATTATAATCTTACATGAATTATACTTTTCTATTTAGGTACTAAGTCATATCATTAAAATCAAATTAGTGTACTAAGGTATATTTAGTAAGTTTAGCACCTTCAGAAAAGTTATTGAAGTGAGTAATAAATAAAAATATTACCCATCTACAAATGTCATCAGCAGAGCTGTGCTTTTAACTCCTTGGATGCTGCTCTTTCATGAAGTATTTAGGGTAGGCCTGGAATATTATTTATTACCTTACCTTATAAAGTTTTTCACTATCCAATATTGATATTGACAGTGTTGAAATGTTGTTGGGTTTAAAAAAAAAAGAGTTGTTTATATTTTCTATGCTCGGGATGCTGACAACTGATGTACAATATAATTTTAAATGTATTTAATATCTCTACAATTTTTATAAACTTTTTAATCATTCTAATACACAACATTATAATTTAGGCCAAAATTTAGAAGTTATAGACCACAGGATGAGACATTACAAGAGTCTAAACTTAATGATGCACAGCCAGCTGTTGTAGACAATGAAGTGAAAGATTTACTTGAAGCTGGCAAAGAAAAGGTAATTTTTTAAATTAGTGAATAGCTAGTGCAATTGGTTTGTAGTACTAACCAATACAAACAGTGGCATAACTAACTAACTAAACATACTGGCATTGAAAATGTTTTGATAAAGTATTAAACATTATTCTTAGGTAAAATCTAGTCTCTTCAAATTCAACAATAGTGCTTATTAATTAGTAATATTAGTTTTTGGTTCCACAATACTTTTTAATGTATGAAATCAAAAAGTGATTAATATTAATTTGCTTCATTTCATTAAATATTAAAAGTTTACAGGATTAAAAAATAATTAAGTGTAACAAAAAGAATTTTTTTTACAGGTTGTGTTGCAGGATTTGGATATATCTAGTTTAGCTCCAAGAAAACCAGATTGGGATCTTAAAAGAGATGTTGCTAAAAAGTTAGAGAAACTCGAAAGAAGAACACAAAAAGCAATAGCAGAACTTATTTGGGAAAGACTAAAACACGGTTCAGAGGATAATTTAGGAGCAATGGTCACAATGAGGAATAAGTTGCCTGATGAAGACTAACATTAATTATATGAAAAAAATAAATTATTTAAGTGTTAGACTCATTAAATCTCCTAGTAATACCAAGTGAAGTGGACTTCCTCAGAAAAGATGTGATAAAGTTTTTTTTTACTTATAAAAGTAAAAAAAAACTTGCTTATAAAAGCAAGAAATGTTTTTAATGTTAGAATCATAAGCTAATGTGAACTGCAAATTTAACACTGACATACATGTGTGGTTGTTCTCAGAGAATGCCTAAATAGATACAGTAGCAGCATCTACTTAGACATACTCTGTTGGAAGGGAATTGGCACTAGTTAAATTACTGTAACAACACTTAATAATATATCTTATGACTCTATAACCAAAATGTATTGAAGGGTGACCTTACTTCACTTGTACCATATAGTTGTAAACAGCCACATCAGGTCCCTATCAGGCACTTAACTTCACTGAACAAAAGAGTCCGACTTAATTTACTATAAGAGTATATTTTAATATATATCTTCAAACATATATAATGAATGAACAATTTTATCCTTAAACTATTTTCCCTGCCTATAGCATTGTTTACTTGGTTTATTTAGTAAACATTAATGATTAGTGAAACAGCAGCATTAATATTTAATTACATTTTAAAAAGGCTTTTTTTTATTAGAAACAGATCATGTGTTTATATTAAAAATTAATATATTTACATAGTTTATAAAGTAATAAAACAAGCTTGCACTGGATAATGTTGTATTTTACCTAAAAGTCTACATTACAATTTTCCACATGTGAACATTTAGTTTAGTCACTTTTAGAAATAACTGAATATGATTGTTAGTTGCCTGTTCATCTTTAAGGTTTATAATTAACTGTTATTTTTAATTTATTATCTATAATGGGCTTAGAATTGACCTCAATATCACACATTGTAAAATAACAAATAAGGTTGTTGGTGAAACATGCTTGCCCAGAATTCTTCGGCTCTCATGTGATGACAGCGCCACAACAGCAATGCTTTTATTGCAGCAGATATACAACATACAAATGTAGCTAAGTATGTTTTTAAAATAAGTTCCACCATCCAAACTATAATATGTGGCTCTGGAATGGAACCAGATTCCTCGACATACAAGGCAAGTGCTTGGCTTCTGCTCCACTTAGGCAATTAAATATTCCATTGCACTTCAATATTTTTCTCAATTTTATGTATCCATTATTAAAATGTATACAATATCACAGGTACAATAAAACACATTCACAAATATATCACATATTCATGTATATCACACGAATTATATTTTATCTACAAAATAAAATTGATGGGTTTACTATCCACTCTGTGAGTATATTTATAATATATATATTCTTTACATGGATTAGACGTTATATTTTTAACGGTTTCATCAGTCAAACTTTATTAATCTAAAACTTAAGGACATAATAGAAAAAATTATGACTGGGCTGGAAATTAAAATATCGCCATTATTGTGGCCTTTTTGTCTCCGTGGACTGTCATCGGCTGGGTCATCCACTTCGTTGTAACTGAAATATTTATTATCTATATTGTAAAATACAACACGATCGCCAATGGGTTGTATCGGACGGAAGTTGTGGCGTATTTTGCCCGTCGCAGACCTCAGCTCTCTAAAGACTTCTATCTGAAAGTTAATATCATTTTCTAATTATCAACTTTTTTGCTTTTCAATTTTAAAAATCAGTACGTTGAACATCTCATTATTATGCATCGGTGAAAATTACTGATAAGTCTTGTTACAACAACAATAGAATAAACGGTGAAGAAAGGGTGTACTAAGCTTAATAAACTTAGTAAAATTGTCTTATGTATTCAAACTAAATATCACAGTTGTGAAAATCAGCACTTTTTTTTATTTAACGAAGCGACGAGACGAGTGGCACGTTCCCCGGATGGTAAGTAATACGCCTGCCCATAACACCGTGACGCCAGATAAGATGATATAATATACATTACGGTCGTCTTCAGACAAGATATTAAGTCTCGTTACCTCAGTAATTTCACGAGCTACATTACAGTGTTCCGATTTGAGGGGTGTTGGCCTCCATAGCGGAACGTTGTAATGTTTTGCAGTCCTGTTTGGCGACAGACAGTGATTCGGTGTTAATAACGAAGTGACATAGATGATACCAAGATCAATATCGTCGTCACTAGTGATAACGTTATATTTACTTATTGTTTGTGCATATGTCGGATGTTACTCTGTCGATTAGCTTAATAAAGAATTTATTTGTACCTGATCGTGTGCCAGTCTGATAGGTTGCTCGAAATCCAGCCATATTACAACTTCGGAACATGGTGGCGTGGTCAGCGATCCTTTGTAAGTGAAGTATCGATTCAAGTCGTAAGGCAGTATATTAAGCAATGAGAAGGGATGGCTCATTACAACGCTCGAGTGGGGCTCTGTTACGTTGAATAAAGCTGCCGTTATGTCATCATAGGCCGGATGATGGTGTCTATCTAACTGTAATTGCGATAAAGAAATGTTAATACAAATAACTTTAACAGAATTTCTCTTTTTCTACCTAGCCATTATCACATTCGGTGGTGGAGACAGCTTTCTCTATTTTTCTTCTTCACTTCGCTCTGTTCTCGACATCATCATCAGTGACGTGGCACTCGCGCATGTCCTCTTGACACTACATCTTTCTAGATTGCTTTGGATCTTGGACCAGGAAGAAAAAGCTAGTGCCAAGTTTTAAAAAAAAAATATTCTGTTAAGTAACCTTAATAGATTAGATCTAACAATGTATAGAATGTAAATACTGCATGATCGAACGGCTAAACGAGCAGTATGGTATCTTCGTAGGTGGCACTCTTACCCATAAAAATATGGTACGTTTTTTACTCATGGTTTTGGGATAAGATGTAGTCAACCCATTGCTTTAGCAATAACAGAATGTAGAGATGATGATAATAGACAATTTTATTTCTAATTTAACTAAACAACGAGCTCAGAGGGCATTCACCTGGTTGTAAATTATACGCCTGCCTAGAACCTTGTGTACGTCGCCTTCAAACGTTAATTGTTAAATTTCGTTACAACATTAATTTCAGTAGTTAAAATGCCCTTCTAACCGAAAGCCAGTATTGTGGTGATATCTAAAATAATTAACCGACAAAAGGGACCCGTAAACAAAATTAATAATAACATTTCAGATTTAATGTTTACTTGATATCAGCTGAGAGCAAATTAAAAGCCATTATATAACACTAACGTTTATGATATAATTACAATTTGTTATAACTTTTCTTTATTTTTTTTTTTTGTACAATTACACGACGAGACGAGCGGGTCGTTGATGGTAAGTGATAAATCTCTAACCCAATAGTTACTCTAGCTGCAGCGCCTTTCCAAAACCGGAACACAATAATGTTTGAACACTACTGTTTGGCGACAGAAATAGGCGCTGTAGTAGTACCTACCTAGATGGTCGCCGGCAACAGAGACATATAACCACTTAACTTCTAATACTTCCGACAAAAAGTAACTTATAAACATAATGTTTTAGGTGTCTATTTTATAAGGTCATAAACCGTTGTTTATATAAGAATAATAAAAATAAAATGTAATTGAATGAAATTCTGTATCAAAAATATTTTACGTTCCATGTACCGGTATTATATAATGCACTAGTAATTTGAACACAAAAACAGCAAACGTTTTGCAAGATGATGAGAAAGTTTAAGTAGTTTACTTATTATATGCCTTATATACACATGACTGACAATGTTGATTTTAATATCAGGTTTCTGGTGACGAAATGTCTCTCATGTTTCCTCCATACAGTGAAAAGCAACTTTGCCAAAAAAAGAAAAGAGTGCGCAATATTTTGCCGATTTAATAGTGACCATAAAAATTATAAAAAAATCTTGTTTTATTTTACAAATTATAAATATCGATATCGATAATCGATGAATACTTTGTGACAGAAATATGAACATCTACAAATATAATAAACTTCTAATACTTTTTTCTTTAATGCTATTTATAAAACAAAGGAAATTGACGAAGAAGTGTTTATCTACAACTTAAGTGTTGAATTGTACAGGTTTTTATTTTTTATTCAATTAAGCGACGAGAAGAGCGGAACGTTCACCAGATGGTAAGTGATACGCCAGCCGATAACAACTTGCCGCTGGTTAGGATATTATACAATGCACCATATAGCGCTCTTCGCCTGAGACAAGATGTTGAGTCTCGTTATCCCAGTAATTATACTAACTACAACGCCGTCCTAATCGGAACATAGTAATGTTTTAATACTACAGTTTGGCGGCGGAAATAAGCTCTACGGTGATACCCACTTAGACAGTCTCCGGTAAGAGAGACACCACCAGTATATAGTATTTACTACACAATAATTATTTTTTATGATTTATTAAAATATTATCAGAACACTAAAACAATTGAAAGCGAAGTTACGATATACGTTATAGTCCGTGTATCAAATCTAAACCGAACGATCTCCATCATTAAAGATTTGTTACCCTTAACCGCAAACATTGTCAGAGAGTTTAACTACTTTCAATCTTGTTATAAATGTAAATTTCTTATATCATATTTTATTAAAATGAGATGATAAACCAACATTTGTCGAGTAAATATTACATAGATTTTGTTCGTCCATATTTGAGTTTCATTTCCTCCTGGTTGTTATCGTAAAAAGTGTAATAGTTTGGTTATTACACCGTTGGTATATTTGCTCTTTAACTTTATCTATAACTTTAATTAGCTGAACGTGTCTATACAAGTACATTATTAGCTGGTTGATATAGAATCCACCCACGTTAAACTGATTACAATTTCAATACCAGATAGAACCATCAGACAGTGTAGTCTCAATGTATATTTTTTTAATACCAAGTATCATTATGAAAATTGTTTAGTGTCATCTTGTAACAAAATGCATAACAAAGACGTGTGAATTTTGTACACCATTTTTATTTGTTTCTTTAGGTGTATATTTATATATTTATCGCTAATAAAACTGGAGAATACCACACCTAAACAATTTGTTTCATCTATAGTATAAATATGATTACGTGGTAGCGTATATGTAATAATATATTTAGTGAAATTGTATAGGATTTATGGACTTGAGACAAAAAGACTGGTTGTATTTATCTAAAAACATCTAATAAGGTTCCTCTTGTATTTGTATTTACTCAAGTGATTTTGATTATCCTATAACTACATTTAATAAAATTTAATCTATTTGTTCTAAAAATTAGTTAATATCGCTTCAATATTACCGCAGTTTAAATGATCTTAATACAAAACCAAAAGTAATTTTGTTGCAACTAGAATAATACTTCGTTGAATGTTTAACAATGGAATTAATTATTTACTGCATAATTTTTTGTTACTAATGAAACAAATTATACTTTACCAGCTATATAATTTTTGTACACAAAAATAATAGATACCTCATAAAAGAATGCGAGGACCGTGAGTCCGTCGGAGTACATGACCGCCTCTTTTGCAGTTTTATATTGTTCTTTAAAGAAAACCATGTGCAGTTCCATGGGAAAACTGAAAAAAGATTTCATTACATTATTATAACAATTGAAATTCTTATTTGTGTATAAATTTAAACATTTTAGTAGCTTTATACAGTTGGACATCTCCAAAAAATTTATGACACTTTTATAATTTTCGGTAAAATTTGCATGAATAAGAATTATACTATATATCAAAATTATTATTGCTAGGTATTGGCAATAATCATCTTTTACATGTTAAAATATTACTATTCCTTGATTATGACAATGATAAACTGCGTCTTAAATGATCTGATATTATTGCGTTTTTAATTGTTATTGAGTTCTAAATATCAACCTAGTAGGAGATAAAAATATCTCCCGATACTGAAAGCAGTTCTATTTTAATGAACTGTTTAAAATAATAAAACGGAAGTATGTAATGTAATTAAAATCTAAAAAGTTTTTTATTTGTGTATCTAAGAATAGAAAAAATAAATTAGAAACATTAAAAAACTCTGTAAGGAGTGAAAACAGTCTCCGCATTTTTTGCCCTGTCAACTCAATGAGACCATGTTTTCTTCATTTATCTATTACAAAATTCTATTGTTGATAATACTATAAATAGTATCAGTAACGGTGATGTTGACCGTTGCGACAAAAAAATACACAAGAAATGTTTCAGTTACGTTCTTATTTTACACAAAAATGCCTAAGAAAAACTTAGCAATGTTTATTTTTTATCGAACCTTCTGTGGTTGATTTTGTCTTCGGAACCAAAAGTGTCATTATCCCCCCAATGGAAGTGCATCTGGCTGAAAATGTAGTCTCCATCAAGTGGCCCTCCGCTGACGCGCGGGTGCGGTTCATTCTCGACCTCGATTAACACTGACAATAACAATACTTTGAACAATTATTGTAAAACAATGAGAACCTGAAAAAACTTTCTAACAAGTGTAAAATTAGTGGAAAAGTAATAATAAATTGTTACAGATTAATCATTTTTGCAAATAAAAGAAAAGTAGGCGAAAAACTGATGATCGGGTTTAGCGGTATTCGTTCGAATTATTTTGTATTCAAGAGTGAATTAGTAGTAAATATATGAAATATGTATTGAACTTAAAGACAAGTTAGCATTTAAATAGCTAAAAAAAATCTACCAAATCATGATTACTTATAGACTACCTGTGTGCCCATTATTTGTTACGTGCACGTCATCTATTGAGTCCTCGAAACCGACGAATGTTATATCCGGCAAAGCCACCTGCTTCACGCGGAGAATGTTAATATCTATGGGACTTTGATGTTTCCCTCTGCACTCCTGGTACCGTTCGCCCCAATGTACTGGTCCTGATAATAAAAAAACTAGAATTAACTGAATTGAATCATTCAGTATAATCAATGGTGGTTAGTGCTGTTACTTTAGATACTTGTGTGGATGTAGCGGAGAGTAAACAAAGTAAATAATATTTATTATCTCTGCGCACTTTGGTGTAGCTAATTCAATTACTGGTGTAATAAGGCTAGTATATATAATATATGTTCCGTGTCTAAGGGTGCTGTTGATATTGAAATTACGGGTGTAACGAGTCACAATATTATATAATAGGTCTAATTCAAAACAAACAATTTACTTGTACACTTATATAACATAATTCGCTGTATTTCACCAAACATTTGCCACATAGAGAAAGTAGACAGTTCACTTTTATGTAGGTCGCTATGGTGTCTAAAGATAAGGACCTATCATCTAGCAACGAGGCAACCTGGTACGTTTTTCACTTACAAATTGACGTAAATGTAGGAAGCAAATAATATCTTATAATATTGATTGCTACCAACTCGTAGTTTATTATAATATTGTCAATGTAATTGACAACTGATTCAAAGATTATTCATTAGCCGTTAATATTGATATTGGTATATCACTATTTTTTTATATTGGGAAAGATGTTAAATGTGTTTCTAAGTTCACTAGATGCTTTCTATGTTAGATTGTAACGTAGTAATATTTGTGTTACAGCAGCAGTACCTTGAAATCTACTGGCAAGCAGGTTGATTGTCAGTAGCAACTATATATCTCCAAATTGAAACACGTGGCGCTTATTTCTAATTATATAATAAGACAATATCTCTGTTCTCTGCCAAGAGACGCAAGTTTGGCAACAATTATAATATACAAGTCTCAATCTAAAATTTTTCATGACATATTTTTAAAATTGTTTATAAAACAGAAAAATTTAATAAAGAGAGAGAAAAGGCGGAAGTACACGGGTATACAATTTGATATTTAAATTTAGCTGTCTACTCAATAACTGTAGGGTAAGTGAACTTTTGTTTATATGTTATCTATGTGATCTATTGTATATAACATATTACGTACAAAAACGCTCGAGCAAAGTCGTATTGTTTCAATTTTTATGGAAAATTACATGTAATTTATACTAATTGCGTAATATTAAATCTTTGTAAGGACAATTACGTCAATAGCTTGATCTGGTAAACACATCTGATTGTGGAATCACATATCGTGTATATGAAGCAGATATAGTAATTTTTGCAGAAAATAATATCTGTAATTGTTGAATATTTAAACGCGATTATTACTAATGATGACCATGCGACGAGCGGGACAAGCTATACATGTATAATATAGTATGCAAGCTAAATACGTCGTCGTCTTGAGACAAGATGTTAAGCTTCGTTACCCCGGTAATTTCACGAGGTGCAATGCCCGAATATTCGAAAATAATTTATAATAAAGTGTACTACTCTACTGTTTGATGACGGAATTAGTCACAGCAGTGGTAACTACCAAGACTATCTTCGGCGTATATGTATCTACCATCAGCAGAACTAGATTCTATAAAAACATGAAAAAATTCTTGTTATAAAGGGGGAAAATAATTTGGATCAATTTAATACAAATTAGGTTTGCCATTAATTAGGTATAACGGCATTTTCGAAAATATCACTGCACAAAGCAATCCAATCTTGACATTGGGTTCGTCCTCGTTACGAGCTCTTCATTATAAGTAGCATAAATTAATTTAGCGTTACAAAAATATTAAGTAGTAATAATAACGCTACTGTTTAAGCTATTCCCCAAAATATTTTTTTCTACTTACCTATGACTCCATCATAACCGAAATCTTCGCCACTTGCAGATTGGAATGCTGAAACAAGAACGAAACAAGTTATTATTTGTTGATACAATTATTAACTTTTTATTTAAAAACTACCTAATTTGTATCCATTAGGGACATAATCATATTAAAAAATCATGCTTTGGCAAGTGACTTTGATGTTGGGAAGTATACTATTAGGTTATTTGTATACACGAATAACGATTTTAATGGAAACCTTGAAGCTAGCGATGTAGTATTTATTCCAATTAAGTAATTATTCTAAGAATATTTATTAAAATTACTACGAGCGTGCCATGCCCGTCCATGCGTAATTGTGACCCGCTCCTTTGTGTTCAGATATATATAAATCAACAAAATTGGAATGTCTGTTTGTGATAAAAAAAAGCAACTAAACTTTGAAAGGTTAATTCTATCTCTAACCGACTTTTATATGAATATAACTGAAAATGTACGGAACATTAATAAAAGGTGCTATAATTTTAGAAAAGTAGTTGTATTCTGTTGTATACGGTTTCAAAATCTGGACAGTTTCAGATTCAGTGATCAATCATAACACTGTGTTATAACTTGAGGTAAACAGTATTGCTGTAATCATTCCCATTTCAGGCGGAGTCGGCAGAATATGTTTTCTGTATAGCTTTGTAAAAGGATTTTGGGCATGTGTTTTAGGTATGGTCGTCTGGTTGACATCAGCAATTGTCAGTGATGCTGTTATAGTTAGAATGGTAAACTTCGTTTAAAAAATGTATACTGACGGCATTATCGCATTCCATAAATTACACTGCTCACCATTCTTCGATCTTTACCCCTTAGCCGACTATTACGACACCTAGGGGACGAGAGATGATGAAACAATTATGCCCTGCATGTGCCACAGAGTTAACGTAGAAGCAGCAATTATTATTGCAGCAATTATTTAATTTATTAATTAAATAAGAATATTGATGCATGACGAAAAAATGTACACAAACAGCACATCTGCACATACTGCAACACATCATAACCATTATCACGTAATAATAGAAAATTGACATCACCACACAATTTGCTTCCGGAATTGCCTTTATTATAAAGTATTTTTAAGGTAAAAGGTGGTTCTCTGTGTTTACCACAAAACCTGACTCATATCACTTCAAGTAATACATAAATATTTTATTACAATTTGAGAAGACAAAAATGTTTCATAATAAGTAGAGTGAAGTTAAATTTAATGAACATCAACAAAAAGTTGCAAAAATTCTTCAATACATATGTTCTTGCTATATTTTATATGGTGTTTTTCAATTAGTATTATGTATACTTATCAGTTGATTTAATAAAGTGGAATAATCATCATATTTCAATCGTGTTAAATAGTTTCATAGAACTAATTAAAGTTTAATCTTCACAATGTTTCCCTTGAGAAGTGCAATGTTTTTATTATATACAATACCTTATTCCTAAATATTATGTGCGAAGATTTTTACATTTAAATTATTTACGAAATTTGTAAACGAGGGTAAAAAGAAAAGGATATTTTTAAGAGCTCGTATCAAAGTGTAAACAAAACCTTACCAAATGTATTTACGAGTAGAAGTTATTGTACTAATTGAAAAATTTTGTTTGACGTAGATACCGACGCCTGCTTATACGTTAACAACCGAAATACAGCTGTGATGGTACCTCAGCATAACTGTATTGAGGGTATCTACCCAGCAAGTTATAAAAATCCCGACCACTATTAAAATTTCATCAAATGTTGGTATAAGGCAAGCGGTTGATCCTCACGATGCACCGACAATTAAATTCCGTATATAGTCAGATTTACTCTTGCGACTTCATTTAAATACGTATGAAAGAAGAAACGAATATGTTTATTCAATAATCTACACTATTGTTATATTTTTAGTATCTTCGGTATTTATCTGTCATAAACAAATGTCGTTAACACTTAAAATATGTCTTGCATTTCGTTTTGTTGTTGTTCTCTAACAATACATACTCTAAACAATGTAAAGTATTTTTTGTATAATTTCCTGTATTACAAATGATGTTGATCTCCGCATTGTGTTATCTTCATTAGCATTAGAATTGCGAAGTGCGCTATACATCTATACGAAACCGTACCGACCTTATGGTATTTTTCACTATTGTTAAACATATTTAAAGAATACATCAATGTAAGTTTCTTTGTACAAAGATACTAAGATATGACAGAAGTACGGCATAGTTTCTACATCAAGATCAACTATAAATATTAACAATTTTTTTATCCATTACCAACTTATTCATCATACATAATTCATCAACTTAGGTATAGATTTAATGAATAATGTATTCTTACATCTTTAGCAAAATTGTCGTTCCTGTTCAGAAAAGAACTATTATTTTTTGTAATGGTTATCTTGCGTCTTATTTTAAAGGTTTTTTCTTTATTGTTAACCATTTTACGAGAAATCCAGGATTCATTGGATACTCCATCGCTACTTTTTACCGAAAGTACAGGAAAGCTACCGCCTACATATTCAATACGCCACAATCCTTATGCTTAAACTATACAAAAACCTTAATACAAACCATTCACGAATTCTATATTATTGTTATATTATCCGTAATTATCTGTTGATACTCATTAATTGGCTCTACATTCACCAAGCTCGCTTAATTAGAGTTTTATTATGTATCTGAAAACTTACAAGGAATGTATATATCTCATGAATAATGTTTCGTCTTTCAATCTTTCAATTCGTTGACGTGATTGTCAAAATGATATGGCATGAACTTGACCTACTAAAACAACAACCTGGGCATAACTACAGCGGATAAACGACTTTCAAAATATAACGTGTAAAGTAGATGTTTTTATGATCTTGAGGTTCAATGAAACTATGTTTTATTCATTTGAAATTTTCGTGCGTACACTCTTTTTGTTTGTATATTAATATTCAGCGCAACACTACACTAACTCGAATTATCCTCGTAGTGAATTTGAAGCGAATTCGCCATTTGTCTAAGTCATTATAATATGTTAATACGTATTTGAAAGCTTCCTCGAATGATATTGAAAGATTTCATTAACAAGGTCTTTCTATCACTGGCATGCGAAAATACTTATATATATATATATATATATATAATAATTTCTGGTAGGTATCTCTAATTGGAGACACTTTAGGTAGGTACTAACGCAGCTCTTATTTCTGTCCCCAAACAGTTTTGTTCTTCGATTTGAAGTGTTGTAACTAGTAATATTATATGGGTGAGCACACTCAATACTTATGTCTCAAGGCGACGAACACAAGGTGCTGCTGATATCATCCTAACTATCGTCACCTTGTTCTGAACAGGCATATCACATCCAGACCACCATCAAGTGAACGTCTTGCCACTTCGTTAACTAAAGAAATAGATACATATTGCAGTAAATTAGGAACTATAAAGGGTGTATAAATCATTATAATGCATTTGCTTTATACTTGCTTTGACTATACACATAATAAAATACAGTTACACGTGTTCAACGGTAAACATAGTATGGTATTTTCGACATATACACCATTCACCGTAATATCGAGATAAACGCTAACAAACGATTCTATACAAATGAATTGTGCCATAACCGCTTACTGGACCGTATCAAGTTCATTGATAAACTTGATTGCGGTGCGTAGACAAGATACTTGTTATTGACCTTATAATGAACACAATAAACACAATTCGCTATTAAATAGATCAATGTACAATAAAACAAATTTATGTAATGATACAAAAACCAACATTTCATTAATACGTATGAAGAATCATTGTAACAATATTATAATAAAGACAAAATTAATCGCGTGATTACCTAATTATACTTGAAACTGTATTTACACAAGTGCAAGTGTACTTAGTACTCATTTCCAACGAAGGTGAATCATGTCCTATGGGATCAATTCACGTTCAAGAAGCTATCTTTTATCTAGTTTGTAACGAATATTAATGTTTTCTGTTTTATAATTCAGAATGAAATAGAAACCATTGCTACTAGAACAATAATTTTTATGTACTTTACGCTATGTGCCTATAACAATATAGTAGATTTGTATTTAAATTTTTTATTCGGTAATTGATATTACTGTTTAATAGTAAAAAGAAATATGAGTCTAAAAATTATTTCCAATATTTGCAATTTTGTGTATACTATACTGCAAAATTATTTGCAGCACAGTATATACAAAAAAGACTGATCAACCTGTGTTGTTTGTTCGCTTGTTATGTTATTTTCCCGCGCTTGTTATAACGGTTTTTTAACAAAACTATATTCCTATACTAGCTTTAAATTTCCTGTAGGTCACATTTCCGTTTTTTTTTATACAATTAAGCGTCGAGTTGAGTGGAATGTTCACCTGCTGGTAAGTGATACGCTTGCCTATAACAACGTGGCGCATTTGGGAGAGATATACTGCACCACATTACGCTCGTCACCTGGGACATAAAATGTTAAGTTTCGTTACCCTAATAATTACACTAGCTGTAACGCCCTTCAAACCGGAACACAGTAATGTTTACATACTACTGTTTGGCGTCACAAATAAGAGCTACGAACATCTACCTAGACCTAGCTAAACGGTCACCGGCAGCAGAAACCTACCACAAGTTTTAAGGCACATTCACTCCGTACTTTAAAAATTTTAATTCCTAGTTTTAATAATTACTTCTTTCCACTTGGAGTAAATATAACAAAAGTATCGCAAGAGGCATGTTTCTCAAGACATATACACAAAAAAATATTTTATCAAATATTAAACCATAATATTACAGATACATGTAGATTAACATTGTAACAAAAAGATTACGAGTCTAATTTCAAGGCAAAATCATTCTTTTAAAAATGCATATATATGTATATAAAACTGCGTCGAATAAAGGACCTTTTTAGCGCAGTTTCACTAACATTAGGATAACAAGGAATCCATCGTTTAGACAGACACTAAACTAAACCTATTAAATACTTGTAGTTGATCCAAATCGTTTTGTTTGCGAGCCAATTTCTCACAAGCTTCCGTTTTAATGAAGTTTTGGCTTACGGACGACTACAAGTAGTCTACAAATACATACTTTCTATATGTATTTTATACATTTAATTATTATATATGAGGTTTGCCGAGAGCACAGATAACAATTGTCTTGCGCATAATTCCCTGTGAAATCCGTTTGAAGGCTTCACATTGTTTTGAATTCGTTAATTATTTGCAAAATGACTGACGGCCGAGGAGACAAGCACACAATAGACAATACCATTAACAGTCAATCAAAATTGTATATACATTCTACCATACAGAATTGTAAGTTAGGCATAGGCACAATATGTCGTTAAGTTTTATTATTTAATCACTTTACGTTAAAAAAATCTTTAAGTAAACGTATATTTCACACTTCGCAGAATGAAAGACATGTCAAGTTTGACAGGAAATGTATAATATATGTATGCCTGTTTGCACAATATGTTGTCGTACAATTAATAAAAAGGGACTCGGAAGTAAAAATAATATATCCGTATAAAAACATTGTGAAAAGAAACTTCATAACCTTATACTACTTATGGTCCCACACGGTATTTCTTTGGCCCATCATCTCAAAGTATGAAAAATACCAATCCTAAAACAAATATGTTAGTGATAAAACTAAGTAACTTGTTTGGTGTGAAAGGCATTAATAAATACCATTGTTTTGTAATTAAGATGTTCTGACTACTCTCAACAAAATCTGCGATACTCCTTTGACAATCCCAACAGCTTTTTCATATATGTTCAGTATTTGTTATGGTTATAATTTTTATAATTAAAAATGGTAGTCTCCAATCTCTAACACGGTCATTCAATCAGTCTGTGAAATAAATAATTACAGCAACGTTGTCACGCGACGTCTCCACAACTACATTATTCAGGGCATAATAGTCTGACATTGTCTTTGAAACATTTTCCGTAATGTAGAAACGATTTCCGTAGGCATTATCTATTTATGAACGTAGAATTTTTAATGACTCCACTCCCTAGTATTGCTAAAAAGTTTGTAAATTGAATTTTGCGTGGAAAATACTACTCTTTATTTATTTTATGCAAACGACATGAATTTCACGAAGTTATTACTTACACGTGTTGCCGCTACATAAAACTTTTTGTTCGTTACTTACCTGTGGTAAATATAACTGAAACTCGCCTTAACAGGCAATATTGTGGTACCTTACTAAGTAGTGCCATTATTACGCAAATCCAGCATATGAACCATAGGGTAAACTTCATCGTTGCTATATTATTTCTAAATTATTAGACAGCTTTCAAACTTGAATTATATTACTGTATTATGTTATACTTTTATAGCTTAACAGCAACTAATTTCCCTCAGATTTTTTATGACATTAAAACTTTAGGATTCCTTAAAGATAATTAAGAAATGAAAGGCATCTTTACTTTCATTTATCTTGCAAAATTATCACAATGATCTTGTACTAATAAATCGTTTCAACGTCGTTTATAATACAACGGCTACAAAAAGGGAAAGCGGAAAGTATCCAACAATGTTGTCAAATAAGGATCGTGAGTATTGTTCTAAGTTTACAATAAACTCGTGACTCAAGCTAATTTTTTTATTACTTTTAATCATTCCTTCCGTAATACTCTTAGAGATTTTCTATTATTACATTGTATAAATAACTTTTTTGTTATACTTTTTGCTCACTGCTCATTTATTATTGTACAAAAAACCATAACCGAAAATGAACAAATGAAAAGATGTTACTAAAAAATTTACTACCATAACTTCTATGTGAGACTTTTTTTTACTTTAATTTTGTACCTTTAACATTTAAAGTGTTTCAATGAAATAAAATTGTAACAAAATTTTAAATTTTATTGATCAATCTGCATAAAACGGAAAATCAAATATTTTCTTAACTATAGTTATCACATGAAGTTGTGATGTATATTGAAATCATAACCAAAATGTATACAATACAAAATATTAGTTGCTAGATATAGAAAAGAATTTAGTTTCTTATCTGCACATGAAAAGAGAACGTTAAAAAATTATAGTTTATCAAAAAGGTTCTGTTTGAATACATGATACTACACTTCATGTATCCATCTTATTACTAATATAGTTCTTTATAAATTGCCCATGACTAGCGGTTTTTTGTATTTCACATCAGTAACAATATTAATGCTGTCGTTATTCCACCTACAGACTTCGTTGCGTGCAAGCTATAGAATTATTTTTATCTACATAAGACACACCATAGTATATTGTTACAGGTGGTAAAAAGGTGTTTTCTAATCCGTAAGGCAATGAGGTTGCTCTTTATAAATATTTCAGGTTTGATGTATCATCAACGTAATCCCAGTAATAATTCACGTTACCAACTGCCCAGTGGCATTCACGTAAAGGATAGCTTAATACGATTTCTGCTTCACTTATAATCTAATTTATAATTCATGTTACAGTGTCTTATCCTTTTCTTTTGTTACAATATTGTATCTGTAAAATCTAGGATTATAGATTTTCTTCTTTTTCTTTAATTTTTCTCTTTTTATGTAATGAGCAAATAAAGAATATATATATAACAAAAATTTAAAGTGCGTTTGTTTTAAAGATAATTACATAGAAATTAAACATAATCCGTAGTAGAAAACCAAATTATTGAGCATTTTCGATATCAAGATCAAGATAAGCTTCGGATCTATACAAATTATATGTAAAATTATTCGTGAAGAATAATGATTATAGATAAATAAGTTTCTATTAGATATTGAATAAAATTATAGCTTGCCATCAAGTTTTATTCAAGATGTACTTTATAACAATATTATAATAAAAGTTTGAAAGACTAAGTCTATAAAATTAATGATAATTGTTTCGTTATCTTTGTATACATAACATTGATAGTTGTTTATTGGTTGGATGCTGTTGGTTGCGATCCAAGTGCCGTAAATACTTTTTTCTGATGTATTGCACCTTCAACTAATCTACTAATGGATATGACGATGTACGTTATAAATTTAATGCATAATCGTCATTGTTTGTAGAGCTATATTACTCATTAGTGGCAGCTCCGTCTCGTCGGAGACCGAGCATAGGTACTAATGGAGCTCTTTTTTGCCGCCGAACAGTAATGTGACATCACTGTTTTGGTGTGGAGGGCATTGTAGCAAATGATATTACTTAGTTAATGAGACTTAACATGTCATCTCAAAGCAAAAAATTTTGTATGGAGAACCTTTAATTTTTTTAGTAGGAAGTATTAAATAAGTCATACCTATACTCTGCAATAAGAAATAAACAATGCTCTTGAGTTTTTGATATGATTATTGAAATGAATGTATAGGTACTTCATTTTCTTTTTTTCAAAGTTTAGTACTTTGAAAAGAACCTTTACAATATCAATAGTTTCATGGATGCACCCGTTGTCACATGCATTTAATTAGGTCTCTCTGACCAGGACATTCAAACGTGGTTATTATTTCCTTATACTATCATGTTGTGCCGTAAATATTATAAGCCTTTTAAGAAGAAAATAACACTGACATCTAGAAAAAGAAGTAAATTAATGTTCAGTTTTAATTTAGTTAATAATATTACATCATTATCTACACCGACTTCTTTTAGACATCATCATCACTGTCGGAGGTAAATCCACGGTTAAAATGTGCTATAGTAATTGCTTTATTAAGAAACAGAAGCTATTATTATAGTTGATTTTTATCTCTTTACATCAGTCTCAGAATTAGCAATTTTTTTTGGGTGCTTTGAATACACAATAGTGGAAAATTAACACCGTTAGTCTTCACAATATAAAATTAACAAAGAAAATGTTCTTACTTATAAGAAAATATGGCTGTGCCAAATTTTGTTGAAAAATATAAGATAAATTATAGCAATTAATTAAAATATGTTACTGAACAACGGATCTCTAATGGCGAGTGTATATGTTAGTAAATATAAATGGATTTGTGACAACAGTTAATTTGAATATAAACTAGTTATATAAAATCAATTTTGATTACATAATATACATGGACCATTGTAACATAGAGTATATACGTAACTATACTGGTAAAAAGTTGTTTTGATATACTAACATTTATATTTTAATATTAAATAAATAATCTGTGCACAAATACTTAATGAACAGTCATCGAATCGGGCCACTTGTACGCCATAAAGCAGCACTCAAGAAATATGGATAAGCTCCAACGTGCACTAATAGACTATTGAAATTGAATTAATACGAATCATAATAGCTGTGATAAAGACGAATCATGTGTCAAAGAAATGAATCAATTTCCTAGTAAATATATTCCGTTTAAACAGGAAATTAACGCTTGAGAGCATTTACTGGATAATAATAGTAGTATTAAATATTTTATAAAGACACGAACAATTTTGTCAACATGATATATTCCAATAAATATAAAAATAGACGTATTTTAATATACGTTGCGTGTAAAACAGACCAAATGGTGGATTGGTTTTGGTTTCACAAACGCAAATTATATCTTCATGGCCGTTTTAGAGAAAACTTTAACAGAATCGAAACTATTGCGACAATAGAATAAAATTTTAGTCTTATCTGTTATTCATAACTTTGTTGCACGAAAGTTGGAAACCTTTAGATGACCTGATTTTATTATTGATGATATTATTAATTTTTTTGGTAGTGTAGTAATATAGTACTTTTAGTATTTTCGGGTAAGGTTTGTTAGAATGGGCTCTGCTCGGTGGATTAGTGAATATCGCAGGAAAACGATTGGGTGAAGGTAGCAACTCATTGGTCACGCTAGAAACATTTTGGAGAGGCCGCTATTCATTAACAATTATAATGACGATTTCGATATCCTACAGATGTTTCAGTCACACTTTGATTGTCAAGAATGCACCTAATAGATGGACCTAAGTCTGAAGTCAAATAATGAATGCGAACGAAAGCCGACATTACCGCTTGCGTAAAAAGTATTTCCTCGGTGATATCGACGTACACGATCTCCGCCGATAGAAGAACCAACGGTTAGTAAAAGGGACTTAGTTTTATTACATTTAAAAAAAAAACCTAGCGTATTATTCACACAGATTGAATGCATTATGCTGTAAGAACAAAGATTAAATTTGCGTTAAATTTATACGCAAATTCTAATTATCTTCTGGTTTCCCCACTTTTTTGCATCTATATATCATGCTTAAACTCAAGATACGCACAAATAAAATCTCAAATGTAAACTATAATCTCCACCTACAACCGAACTAAATTTTTTACTTTAAAAGTGTATAGGATTTTTGACGTCGAAGATAATATATAATTAAAGCTGTTCGCATAATGGATTAGTATACCTAAGACGGTTTATATTCTTACATTTTTAGTAAAGAAGTCAGTGTAATGAACATTGACTTTTTTTATATAATGTTCGCGGATGAGACTAATTTTAAATCTTTTTGAAGAGATGAAAGTATTTGAAAATTTGCACAGTTGCATCGATGTATCATTTATCACACGTGAAAAAAACTTTAAAACTAAAATTAATGCGTTATACGTACAGAATGTTAAACATCAGTACTTAAAGTACTAAAGCAGAAAGCAATCAAATAATAATAAAAATACCTTTTATTTTACTTCGTACCATTAGTACTTTTCCTCAGAACATCGAATGAACAGAAAAAAGATAACCCTGTCATTTATCACATAAAACTGAGGTAGCCGTCTACGTCAGTACCACCGCAGTTCCTATTTCCGTCACTAAACATTATTATGCAAACATTACTGTGTTCCGGTATGAAGGGTGCTCGAGCTAGTGAAATTATTAGAGGATCGGGGCTTAATATCTTATGCATGTGTTTCAAAGCGACGAGCATAATGTGCTGCAGTGCATATAATCCCAACTAGCGCCACGTTATGGAACGGGATTACCACTTACCATCAGGTGAACATCACGCTCGTCTTGTAAAATAAAAAAAGGAAATAAATCGATATCTTAGGATATTGTGATAAAATAAATTTAGTCGTTGATCTAACCGATATACATAGTGTATTTTTATCTCAAACAATAATTTTATAGAAATATAATAAAAATAATTGTGGGATAAACATTTCTACACTAAATTACTCTTTAGTCATTTAAAGCGTGATAAAGTTATATAAAATTATATTTCATACAATATTTTACAAAATACTAAGCTGTACTGCTTAGTATTTCGTTATTCCGCGTAATATGAGCCTTCACCGCGCCGCTCCCGTCGACTTTCTCCGATCAAAAGGTTCAATTTAAGAAGTATTCCCATGATAAAAAAATAAATAAAAACTAGGTTTATTCCCACTCCGTATGTTTTAAACTAAATTACATTTAATAGAAAAAATGTATTTATGTAAAACTCCGTGATAAAATTGACAAAAGCAAATAAGGGAAATCTTATTGATCACGAAATTTTCCTGAACGAGAGTTCAGTCAAAAAAATATTAGTAATATTATTAGATGCATATATAACATACCTTGTAAAATAGCAATCACAGATAATATGATAAAAATCATAATTGAATCGAAGTCACAAAGTAACAAATATTAATACTATTCACTGAAATACATGTATTTTTAATATATATCATAAAAAGTAACTAATCATTAAAACCATTGAGGAATATGTGCAATGATAAAACAGAAGTGTAAATAAATTTAGCGCGACTTCTCGCGATCGCAGTTTCAACCACAACTGTCCGTCGAAACTAATTTCCCGTGCTTATAACTCCCCCAGTAGTAAAAGTCAAAGGACAACAGCTGCTTTTGACTGTTAAGTTTTCCAAAGAAACATATGTAAGCAGTTCTTTTAATAGGTTAAAAATTTGCTTCAATTTTCTTACAGCGTCAGTTTTTCTAGTTTAAAATAACAAAAATATTGTATAATAAAAATTGCGTGTATATTATTATAACTAATATGTATACAAACACAATTCAACTAAATATTAATAATTAGATGGTAAGCGATCATTTTGTTTTATTTTTAGATAGAAGATGAATGTCTTTAATAAAACTCTCCGCACGTTATATAGTTGTTTTGATAAATTTACAAAAAAAAATTTTTCTGTTTCAATTATTTTAAACGACTAAAAGGACATAGAATCATCGTCAGCAAATAAATCAAATCAAAATTCCAAACAAAGCAAGATTAAGATAATCCAGATTCGCTTTTTAGCTGCGCTTGTTTTCCGTACGGCGATCCCGTGACGCCAAGCGCTAAAGGTGACTAGCGAAGCGGTTTTAGTGGGTAAAAATCTCTAAATAACTCTGGCTTCCCTCCAGAAGACAGGAAATTTTCGAAGATTTCTCCCCCAAAACAAAAAAAAGTCCGCTTTTTAATCAAAAATTATCATTAAACCCTAACGATAAAGCGTGTTATGAAGTAATATAAATATTGTTGTTCTACCTATCGACAAAACCTGAAGTAATGGTTCCGGAATTGTAGCTTTATAGTTGTTATCGAGATCACGAAGGTACTTTAGAAACTGCTATCATATTTAACCTGCTTTTGTTTCCTTCAAATTCGGACTACATACACAAAGAGTTGCCCAACTTTGTCGATCTGCGAGCTACGATAATTCAAACCTGCCTACAAACATTTTAAAATTAAACAAATACATAGATTATAGGATCAAAAATGAAAACAAAACCAAATAGCATATTTTTGTTATTCTTTTAATTTTTTAACATCTCACCTGTTTCCTTCGGTTACAATACTGTAAAAAATTAGGACACATGGAAAAGGTTATTTAGTCATGTTAAAGTCTATAAAATAATTATTACACTTTTATTTGGTTTAAATTCAAGCACAATATTTGCACTGTACATTTTTTTTACAGAAAAGCTACTAAAAAGTTTGATCCAAACTGCCAGATACCATAGACATACGTATGAATTCAATTATAAACATTTATTCATTCACATATAAAGCTAATGTATAATACAATTTACCATCAATAGTGCTTCAAGATGGAGTAATCCTTGTGTAATAAGCACAAAATCTTTATAAATATTGAAAGCGGATGAATAACATCAGTTATTTTAAGAGATAAAATGCTGGTGCTAAAAATATATGTTTTAAACCAACAATGCTCCACACTTTATGTGAAGAATATTAAAAAAAAAAACAATAAATACCAAATGTAAAGAAATAGAATCGTTACTAGTGGTAGATCTGTTCGTGCGAATAGCCTAGATAGATTCCACCGAGGCGCCTATTGCTACCACTGAACATTACGATGCAACTGTAATACTGTTACTATTTAGTAAATAACAGGAAGATACTAATTTTCCTGTAACATATTCTAAATATAAATGATATATATAGTTGTAACAATATTATATGCTAAGGAAACTATAAATATAAGAAATATAATATATTTCTTTCAGCAAATAAAAATAATAATATTGTTCTCTAGTGTTAACTACGTATGCCCTGCCTGTCGTAGAACACGACTAAAAGAGTCTAGGTGTTTCGCGGGCCCCGAAGGTGGGGGCCCTTATCGCTCAACAAGCAAACCCGCGTGGGACAATGTTTGGCTCAGTGATGATGCGTAGGAAGGTTTGGCCCTCCCTCAGAGACGTACTAACAGAAAGTGTAGAGGGGCACCGTTGCGTTCTGTAACAACCTTTCCGAATACCGAGGGGGTTCTATTGAGTAAGAATCTCACATAACCTTAACTTTCCCCCAGAATCACGGTTCTTTTCGAAGATTTCCCACCAAAACCATAAAAATATGGTACGTAAAATTTGAACTAGGTATCTTAGAGTTAAGGCTGTTTATCCACTACGCAAGCAAAGTGCGGGTTGGCGAATGTCACGTATCCATGATAGCTGTTGGAACAAATCGATTCCTCAACAAAGTTTTCCTTCAGCTGCTCAGTGAAGATATTTGTTATTGAACACACATCATTTCTCATTAAAAAATATAGGCAAATTTCACGAGAATTATTAATATATACTGACCACAATTGGGGCTTGTGGTTATCGTTTATTGCATTTGTGTCAAAAGAAAATTTACTACATTAAGTACTCAATTCTAATCTGTATTACAAATTGATCACTCATTTGTTGGTACCTATTTTTATAAGCTGGTCCACACCTTGATGTAGCAGAGGGCCTTAGTAGTCGCAGCCGAGTCATCTATGATAAAGAGGAAAAACTACACCAGTTGATCAGTGGATTAGGGTAGATGATCTAATTAAGATATTCCAGATCATCATCATTCGTCGTGTTCACCTTAGTTGGCTGCGGAACTAAGAATGGTGGTTTTTCTAGATACCGTTTCACTGGAATTTTTGGTACGAGGTAATTAAAATTCAAGGTACGAGAACATCCCATCTCTCTCCATATCCCTCTTCGCAGCCCAATATCGGTTAAGTAAACATTCAAAGACCTGATTCACTGAGTTTGTTTCCAGTTCTTTACTTTGTAATTTCTACAAGATTTCCTTCTCTTTGGTTTTAGTTCAGTACAATGATTTGTAATATTAATTAACCCATTTAGTCACCTCGACTGGTAGAAGTAGAAGCTATTTTATGAAGAATGATGAAGATTGTCAAGGAAAACATGACTATTGAACAAAACTTCCGTAAGTACCAATGAAATAATGACGTCGAACACATTCAGGAAAAAATAAAATGCTGTATTGGACTTCACACATTTATTGTATTTTTGTCTAATAAAAATACTATATCGTATAACTCTAATAAAAGAAGATATCTACAGCAATTGACAGTCTTGCTGGTTGTACACATTCATCAGAGCACAACATAAACTTCCATCGCGCATGGACACAATTTTTTTTTTTTGTTTCACTAACTGAACTATTTTACCTTAATTTACAGCCCTATATCGAAAGTAATAAAATTAAACAAAAAAAAAACTACATCATCTTTTGAAAACAACACCATTCAATGGATATAATTCACTTATTGCACTACTGAAACTGAAAAAATGGTTCAAGACAGACGGTGTAAAACCTTGAAATTCCGGAAATTAAAAGTTCATTGACATCCCGTTTAGAGAATAACTTAGTTATGTACAGTTTGTGGCGACATATTAAGTACTAATTAATATTTAGGCATAACTTTTCCGTTTCAAACAGCGACAGTTCACTAAGTTTAACACCAATCTCTACTATATAATGCTACACAGTACATTCGTCAATTCTCAAATAAGTTATACAAATAAAAAATCTTGTTAAAACTAAATATTGGTACCAAGAGGAATTAGCTTCCTATAAATAGCAAAAAGAACTATTCCGAGTGAAAAATAAAACTATCGTAAACTACATTTTTACATGATGCGAATCAAAAATACAAAATAAATTATATTTCCCATGAAATAAACCTCGCGATACGTCGCATGATGATTTCAAAAAATTACTTACTTCTATATTATTTACACACATACATAAGGCAACACAAACAATTGGCTAAAAGAATAAAATCCAAATAATTTGTAACATTCACCTTTAATAAAAAATATATGGAACAGAGATTTTTTAAGATTGATATTTTTTTTATTGATCAATATACATTGAAAATTCAATGTAATGCGGTGCAGTGTACAATAATCAAACTAACGACGCCACATAACGATAAGCGCCATCATAAGATGGCGCTTATCGTTTACCATCCGGAGTGTCTCCGCTGCTTCAAAAAGAAAAAAATCATAGCCGTCGTAATAAATATCGATGTAGAGAATTGCACCAAGTTAACTCAACATATACAGAGCTATGATAATGTACTAAAATATTAACACGCATCATTGCTGTTCAGAAATTAATGTCTGTATGGATTCACCATATGTATATATATATATTATCGTTTATTCCGTGTTACATTTACAACATCTTAAGGCTCTAACAATGTGAAACAACCTACAATACTACCACATGGCATACATAGTATGTACAACGTTTTCTATATACACAAATATAACATGGCAAATGTAGCAAGTGTTCCTCGCATTCGATGTGAATACTTATGGTGGTGAACGCGTCGCGTCCGGCAGACAATTGGTAACTAACAATTCTTATTGTCCAAACTATTTGAAGCACTCACTTCTTGGACCTTACGTAATATTACTGTTCACTCACCTTTCCCATAGAAAACAACAGTGATTATATAGAAACATTTAACCACATTCAGTGGAATTCTAGAAAACTCTGGACAAACGACAAACGTGTACGATCCGTGAAGGCCGGTAGCGTACTGACTTCTCAAAATCGCATGTGCTATGGTATTGGGTAGTTAAATATATGTATGTACTCATGGTAGAAGTCACTCCCGATCCACCTGCGATGCCTTGAATTAACTATTATCACTGTACTCTTCAAATTGTATCTCCAGTCATTACGATCGGGATAGCCGATAGAATAATATTATCAAAGCAATTAAGGAGTGTAATAGATTTCCCATACATAGCAAACTATTAATACAAATAAATTAAAAAAAACGTTATGAAACATTTAAACAATAAATATAAAATAGGTCAAGCATGGATGATGCATTAAAAATATTAAATTAAAGGTGAATGATTTACAATCATGAGGGTTTAGATGATTTGTCCTATAGTTAACATTTCTCAAATCAATCAATCTATACAGTAAATTGTGCGTATCTATTACATAGTACAAACGTGGCGTACTTAGGTAACCTGCAGGTCTAGACTCGATGAGCTCTCTTGATATGTTATAAGATCCCTTCAGTGACATGATGCAAGAACTGTGTGAAGCCCCAGGGCGCAGGTCTTGTATAATACATACATTTGGTATTGAAAATAGCTTATGCAATGACTATATGTCATTATTAATTATACACCATGTCACAAAAATATTTAATTTACACCGTGTATTTATAATATATAATCACAAATATATCCATTTGTACATTGAACAAGAGATTTCTCAACTTTTAGTATATTTACAAAAAAAAAATAAAAATAAGGAAACAACCTTTTAACTGCTTTGTCAGTGATTTTTACAATTCTACATCTTATTACAATGCAAGGAATAAGAGGCTAAACTTATTATTAACTTAAAACCAATAATTTTATCTAAAATAAAACCTTTTTCCATACCCAAATTAAATTTTGGCCAAGAATATAAGACGCATTTTGGCCACACATTGTATTAATTTTAATATTTTACTACATTTATGACAAATATAAAATATGATGAAAATAATGAGTATGTAAAGATAACTGTTTCTACTCATCGTCATCATCATTTCAGCCCATTGTTGTTAACTGCTGCACATGCCAACCTTTTAATCTGTGTTTCTGTTGATATATAATTATTTGTTGGAAAGTTTTCTGGCCCTGAATAATGGAAAATTTAGTAATGATGCCCAGCAGTGGACTTTAATCTGCCAATATTTATTATGATGAAATTATGACATATTCCAAAGGGCAACATCGTATGGTGAATATAGGCCGATTCCAGAAAAAGTTAAGAATACATAAATCATTTACATAAGAATAGTACACTTCTGGTTAATAAAAGGCGAACTCATTGTCTTATTGTCATAATAATATTCGCCTCACTGACATCGCCGTTACTAGCAGTTAAGGTTCACTTAAATTATAAACTTTATAGAACTCCTATTTAAGCCATTTGGTATATAAATACTGTCCTGGACAATTTCTGCATAGCGTCTCATCTCGATGATGAATATAAATCTATAAAGTACAACAGTTGATTATAAAAGTAATGTAGAAAAACATCTAATAGCCAACATCAGTTAATGACACAATCATGCACAGAGTTACTCAATTTCAATAAATCAACTAATATAACTAAATAAATATCTTTAAGCTTACAATTTATGTAAATCTAATCTAGATTGAAATTAAAGACTATAGGATAAATTTTACCTGTTACTCATTTGTAATAATTAATGCAGAAAATGTCACAAAACAATTGCCATGTGCCATTTATCATCTCTTAACGTTCCCTCTGGATAGGACTACTCATAGGCTTTAGCTAACAAAGAGAGAGCTTTCAATCAATAAGCAAGATAAATTTTACTCTCTTTCTCTAGTGAAGGATGGCACGCCGATTCCCGGCAACACTTGGAACATTAACTACTGTGTTTAGGTATGTATGAGCTTTCAGGATGTAATGACATGAATATAATATATATTGAAAATTAATATAAAATAATTCAAGATATAAGTGAAAAATATCAGTAAACATTGGGTAAATTTATTATATTTTGAGCAACAGTAAGGGGGGGACAGGGCTTTTTGACCAATTAAAAATGTTACATTTTAAATTTAACTGCTCATTGAGTTCAAATAATGTAACCACATTTATCCACCATTTCTATGAATACCTAAAAAAACAAATTGTAACATAATACAGAACAAAAGCAATATGATATTTTTGCTCTGCTAAAAACATGGTGTTTGCTGCTCCATTAGAAATATTACTCATTTTATTTTTCAAGCATTGAAAAAATTTATTATGGTATTAAATAATTTATGTGAATGATTTGAATATTGTTTATTCCAATAACAATATTACTGACTTTGATTTTATTAATATAATTTTGTAGTCCGAAATTTAAAACTTTACTTTTATGCTAAACTTACTAGGCTTTTAAATGATTATTTTGTCTTTAAAACAACTGTTGCACAATATCATCAAATTGCAATAACATGTTTTTTTAAAAATTTCAATATTTATGATATAACCTATATTTCAATTAATTTAACTATATCAATATAAAACTAAGAGTTTATCCCTTTTACAATGTTTCCATTGAAACTAAATTAAATGATTTTATATAATTTGCAGATATTATAAACAAACTAATTACTTTGTCACAAATGAAATTGCCAAGTCATAGTATTTAAATCACAAAACTAAAAATGTATATAGTAAATATAATAAATATTGACATATGCACAAGAAAGTCTGAATTAACCTCGTTAAGATTACTTTATCGGTAATTAATAAACGCAATGAAAGCCATGCATCCAATAATAGTCTTCTAGTTTATGGCTAGTTAGGACTGACAGCATTTATCTGATAGGAAATAATACTCAGGAAAATAATTTAGTCTATCTTTATAACAAATGTTTTAAATTATTTGTTTACGTTATATTGTAAAAGGACAAATGACCAAAATGTACATGGCAGTGTTTCAAACAGCTAATAAAACTATAATAAAGTGGCAACATCATCATTGATATGCTACACATTAAAAATCGTATTTTTTGTAAATATTAGATTATGCTAAGTACCCACGTCAGTTTTTTTTTTTTGCTTTAATATTTAAAGACAGCACCCTGGTTGTTTTAAAAATCGACTCGAGTTATTGTGTAGTCGAATTTTTTATATTGTGAAAATTGAGTCTTCAAAATGTTCACCCTGTGTTAAGTTAAACTTTCAGGGACATAATGTAATATAACATGTAGATATAGACTGAGAAGAGAAAAAAAACCATGATTTTTAAGTCTAATTTTAGCATTCTCACTGTAAAAGGAGAGTAATGAAGATTTTACATTGGGAGCTTGGCATATCAGTAAAATAATGTTTACATCGATGTTGTAAATTATTACAGAAGTTTGTAGAATGCCAACTGATTTTTTTTATGTATTTAATTTCCTATGCATTAACTTTTTCAGGGCATTAACTTATTCCACCATTGCAAAAACAAATTCTTGATAACAAGAATAAATTATAATTGCACTTTGAAAGTTTTCTTAATTATAATATATTATGCATTAATCTTTCAGAATAACAGCCTTTTGTGGAAAGGAACACAAAGAAAATGGTAAAGGTAAAACTGCTTCGAAATCAGATTCTCAGGAATTCTATTTTCATTTTGTTTAGTAGCATAGGAGTAACTTCTCATTGCAGCGAGATTGGTGAAGTTAAAAAATGTTGTTCTGAAAGTCTGTAAACTAGCAATGCAGTGCAGACAGACATTTACCTTTTAGATTGTGTTCAGAGTTTCCTTGGGCGTGTCAGACGACGTTTCTTGCGGTCAGGAGTAACTGATGCATCAGCAGAAGCTCGTCTACGAGTAGGAGGTGTGTGGGTGGAGCTTTCCTCACCACTACTAGCTTCAGATTTGTGTTTGTTCCCAGTAGGTATTTCAGTGGCTTGCTCCGGCTCGGTTACTGTTGCAGTTGCTTCTCCACTTGGGAAAGTGGCAGCCTCTTTACTGCCTCCAGCTGTTTCTATTTCATTTGTTTCTGCATTGTTGCCTGCAGCCCACTGGCAAGGGAAAATATGGTTTTAACAGTAGTTCGACACAACAATTGTTGTTGTTCAACATATTAATTAGAATATATAAGTTTTAAAAATTAAATTTAAGTAACTGAATTTTGTTTAATTACCAAGAAAATGAAAAAGATAGACAAAAATAATTATCTGGTCTCTCTGCATACAATAAAGTGGTTGCTGCAAGATTTGATTACTCCATTTTTATTTATGTTCTTACACTAAATCTGTTATAGTTTTTTCAACTGAATTAAAATGGTTGTTATACTCAATAAACTTTATACAAAAATATTGGAGATACTACAATTGTTCCCTTTTCCATAATTGTTTTACTAAAATGCTTAATATACCAGAATAATCTAGCTCTCAAATATTGTCAGCTAGAACATATTGATGTGATTATGACAATTAATTTACAATAAGAAGGTAGTAAGTTTCTGTTGCCGGTGATCTTCTAGGTAGGCACCATTACAACTAATTTCTGCCGCCGAACCGGTGTGCAAACATTAGTGTTCCGGTTTAAAGGCTGCTGGAGCTAGTGTAACTACCAGGGGTAACAAGACTTAACATCTTATGTCTCAAAGCGACGAAGGTCAATGTAGTGTTCTGTATACCATCCCAGCTACCGCGACATTGTTATGGGTAAGCATATTACTTATTATCAGGTGAATGATCCATTTGTCTCGTTGCTTCATTAAATAAAAAAAAACACGCCAGATGTGTTAAATTAAACTATATCACCAAATAAACATGTGGTTCCGGGATTAAACCAGGAACTCCCATGTAATACTGCAGCAAGTGATTATTATCCTTTTGCTACTAAAATTAAACTATAATATAGTTTGTTTATTACACTAGTTTGTTAATTTAATTATTGCATTAGAGAAATATAACATTTTTAGAACTTCAAACAATACCTGAGCTAGCCCAGCGACAGGCGAAAGGCGCAATGAGGCACCACACTCAGCGCACAGCGGAGGAACTGCCGGTGATCGCGAGCGCCAGTACTGTAGCTCTGTTTTGCACTTATTCAATTCCTGCAAGAAACATAATGCTGCATGTAACATTGATCCTAGACAAACTAGTATTAATCATAATTAAACTTTTAACTAGTATGTGTTCCATATAAAATTATTAGATGTTTTTGAATACTTATATGATTCTAACCCAAAGAAATAGAATTGATCACTAAAGAAATTAATTATCCACCAACACCCAGGTAAGTTGGATAAATAGATATGAAAGGCTTTAAAAGAGTTCGAAATTAATTAACCGAACGAACTTAAGAGGGGTGTTAATGTTTTAAATTTATTGAAATGGAAAGTCACAAGCAGCAAATGAGATAATGAACTAATTTATTTTTATTTATATATAATGAAAAAGCTAAATGCATCAAAATTATATTGAAATGTTAGTGTCCTTATTTCAATTATTAAGAAGTATTCTTACTTGTAGCAAAGTCTGAAATTTTCGACTTGTTTCCTCATTTTTCTTATCGTAATCGTCAAGCCTATTTGCGTACTCCAATGTTTGTTTCTGTTGTTCTGCGATCTGTTTCTGTTGCTCGGCGATTTGCTTTTGCTGCAGAGCGGTTTTACGTTTGCAACTACGTAAATCGCTTCGCAACGCCGACAGTTGATCGTTGTACCTGAAAAAATTACATTTTATAATTAACACAAATATTCGTTTTTCTAACGACGATACAACCAGAAGAATAAAATGTTCACTCTATACTAAGTACCAGCTCGCCCATAACAATGTGGTGCTGTTAGTTTGATAGTAAACACAAATAGGCACTGCACTGGAGTCTCAAGCAACAGAAACCTATCACTAATATGGTAAGTGTACTCTACTTCAGTTATCCCGTAAATAATGACATTATTGTGGATATACATGCAGACTATAGTTCTTTATGCACCATGATTAAATGATACATATCCATTACAATGTACTAATATTAGACTATGTTAACATTGTCTGGTATTAGCATGCATACATTATATGTTATAGTGTGAAAAAGTATGCAAGCAGTAAACATTTTGGACATTGTATGAACCAAGGCAGCAAGTGTATTTTAAATTTTAAATTTAACCACATTAACATGATAATATTAAACAGTGGTTAACCACTGTTTAATATTATCATGTTAATGTGGTCTTGTTTCTTTCTTTTGTTATCAAACAACATACTGTAAACATATAGTGTACTGTATACCCAGATTAAACAAAGTTTACATAGATAATTGGGTATGAACTGTGAACAAGCATAGCAAGTATATAGCAACATTTCATTTGCTCATTAATTAGAACTTGATAATTATTGATAATACTTTCAGCTTAATGATTAACATCAATAAAATCGTAATATGTCTTCGTTTCTATGAAAGTACAAAATTATAGTATCACAAACACAAGCATGTCCTAGCCCTATTCTTACTGCACATGCAGTTGTGCAACATGTCTTCTTCTTTTATACCCTTTCTATCAACAACTACCAATCTACTCCTTTGACATTCTATCCATTTATATATAACATTATATTTAACTGCCTAATTCTTATACTATTTTTAATAAGTAATTAATATCGTATAAATTATTACTTTTTCATGCCCTGTTTGATGCGATGTATTCTTTTTCTTAGCACCATGTTGCTTTGCGGTGGTGGCGGTGAGGGAGGCAAACTCTCCTCCATGAATAGATTTATAGATGGAATGTCTCGAACCCCGGTGGAACTACTACCAGCCTGTTGAGATCCGGACTCGAACCCGTTAGGTGGCGGTGAGTCTAAGCAGATATATGACTTACTGCTTTCGCCCGCTGAAAATATTGTGAAAAAACGATTGATATAAAATTTACTATTACACCTATTATTATAACAGTTAGAAATTTTAAGTACAAGTGTTTGTTATATTTCTAGTGTCATTCTTGATATTTTGATCTATAATCTAGCTAGGTATATCAAATTACGTATTTTTAAACCAAATGGTTTCCTCAAGTTATAAATACACATAATTTTTTTTAGCTATGGCAAAATAAGAAAATTTTATAAGTAAAATAAATGATATAAAATAAGTAAATCAAAATCCTTTTTCATTTTAAAAAATGCGTGTAAGAATGCTTTTAAAAATTATACACGTACAAAATTTCTCTTTCATACATGTTTTATTATATCTATAATATATTTTTGAACTATAACACCGAACATAAATATCCAAAAGGCGGTTGCCCTATACGTAACTCTTGGTACGCGAGTAGATAAATGCAATAGGTTGATAAAGGCCAGAGGAAAAACTGCCGCTCTTTTTCAGGAGTTGATCTCCATTCACCGCTTTTTAGGCCACAACAAGACACGGAAGGGATAATCTTCCATATATCTCCAGAGGTATATTTCGATATATATCGTAAAAGCGTAATGAAAAACATATCTAGTTTAACACGTTGAGTGATAGACGATTTTGTAAGAGAATCTCCATAAGGCCGCACAAGCTGCTTGGCACCGCGACTGTTGTGGTACAGTAATGCGAAGAAGCTAGGAGATTAAAATTTAATCTATGTATACTGTGTAATTGGAAACCGCTTCCGAAAACGAAGACAAACGATAGTACTAATGACACCTTTGATGATGGGGGCGAAAAAAAATCGATCCAGATTTAAAATTTTTTTTTTTTTTTTTCAACTTTTTATTAGCGTTATTAACGCTCCATCATGTTTGTACAGTTAAATGAAACGATAGTTTCTAAAAAAATATATTATTTAAAAATTAAAAATTTGGTATGACACATCGATCTAAATGCTCCGTGGCCCTATGAAAATACATCTCGCAGCGTATATAATGCTGATAAAACGTTTTAAAAAAAATGATTTTTTTTAATCAGGATAGATTTTTATGCCATCCCTTGATAATGGGATGGAATAAAAATCTATCTAGGTATCTTTAGTACTATAGTCTGTCTTCGTTTTCGTACGCGGTGTCCTAATACACAGTATGTTGTTCAGAGGCAACTAAACACCGTACAGAGACGATTTGCGATGAAACTCTGTAGATCGTACCGCACGGTCTCTCTACATTCGGCTCTGTTGCTGTCGGGGATATTACCACTAGATCTAAGAATTCAGGAGGTGTCCGACCTGTATGAAACTAGGAGAGGGTTGTCCCAGACACTTCTAGGCGATAGAGAAGTAGAACAGGTCGTACGATTTGCAGACTCCTCACCCTGCTTCGCAAATGAATCTTAAATATATATGCTTGGTTGACCAAAACTCTATTCATGAGGACAACTCGCAGGCGGTTAAGACGGCAGTAAGCTATAGGGGAAGGTTGGAGCCTCACTTTCCATATGGAAAGGCGAGGCCGAGATCCAAAACCGGTATCTATGTCTGTCCGCGTACTGCACAGTCTACCAGGCCGAACTCCTGGCCATATGTGAGGCAACTAAAATAGTTATCAGGAGGACAGAGGCGAGCTATGGTATGTACAGTGACTGTAAAGCCGCGCTCGATACTGTTACGAATCATGGCTCGCTCCATCCTCTTGCCGTAGTGGCCAGGGAGAATCTGTAGAGGGCTTCTACCCAGGGCAAAGACGTGTCTTTGTTCTGGGTTAAAGCCCACGCGGGCGTTCCTGGTAATGAGCCTGCTGATGAATTAGCCAAGCTGGCCGCTCTTAACAGCCGAAGGACGCCAGATTACGATCGGTGCCCGGTATCGTATGTTAAACGTTTGCTTCGAGATGCCCTAGTTGCGAGATGGAGCGCCTGATATAGGGAGGGTAGCACCGCGTCCGTCACTAAGTTATTTTTCCCAAACGCAGCAGAGGCATATAGTATAGGCATTTAATAAGGAAGGTCCGGCCAACGGGCAGTTAACCCAGATATTCACTGGTCACGGTGGATTCTCCCAATATTTGAACCGTTTCAAGTGTCGGGAGACCCCGTGGTGCAAATGCAATGACGCCGTGGAAGAAACAGTTCTTCATTTGCTGACGGAGTGTCCTATACATAGATGCCTGAGGTATGATTTTGAGCAGGAGACAGGCTTAATGATAGATACAGCCGGAAATAGTAAAAAATAAATTATTTAGAAGTAAGTTTATAATTTATTTCATAAATATATGTAAGATAGTAAATAATAGAAATAAGGATAAGTAAATGTCACTTTATGCATACGTGCACAATAATATTCTGTGTATTTTGTGGATACCATATAATTAGATAGTATAAGTATAGATATAATGTAAAAAAAAAATATCGGTATGTTAGAAAAAATGTATATAGCCTATAATATGTTATAAATGTAAATGTTGTAAATAATAGGATAAAAGCCCTGAATAATATTAGGTTGGGGAAAAAGAAATCCATTATTTTTTCGGTAGATGGCTGTAGTGATAAATTTCTCGTAAAGTATCGATCAAACAGTTTCAGATTTATGCTCGTTGGAAAGGTGACATTTCGCAGTAAAAAAATTCGTTTGCTGTTTTTTGTTTGGTGCATTCAATTGTGAGTTACAGGGTGTTAAAAATTGAAGTGAACAAAGAGAAAATTCGGTACATTTTACAGTTTTTCTTTGGCAAAGGCGAAAATGCAAGCCAGGCGGCTAAAATTGTGAATGGTGTTTATGGACCCGATACTGTAACAGCCAATTATGTGCAATTTTGGTTTCGTAGATTCCGTTCAGGAATTTTTGATGTTAAGATGCACCTCGCACAGGTAGGCCGGTCGCCGAAAATGTCGATAAAATCGGAGAAATGATCAAAGTTGACCGGCATGTTAGTAGTCGTAACATCGCCCAGGAGCTAAAAATGGACCACAAAACAGTTTTAAACCATTTACACAAAGCTGGATTCAAAAAGAAGCTCGATGTTTGGGTGCCACACCAATTAACAGAAAAAAACATGATGGATCGAATTTCCATCTGCGAAGCCTTGGCCAAACGGAATGAGATAGACCCATTTCTTAAACGGATGGTGACTGGAGATGAGAAATGGATCACATACGATAACCCTGTGCGAAAACGATCATGGTCAAAGAGCGGTGAAGCACCTCAAACGGTGGCCAAACCAGGACCAATGGCCAGGAAGGTTCTGCTGTGCATTTGGTGGGACTGGAAGGGGATTATTTATTATGAGTTGTTTCCATATGGCCAAGCACTAAATTCTGATCTCTACTGTCAACAACTGAACCGTTTGAAGATAGCAATTGACCAGAAACGGCCAGAATTGGCCAACAAGAGAGGTGTCGTGTTCCACCAGGACAACGCTAGGCCACACACGTCTACAGTGACTCGCCAGAAACTTCGGGAGCTTGATTGGGAAGTTTTAATGCATCCGCCATACAGTTCGAACTTGGCACCAAGCGATTACCATCTTTTTCTTGCATTACAAAATTTCTTTAGTGATAAAAAATTGGCATCTAGGGAAGATTGTGAAAATCGGCTACTAGAGTTTTTTGCAAATAGAGACCAGGACTTCTACGAGAGAGGCATTATGAAGTTACCTTTAAAATGGCAACAAATCATAGAATAAAACGGTGCATATTTGACCCAAATCGGACAATCCGAAGCATGTTAAATAAAGTCCTGAAGTTCATATAAAAATAATGGATTTCTTTTTCCCCAACCTATTAATATCAGGGATAATTTATTTATAACAAATAAATAAAAAAAAATACACAGTATGTTTAAATATTGTAAACACTTTTTTTAAAAACAAATTAAACGCAAGAGGAAAATTATATAATTCCGAATTAAATAAAAATGTTAGGTAACTAAAAGTAATGTATCTATTTTTGTATTAAATCATATTTTAGACTGTCAGTCAGGGGCCAACATAGCAGCCTAAATGCAAAAGTTGTGTCAGTCGGTGGTGACTGACGCCACCAAAACGGAAAGTTCAGTTTCAGTCACCAATGATTGACGTAGCATTCAACGTGTTAACACGAATACGATGATCTAATTAAGGAAATAAATAATGTTATATATATCAAACCTCTTCATGTTTATATACTTTAAATATCTGTTTGAGCGCTTAGTTGTCATTATAGAAAAAGACTTAATATTGAGAAAAATTATCCATGTACGTTTTTGCATATAACACATGTATATATACTAAACTTAATAAAAATTAGATCTAATAATGTAGTTTAGCATTAGAAATCTAAGGCAACTTATTAACTCGCCAAATTTCAATATTTAAATTAATAAGTAGTAAGAAAATTGATTGGTGTAATTTCGTCTTATGTTCGCAATTGATTCTGATGTATTGTTAAAAATTAAAGTGATTTTAAAAAAAAATACAAACTTGCTAATAAATGTTATGACTGTGTATAAGTGTAAGAACTCTAGCCGGTGTCAGAAGAAATAAATATTAAAAAAATCGCATATCTCTATAGAATAATTAACCACACTATTAAAAATATTAATTTTCAAATACACGTCTACATTAATTTCATAATTAAGTTACGCGAAGCGCTTCATATCAAACTATACGAAGATTATGTATTGTTTCACATGTTTTCTTTTATTTAAAACAACTATTCAAACATGAACTATATTAATCTCTGCAATATTCCGAGGATACCCATTAAATTATTCAAGTAATTCAAGCAATTGTCTTTATACAGACAAATGATTCACGGCATAACCATACCATATGTCGGTACAGTTAAACCCAAGATGTACGCCACTATTGATTTTATTTCACTCGTAAGTTATTAATCGAAGTAACGTTACTTTTTTCATCGATATTTCCTTAACGTTCTGAATGAATGTTACGGTCAAGCAACTTAAGTCGCATCAAGAAAAGTTTTTAGAAGCCATCAATTTGGATGATATTCCTTCCGTAGAAGTATCGAAACACTGATAATTTTCCTAGACGGTTAAGTTAAACCTTAATCTAATTTAATAATTTATATAAAATCATTAAATTAAAAACTGTTGCCACCTTACATATAAAAGGTTACGTCAACGTGGTTAACAAAATGTCGCGTGTGCATTATTTAAAATTAAAATATTTCAATGCACAAAGTATTACGTAACAAATCATAGACGTTTTATTCTGTTTTCGGCAAATAATACTTGCTCTGATTAATAAATCTCAAGACTATGTAATAATTATTGTTTGTAGTTAAATTATGTACATGCTAATTAAACTTAGATTTGGAAACAGCAAAGATTTTCAAAATCCCTAGCAAATAATGTGATCCTGTCTCCAGCATGACACAGCAGATATTATTTTGCTATGTTTAGTCTGCAGTGGAAGAAGTGATTTTTAAGCAAATAACTTTACTACATCTAACCAAGTATTGCAGGCATTCAAACTCCTAAATTAGCTAGTAACTAATATATAATTTACACTAAATACAACCATTTCCTGGTCTTTCGGCTTCATGAGCAATCATTGGTCAGAAATCTGATAAACTAACTAAACAAGTAAACAAACAGATAAGTTATGATTTTCTTTCTAATTATACAGTGTAGTGTTGTTCCTAATATAATATTGGTTACCAAAGATGACAACCTAAATAAAAAATTAACAGAATAGTAATTAGTTAAAACAATATAAGATACTCACGTGAAAATGCAGTAGTGATATCAAAGAAATCTGTACCAAAATATGTGATTTCAGGCAAATTAGGTTCAATGTGCTCTTTAAAATATTCCATAGCCATTGTAGTTAAATCAAACAATTCATCAGTTACTTTATAAGGTCTTGCTAACTTTGTGGTAGTTTTCAAATATGATAAAATACTGTACACTTCATCCAATATCTAAAATGATTTGGGGAAAGATATAGTTCCGACACATTTATAAATTGAAAACAAAGTAGGTAAAATTTTTAAAAACCTTATCAAGAACAAGAGATAACAGATTATATAAAATGTTATGTGCTTGATGCACATAGTGCTGATAAAACAGTAAAACAAAAATGATCTATCTAAATTGTAATGTAATCACTAATAATAAAACACTCTTTTTTTCATTATAAATAGATTAATAAGAATTATCAGATGTAACATATATTAAATATCAGTGTATACACAAATACCATATTACTTTGTATACTCATGTACAAATTCCATTATTATATAATGAACTAATCATATCTAAACAACTGACCATATGAGAGAAGATCCTTTTAAATGTAGTGTTAGTCAATGACTAAAAGATATTTGAAAAATAATCTGCAGACATCTATATAAGATTACAAATGTGTTGAATACCTCTCCAGGAAAAAAACAGCAATGTTTCCTTTCTATATGTTTCCCAAAAGTCATTTGCAATAGACTCAGTCTCATATGTAATGTTTCAATTATATCTGATTCACAAGCTAGTGGATGGCTTCGACGTGCAGATTCTCTCCTGGGCATCTTAGCTTTTATTGATTGAAATCTTTGAAGCATCTGATTTTGCAAACGTTGAAACGTTGAATTTAATAAACCACTGCAAATTGTATTAAATTGCCTATTCACCTGCAAAACGATAAAAACCCGATGGTAATAACTTAAAATAAGAAACTAACAGTGTGTAATAAAATTACTTTCTAAATTTGCCCACAAATAATAAAGTAACATACCAGTAACCAAGTTTTAGATGCAATTGATATTTTGGTAACCAATTCCATAAATTAATATTTACAGATGGCGGAAATACATTTTATAATAAATTATATTTTGTGAGAAATAAGTAATTAAACAGGTTCTCGCAATTATTTGTAATAAGAATTTAAAATAGAAAAATAATAACCATTCTGAGTTGTGAAACTGTTTTAAATCCCAGATAGCGCAGAATTTTTTCTACTACTTCCATTGGCATATCAAGAAAATTTGTGGTAAATGTTTTAGGTACGGGTACTAAAGTATTTTTAGAAGAACTAGCATGTGGAGAAGAGCTCCCTGGGAGCAAGGCGCTCGAGTGTCGAGTCACACGGGACACCGTAACCGGCTCCGCGTGGGATGGGCCTGCACCATCACCACTTCCATTGTTGCTTCCTATACTACTCATCTGCCTCGTCGAAACCATTTTGATCAGTTATTTTTCTATCACTTCTGAAAAAAAAAAACTTTCTCCTATAGTCTGTTAGTTTTGCGACAGTATATTTCTTATAAATTAAGAAGAATAATAAATACAGAGAATAGTAATTTATTGCTTAATTATATCACTAATAACATTGTGTCAAATAACTCATCAAATTGTAATACACTTTTAGTCACAATCGAACATATCTAAAATGGTGGCCATGGCAGGCTAGGTCACTTGAGCATTCAAGTAGGTACCTACGATATAAGGCATTGTGATCCAATAAACTATTTTAATTTATATAAATCACTCACTTAAGAGTTCATGCACATGTTTTATTCATTAATTATAGCTAATATCTTTGATTTAAAAAAAAAAATTAAATATTAAGACGCAATTGCTTCAAGAGCGCTATGCTTTCACAAAATATATTTTTTGTTTGTTGGTTGGAATTGGAGAGAAAACGTTCAAGTACAGCGCAGCAATGCTACCAACATCAATAGACTTACAAATTATTGCCATTACATTAAATCATTGACTTACTATTGTTTTTAATTTACCAGAAAAAAATTTTCTTTTTCTCTTTTTACGTTATCGTTTTAATTTTATATTTACATGCACAAAAAATTCCTACTTTTTGTCTCTCTTTTTCTTTTATTTTAAAATTATTAAAATACACATAACATTTATCTACTGTTAAAAGCTAAGCGATACATGTATACTGCGCTCAATGAAAAGAAACCTAAAAAGGATAGGAACAGTTCTTGGAATAATACTTTATTTTTCTATTAGAGCTCCCTTATGTACAAACTGGCTTTTTCTTAATATAACGATATCAATATATGGTTAAAAGGTTATTATAATGACATAGACAAAATCATTCGTGTATAATAACATTACCGTAGTTAGTAACATTAGTTGTAGTGTAGTTCGAGGTTGAGTTTGACATATTAAATTAATATTTATTATCTATGGTAATGAGGCCAGTGATTTAATTTGTGATAGTATTTATTTAATGTTTTCTTAAGTGCGTTTTATTTCATTTGTAATAATTTCTTAATATTATGTATCCTCGGTGTGGAAGCAGTGGTTCCATTCAAAATATTCATCAAACCCCATCATCATCGAATCATAATTCAGGTTAGATATTATATTTTTAGAAAAACTTGTTGATTAATTTTGTTTAGTATAATTAGATTATAAATTAAAAAAAAAATTAAATGCTTTAACTAAGTCCGTAAATAATTTTAATTATTATTAATGAAATTAGCTTTGATTCCTTTTACCTATTCTTTAGAAGATGAAGACGATAGTGGAGATAACAAGGCGTCGGCATTAAGTTTTAAGGAGAGGAGAAGAGAGGCCCACACACAGGTAGGTTAAAATGAATATATAAGCCATGGTGCAGGTTCTATAAAAAAGGAACTCTTGAGAATATCTGAAAGTGATTAATAAACAATAGTTATGTCTTAAAAATCCTCACAATTTTTTTTATTTTTATTGTAGAATAAAGGTTCTAAATTGTGGATTAATTCCTATGTTATCTAATAATTTTTATATTACTCAAAATATAGGCAAAAAATGATTTACTATGTTGGTAAATAATTTTACTTCATAAATATACACAAGATTTTATTGCCATGTTTGTCAATACTTCTACTCAATTTCTGATGCTCTAGAGATAAGTGTAAGACCTATCTTGCCTCTAATGTTTTTTACAGTGTGCATAATCCATACTGTGTTCTTATTTTAAGGGTGCTTTAGTTAGTGAAACAACTAGGGTAATGGGACTTCACATCTTAACCTAAAGTACTTTAGTGTAATGTTGTGTTGATTGAATATATGTACTTATGCCTTATTATCACTTAATCATTAGGTTAATATTTTTCTTGATAGGCTTTGGCGATATATATTGAATTTTTGTCCATATAATGTACATACCAAGCAACTAGTTTGTATTGCTTTAAAATTAATTAAGAGACTTAAGTATTGCACTATATTAATTTGCAATATTAACAAATATGAAGTATATTTATTAATATTGCAAATATGTATGTGTGATGTACAAATATGTATGTGAGTTCATCATAGTCATTAATCTTATATTGTTTAAGGCTGAACAAAAACGTAGAGATGCTATAAAAAAAGGTTATGATTCCCTACAAGAGCTAGTGCCTACCTGCCAACAAACAGATGCTACAGGATATAAACCAAGTAAAGCTGCAGTAAGTAAATACAAAAGTGACCATATACACATTAATCTTTCACTAGAACTTAAGTAAATTAACATTCACTAGGTATTTTAAGTCATGTAATGATGATGAAATTGAGATGAAATTGTTTGCTTCTATAATTGCAGGTACTTCAAAAATCTATAGACTATATTCAATATCTTCTTCAACAAAGAAGGAGGCAAGAAGAAGAAAGAAATGCTCTGCGCAAGGATGTTGTTGCATTACGTATTATGCAGGCAAATTACGAACAAATTGTAAAAGCTCAGCACTCAGTACCTGGTCATAATGAACAGAGGCTAACTGATCAGGACAAATTTCAAGTGGTATGTATTTCTTTATTGTGCAAATAGATTACAGCAAATATTTGTTCTCTTACTGCTGTTTTCTTTGTAACATAGGTGTAAGAGGACATTACTTGAGAGAGCCTGAGATCAATAATTATGATACCACAGTATGGTTACGGTCAATATTTGACATGAAGCACACAGCACAGTTTGTTTGCACATCACCACATTGTAGTTGCTACTTTAAGTAACATGATAATTAAAATAAGATAAACAGTATTTCATACATGTACCATATATGCACTAATGTCAGATTTATGTTGACTAATATTTTATAAATTTATTGCTTTCAGACTCAAGTTAGATACCGCCACAATGCCTTCTACTGCTGTTGAACAATAGATTGATGTCATTATCATGTTTGAACAAAGCTGTTGCTTTTAGATAATTTGAATACAATATTGTTATTTCCATATAAAAGAATTTATAAAAACCCTTTCCTAACAGGCTTATGCAATACATCTTTCCGTATATTTTTTAAAGTTAATCTTGTAAGCTCTCTTCCTTTGTTTCATAGTAACCTGTAATTAATACAGTAATTTATAATTTAGTTTCAGGGCATTATGGATAAATTGTTTGAATCATTTGAATCAGTACCTACTAATAATTTCGCTGAATTCTCAGCGGGTGTATTCAACTGGTTAGAAGAATATTGCAAGCCTCAGTCTCTTCGGACTCTTGTGCATGGAGTACTACGTGACCAAAATTATACCCCATAGTTAATTAACATGCTATTTTATGTTGCAATATAGTCTTTATATGTATATAAATGTAAATTATGTATATTTCATACTAAGTTTTTTCTGTCAGTGGTAGCTCTCCACTATCTACAACTGGCTCGTTGAGAACCACACTCGGCATGCCGATATGTAGTAATAGGTAAAAATTACTGTTGAACAATGCCATAGCTGGCTCAATGCTGGGGTAATGAGATTTAACACATTAGATTTATATGTATATCATCCTATCATATTGTATTGTTAGAGGTGAGTGTATCACTTATCATCAAGTAAACATGTAGCTTGTCTGGATGCTTTGTGAAATAAAAAAATAAATGGGAATTGTTGCATAACCATTAACATTCACATGAGATAATAGATAATATATCAAACATTTAAAAAGTTAACTTATTATATTATAGTACTATTAGTTTGTACAAATGTTGCATATTGAATAATATATATATACTGTTGAATGTTAACTAAAAAAATGTTTATGTAACAAAATAATATTTATATATATTTGTTTGGATTTAAATGAATTTTAAAACATATTACAGAGTAAATATAATGCAATATAATATTTCTAGTAATAAGTTCAAAAATATATTTTTAAATTCTGAATTACGTTTTTATTAAATCTTTAAAGAATGGTTTACAAAACTATATAATTCATAACTCATATTTATATTTAATTCATAATTAAAGTTAATCAAATAAATAGTGTTACTATCTTTTTTAATATTATAAACTATCTCTAAATTGATAGTTAAAAAATACAGGGCATAAATATATAATTAATAAAGAAGTTTTTACATGATTGTTTTTTTTTTATACTCTGTTAAGTTTTCTCTGCAGTTCGCAACTCGCTTATGACCCTTGTAACCATTGATAATCATACAGGCTGTTTGTCAGTTCACTGCAGTGAAGACTTATGTTCAGTTTTATATATAACAAATCTTTTAAGTTATCTATATAAGCAAATAAAACTTCAAATCTATCTAAATACAATATAAAATAATTTTATTTTTAATATTGTAGTTTAGTTTCTATAATAAAATTAAAGCTTGTGAAGAAAAAGAAAATCGAGTACCTATATATTAAAGCTGTGAACAGTGATCGTGACTGCTCATGTGAGAGAATAGTTTCAGTAGGGGATACGTTAAGAGGGTTATTTATTTTAGATTCTTTAGAAAATTAAACAGGTGTGTTGAAAAAAAAAAAACTAGTTATTTTATATTTATTTTGCAATTAATATTTTAAATCATTTTCATCAGGAATAAAAAAATTAAATAGTTGATTAGTTAAGAGTTCGTAACAGTCAAAGGATTGAAAAGGTTTTTTTAATTACAGCAAAAAGCATCCTTAAATAATTCACATACAAATAAAATAGTGTCAAAAACCGTTTAACCCTTAAAACAGCTAATACATCATAGACAGACAGATATACAGTGACGATCGATAGACGAAATAACGATTTTAACGTTATAGCGTATTTCTTTTTACTGTTGGTAAAAAAATTTATTAATTTATCAACTTTTTTAAAGAAACATTCTCAAAAAGCTGAGTTAACCTACTTTATGAAGTAAAGTTATCTATGGAGCGCAACAAACAAATTAATTGAAACACTCAACTATAATATTATAAATTTATTGTATTATATAACAAAACTGAATTAAAACAATGTTATAGAAATGAAACGGATTCAGTTTAATTTTACAATGACAGTTTCTAATTAAACTAACCCATTCTATTAATAATGTGTTATTTTATTAATAATCTTTATACAAAAAACAAGGAATAAAATTTTAAACAATTGTAGTGTTAAATATAATTATGTTGACATACAGAGTAATTTTTGTTAAATATAGCTTCTATATTTCTTATTCTTAACTAACATGTAACAACATTACAACAAACATTTATATAATTGGGAATATTCATATGATTTAAATAAGCGTTGAGATTTTTATTCATAGAGTCCTGCATTATGCTACTATCAATATTTTTAATATTTCATATTTGCATTAATTAAATTTTAAAAAATGCTGGGAAATCATGTTTAAAAATCGTCGCTACTACTCAGGTGAATATGTACACAAGCTGTTCTCCGCCTGCTTTGCTGGCCGTAATACAGAATTAGACTTGAAATTTGTCCGTAGTATTCCTTGGGAGCGACTGTTACTATAGCAACCGCATAATAATACGCAATAAAATCTTTATACAAGTTAATAAGAAATAAAATGATCAAGGATCTATGTTATTAAAAAAATAAATAGCCATAACCATCTACAAAAGATTTTGCGACGAGTGTTCTCGTGTCGATACGTTCACTAGTTTTCGCATGATCTGCGAACAAAAGAACTACTTTTTTATTATTTGTATAATGATTGAATTTTATATTAATAATGTGAAATAAAATCGTGCGTAACTAAACAGCGGATATAAAAATTTACTGGTGGTAGGTGTCTGTTGCCGAAGACCGTACAGGTAAGTACCATCGCAGCGCCTGTTTCTGCCGCCAAATAGTGTGCAAACATTGCTGTGTTCAGGATTGAAGGCCGCTATAGCTTGTGGAATTGCTGAGGTAAAGAGACTCAACATTTTATGACTTAAGGCGACGACGGTAATGTCATGCTGCGTATAACATCCTAACAAGTGCTTCTTTGTTATGGGCGGGCGTTTCACTTACCATCAGGTGAAAGCCCAGCGCGTACCGTCGTTTCGTAGTATAAAAAAATGCCGTATGTGCTGGCTGTATATACCATTTTTAAAAACTTTAATTGTTCTTCCCGTTTACATGCATGGGATATTTGTTTCGATTAATTACAGTAAAAATACAATTAAAAAGTTATACACGTTCACTTTCCGTGGGTTGGGACAGCAAAGTAACGTCGCCCATTGGAAAGCTTTCCGTTCTTCTAGCGCACGCTAAATTCTTCGATCTTTCCCTTGGTGTTCCGCAGCAGAGTCGTTTCAACACACACGCGTAACACATTAAGAGGGAAAGCATTAAAAGTAGTCCAACTATTACAGTGACCACTAATAAAATTCTAAGTTCCCCATTGGACTCCACACCGCCGGAGTTGCGACCCATTTCTGTAGCTCTTCTTTACCTGAAAGCATTGATAATTGTACTATATTATATACTGTATGAACATTATTTTAGTATTATTATGTTAAATATAGCAAAAAATGAGGACATTTGATATTTGTGAGGTTAGTCTACTGTAGTTCTAGTTGCTGCAGTACTCTTGTTGGAAACTTGCTAACGTACAGTTAATTTTAACGGGATATTAAAAGAATATGGGTAATATTTGAATAAGCATGTGTTTTAAAAATTCAGTATTAATAAATTATATACTCATAATATTTTCAGATTTACTCTTACGAAATACTTAGACGTTTGAGGGCGTCAATTCTTACCTATTTTTATTAACCTGTGATAATATTTAACTTTATTACTAATTTATTTATTTTTAAATGTCTACGATATACTTACAGAATAAGCTCAAATTTTTAAAAAGACATCAACATTATAAAGCGTTAAAACGTTCTTCTTTTTAGATATTTTAGCTGTTTTATCTTCGTCGTGTAGATGATTTAATAGATAAGCTAATAATAAAAATCATTGCTTCAGCGTTTTTTTTATATCAGCACTGGTAAAAGGTTAGATGCAAAATTAAAAAGTCTAAGTGCTTGCCGTAATTACGTGAAAATAAATCTAAAGTTTTGTAACCAACAGTAATGTAATTTCACTGTCCATTTTGTTAAACAACTGAAATGTACTCGTAAGGTTAATCTAATAAAAGGTGTAAGGAAAAACTATTCTTTTTTGTTCTGGACCTAATGTTGGAAAACATCTATTCAAGTGATACAGTTTAAACTATAAAATATATTTTAAGAATTACTATAAGATCCACATGATTTTGTAAACATGATAAAAATAGTAATATTCATTAAATTTTATAAAAATGAGGTTCTGCAAAATTGTTTGTGATATTATTCAAATGCGTTTAAACCATCTCTAAAGAAGTATGTGGCAATATTTATAATTATAGTAGCGCTTATCCTTAAATGTTAATACCTAATAGTATTAAAGGAATGCTAACAAAACAAATTCCCGTTGTGTTGATGACTGCCAAGGTTTAACCTTATTAAGTAACTATACTTAATTAAAACTTTATTCTGATTTTTCGAAGCGAAAAATTAATTACTCAAGTTATATATTATTAATAATCTTTTACTTACTTGTGATGAATCGTCTGTACTAATTGTATGTAGTAATTGGTGAGTAATTTGTAAAAAAAAATTTCCTAATTAGTTCATTGCCGTGAAAATACAAAGAAAATGAAGACTATCTCCTTGCTTTGATAAAAAAATAATAAAAATTCTTTACAAGCGCAAAATATGTATTATTTTATATAAAGTAGTTTTAATTCCGTACGTAAAGCCAAATCGCTTTTTTTAAACATTTTATTCCACATCAAGCATTTTAATAACCACGCCGTGATAACTCGGGATGTAAAGCAGGGATACGTAGTTTACATCACCTGGGCGTCAGCGTGAGTTCAATCCCACTGCATTTGAGCTTCTGGTCAAGGGAAACCAACACGCTCGACTAACCATGTGGATAAATTATTATCTTATTCCTCGTGAACGGAGGCCCCGAGCTCCAATAATAGAAATATTAAGATGACTATTATTATTTATAGTATATGCTGATACCCAATCATCAATGTTATAATCACATTTCTGCACAAGAACGTATCCTGCAAAGGATATAATCAAATGTCAGCCTTTAAACTATTTGCGATCGTTATAATGTAATCAGTGGAGGTCCTCCATCTGTTACATTTTCCTAATAGAATTTCGATTATAATTCTATAGATACTCTTAAACAGTCATTTGAAATTTGTAGATCAAAGTCAAGATTAGGAAAATACCTAATACATAAGGGATTAAATTACTTGAGTGGGTGTATTAGATTATTTTAGGTATTAGATGTCAGCTGCTTTGCTTTTTGACTAAATGTAAATAATAGTTTGGCAAATATCTCCCTTCCGCCTTTTTGTCTTTTGAATTTCGCGGCTATGTACAAAGCGCTACAGAGCTCGTATCTGGCAATACTATACATAATTTGAAAGGTCTTGACATAACCTACAAAACGACGCTATGCATAATTAGTTTGGATATTGCGTTCAACAGTTATAGACGTGTAAACATGGAGTTCACTAAAGCCGAAATTCGCGCTATTTTAAAGTTTTCCTTCGTTAAAGGCAAATTCGCTAGAGAAACGTTCCGTGAGATTAATGGTGTTTTGGGGGATGGTACTCTATCACTTCGAACCGCGGAGGAATGGTTTCGACGATTCAGAGCCGGTGAAAACGACACCATGGATAAGCCAGCCGGCGGAAGACCTGTGACGACAAATACCGATCAAATCATGGACTACATCGAGTTAGACCGGCATGTGGCATCTCGTGACATCCCCCAGGAGATGGGAGTTAGTCACCAAACCATTTTAAACCATCCGCAGAAGGCTGGATACAAAAAAAAGCTTGATGTTTGGGTGCCGCATGATTTGACGCAAAAAAACCTTCTGGACCGAATCAACGCCTGCGATATGCTGCTGAAACGGAACGAACTCGACCCATTCTTGAAGCGGATGGTGACTGGCGACCAAAAATGGATCACATACGACAATATCAAGCGAAAACGGTCGTGGTCGAAGGCCGGTGAATCGTCCCAAACAGTGGCCAAGCCGGGATTGACGGCCAGGAAGGTTTTGCTGTGTGTTTGGTGGGATTGGAAGGGAATCATCCACTATGAGCTGCTCCCATATGGCCAGACGCTTAATTCTACCATCTACTGCGAACAACTGGACCGCTTGAAGCAGGCGGTCGACCAGTAGCGTCCAGAATTGGTCAACAGGAAGGGTGTAGTGTTTCACCAGGACAACGCCAGACCACACACTTCGTTGATAACTCGTCAGAAGGTACGGGAGCTCGCATGGGAGGTTTTATCGCATCCACCATATAGCCCGGACATAGCGCCAAGTGATTACCACCTGTTCCTGTCCATGGTGAACGCCCTTGGTGGTGTAAAGTTGAACTCAAAAGAGGCTTGTGAAAAGTGGCTGTCCGAGTTCTTCGCAAATAAGGAGGGGGGCTTCTACGAGTGAGGTATTATGAAGTTGCCGTCTAGATGGAAACAGATTATCGAACAAAACGGCGCATATTTGAACTAAATCCGATCACTGTAACACTTTTTATAAAGCATTGAATAAAGAGCAAAAAAGCGGAAGGGAGATATTTGCCAAACTTATATATAAAGAAAATATTTAAATAATCGATATTAATGGAATCAGTTTTAAACTATCGAGTTCATTGACTTATATGACCGGGTTAAATATGGGGCTTTTCTTATGATGAGACACATAGAAGACAGAATTTTCTGATATCAAAAGGATTATAAAATATTTAAAGAATAAAAAAGAATTGTTATAAATTATAAAAAAAGTAAACAAATAAAGAGATTGGTGTGTGGCAAGAGGTAAGAAAATAGATTGACCCATCACACAGCTGATATAAGAGGTGACAAAGACGAATGCCATTTACAATCTTCCAGTGTCCTAAAGATCGTGGATAAATACACTCTAATATAAAATTTTAGGGAAATTAATTTTTGAGGATCCAGGTCTGTTTTCAGAATCCGTCTAGATAGATGTCATCGTAGCTCCTATTTGTTAATTGAATAAAAAAGTTATGCTTATTTCCGCATTCATACTTTGTATATTTTATTAAAACTGTTCAGTCTTCCACTATTTGCTACTTATACTATAAAACTTAGAGTGTATAACTGTGTAAACATACTCTAAAGCAATTCAATCCACCCCGCTGGCTCACACACTTAAGCATATCAGACTCCCGAGGTGCGTCAACGTACGCGTGAGGCGTATTAAATTTAATTTAGTTTATAAAATTATTTCAAGTATATACCTATTATAAAGTATTAATATACTTCGCCTGGTCCTAGATTAGATTAACTAAGACATATACGTTATTAAATCGGAAAACTGTACGTATTTAAGACAAATTTAAATAATCATCCAGAACTGCATAAAGTATGCAAATTTCTTTATAAATTAGAGATATAGAAGTAAACAATGTTTTTAAATTTTTTGTAAATACACTTAATTTTTTTTTTTCAAACGTAGTTGATAATGGGTCGCGAAGACATTTATAGCTTAATCATAATACTTAGCAATCGGTTATAGAATTACGAGCTGAAATGAAATGAATTATAAAATAGACACAATATTTTAAATTCAAAAATGTATAGATAACAAGAAGAGAAAGATGAGAGATAAGCAGAAAGAGTCAAGTCCTGAGAAATAAAATCCGAAGATATATGAAAAAAAATTCGTTCGTAATTCGTAATTCTATTCGTTGTGTTTTAGGAAGGGTATATTCTTAATTCCCTAGAAATAAACAAGTTCATACGTGTTTCAGTACTTGCATGTTAAGAGCTTTCATTATTTAAATGAGGGTAAGCCCTAAGTCGCTAAGTTAATTTACACTGACCAAGAACATTTATTTCCCTTGAAAAGATCTCAACAAAATTAGTTAAAGTAAGTCCAATAATTAATTAAATATTAACAATGTTCTGACTTCAATTTCATTTTATTGTACTATAATAAAATTAGTACCCATTAGAAGTTAGCAGTATAATAAGAGTTCAAGCGCCTGTTGAGACATTTTAGGCAATTATAAATTGTGCCTCTGTATTTTGATGTCTGTTACAAAAGGAAAAAGTGTTATTTATCCCAATGCATAATGATCCCGTACAGAATATGGATTAAAATATCCAAACGCTTTAATATCGTCGACGTCTCATAATAGACGACTAATTTGAGGGAAATTGCAGCAGCCTTTTTTTGACGGTTTCCAGAATAATGCATACACGAACTCATTCGATAAAGTTTAGTTCGTTTATACAGTATTTAGATAGACTAGAAAGATCTTTGGTTAATTTGACATCGTAAGATATTGCCCAGGGTAACATTAACCTACTACCCCTTTTTTCTATTTTAAAATTCACTTGCGTATATTTAAAAAATATACCTGCAAATTACTTGTAGCGACCTGTATTTTACTAGGTTAATCAATGGGAATTATATTGACTTTTTTAATATTTACTATAAAGCTTAATAACGGCACTGAGGCTAGGCAGTAAGATATTTCAAAGAGAAAATTTAAAAGACAACTTTGCCTACAATGGCATATACATTAGTGTGATTTACAGATACTTCAGCGTCCCAATTTGATTTATTTATATGCAGCTTGCTCTCAGTCGGGGTTCTTTTGATTATAGTGTTGGATTATTTTGTTTTAGTCCAGTATTTCTCCAATTAGATTTATTTTGAAATAAATTATGTGTCTTATATATATCCTTCAATTCAATATGTTTTCATACTTTTATAGAACATAGGGAGCAAAGATGATTTAAGTTATTAAGTGAAATAACGAAGAACAAAGAGATATCCATAAAATGAATACGAAAATTATTAAATAGGTGAACATTAAAATATTTATCTTATCAAATATGGGCATTAACGAAAAGCCTTTCAAAGACGATACCATTATATCAAAATAACATGGTGGAGTGAAGTCTATTACGAGTTAAAAGGTAATTTGTGAGATATTAAAAGGAAATTTATCATATCATAACCAAATTTATAAGCGAACATCCAGATTATAAATAAAAAAAACTGCGGAGAACTATGAGAAACTTGAATAAAATGGATGAAAATTATTACAGAATTGCACCCAAAACATGTATAGTAAAAGGAGTAAAGGCAGACAGAGTAGCAGATGGAAATATGATATGAAGGAAGTAGCTGGCCCAGAATAGCTTAAAAGAAAGACGTGTGGAAATATTTGGAGGCCAAGAATAAAAGTCGGCAGCCACAGACAGGGCCAAAGACAACAGTCTTGCTAATTGGAAAAAAACCGTAACGTACACAATATTTGAGCAGTTTTTTTAGACATAATAAAGGCATAATTAGCTCGCTGGCCTAATGGTTAGAACGTGCGGCTTTAATTCCGAAGGTCGCGGGTTCGAATCTCGGCATGTACCGATGACTTAATATTTCCGTTATGTACATTTGTGAACTTTAGTTACAACAGCGAGATACAAACGGTGAAGGAAAACGTCGTGAGGAAACTCGCACACTGACATCATCTTTGTGTGCGTGTGGTGGCCCCAATAAAGTGGCAACAGACTTGCTCCCTGTTAAATACATGGTACCTAATCTGACCACATTTGGCGAAATGTGGGTGTTTTTTCACCTCTGCCTACCCCTACTGGAAAAAAGGCGTGATTATATAAAAAAGAATAATAAAGGTTGTAAAGAAATAAAAAAAAAATATTTATTTAGAATTAACAGTTTGTGATTTTGATTTGACTGTCAAGACCTGGATACAAAACATGTATAAATCATTGGTTATTCCAATTACGTAGACCGTAGTAGGCACGTGTTTTGTTTTCGTAATATCTGTATGTGAAACGGGAGTGATAAATGGTGACAATTTAATAAAGCTCGTTCAGTGTAAACAATTTGCTAGTACGTTAGATCACAATCAGGAAAATATAATACTTTCTGTTCTGTCCATTTCTTTATACATATCGAAATAGACTTTCTGAGAAGGAATATTTTTATTATAGAGCAGACGTTATTAAAATTAGACAGCGACGTTATAAATACGATTCACTATTTGTATGTATCCATTGATACAGGCAAGTCCGAATAGGCGATATGAATATTATAAACTACAATAAACCATTTAGTTTTCCATTTATACTTATCGTTTGTCCCAAGCTAGCGATATGATTAGTTGATACAGTAATGCAATCAGGGCTATATACTTTTCAATCAAAATATAATTAATGCTATCAAGAAATTGCTGCCGTGCAAAGGGTAAATACGAGTATAATGAAAAATTTTAGGTCTGGCAATGAATTGGTGAGAACTTAGCTTGGATTTTCGGAGAAGAAAAAAATCGATAGAAAACCAATATGTTCTGCAAACAACAACTTTCGACTACATCTACTAACTCGTGCTTGGACAGCACATTCTTTTGAGAGGAGACAACATAAAGATAACTATTTAAGCTTTGTAAAACTCAAATTTCTTATAATCGTATTTATATGTCCATATTTTTCCGACAAGGTAGCACAACATGCAATAACCATATAAAACTGTTACAAACACTAAAGTCTCATTGTTTTCTGTTCTTCGGTGTTCCGGCTGACAATATATGAATTTCAAAGTATTCTTATCGGAAGAACTTCGCCATTTACTGTCTCGCAGTCCAACAGTATTTAGTACAACTTCTAATGATCTAAAACATTTCATATAGAAATATGACAAGTAGATCTTGCTTCACACTCTTATATGAAACTTTAAATATTAAAACAATTTAAAGTATGAGTGTATTAATTCATAGAATGAAAAATATAAGTTCCTATAATAATAATAATCTCTTATAGATCTGTAAAATGCTAAAAATTCGATATCAACTTTTCTCATAAAATATTTTATTACTTCTATTCTGTTCCTTAAGTTCCTTTATTACTGTTATAAAATATTTATTAAGGAATTTATTTATTATGAACTTATTTTTCATTATTATATACGGGATATAAGACTCATTTCGGATGATTATTCTGGATTGTAAATCAAGTAAATAACTAAATCAAAATGTAACGTCTTCAATAATTGTATTATGATTGATCTTGCACCTTTGATCTTGGTAGTTTTAAAGAAGTCGCCTTTTATTAAAGACAATTCTCAAAACCGTGCTAAAAAATACTATGGGAAAAGCAAAAACAAAATTAAAAATAAGCCGGGGCGTAGAGACAACAATGTACATGAAAAAATATGTTTAACAAAAAGTTTCAGTAAACTTTTCTCCGGGCCTCGCAAAGCTTATATCAAAGTTTTACACCACGTTGTGTTTATTAATAAACTTATCTGAATTGGAATTCGTAAAGGAAATATCAAAAAATCGGTATCGAGTCCAATTTTTTATAACATTAACTGTAAAGTAGTAAATTACAATAAGATTATATAATATAAATGGTCAAATAAAACGTACCTATGATTTATATTTAGTATTATAAACATTAATACTACAGAAATTAATCTATCTATGTTAAAATGTTGTTTTGTTATATATTGTAAGTAAATCACGTAAATACTAAAGACATTTGAAATACCTCTGATTTATAAAGAATTTCTCATCGCCTCTCACCCGGAATTACAACTGAAATTACTTTAGACACAAATTCTTTAACGCTCTGAACTAATTGTTGTAAGGGAGAACTTCTATTTTCTATTTAATGAGAAGTTTGAAATTCTTTTGGTAACTATTTGTTTATATTACTCATAGTTTTACTTGGTACATTATTAATATTATCTATAAACAAAATACTATGGAACAATATCATCTATTTTTTTTCTCATTGATTTATTTTATCGTTATAAACCAAAAAAAATATGGATCATGTAAAAAATATAAGCTAATTTTAAGTAAATCCAATACAGGTTATATTTGCAAACCAAGAAAAAGGAAAAAGCCATATAAGAAGGGATTCCATCTAATAACGTTGAAAGGTCACTCTAATAGCATACCAATATAATATCTACTAAAAGTTGTTCCTAATACATCTCCGTTGTGTATAGTTAACCTGAATAAGTTTTGTAAAGATATACATATCCGAGGAATCAGTTTTATTAAAACAGTTATATTAATACTTTTAAGTTTCATTGTTATTTTATAAAACTAAATTTTGATATACTTAAAAGACGTCCTAATGTTCACGATTATACATAATTCTATTCAACTGTTCATTAATACCTAAAGGCCTAGTGTACTGAGCGTGTTAACCATTTTGTATTAATCATCATCTACTGGGTAGAAAACTGGGATAAATTAACTGTAACGGTTCTTAGAATATTTACCATACGATACATGTAAAAAATAATATCAGCATGCCAGTTAAGGGACTACAGGACGTGTTAGAAAGTTATGTAGGTAAGAAATTATGAAACCGATTTTTTATTACCATTATACTGTGCTGAAGAAAAATTAATATTTCCTGTCCCAGTTATTACGTTTGAATGTTTATTATATAATTCGGTACGTTTCGAAGGTATAAGTTAGACGAGATAAATGAAAGAATCGAGGGGTTTCAAATTCATATATCATTCATAAATAATATATGATAACTTAGGTATATGAGTATTAGTTAACGTACTGTATCCATCAAGTTTGATCAACACTTACTACAAAGAGAATTGTTTACCTTTTTAGCACGCTAATTTCATAAACATAATAACAAAAACAGTTTAAAATTAGTTTCTTAGAAGTCTTCTGTGTCATAAATATAAGATCCGTTTCTACAGGTTTTTAAGCACACTGACGTTACGTTAGTTAGCTTCTAAATCGGGAACTATTAGGTCAAGGTGTTGGAAACAATGGATTATTATTAGTTTCATAATGTGAGGATCAATTCTAAGCAGTGCAATTTTGTCTTCATTTAAATTCTAGAAATTTAGTTAATGTGCAAACCCGAATGTTTTACAACGTTTCAATATAATATTCCACATATATTCTTTGCCGACAAAACGATATTTCAGAAATATATTTTTCATCAAAATAGATTAGATTTTATCATTCATTTCATTCGGAAACTTCAAAGCTTTGAAAACTTACTGGAAAGTTCTGATTCCAAATAACATTTGGAAAGTTACATATACATATATATTTATGTATCTGATGAGATATTTAATTACAATTATAGAAGAAAAATCTTATTATCAGCCTTTAATTTAATAAGAGAATTATTACGAAACACATTTTAAATATTTTACAAAATTAAGTACCAAGGAACAATAGATCCCAATAAATCATAAATATCTTTTTGAATCCATGGTTACTGAATTAATAAGTAAAGTATATTTAAGGATATCGTATGATCTATCTGCATGTATATTTATATAAAATTTTATCTGAATCTGAAAAGAAAAATATTATAAGACAGTGTCATCTTTGAGAAAAGACTAATTTTGTTATTTAATATCAGCATGAAATTCACATATTCTTGTAAAATTTAGTCATTAATTAGAAAAATAAAGTGAAAGAGTCAAACTGAACAATAACTACTGCAATTAATATAATAAGTGATCGATCTTACTAAAAATTGTCTAGGTTACCTCACTATAACGACTCTTTCTGCTACCAGGAAGTATTATTATTGCGCTATTGTATATAATATTATGTAAATATTCGATTTAAATAATGTTGTTGGTGGTAAACATTTTAAGGTAATATTTGGTACTTTGTATGAGTCCTAACTCACTACAATATCATTGAAAGGGTATCACTTTTTTATCGTTAAGAAGAGAAATTTATTGCTTGGAGATTGTATTGCTCGACTCGTCACTTCGTTGTATACATAAAATAGTAGTAAAGGAAAATGGCATGATAATGGCAGTGGCAACAACGTTCAATACTTAATTTTTATAGATAATCCTTAAACTATTTTTATGAATTCAAACTTTATTTTGTCAGTAGTAACATAAGATAACATCAATATAATATTATTCTGTATTTATGAAAATGGTTTATACTTTAAAATGAAATGCGACATTCACTATAATATTATAACAACAAATTTTCTCTGTCAACGAACTCATTTCTTTGAGTATCTGACACTTATTCGTCCTTTGAAAAGAATGTTTGTTATAGGATTAAGTACGGCCACGTAGATGAAATAAAATCGGCCAAGAAGGCAACGCACATAAACCAACGAATGATATATTGCCACCCTTACATGTGAAAAAAGATAAGAAGACTGAAAATCGGTGACTTAAAGACGAGAAAAAATAAGCTTATTTTTATTACGTTCAATCTCTCTTATTAGAGTACTACTTTCTTTTTTTAACCGACCTGCTTAACTAACAAACACATTTCAATATCTGTAGCCTAATTTTCACACAACCCCATGTTACAATAGTTAAGTTAATTATTATAAGGTAACATTGAAGATAAACAAAAAAAACAAGAAACTTTAAAAAACAGACATAGAAAGCAATTGCAATTTCAAATCATATTACTCGCCGCTCCCTTACTCATATCTCTTATTGCACCCCATCGAAGCAATCTACTTCAATTTCCTTTGCACAATGTCATTGTTCCATTACGTTGTTGTGTAGACGTACATGAAGGCTACTTGATTAAAATTTTATGTAATAATATAAATTGCAGATTTTAAAAGAAGTTTAGTATTCACTACATTATTTATCATGTGAAAAAGCGGCTAAAAAAAAAAAGTTCGTAGAAAAAATAGTAGCTTTCCTGTTAATAGTTTCCAATAATCTGTGGTTCCTTAAATCTCTGTTTTCTTTTAGACGAATTTTGTACAAGTAGACATTAAAAGGCTTTGACGAAACACTACCTTTTAAAAAATTCAATAAACGTGATATACTCTCATATTTATGTTTTTTAGTATGGTTTTCTAGATCAAAGTCCTGAAGTCTATTCAAAAATCTCATTACAAAATAAGTTAGTAGTAGTAAGTTACACATTACTATATTTTTCGTTATAATATCCTAACAAAGTGTTGATTAATTAAGTGAATGAACTGATAGCGATTTTATACAGGATAAGTAGTCGATATCATTATAACATACAACTTATACATTGACTTCTGTCACACTATAAGATTATGCATTGTACAAAGAAACTACAAATTTAAGCTTTTACAGTGTTTTCCTTTAGAGTAAGCTTTTTATAAATTTCTAAAATACTCTAAAGTACGAAGACTATATCATATTTAGATTATATACACCATTGTTAATGTATGAATTATTGTTTTTTAAACGATGAGATGAGCGAATCCTTCACTTGATTCGAAGTAATACGACCGAGCATAACAACGTGGCACTTTTTAGAATGGTAGAGATAAAATGCTATGTCTCGTTACCCCAGTAATTAAACTAGCTACAGCGCCTTTCAAACCTGGACACAGTAATATTTATGTAGTGTTATTTTGCGGCAGAAATAAGCGTTGTAGTGGTACCTACCTAGGAGATCTCCGGCAATAGAGACCTACCAGTAATATATGAATTGGTTTTTGTATATTTAGGTGTGATGTTTGAATATAATACGTATAATGTGTGTACTGACATGTCCCGGTGCTATGGATTGCTTTCACAGATAACGTATTCTACGTAAGAATATAACAAATTGATGTGAAATCAATTTTCCTTCTGAATCTAATCCTGAGCGCAACTAAAAAAAGATTTATCCTACATTGCCTCTCAGTCACGATGTTACGAATGATGAATAAATTCTTTTTAGGGAGAGGTTCTTATAAAATAGTATTTATTGGAAATATCTAAGACTTTTTACGAAAAGAAAAATTTGGATGAAATAGTACGAATTGTTTTAAATAGTTCAAAACAAACACATAGTGACTAAACTCATCAACAAACATATTTAAATTTTATTTAAATAATTAGTATTTCTTCAGCGACATAATCGTCCTTCTTAACATATTAAAATAACTACAATGTGACCTCAGCTTAATAGAAGTAACAAAGAACTCAGTAAGGCTTATGTATCGTTTTTAAAATGTTAACACATTTATATAAACAGTACAAATCTTTCTCAAACCTTAATGTCTTCTTAACTATAATCAAATTTTATGATTAAAACCCTTTCATTATTCATTTAATTTGAGAATAGTTTATTACGAAGTTTAGTAATTGGTCGTAAAAACATTTATGATATCTAGCGGTTTTTAAAAAGCTTGGTCATACTTAAAGAAAGGTGTAAGAAGGCATAAGGGTAAAGTTTCTATATCTTTAATATATACCTACAGGTAATAAATATGAGTTCTTCTTGTTTTATCTATATATTTTTTGCAAGAATTTGAAATAACATGGACTCGTCAGCTTTTCTATAATAGAATGTAGTAAGACGTCACTCCAAGCTAGAAAGCTGAACTAGGACGATGATCCATCCATCAAATTCCGTTTTGACGCTTGCCAACAAAAGAGTGTAAAACTTTCCTATAATCTTATTAAAATATTATTTTACATGTATTAATATGAAAAAATAAGACTGTTCTAATTTCACATTTAATTCAAATTTATATTTATAACCTCTTAAAAAGGATCAGAACTATGAGAAAAAAAACGAATAAACAAAAAAGTGATCGGAAATAATAATATTATATTCAATGAAAACTTATGTGAACTTTTCTATAACCAAGAATGATGAGTAAAGTAAAATTGTACAAGAGCCACTTCAATGCGACACATTTGGTTATTTATGATAGTTTTATTCGTAAGTATCAAAAGTTCGACCTAGGCAATAGTTTACACATTACGAACTTGATCCTAAATTTGTTCTTAATAACACATATGTTATCGTATATGATCTGAGTTAAATATTAGTGTAATAAGTAAGAATGCGTCATACTTGTAATAGAAAAAACAATCTAATAAATTTCCTTTTATATCAACCTTGTTATCCTATCTTGTAATATATGACATTATTTATATATATAATCATTTCAAACATTTTTTTATATACATATAAATTTTTTATTTTAAAATTTTTTATATACATCTTGTAATATAAACATTATATATGTCCATATTATCAATTCAACTACAACGCCACTTTATTCTCGATGTTACGGCGACGGTGTAAAAGGCGACTAAAAGGGAGTATATTCAGGAAAAGTACGAGTAATCTTTATAAAAATTTTCAATACGCATGCCAAGCTGGGTGAGTGCAATGGTAACTACCTTCAAAATTTAGGAGGTCCATAAACAGCAATAGTTTAATAGAATGAAATGATATTGGTTCGAAGACATGAACATAATCATAATGTTAGATAATATATTAAAATCTGTAAATACTTCATTCGCTTACAAAAAAAAAACTAAGAAATGAAACGGGTAGTCGTGGCTTGGGTTAGATCGGCGACCTCGATATAAAGAAGTAATGGTTTGAAAGAGGATATATTAGGCAATAAGTTGCTGATAAAGTAAGTAGTGATCTATGGTAAATAGTTGGTACTGATATAAAGTACAATGAAGATTTTTAGATAACATATTCTAGAATGAATATAAATACTGCAATATACTTTTTATGCTTAATATTTATTTTTCCATCAGTACATTTTTTTCTCAAAACTTCCAACTCAGAGTTTACCAAGAAATATATTTTCAGAAGACATATAAGTAAAAGAATTAGAAATATTTCTCTTTTGAATTTTTTTTATTCAAACTTAAAAAATTCGTCACTATCGTTAGCGACGTAAGTGTACGTAAGATATTGAAATATCTGAAATATGAAAATAACTCGTCATAGATGATAATCAAGAAAATCATAAACATTACATCCGGAATGTGGATTAGGGATACGAAATGTATATATTACACTAGCCATAGCTATTTTCCACAAAAATAGAGGTCCAATAAAATCCTTAAACGCGGATCATGAAATATCTCTCACTACACCATTCTGTATCACTGGCCGGGGCATGAGTCGTGAATGTTTTAGACTTCACTATAAATACCACAATAATAAACAATACCCAAAGTATTCGCTTTTACAAACTACGATTATCTAACATTTGTTTTTTATCCGTCATCATTATAATTGTGTATCGTTTTATCAAAGTGCTCGTTAATCTTTTGAACTTCAATTTATCAATAACGTACACGTGCCACGTGTATTAACCAGAGAAGAGTTATGTCCTAAAATTATTATTTTTAACTACAATACACTAAAGGTTCAATAAATTTTATAAGATATTTAATGACAATTAGGTGGTAAATAAAACAGGCTCGTCCAAGATGTTTTACTGATGACGGTAAATTGTTATATGAGTGTTAGCAGGCCAAGCCAACAAAACTACCACCGTCCAAACCTTTACACCAGGTTAGTTGTTAAATCGTAATAATAATTAAATATATTGTTGTCGTGCCTTTTAAACAGAATTATCTAAATAAATATTAACACGAGTTTCTGCTGTTTCCATATTTGAACACATTAACATGAGTTATATTAGACCTTAATAATAGTAATATGTACATTATTAAATCTCAATTTTTATCATTTGTGAAGAGGTTAGAACAATCACATTAAACCGTTAAGAAGATTTTTACTGTTCTTTGGAATGTTTCTAAAATAAAGCAAACAGTATTTAACGTAGTCTTACTTCTGCTTATTTGTGCACTAATTTAATAATTATACTTTTTGTAAATTAAATATGTGGCAGAAGATAGACCTTTCCCAAAAACTAGGGCATACCTAAGTGACAATATTGTTATAAGAAAGGAAAATAAAATATTAGGAATAGCAACTCAGAATAACAAGAATTATTTTTTAAAGATTATATAAGAGAATGTGGTTTCTGGGTCTTACTCCAATCTAATAACAGGTTTATAACATTATTATCTTAAAAATTTAATAATTTCTTAATACAGTATTTCTTATAAAATAAATGATAAGGGTATAAAAACAAAACAATTCATAATAAAAGCTTATAAGAGTCAAATCGATAAAATTTATCTTCTCTTCTAAAACTATTCCTACCTTAACTATAGATAAGAAAAATATTTTAAACTATTTATTGTATAATAATTATTACATTTCTCGCCTTTGTTTAATCTATGTTATATATCTTACGAAAATTGTTGTATAGAAATGTTTAATATGACAAGATTTAACTCATGTCTTATTTTTAATGGTATCTCTTTCTAATCATCAAACTTTTTAATTTTTTGATAACTACAGTTAGATTTGATTTCATTATTGTTTGTGGTTTGTGTATACTTATTAATATCAAGAGAATTTAACCTCGCAACACGTTTCAAACGATATTAGTAGTTTATGATGTTACATTTATTCTTGAGACAATGTGACACGTATCTAAAAAACGTTTGAAAATGGTGTAATGGTATTTTAAGTCGACGTTTCATGCAACTTGCTACTCGTGTCTTATCAAAATGAATAAAATATTACGTTCAGTTTTTGAAATTCAATTGGAATCAACGGAGCCGGTAATAATGTTCGCTTCGCTTACTCTCATTAGTATTCTTATATAGCAAGTGGAGCTTGATTTAATGCGTCATAATTACAGTTCGTACTCCTCGTGATCCACCGTTGCCTGAGCAAGGGTCGTAAAACAAAATAAAATGTTTTAAAACATATTAATAATTAAAACATTAATTATCACTTTAAAATAATAAACTTCGCTAGTCGTCGCTAAACTTTTTGAGCTCATCGACCAGTAAAGCTATAAATTTACTGGTGGTAGGTCTGTATTGCCAGAGATCGTTTAGCTAAGTACCTATTGCAGACACCATAGTATATCAAACTTTAGCTTGTTCCGGTTTGAAGAGCAGCAAACTCTAGAGTAATTACAAGGGTAAAAGACTCAACGGCTTAAGTCTTAGGCTACGAGCGTAATGTGAAGCAATACATATATCATTCTAACTGGCGCTGCGTTGTTATGACCAAGCAGCAGCAGTTATCACTTATCAGATCGTCCCGCTCGTCTCGTTTATTTAAATTAAAAAAAAATTAGAGGTCGCTAAACTTTTGTATATCCTCGACCAGTAGATTCATAAAAAATAAAATATAAGACGTATACTTGTGTGACAAGTATGTAAGTAAATTGTTCATATGTATGTGGACCAGCAAAATTTTCACGCGAACCATCGTAGCCGCTGACCTTTTTTTTATTATATTGTCACGCCTTTTTCCCAGTAGGGGTAGGCAGAGGTGAGTAAACATCCACTTTTCGCCAGATGTGGTCAGATAGGTCCCATGTAACAGGGGGCGAGCCTGTTGCCACTTTATTGGGGCCACCACACACGCATACAAAGATGATTTCAGTGTGCGGGTTTCCTCACGATGTTTTCTTTCACCATTTGTATCTCGCTGTTGTAACTAAAGATCACAAATGTACATAACTTAAATATTAAGTCATCGGTACATGCCGAGATTCGAACCCGCGACCTTCGGAATGAAAGCTGCACGCTCTAACCATTAGGCCAGCGAGCTACTGCAGCGAGCCGCTTACTTATAAAAATAAATCATCATCATCAGCCAATAGACATCCATTGCTGGGTGTCGAACTCCACGATGATCGATCCTGCGCTGCCCGCTAAAAATACTAAAAATAAACATTTGATTGTTAGATTTACGATGTTCCAATAAATAATGCTATTAATGTATGCTGTCAATAAGTCTAAAAAAATATTAGAATCCTAAGTGCTGTCTTGTTCGGACGACGGACATATGCCACAAAAATAACATTCACGTTTATAGATATAACATTTTCCAGTACGACGTCCATGAGGATAATATTCAAAACGTAATATAATTCTCAAATATTGACACACATTCTTTTATTTGCGGAATTACGCCACTAATTCCGTTGTTCGTGATAATAAATCTATTCGAAATAGAGTTTATGTTGTAATAAATTACCACAAACGACTTTTGCGTACTACACTAAACATACAAGTAAAACTTCGTGTGTATCTACACTCTTACAAGTAAGCACGAAGATCAAACGTTTTTTTAACTTCATTTGTTCACACTCTATTTGATGGATATTTTTTTTTCATTCACCGTATTTAGCAACATTGCTAGGGGCTCCTCTAAGACAAAGTGCTTCGATAATTGTATTCACCCTATTGCCCGGAGCGACACCGCAGGTTGCGGCCACCACCGCAAATTGTTTTTCGAGATGAAATTGAGTACCATAATGGAATAAAGGACAAATTACGTATAATACGATTCTACATATCACACGAATAACATTTAATGAACGAAATATTTTGTTAACTTCTACGATCATGGATTCTCAGATAATGATTCTCTGTAACGAATGTTGTAATAATGTTTTGCCAATGCAATGATGTGTGTTCCGCATTTCGTTTTACTTTACAATACCTTCTTCAAATATTGTGTTTAATAACTAATTGTAAAATGAATTCTTTAAATACATTATGAAGAATATCAAGCATTAAAAACCTACTTTCTTTGTTCATGCAATATGTACATACTGTAAGACAGGATAAGAAGGCCTGTAAGGTAAGTCAACTTCAAGCCGAAGGTGATGGGTGCTCGTCCGCTATAATCCAGTCTTATATTTATGACTTGAAACACGGGAATGCTATTATTGCGGTAGACTGACAATGAGGACAGTAGGTAAACATATTTATTTTATACGAAGCTTCATATCAAATCTTTGTGTTAAAACGTAAGCGATCAGCTGTTGCGTTATAAAGACAATGTAGTACTATTCTAAATTATAGGTACTATCCGCAACAACTACAAAGCATATCTAAGTTGTAGTTGTTTAAAGTTTTAATAGAATCACAACTTTCGTTCCGCCTCTCGTAACATGTCTAGAGTATTGCCATATAAAGACTTTTCGAACTGAAACTAATAATACAATATTGCTTTTCAAATAAGTTATAAGTGAATAAGTTTTCTAGATTAAATGCCTATATAAATACTACCCATGTAAGGCACAGGAGGTAGTAATTTGCTTTCACCTACTTTAAACACTGAAAAAAAAGAGAGAAATTATAAATTTAAAGTTGATATTGAAGTCCCTAGTAGTCTATTATCTAACATGAAATTATAATTTAAAACACTTCCTCCATGCACAAAATTAATAAAATTTATTAAAGCGACTGTATTTTTGAACTGAAATTTTGAAACAAACAGATAATACAAAATAATATAAATAATAACCTATCTGTGTACATATTTATAAACTAATACTAATACTCGAGGGATTCAAAGAGACACATGCGAAAACACTATTGCACTCCATTTTGGGGTCAATGGTTAAATTTTATATTCAATTATAGTTAAAGTTAGTTGGAGTAGGTCACTTTAAATTACCAGACGGGTCACATGGAGACCCCCGGTTTAGAGAATGCAACCCCCGATGTGGATTGTAAAATATTTATAACCACTCAACACTTTCAGATTGTCCGGTAGTCTGTACGTATATTATATTACAATAACTTCTAAAGAAGTGAACGTAATTTTGTTTATAAACCAGTATTACTCCAATCAAAGTTTACAACGATTAAAATCCGGTGTTAATATATTTGTGTTATATTAAGCGAAAAGTAATTTAGAAAATTCAAATTAAAAGTTCCTTTGGCGTTTCATGGACTTTTCCATAGATGCAAAGTTCCGAGCCCTAATTGGATTTAAAGATTAAAAGTGTTCAGTTTCATTCCATCTCATCAGAAATGGTTTAGTCGCGACCCGCTCCAATTCTCCAGGCGATATAATTTTGTTGAATTTTTTTACTATTTTTCTTAAAGCTTTACAACACAATAGATATTTTCTAATAGCATTTATTGTACCCGCATCTATATCCTGCGGTTGAAACGTAATTTGTTTAGGTAAAATAAGCGCCGTAAAGTAAAGTGAAAACGTACATTGTTGGACGATGTGACAAATTACTCACAAACTTCTTACATTGTTAGAATGTGTAATGACGAAAAAAAAATTAAACCAATACTCACCGCATGTATACCATAACGTTCACAAAGGAAAGTGTCCACTTTATTACTTTTATCTATAAAAACGTTACGATTTTATGCGTAGCTCGTTTTCAATGAACGTAAACTTTCAAAATTATTCTAAACTTTACGATACTACAGTGATAGTAAATATTGAATGTAATTTTTGTTCTTATTTAAAGGTAAATAAATAGATCAGTTATAATAAATACAATAGCATCAATTACGAAAAAAAGACGTTGATATAACATTTTAGAAAAGGAATGACGTGCGCTCTTCTACAGTCCTGAAATATTACTGATCCGTCGACTTCAGTATATACGTTGCTTCACGTTTTCTAGTAACCGTACGATATCATTGCAACGACTTTTCTTATGCGGCCGTCCATCGAAGCGTCGTTATCGTTCACACGTTCTGGTGGTACTAACGAAAGCAGTAATGAAAGTGAAATTTTTCGTTTTTATGAAAAGTAAAAAGTAATAGCAGGAAACAATAGTTATAAAGAGAGCATAAAGGAGATACGGTCATCGGGCAAAAGCGACAAGAATAAAGTTTCACAGCGACTGCGAACGTGGCTTTTCATAACTGAAGCTATTCCAAGCCCTTTGTGCTTCGTATAACTGGTTTATTGTTGGGACCTTGCAATTTCATTTTACTGTATAGATAAAACCTTTGAAAGATAACGATGCGGATAAAGGTAGATTTGGTTAGTATTTTGTTTTTAATTCAAGCTTATTATATTTAACTTCAGATATTGCCGATGCTTAAATAATTATTGCAATAATCTGATAACCAAAAGTAATTGTCCGTACGTTGCGAAGCATACGTTTTACATTTAATTTTAGTTCTAAATGAAATTTTCAATATAAGTCCAATTGTTTTTTGTAACTCTTGTAATGGTATTAATTTTTTAATAAAAGCAAGGTAACAAATTTGTTCTTCGTTTATTTAATGTTTATCTGTTATGATCCTTACGAACCGTATCGTATCGATCGTCGATAAGGATTCAGAGGGATAATACGTAATGGCTAGTTATAAGTAATTAAAAATCGGGTTCACTTATATATGCTCAAATTTCGCACACGAGCTAATGCAATAATGAGTCGTTATTTACCGAAGCACCTAGAATGTTTTTCAAATTAAAATTCTCATCACATTACTTTTCACACGCAACAGTGTCGTCCTGTCATGGATAAGGATAAAATTCCTAAAGATCTACAAGTGTTTTGTTAAACACAACATAACGATTCCTTAATATAGATTAAATAAGTAAAGCACAAATGTAATTGAAGCTACCAGAGAGACTTCATTATATAATTATTTGTTAATTTTATGTAATTACATTGTTACTTAGAAACCTATTGAAGCTGTGATTACTAGACTAGGACTCCGTTGCCGAAGAACGTCTACATTAGTACCATCGTACTCCGTTGTAGCTAGTGAAACTACTGAAGTAACTAGATCTTGGGTATCACAGCAACGAGCACAACGTGGTGGTACATCGTCCTAACTAGCGCTACATTGTTATGGGCAAGGATATCACTTATCAGGTGAATGTCCTGCTTGTAACGTTCATTTGTACAGTAACAAAAAAGGAATAATGTAAAAATATTCTTTTTTCTAAAACTGTTGGCGTTGTTATAATATTTGGTCAAAGTTGTATTTGAATAATCTGTGATGTCAGCGGCAAGACGGACAGTCCCTGTTATTATATTATTATAGTCTACTGACTGTGTTAGTATATTTTAGTGTTGAGATTAACATATTTTAGACAAGATCGGATAAACAGTTTATTGCTGTCGAGCTATTTTGAATGGTATCCATAAATTAATTTAAACATCCTAGTGAAAACTGTGTACTAAATTTATAACACATAATTACAAAATCATTCGTTATTTTGATTATATACTATTAGCTCTATCAACGTTATAACTACAATAGGAATGCGAGTTGTGCATATAACCTTACATATGAAGGTAGCTCGCTGGCCTAATGGTTAGAGCGTGCGGCTTTCATTCCGAAGGTCGCGGGATCGAATCTCGGCATGTACCGATGACTTAATATTTAAGTTATGTACATTTATGAACTTTAGTTACAACAGCGAGATACAAACGGTGAAGGAAAACATTGTGAGGAAACCCGCACACTGAAATCATCTTTGTGTGTGTGTGGTGGTCCCAATAAAGTGGCAACAGGCTCGCCCCCTGTTACATGGGACCTAATCTGACCAAATCAGGCGAAATGTGGGTGTTTATTCACCTCTGCCTATTCCTACTGGGAAAAAGGCGTGACAATATAAAAAAAAATTAAATTGGCGTTTTGTACGGGAGGAATATAAAGTCAATTTTTTTTTTGGAAAATATATTATATTAATAAAAGTATGCACCGTTATTATCTGTGCACTTTTGCCATCTCATAAGTAGTTCATTGATCCCTTTACAAAAAAAAACATGGCAGCGAGAATCAATAAACTCTTTGAAGGCGGTGTGGACTGTCGCATCGGAGTTAATTTTTTTTCCTTGTACGAAGTTGTCCAAATACTGGATGAAATGGTAATCTGTTGGGGCAAGATCCGAGGAGTACGGTGGATATCGTAGACATTCCAATTGTAGCTCATCTAACTTAGTAGTTATTTGTTGTGCAGTGTGTGGTCTTGCGTTGTCGTGAAGCAGCAGCGGTCTAGAGCGATTGACGAATCTCGGTTGTTTAGCAGCTAGTTCTTCCTTCATGATTTGCAGTTGCTGACAATAGCTATCTGCCGTAATCGTATGGCCAGAATTTAGAAAGCTTTAGTGAACGATAACAGCGCTAGTCCGCCAAACACTCACAAGTAACTTTTTCTGAGTCAATTTTTGTTTAGGGCAGGATTTGACTGGGTCTCCAGGGTTCAGCAATTGCGAAGAGTACTTCCGATTATCGTACAGTATCCACATTTAATCAGAAGTAATGATTCGATTTAAAATCCCTTCATTATTGTATCGTTTGAGCAAAGTAACACAGCAGTCGACGCGTGTTTGCAAGTTCGATTCACTCAATTCATGAGGTACCATCGTTCAACTTTTTTTACTATCCCGATTTGCTTCAAGTGGATTAATACAGTTTTATCACTTACCCCGAAGCCTGCAGCTATCTCTGAATTGCTTTGTGATGGTTCCGCTTCCTGAATAGCCTTTAATTATTGATTTTCCACTTTGGTCTCCGGCCGTCCACGGTGTTGGTTCTGAAGGTCGAAATATACAGAACGAAAATGTTGAAACCAAAAACGTACCGTGCTTTCTTTTGCGACACCAGCGCCGTACACATCATTAATCCTTCGAGCTGTTTCTGCAGCACTGGTGGCACGGTAGAACTCGTACTCGTAAATATACAGATATTTCATGTATTCCATTGTGCGATAATAAACAATGCCAAAGAAAAAAATAATGAGGAAAATATAAATTAATTACTGTTTTCAAAACTCAAATGTACCAGTTAAATGAATTTATAAATTTGAATTTAGGATTATTAACCACAGAGGGAGTAGCTCGCTAGCCTAATGGTTAGAGCGTGCGGCTTTCATTCCAAAGGTCGCGGGTTCGAATCTCGGCATGTACCGATGACTTAATATTTAAGTTATGTACATATGTGAACTTTAGTTACAACAGCGAGATACAAACGGTTAAAGAAAACATCGTGAGGAAACCTGCACATGACTTAGAATTTATTCTAAGGTGTGTGTGAAGTCACCAACCCGCATTGGGCCAGCGTGGTGACAATCGCCCTTATATTGGGGGTAGGCCTGTGTCCCAGCAGTGGGGACGTAAATTGGCTGTTATAAACGAAAGAGAAGATATTTCAGATCAAAATGGTCAGTACAAGAAAACGCTAATTTTGTATGTAAGGACCTAATATGTTGCCTCAAATATTGTAGACCCGTCCCTCCATTTGCACGGTACTTGAATTACACGGTTTCGCTTTTACACGTATTTAAAAAAAAAAAAATAGGTCTTATTCTGATAGTTGTGCTTTATGCCATTTATCAGTATTATTTTTGATTAACGTACTCTTTTAAAAGCTAGTTTAAATTTGTCGAACGCACTCTTTTCCAAAACAATACACGCCTCTTGCTTGCATCAACCTCTTTTTTGAAAGACGAAGGAACTTCAAAGTCATATATTCTGATTGAATTCTCATAACAGGTGAAAAAAGGTTTATTAGTTTTAAAAATTTATTTCGTAATAGTGTTTCAACGTTATGACAACCCTATAGTCTTAACAAAAAGAAAACCCAAGGAAAGGAAAACAATCAGTTCGGAAAAAATAATAAAAATTTTAGTAAAAGAACATGGAAGGAATGAAGCAACAATTCCCTTTTTATTTTTCAATCCTTATCTCATTTTACACGATTATAACGAACCTATCTTCGACTTTTCTTTGTCTTCTTCAGATCGATTTACACGGTTTTTAGGTTAATTGAACATATCCGTCCACTTTGAAAACTGTGTATCATTTTACACGGTTTCGTTTTGCAAGATTTTCCCAAGAACGTGTCTACCGTGTAAATCGAGGGATGAGCGTATTTATGTCTTACAAAACAATATACAATGATTCGTCACTATTAAACTACACCCAATATTAATGCTGATAGCTTTGGTAACGTTGTAATCGTAAAAGTGTCTAATTTCTATGCGTGATTTTACTGGGTTCTCCATCCATCATCCATAACAGTCAATTTACGTCCACACAGCTGAGGCACAGGCCTATCCTCAATATGCAGGCGTTTGGGCCATAGTCACGCTGGCCCAATGTGGGTTGGTGACTTCACACACACCTTAGAATAAATTCTAATTCATGTGCAGGTTTCCTCACGATGTTTTCCTTCACCGTCTGCATTTCATTGATCAAATCATTGGTACATGCCGAGATTCGAACCGGAATGAAGGCCGCCCGCTCTAACCATTAGGCCAGCGAGCTACTACTACTAATGGGATGTATTTAATTTTAAATATCTTGAAATAATGATTATTTGAAACAGAATTATAAATTTTGTCACACAGACTATAGACTTTTTATCGTCAAAGGTGAGGCGTGCGCGTTCAGTTTGCTATAATTTTCATATATTAATAGCCGGAACACACAACGCTTTTACAATGACAGATTTACATGTAAATATGATATTAACGTCAATTACCTGTTTAAGTAACTCTTAAATATGAAATGAAGGTAAAATAAAAATAAAGAACACCTGTGTCCTGCTACAAAGCCAACATTTTATTAATTCAATTCGATCATACATAAGGGCATAATATGTTAGTATTAAATGCTCTTAATAAAGTCCACAGTAATATAAATATATTGTATATAATAGGAGCTTAACTTTAATGTCAAGACATTCGAGTATACAAAAATACATCTTCAAACATATAATATTTTATCTACGTACACACATCCAATGTCAATAAATAAACAGCACAGTTATTAAGAAAGTCATTTTTTTAAAGTTTAACATTTTTACAAAAATCTGATACACGATCTTATTACAAAAGCAACAATACAAAATTTTACACACGAATTATTAGCTATATTAGTATTATTGTATAGACGTTTTATTTTTCTTATTTGTAAACACATAATGATACAATACATAGAAAATACTCCATTATTAAAACAATAAATGTTTTAATACTTTATTTAATGAATGGTATAAGAATAAATACATATAAAATGGCGATTAGCATGTGAAATTTCATGCGTAAATGTTATTAAAAGTTTTTTATATGTAAAGGTATCACTTTTCACTTGTATCATACTATGTAGATCTAACGTAATACGTACAGTTAGCTGCATAAATCTACAGACCGTGTTGTATTAAATTCATACTAGTTATAGGAACCCTAAGTTCAGTTCAAGATCATCTAAACGATCAATAGGTGCCTTTTTACAGTTTTATATATTTTGTAAATGTAGTTTACAGTCGTCTAAGTATTTATGAACATTAATTTACAATTAAAGCGTCTGTAAAGCGTTCAAGTATTTTCGGAACGAACAAGATCGAAAGCAAGATCTATAATTTCAAAGTTTTAATTAGAAAGAAAGCTTTACATAGTCAAAGCCATTGTTTTAATGAACTAACTACAAATCCCTATAGTTATTGGCACTTAAATCACTTATTACAAAAACACATTTAAACAAGTATATCTATATTTTTTAAATTTTAATTCGAAAATATAAATGGAATACTTTCTAACACTATTGCGTTTGTTTCGGCATCTGAAAAGTTGATATCTTCTACTGTGCATCACTAACTAAATGCGAATAAATATGATAAGTCTTAAAGTTAATAAGAAATAAATAAAAAAAAATAATTAAAGGAGATGTAGAATATAGGACAGAATAAGTTAAAGGTATGTTACACGAAGCAATCTTCCCATCGTCAATTTTTTAAATAGTTATCTAGCCTACAATAATAACAATAAATAAAATCTTAAGGCACTGTATTAGGTACCAAGATCACAATTTCGTTATATTTTACACACGAAGAATTTAAGTAGGTAAAAGATTAGAGACTTGGAATGTCTAGTTGCAAACACAGCGCCCATATTGGGCACGATTATTCTTTTTGTATCAAGACGGAAATAAAAGATACTAAGAGCCACTTATTAAGTGTTAAACGATATTAAATAGTTTTATACAACTACTTAAAAATAACATAAGCGCATACATTTAAGTATTTCTGCATTGTGCAGAATAACAACACCGACGCAATTTACAAATATTTGAAACCTACTCTTCAAAAATATGTCTCTTATATTACCTAATAAATACAATTACAATGGGTTATAGTATAGATGATATACGTACTCGAGGCGTCCGTTATAAAGTAGATTTATATATCCATTGCTGCGATACTATTTACAAATTAAACCGCTTCGTATTTACACTTGATTACTATATACATAATTTGTCACAGGCACGGCCCGCGTGCGAACTGTTGTTCTCAAATGATAGGTTACACAAACACAACACTAGCGATATTTGTATGAGGAAGGTAGTACGAAGTCGCCGAACGAATACAGAGCATTAGCGTACCAATGTACGCCGCGGGTAGTTTCCTCGGATTTTGTCCAAGCCGCCGCCCACCTAAGCGGTGCCATCGCAGCATGAGCTAGGGAATGGCTGCGAACTAGCGCGTAGCATGATGCTAAAACATCATCAACTATAATTGTCCCAGATTTAGTGAGCGGCGCGAACACACCGCGCTTTCTCACCATTCTCGTGTTAACAACTTTTGATGGCTTCATAACACTACCCGTTCCCCTTGTGAGCAGGACATCGCCAATATTTATATTGACAGCGAACGATTCCCGCCAGCCGTCGGCCGCTGCTAATAGCAACAGATGCGATGGTGTTGTGGTGATGGTGACACCGTTTTCAGCAGTTATCTCTATAAACTGCCTGGTTGAATTTGGATCTCGGTCAATGAATGTTAAAATCTGTAACAGGTAATAGAAATATATCATTAATAATTTATTAATGAAAAATAAGATCATTCAAACTATCAAAATATTACTCATAATTTTTTTGCTACATTGTAGTAATAAACCTAATATAGCACTGAAAACAGGTGTTAATTCAATTAAAAAGGCTTTTATTTTCATTTTAATTATAAATGGCAATTTTGAACTACTAACTACTGTATTTTACGAATATTATTACGATTTAATTATTTTTCTGTGAACATAAATAGTGTTTTTAATTTACCTCTGAATATATCATTTTGCCATCGTCATCTGCAGCGAGCACACGATCACCCTTTTTAAGGGCATCAATGTCACGGGGCCCGGTCTCAGTATATACCTTAGCACCGGAAGGAAAGCACCCAGCACCTGTACCAACAGATGACTCTGGAATAGAAAGAAATAGTTATATATCATAAATGTAAAAACATCTGCATAAATTGAGGCAATGTATCACTGCTAGACAATTTCCATTGGTTTTCTTTATAATTAAGGAAATAAAATTGCTATTATTTTTAACTTTTAAAATTACTCGTTCTAAAATAATTCTCGTGAACAAAATTAAATTAAGTAAAATCACACCAGGATCAAAAGTAAGTTAGTCCGATGTATTCATATCCTTTTAAGGAATAACGAGATTTCACTACGGTCGTAATTAAAATCCGATAAGATACGAAACAAAGCAGATCTCGGAAATCCCTCTTGTCCGGCGAGGGTTATCGGTGTATAACTAAGCAGGAATTTGTTTCATACAGGTAAACCTTTTGTTGCACTCTCCCATAGTCCGACAACCTTCATTTACTCGACATTCATTTAAAAAAAAAATTCAAAGAAATCCTTAATCACATCTCCAAACAACTTTTTAACTTGTTAGAGAAAAAAATCAATCCGTTTTGTTAATTCTTTAAGGCATTTCTTAGAAAAAATAAGCAAGAAAGTCAGTGTAAAAGTACATATTGGTGAACTGTATTTGTTTACAATTTAATGGTATTTATTTAAATCCTTATCCTGCTTATGTTACCTGGCTATAATCTGCATTCCACAAAAAATGTATATTTACGTGCGAATAAATAGCATCAAGGAGATAAGTTGTGGGACCATAAGATTAGGTGGAGATGAAAGCGGTAAGAATGAGTCGAAATTGAAAGTACAGTTGGGCGCCCAAACTAAGTGTCAGGTCTTTTACCATGGGCGGTGCAATTATACGCTTAAGTACCCCCGAAGGTAGCACTGCCAGCCCTGACAACGTTTGCGCGAGCTCATTAAATTTTGATTTGTTGTGAAACCGAGCGATAAATATGGCGGATCCCGGTCATTGTGAGTGTCGGGTTGGCAGATCGTATTACACAATAACACAAATTAGATTTCGTTCAAAGTCAAGCTCTCTCCGTGCGCATTTTGTTTGTTGTCGGCTGAGCAAATCACACGAATCATTGAATAACCGTCGGCCACCTTTGCTTTTTTTTTAGAAACTTTAATTTTTATTGAAGTAGATTGGAAATGTATTTTATTTGATGATTTTTCCATAGATGCTTCTGGTAAATGGAATTTATTAGTTTAATATTAATTTAAGTGTTATTTATATATGATAATTATTTGAAGTGTCAGTAAATAGCTATTAAATAAGCTAATAAAGTATCTTATAGAAAAAACCCAAAGTGGAATCACAAAGCATTAAAGCAGGCACATATTTGTTTTGAATATAACAAATTTTCTAGGCAGTGACTAAATTTAAAAATCTTTATTTTAGCAAAGTATAAAAGTCCTTTATCGTTATTAGTTTTTTATGTCACGTTGCAGATTTTTTTGGTGCAAAGCAAAACCTGTAGCTAAGCAAAGGTTATCGGTGTTCGCGTTCCTGACCTCAACCGTGAGCATTAAACTAATTCGAGACCTCGAGACCAGTCGAAGTACGATTGTGCGGCGTGACGTAAGTGAAGTTAGGCTGAAGATGCGGCGATAAGCGGCGCGGGCGCTGGTGCAGGCGCGGACGCGGGCGCGCGAGCGGCGCGTGAGGTGCGCGCGCGGGGGCGAGGGAGAGCGCACAGCGCGCGCGCAGCCGAGTGGCCGCGGAGACCCCGCCCCGAGAGGACCACCGGGAGAGCTAGGCGGCGCGCGCCACCGCCTCGCCACGCGCGACCAGCCCGGCGACTGATGCCCATGCCCACAACACTCGCACTCTGATACTCCTAACCAATTCAAAACTTTTTGCGCTAGTTAGTTTTGTATCCTAGGTTATCAAACTCACATGTAAAGAGGATACTGGGATTGATGTAACGTAAACACAAAGTATCTTATAACAATAATGTACGAATAGTAAATTATTCTTATTAAACATCAAAATATTTGGTAACATATAATGTTCAATAAATGTTTACTCTTACCATCACTAATCTTTTTATTTACTTTTATAATGAATGTAACAAGTGTATTTAAAAAATCCATTTGAAATTATTGTTCTATACGTACTTTGTTAGAATATTGCTAATACTCAAGTTCATGATAGATTTTTTAACAGCAATGTGTCATGAATAATCTGGACTTATTGTAATTTATAGCCCGGCTAATATAACTTAAATCTACATTTATTACGGCCCTCGACTTTTTGGGAGAAGCAAATATTTATTCAATTAGTCATTTTACAAAGTTCGATAACGATGATGGTACGTACATAAGTTGAATAAAATGATCCTTATATGTCGATAACAATATAAAATCTTGCCTGAAGCGGTGTTGTAAAGAAACTATGTGATTTATATCCTATGGAATAGCAATTAGTCGGCAACGTCAGCCGGCTGGCCATGCAAATGCCAAACCATCGGTTATGATTCATACGTTCAGACCGGCACAAGGCATTTACTGTATAGTATATACTCCGAAAATCATACCTACGGCGCTAAAAAAATTACTCAACGCATTCAAAACTAATATTCCATTTTAAAGCTTAAGTGGATAAATATACGTCTTGATCCTATTAATACGTGTAAAGGTTTTGCACATTCGCACAAATTATAAATATATATTTTTTGTAAGAGACTTACTAGTGTATAAAATGAATATAAAAAAGTAAAGTTTCTCAGGTTCGCTTTAAAGTCATTGCTCAGTTGAATTCAGCAATAAGAATACGATCAACACGCGATGTACTCGTACGATATGCCGACCGCCGTCTCGGTAACAAAATGATTTAAAGCAAAAATAAGCTACGTTGGCTTTCTAATATGATATGTATTTATGTGCCCGTATTACCATAACTTACATACTGTAAATATATTGGACATTTACGATATTGAATAAAAGATTTGACATACATGTCATTACAGACAGATGAACATTAAAACTATAACGAAGTGTATTTTTAGATCCGATGTGGATGCTAATACAAATTAAATTACAGATATATTCATCTAATATCATAGACATTTCTATGTGATTTTACATTGAAACTATTTCTTCGAAGATGACATGACTTTTTATAGAAAGAAATAAAAAAATTGTATCAATATTGGCGTATAACCAATTATTAGTTTATATTGCTTTGCTAGTCACAAATATTATTAAACTGTTTGAAACAGAATTATGTAAATATTTCGACGAAGCCGTAATGGCTTTGTGAGGTGATCAATCGCCCTGTACATCCCAAAGAAGCGCTTCGATCTCGACAACGTTTGTGCTTCCGGTAAAGGATCATCATGAGGAAACCTAAACGTTCTAGGAACAAAAGCTCGGGTCCCAGTAATAGAGAGATTAAGGTGGATCACTTTCAGTAGGTAACATCAACGCGTGTATAAACGCAGTGATAAGTCACTTGGTTGGTATGAATGTGAAAAAGGGTGAATTTGTGAGAACGGTGCGGGAGTGAAACCGCAGCCTTCCGGGATGTGGCGTGTCGAATGTCAGCGCGATGCAACGACACAGGCTTTCGCACGCATGCCCTGAGCGCGCTCGTCCGCACCGCCTTCACTGCCTCATCTAGTTCTTTTTTTAAGTATGATAGCTCTTGACGAACTTCGTCATTGCTTTTGCGATTATTGTATACGTAAAACTATAGTAATTGCATTGATTTATTTAGAATATAAAGTAATTTGATGCTTAGTCATTCCATAATAGCAGACACAGATTAAATGTATATTTTTTTTATAATTACGTATATATAGGGGATATTCAGAGATTCATTGACTCACTAGGAAATTTTCGAAATTGTTAGACATAAAAATTTGGTAAAAACATAGATTCTGTCATTTAGAAGGTAGCTAATAATGTATTTTACAAAGTTCCTTTCTCAAAGAGAGTAGGTCCATTAGGCAGCGGGTTTCCACCTGACGGGAATGTTTGTAGTCTAAATTTAAAATTTCTTCTATATTACGCCCAGTAAAGCTATAGGGCAACCGTTAATCATATGTATGTAATAACGTTAATGATTATTATCAGACCGAACTACGAAATGTTCTACTTAACCAGAAAGCATTCCTAAAACAAAGTTAATTTCCTCTATTTTACATGTGTTTAAAGATAATTAACCAAAACAAAAATAATTTTTAAAATTGTGTTATTGTGATACGATTTATCAAAACCTTATGAAATTTAAAGCTATGAGCTATGTATAATAAAATTTACGGCTCGGTTTCCTTATATTGCGATATATACAACTTTATAGGTATTATACAGGTAGGAAATTTAATGGAGCATAATATATATTTAAATGTAAAATCATTAGCAGTAAATGCCATTATTATTTATATATACTTGTTTTTGGGTACACGTTAAGATACAGTAATATTGATTCGATTCCAGTAACAATAAACTAACGAGATCGTAAACGTCTCAGTAGTGCTGCTTTGACAGTATATTCACTTATATGCTAGTACTAGGTAAGGAGGGAGTTCAAAATATTCTATCATCAACCAAACTGCATAACATGTGGCTCTACAAACGAAAGGACTTCCTTGTGATATAAAAGTTATTGTATTATATTAGTTCCATAAAAAATGAGTTGTATTATGTCGTCTTTACTTGTTTATTGTGCATATTTAAAATTAATATGTCACAAGAATTACCTACAACGTGAAAACTAAATGTACGCTCTGAAAGACATTAAAATCAACATTTATAAAGCAAAGCTCGTCTAGCACCTCGTGACCTGCCTCATACATCGTCAGTCACGCCCCATTTATCCGCGCCTCCTCCATGTAAAACCACCTTAACTGCCTGTCACATTGTTCGTATTCCTGGAATTACATTTTTACTATTTTAATGCTTTGATAATCGCTCCTTTGAACATTTTATGGTTTTATGCTTTGATTGTTTTGATTCTATTTCGGACTTCAGGCTAAATGGCAACTGGTTAAAATTTGACCAGATAATATAACGTTAGTATTAATCCAGTACAAATTTACAATGAAACGGTTTCTTATAATTACTTTTTATTACAAATTATTGTTAATACCAGATAAACAAATATGAACAAAATACCGTTCATAATATTGAACGCGTTGAAGTCTTTAAAACTGTAAAGCCGCGATCTTATTATACGGTGACAAACGAGTCACACAAGAACTAAATGTAGCGATAACATTTAAAATTAAAAATAAACAAATTAGATATAAACGATTCATTATTTGTCTTTTTATAACATATGTGGTCATTTTTGCCTTTGAAAAATCCTGTCTTTGTGTCAATTTATTAAAAATAAAATATTTGAAACTGACCAATGAAAATCAATTAATTCGGTCCGATAAAAAAAGACTCGCAAGTTTATTGGCGCTGCGATGATCGAGTGCGATACTTTAATTCAATATCGCAGGCCACGTCATTCTAACACCGATGGTTAAGGAATCTTATCTAAAGAGCCGAACGATTTGTGGACTCTGACACTTGACATTAATAGGTTACTTCAGATGTTAACCGACGCTAAATTAAATGCATTTTTAATATAAATCAAATAAAAATGTTACAATTTTTATTTGAATCTCAAGATATTTGTTAGATTTTTTCTATTATTCAATAAATTACAGAATAAATACTAACACGATGGTGAAATGTTGCAAAGTCAACAATAATAACTATACAAAGGAAATTTCAATAATGTAACCAACCTGTGTAAACAATTTTGAGCTAATTATGGATCAGTACATATTTAAGTAGAATTAAATAGATATTTTATACTTTAGAATAAAAATAATCTTTAGAACTTTAAAACACGAGAAACCAGATTATTATCTAAGTAACAGAATGGCTATGATTTTGAAATAGAGGAGAGAGTGCTTAAATGAAACATACTTGTGCACACCGTGTCCTTGACCCCCACTACGGACAGACTGTAATGAATATGTACCAACACAAAGCGCATTAATTATTTATAAATTCCAAATTAATACTAAAAACTTCCCCGATCGAACAAAACGTCGGAATAAATGAATAAACATCGTAACAAATTGACTGCGACCGATCCGAGGGACTATCAGTGGCTGAGCTTTTGAAACAATGACTGACTTTTTTCTTCTTTTTTTCATTGATAGATGGCCATTTAAAAGCCCCTTAACGTATTTTACCCATACATATAAAACATTAAATATCCACTTTTATTTGAAAATGGTATAGGACCGTCCGACTTTTTATTAGTTTTCCATAATTTTAAAGTAATCGGATATTAACAGATTCTAGTTAGGCATTTATGTGTCAGGATTTACTTTCACGTTTGTTAATAGAAGAAAAATAATAGTGATCATAAAAATGCAAGAAATAACCTTTTTTTTAATAAAGTGCATTAATTTTATATAAAAAACAGCTTGGTTTTTAAACTTTGTGCACAATGTAGTTCCCCACATACCCGAGGTTTCGCTTTCATCGTCGATTGGTAATCAAGTAAGTTAATTGGAACTATGAGCGTCAGAATGCCATCGTAAACTCTAACATATACATACATACATACATACGGAGGCCCGTTTCTCTCAACGTTATGCTCTATACATAACTATAAGCCATTGAATCACCGGTGTAATTATAGAAGTGGGGGATTGGCTGCGAAGCGGCTACGTGTGAGGGAGAGAGTGGACTTTATAGTGTGGAAGAGAGAGGGAGGGATGATAACAAGAGGCTTGTTCGTCCGTTTGATCGACACCGCCGGAGCGCGGGCGCGGGAAACTGTCTGAGGTGCATTCTTGTAGCTCTCAACTATATATTTGGCCCGTCCCGCAGTCAGTCAATTATGTACCGAAATTAAAAAAGAAATATTGAGATAAAAAAAATCAAATTTATCCTCTCTGATCGTAATTATATACGTTAGATACGAGCTTACCTAGATTTATCTGCTGTCGGATAGCCATTTTCTACTACACTTTGCTAATATGAATACAAAAATTAAAAACTGCAATAGTTTTCCTTTCTTAATATTGATATTGAAAATATAAATACATAGATTTTTATGATTAGCGTGAGGGTATTACAGTTTATTGGTTCTAAAATAACTTAAGAATATACTTAACAAACAAATTATAAGTACATTCCAAGTCGAGTAAAAGCTAAGTAGCCGGTGAAGCACATGCGTCATGCTAAAGATTTAAACGCAGATGTTGAGTCAACATTTCTGGATATTTGTTTGCGGGAGGAAAACATTAAGTACGGAAAGTCTCAGTGCATTTGCTATTGCTTTTGGTTGTCTATTCTGATAATGCAGATTAACAGATGCTTATTTAATAAAACGGTATATGTTGTGTAATTAAGCAACTTAAGAGTTGGTAGTTTCATCGTTTGATACGGAAAAATAGCCAAATAAAACAGTTAAAGAAAAAAGTGAAAAAATATAATTGGGCAATGGTAGGATGTTACTTGGTAATAGCTTAATTTTTATTTGTAACTTATAGTTTCGTATAATAAAATAATTAACTATTAAGAGAGCTTTCTATAAGCAATCTTACAACAATAAGCCAATTTACTAAAACATTTTAGCCGTATTTACTTTGAAAAGTTCAATGTAAAGTATTACATGATAATATTTTAATTGTTTATAATACTTAAGAAGGTTTTTTTGAGAAATGGTTTTTTATTATTATTGAATTTGAAATAGATCTTTTGGTTTTAAGGCGATACGATGTAATAACATGAATAGCAATAATTGAATAACAAATCATTCGTTTGACTGTGTCCATCTCCCTTTTTTAATAAACAAAAATATAATATCTGTCATGTCTTATTATTCTAATAAAATTTCCGCTCGTCTGGTCAATTAATTGAAAAAAAAAACATATTGAATTGAAATGATAATAAGTATCAAAAAATATCACTTACCTGTTTTGACGGAGCAGTGTATATATGATCTGCTCTCGTAATACACCCAGTCAAAACCAGCTTCTACGGCCAACCTCGCCAGCATGCCGTACTTGCTACGATCCCGATCGCTGGTGGTGAGGTCTACAGCACGACCTTCGTAGTGTAGCGAATGTTCTAGATGAGAGTTCTCCTCATCCCAGCCTTCTATCACCCTCAGACGAACCCCCGGCCACTGGTTCATCACACTGATCGCTAACGTGTTGAGTTTCTCTTTACATCGCTGTGGAAATGGAAAATATTTCAATGTATTGATTTTATTTAATATTTTCAAGTAAAAGCAATTTTTAGGTGTTATAAGGGTTTCTAGTTTTTCAAATAGAATACGGAGCGCATGTTCAGGTACTTATAAAAAATTTATAATTCAGTTTTGTATTATGTACTCTTTCTCTAAATGATAGCAAATGTTTTCTTTTTGTTTCAGTATCGACTGGTTAGACGAAAAATAATTTAAAAAAGCGTAGGCGAAGTGTTCGCATAAGGCATTATTAGAAACGAATTTACTATTGTTAATAAGAATAGCTTGTATGTGGGTTACAAAATGTGTTAATTGATGCCACGCATATGTAAAAAAAGGAATATTCAAATACGTTATCCGCTAATAACATTATCACGTCAAACAAGTATTAACTGTTAATAGATAAATATCCCGATAGCTAATATTTGGAACGCTGCACGTATTGAACTCAAACATACGAGTGGGCCGCATAGCAATAGTCTTTCGAGAAACAATTCCACTCTAAAGACATGCGAAGCTTTTTGTTTGCATATCCTAAAGAAAATACCAATAGACATGCTAACAAATTGACAAACGCTGCCGCCGTGCCGACGGACGGAGTGGGATGTCGAACGTTTTGTCGTTGAAGAATAAATCAAATTAAAACACGCCGCACAAAGGAATCGACACGATACCATTTGTGAAATAACTTTGTGGCGCAAATAAAGGGAATGTCAAAATATTTATAAAGAAATGCGGACAATGCTCCACGCACTGCATGATAGCTTTGTGCACCGATGTCAACTCACTCTATGCAGATTCTCAATAAGAAAAAAATCTAAGAGATTGACGTAACGAATTGAACAGATGGGCGTCCCGCTTGGACGACTCGTTCCTACGTATTCAATGTAACAGATATCTTGAATCACCGTATATAATTATTTCTACGAATGACTTAAATTCTTTACCAGTAACCAACTAGAAACCAACTTTTCCGGTAAAAACACTCAACAATACTCGGGGAGTTACTACCCATGCAAATTGTTGCCAAGTATCAGTTGATTCCTAAAGCAATATAATATATTATATTAGAATGTTAATACTAATTTATTAGGTTTTAGATAGCACTGAGTGGAGGAAATGAAATACAATATGACTATGAAATATCTGCCGAGTTGACAGGTAGAGCGAAGCCATGAGGTGTAGTGCGGCGAGAGGCGAGCGGTGCTCAATGTTTGCTCCCTCTCGCAGTCATCTCAACCCGCACTAAAACAATCGAATGCTAAATGTATACTCAAACACATCGTGCACTTTAACGTGGGAACACGTCGGCGGCACAATTAGGCTCTCACACCGCACCAACATCGAAATAGTTGCTTTCACATTTTTACCGATTAACGTAGCAATAGAAAAAATAATAGATGTATATACAGTAGAAAAATATTGTGAGTTTAAAATACTTATATTGTACTCATATGAACCATCAAGTGTCTGTACAAAATGTATTAAAGGTAACATACGATACCAGCATCACATAAGCGAGAGTAGATCTAGTAAGAAGAAGCAGCAAGACAGGACTGGCGGGCTATTATAAATTCATTATGCATATTTTTAGTAAACAAGCTGTCGATCACAATGCTCTGACGCAGCAGGACGCCCTGCCCCTGACACCTCTTCCAGACCGCCTCGCTGTACCCACGTAACCTAAAATCATGATTACCGTTGGTACGGAATGCAACTATAACCAATAATGATTAAACATTAAACCAGTTGTTATCTCTAACAAAATTTAACATGTAAGTGTGTGCTCTTTATCAAATTACACACTCCCAAATCTCATATTCGACTATATTGATTAACGAAAAAACCTAACGAGCGTATCGAATACCTAAGGTCAGGTTTTGAAGTGAAACGCCAGGCTACCTGTACCGGTGGCGGCCGAGGCACTTGCGGACGCATAATGAAGGCCGCCCGATGGAATTGAGGCAAAAATGAAATAAAAACTTTAAGGATCATCGCACTGAAGCAGCGGGTGCAGTAACGTGAGAACGCATGAGCCGGGCTGGCGAGATTTCCGTCTTCACGCAACACTCTCATGTTACTGAATTAGGAGTCCATTCGGTCTCACATCATCGGCGCGATGCACCGGCTGATATATACGAGTAATAGATAGAAATAGTTGAGTAAATGGCCGACCGTTGCCTCTCAGCGCATCATTCGCCACCTTGGCGGGACCCGGTCACCGCTAATTTATAACCGCCTCCCTGCGCGACCATAACAATATATTAAGATAATTAAATGGCTCTTTACATTCCTTAACACATCTTTTTTTTTTTACAAGGCCAGGAGTCGAAAAGCACCGACCAATGCTGGCTGGTTTTGATGTTCCGTTTTTTGTTTTTTTTTTTTTGTGGAAACCACAACAAATAGTTTAAGGGCAGTTTTTTATGACGCCGACCGTTCACTTTGTTTGAGCAAACTCATCTAATGTTACTCACCTATACTGCCTCTCTTTCGCATTCGTTTGTTATTAAAGTATTATTAACTAACTATTATAATAGTATTGCAATAGCCAAATTTAATCCGATAAGTTGTAATTTATTAAAAAATAAAGGACTTAAAATAAAGTAAATATTTTTTTTTACTTTTTCTTATATAATTGATTTTTTTACGCAATTCCTAACACTACAAATTGATAAATCATACCCGCAGGATATTCATAAACGTCTGTTTACAAATAAGTGAGCACATAGTAAACATTTGTCTACAGCAAGCGAGACCTAGTGTAGAACTGATTGTCGAACACATCATAAATATACATGTGGAAGGCGGATCACCTGTGACTGTTTATGTTCAAAGCACTTTTATGTTTGTCCACGAAAAATATCACCCTTTGTTGTCTCTGTGTGGTTGTCGACGGTAATGAGCCGCCGAGATCGTTCTTACTAAGATTTTCTAGATATCATAAGTATAAACTTAATTTACCTCACACAGTTAATGTATAGTGTGTTTATTCAATTTTTTTATTAATAGTACAGTTAAAATAATATTTTGTATTTGAAAACATTAAATGTCAAAATATAATACATCTATAAAAATAAATTTCAATTCCGCACTGTATAAAGTGCACCCTTTCACATGAGGAACCCACCCGCACCGGTCTTGACATGCTTACGAGTTCCAACTGCAAGGCTTTTGAGAAGACCCGAATGCCTTTCACTAGGTGGTATTTTGTAAATAATAAAACTGTGGTGTATATCACTATTGTTGATAACGGATATGGAGACATAACACAAACAATGCACTTAAAATCCGTATGTATCATAAATACTTAACAATTCTTAATTATATTATTTATTCTATATTAAAATGTTCCAATATTTTTAAAAGTGCAATCTATATCTTTCCTTTTTATTATTATTTTTTAAATAAATTACGTACAATATAACTTTATGGAAAAAATTCTGTTCATACTAGCAGGCGAAAAACCATTCACAACTGTTAGAAGCACTCTTGGGAACGATTTGTTAAGGTTACCCTCTCAATAACACAGAATGATAATTGTTCTTAATACCCATGGGTAGGGGACCGGATCGTGTTATTTATACTATCTCGATCACTATCCCTGGTTGACGCGAGGGTCAATGGCGGAGTCAATGAGAGCAAGCCCACTAGTTGCAACGTGCAAGTCACTCCTTTGTGTAAAGGAATCCACGCTTCCGACATCGGACGATTCCTATTGTAACTATTGTCTTTTTGTTTACTTTCATACAACTTCGAACTAAGTCGGCCCGTGACTATAATAACAAGAACAATTTTGCATGTTTAAAAGTAAATGAGGAAAAATCGCTAACGGACGGCACTTAGCCGTTCTCACGTAATTATACTTTTCGCGAAATCGCGTGTGAAGGCTATAAACATTACCCGTATCGTGGCAATTTACGGCGTCAACCCTCTACGAGCCAATAACGCGAGCTGTTGCTGATCGATTTGCATCCGTAATTACGTCACTTTAAGCGAAACAGGTGATGAAAACGAGGCAAGTATGTACCTGTTCGTTGACGACGGAGAACGCCCCTTACGAGGCAGCCTGTTTTTATTTAACGCCCTTTTAAAATAACTTTTTTTAATTTGTTGCCACAGATAGTATCGAAGCAATGATCAGCATTAAATATGTTATAAAAAAATGCGCATTCACGACGCGCTCATGTTATCGTTATGAGTTATTGATTTATCAGTATATCAGAGGTTCGTAAGTTTAGCCGTCGCAGTGGGTTTGTTACAAGCCGGTGCTCCGCGCACTAATCTCCAGCTCGTACGGTCTGCCGTACTGACGCTCACAGCTCGCGCCTCGCCCTTCAGATCTCATCTTTATAAGAAAAATAAACTGTATTTGTTACAACACTTTCGTAATCGTGGCGTTTTATTGTTTATCCGTCGCCCCAAAGCGGAGTGATCGCATCGCTGTGGGCGTAAAGACAACAATCGCGCGTATCAAACTATACGTCCTCTTTCGCTGACGGTACCGAAGAGCCTCTCGATAATATTTTACAAGACAAATAACCCGATAAAGATGTTTTGACGTGAACCCGTGTTCATCGCTCACACTAAAATGCGTCCAGTGAACGCGTATAATATAATATTTATTAAAGATTTTTTTGATTTCGGTCGAAAAAAAGAATACGACCATCCTAATTTAGTGTCAACTTTATTGGTGGCGAACGAAGCGTTAAGACGATCGGTCGGGTGTATGGCACGTTGACAGGACTTAGCGGTGGACCTTAACGTAGATCCATTAGCATTGTTTTAAAGGATTAAAGCGGCGTTTACGTACACTGTGGGTCGACCTGTCGATCGTCACGCATATTTTTATGACACATGCTTTTTTTACCAACCAATAATCAGTGTGAAATGACTACTGGCTCTAAAGTATTTGATAAGGTAATCTCGCTTTTCAATTGCTTTTATTCTGACACTCATTCTTATCTAATAGGTCCTAACATTTATGATAATATGCCGACTGTGTTATATACACATTTGTTATCGGGTTGTACACAATTGTTACCTTTGGGACTACTCCAGGTAGTGAGATTGTGCTTTGTTGTTAATAATAGAGTCCAACCTTAAACTAAAAAAGGGCTAATTTACCATTCTACAGATAATGTTTATTTATTTTTTACATTTATATAAAATACTGTAGTTTTGATATCGCTTTATATTATTCGCGAATATAAACGATGATAATTTTAATGATGGTTAATCCTATAAATGGAGCGCTTCAACCGCCAACTCGAATAAGTTTGGCGACCGCGGTCGGTGTCAAGTTACACAAAAGGTTTTGTATTGTTTTCTGTACCCAAATCAAAACTGATATCTCCCGAAGTAATTTGACGAAATCATTCGATGAGAGGCGAATCGTTTTTTCTTAGATCTTATCAACATAGTTGAAAAAAAAATATACTGTACAAATCTCAGCCATATAATGCTTATAATATGATTGTTAAGATTAACAATAACTGTAAACGAGAAGTCTTAAAAGAATAATTAGTTTATCTATTCTGTGTCGAAATGATATGAGCCTCAATAATGTGTTTGTATGAATGATTGGTAACTACACTTCACAAACACTCTTCACTACACTCTACTACTACTTATTAGTAATAACAAAATCGACAACTATAAAAATTTGTTTAATTTTTTTTCAATGCAATAAATAATGGTATTTAAACCATCTATCGTGATCCCTGCGCACGAAAAACTGTAATAAATAAATAACTAACAAAAATAACAAAATAAGCAATACTATAACTTAAATTAATGTAAACATAAGAGATCAGATGTTATTACTCAACTGACGCTTCGTTTAGGGAAGTAGAAAATAATTTTCAAACGCAAACATTCCAACTGCAGTCCATCAGTCGCGAGGGCCGATTATTTATATTGCTTATCTGTGAACAAAGCGAAACTCGAATCGCTTTAGTCAGGCGCCTTTGTTCGGTGGAAGACGTTTCGCGCCAGGTCAGCCGACTATTTTTAAGTTGACTTATATGTCTTTCTATATATTTAATTGACAAAAAATAAAAGACAAGAATAATTCACTAATTAATTCAGCTACAACTGAAACCAAAAACCCAGGCACGCCATTGAAAAATGTACTAACCATCCTATTAAATACAACCTACATCATTAGCTTACAAGACTGATGATATGCGAGTAAAAATTGTGTTTTTTTAAGGCTTTAACGGTAGACGACATTTAGAACGGCGCGCAAATACCTCGGTGCGATCAAAGGCCTCGGACGAAAATTAATTATCAATTTGTCGTGGATGCCAGGAGGCGACATAAATCGATCGCGTGTATCTGCCTGCAGCCACATTAGCCACGCTCCAACACGAGATAAGGATAACAAATGCTCAGTTTAAGGTTATCTGAACATCGCGGACATGAGAGAGCTTTTTGCCACCGCGTCCCTCGCTCTGACCTTCTTTGTTTCGTTTTACTTTATGTCGCTCTCGAATTAATTCGGAGCTGCATTTTTACTATGCAACTTTTAAGCAGTTACTTTTTTGATTTAATTATTAGTAGGCCAATTTGAAAAATAAACCGGTAAAAATTAACTCATCTGTTCTTCACATCAACACCGAGCTGTGAAAATACTATTAATTTTTATAAATAATAGCCTTAATTTCATTAGATTCTATGTATATTACTTTCCTATTAAATTAATTCTACGACATTTAGCCATATTAAAACTTGATACCGCCACGATAACTAAGACGCTATAAATATTTATCAAGTCTCTATTTTCAGCGAACAACTTGGCTCATTACAAACTACATATTATAATAAAATGTATTAAGCATACTACAAAGTCGTTCTCATGTATCCTTCACAAATAAAACCACACATTTTTTTATAGGAACAAAAAAATTAGAATCATAATATAAAAATCCATGTCTGAATCATCTTCATTGTTAGACAGTTTCAAAATGGCGTCCTTTTTCAGTCGAAGCTAGTGTATAATTATTAAGGCACAGACGTATGCGAAATTGGGGTCTCACCTTGCTCGGCGGCCATAAATAAAATAAAATGATCGGCATCAGTGGGAGGAACAGTGCACTAATGAATAAGCTGGATGACCCAGACCTGTGCCTCGCAGCGGGATCTCAAGCCTCGTGGCAACATGCGCGCCCGATTTCCTTTACATCGATTCTATTGGTCGATACCGATCTTCGCATGATATTAACGATTATCTGCGCCCGTTACACCACAGATTATCTACACAATCGCTTTTTTCTTACAACCATTAAAGCATCAACTGTACCGAAGCGTATATATATTTTAATAAATGTCTACTGAATTACATAAACATTATGGCCCAGTTATAAAGGCAAGTGTCATTTATATCGCAGCCACGCTTCATTCAAATTTATCATCAGAGAGGACGGATTACACAATTGTAAATAACATTTGAAAAATTACTCAACACGAAATACCAATTTGAATATGAATAGCTAGGCGCCATGTAGGCAGGTACATGAAAAAACCGGCTCAATATAATAATGGTAGAGACAAATGTCCCTCTAAGAAAACACAATGATCCTCTGTATCGGATACTTCACTATGCAGTTTAATAACTTAGTTCTTTACATTTATTTTAGATTACGTTACAGTTATTACAACTTATTTTAAATATTACATAAATATAAATAAATTCATTACATTAAATTTAAATTAGAATTATGATACTTTTGTAGTTTTTGTCTCAAAATTTCGTTGTAACCACGATATGTATCACTAAACGTAAATTACTTTTTACTGTTAGTAATGAGGTCTCTACTGCCGGAGTATTTGCTTTCACAGCACCCAACCTCAAATCTGCAACGTTCAAACATTACTATCTTTCCCTTTAGGAAGCGATTCAAGTGGCAAAATTAATATTTTCAATTAAGGCAACGAAAACAATAGCAACGTATTTTCATCGTCCTAAATAGCACCACAATGTTATTGGCGTGTCAGCATGTAATATCTAAGCATGTGATGACGTCGTGCCCGTTTCTTCGCTTTAAATTCGGAAACTACAAATAAGTAATAGGATATGAAGCGAATTTCAATATAAATATAATTGACTTGAACAACCGATATTAAACAACAAACAGAGCGCTCCAATGATGTCGATTTTATTCGCAAATATGAGCGTCTGATAAAAATCCTCCATGTGTAAAGTTTTTACGAGGGTTAATAATCTCGGAACGGTGACCAATGTCCTCTTGGTATTTCACCAAAATAGACCGTATGCACGTCGATACGAGAGAAGGGGGCCCGCGGAACACTCAGGTAGGCTGAGCAGGCAGCTATTATTTAAATTAATTGGACATAAAACAACGATCGCCGAACACAAAAGCGTGTCGCCACGAATGTCGCATTACTGACTGCTTCGCACTAAACTGATGACGCCCGCCTTGCTAATGTTACGCTGTTAACACATAAATTTAGTTTAATCGTAACTGCGATAACTTATATAATAAAATTAAAATGCCGCTCACTGAAAAGCTTTATACGTTTTTTTAATTGCCATTAAAGCGACATCAAATCGAAAATCAAAGTGGAATGAGGAGAAATATGTAAAGTATGAGCGTTTATTCAGTAATTGTAATAGATAGGTTCACTAATTTTATCTAGCGTTCATAAAAATATATGTACTAAAGTGGCACGTCGATCGCGCATTTCTCCAGTCATATTTGCACCGTGGACGTTCCGTTTGGGACCCCGAAGCGCGATCTTTATCGAATGTCGCCGTATTGACTTAACAATGCCAACTTTTGTATTTCCAGACGATAATTTATTGCCAACAAACACAACATTTACAAACCGTAAGAGATAGCAATGCGATTAAATGTTTTATACCAACACGGCCTTTTAGGGTTTTAGGACCTTTTATCTAGATTCCTTTGTATTCTTAAACACATTATTAAATTCATTTATAAATATCTAGTGTATATGTATTTCATTTTCATTCATTTCCTATTCTTTTTATACATTTTTATACGAGCGTACATGGTTGAGATGATGATGATCATGATACCTATACTCGCACAGAATATCACAAATTTTTTAGTAGGAAAAAGATAAGGAAATTTATTTTACTCATTAACTTTAAATTCAATTTAATTAATAGTTCAACTTTTTTTTTTATATATATTTAATAAAATTAGAATAAACACACATTTCGCCAGATGTGGTCAGATTAGATCCCATGTAACCGGGGGCGAGCCTGTTGCCACTTTATTGGGATCACCATACACACACACACACACACACAAAAATGATTTCAGTGTGCGGGTTTCCTCACGATGTTTTCCTTCACCGTTTGTATTTCGCTGTTGTAACTAAAGTTCACAAATGTACTTAACTTAAATATTAAGTGATTGGTATATGCCGAGATCGAACCCGCGACCTTCGGAATGAAAGCCGCACGCTCTAACCATTAGGCCAGTGAGCTAGTTTAAAGTCTTTTAGATAATGAGCAATCGTGAAACTAAAAAACACAGACTTTAACTTTAATTGAAAATAATGCAACTAGTATTTATAATAAGCACATCGAGAACATCGCATCACTATTTCAAAGAGGATGGGTAGCATTCTATTTAATCTGAATTGCAAAACATTGCGAAGTCAGGATGTTACGTACAAACAAGTCCATTTTCAATATATTCGAGCATCGACTGATTAAACTTTAATTGCATGAATCTAGACTTATGATTAAAAAAAACATTTAAATCTTTTATTATTAACCACATCATAATGTCCAAAGTTATATCGTTATTACTTCATCAAAACTATTATAAAATCGATAACTACCACCGTTTCTTTTATGTAACGTTTAATCTAAGTGAATAATTATTTTTATAATCTATGTTATAAAATCTTCCATTACTCTTAAAATGACAATTAACCTTCAGTGCAAAAAATGGATTAGAATATCTTTAACATGCTTCTGCAAGGTAGAGACTTACTGTCTATTCTCTGATGAAGTGTAGCGTTTGTTATTCACTTTGACTTATAACTAATCTGATACTGGGCTCGTGGATCCCAGTCCACGGCCTGTTGAGACTGATGAAACTGATTACCTAGTAGCGTGGTCGTACTTGGTACTAACTCTATGGCCACATGAAGAAGTTTGGTAGAGCGGTACGTTTTCCGAACCTACCTGATCAGCTACTACCCTTAGGTTGTAAAACTGCCTTCCTAACAGAATTACCTTGCTCCGGCTTTCAATATTGGAGAGCCTAGCTACTAGGCAAGCATGTAATATAACATATGAAATTCAGTATTATGAAGTTTTTTTTAAGCGGAATCTATAGAGGCAATGATTCCAGAGGATAGGCAGCTTTCCACATGACCGTTACAGGCAAGTTGCGTTAGCCAACCACTTTACCATGATTGCCGCGTACAGCAAATTCCTCTGTAGTAGATGTTTTTGTTAACCAGTGGACAGTAATTGATATGATTATTATAAAATGTAATTCTCCTTTCTTCTATGAAGCTCTGAGACGAGCAGGACAGTAGTAAGCTAACCAATGGTAAGTGATATCTATAACAATGTGGTCCTAGTTAAGATGAAATACACACCATATTGTACTAATCGCCTTCATACATAAAATGCTGTCTCGTTACTTCAGTAATTATACTAGCTATAACGACCTTCAAAGTGGACGACATCAATGATTGCACACTACTGTTGGACAGCAGAAAAAGGGACCTAGACGAACTCCTGAGAGACCTGCAAACAGTATCTTAGCATTGTATTCTTTAACAAATTTAACCTTTATCACGTTTACCGTCTTTATAGCAATGAGAACAAAATTAAGAAAGATATTATGAATTTTTATTGTTATTTATAATATTTGATAACCTGTAAGTAAACATTATTTATGAACCTTACGTAAGAATGACAATTGTGTTTAATATATCTGTCAAGTTTCATCACGTTAATTCATTATTTGTGTTGTTGTTTTGTTGCGTTTACTTAACATGTGCGAAATACCAGTATTTTATAACGTTTTATAGTCAAAACAAATGCAAAACATTTACGACGATACTAATTGGCACGTCGCAATAACTTCTAAACGGATTGACAAACATGTTAAAGTTAAACAATTATTATGTAACGTATCACGATGTATATGAAGTGCATGTTTAAGTTTAGACAATGTTAGCAAAAGGATAACCCACAATACCAACCAATAACCACCAAACAGGTTAAACCATCATATACTTTCTTTACTGGTGTTCGTACTTTTTAAAACAACTATGCAGAGTGCATTAGCAGCGGTACAAGTGAATGGGTGTAGAATAAATCGAAAAAGACATTTGCAGATTACAGAGAGCATCCAGGTCAACGCGTCGTGTATTTTAATAGTCAAAGCCTGTGCGTCCGCTCTTGTATTAAAACAATGACCAATAACTTTGTATTTATGCCTCACGGAGCAGCAAAAGTAGCATGCATTCCCATCACTTGTCTACTTAGATCACACACCGAAGCACCAGAATTTTCTTTTACTATATATTACATATAATGATACGCTTACAAATTGATTTTAAAAATCAATTATTACTTTATTACAGAAAAAACATAAACTCTTTTATCTTTAAAGCAACATTTTCATTCAAATTTCAAACTTTCAAATCTTTTTGCAGTTACACTTAACACTACTTAATAATAATGTTTTCACATCGTACAATATCGTGTTTCTAATAAGAAATATGTACCATTGACGGAAGTTTAAACTTTCCAGATAGTTCGGTTAGCAATAAAACAAAAGTGTTATTGTGGAGCAAGTGTGCCTTATCGGAGGCACGAAGCCGATCGCTCATGGTCAAAATGAAAACCGACGTGGGGTAACAATTACAACCATTAGTTTATTAATTCGAGCGACTTATAGCATTGTTCTCACTCGGACAATCGCCGCTAGACCAAATAACGCGGACGTCGGCTCAACTTACGATAATTCTGGGACACAATATTTAGAAAAAACTAGACACAGTAGTATTGCATTACAAACCGGTCTTTAGCGATGACATTACCAAAGGTACATTTTCAACTCTGTGGTTTATAAAACATGAAACCTCACCTCGAAATTTTTATTGTAATGTTCGAGTGTCGAATGACATCTATATTTTCAGTATCACTTATAAGATCTGACTATTTTGCAATACATATATTTAAATAAAATTTTTAGGGACAATTTTAGAAAGTAACAAATTTACGTATTTCCTCAATAATAATTTTCTATATAATATTATAACTGACGCTATTAGTAAAAGTAATATTCAAGTAAACATTTTTTACTCAATAACCAGCTACAGGTAATATTATAACTTAAATGAATATTTTATTCAGAGTTAAGCAAATCTGAACGTAAGTTCCAATAAACACTCAAATTCTTGATGAATAGCCAAAAGCGTTTTAAAGAAAATATTGTGAACAAGCGCTCAATATACTAGAATGTTCTGCTGCGACAGTTCTATAAACAATCATTGTAACCCATTGCTTTTCATAATGCAAAACCTGAAAACACACCGCAACAATTCAAATGTTACTGTTGAGAATGTAAACGATAACATTGCAAGAAATGGTAGGTTTCAACTTGTTAGGCATGGTGTGGCATATATGCATGCAACTGGACGCGAGAACATTCGCTCACGTGGCCGCGCCGCATAAACACTCGCTCGAACGCTCCATAGCCATATAAACAAAAAACCAATAAAGAAAACCAATTACATGCTCATGAAAATATTTTTAATCAGAAATAATTGGTCGTAAAGTCAACAGCGTGTGCTTTAGATAAATTTTTATTGATATATGATTAAATTCAGGAGTAGTTTGGTAACAACAATATTCGCATAACTAGTCTTTCAAGTAACTTTTTCTTAAAACAGCTTGTATTTTTAAAGGTATTTACTATTTTAATGATATCTATAAAACAGTTAATACACTGACGATACCACATGCTTCAGCTGCGTATATAATAAAATGTTATCTGTTATTGAACTTCAATCAAAATATATTAACAAAACCATTAAATAGATAAACAGACTACTTTATATAAATTAAATAGAGACAATACAATGTTTTTGCTCTTAACGAAGACTAAACATGTATTTTTATTCTAGATCAGAAGTACATCATTGCGTAGATTTACTATTACTCCAAATAACATATTCAGTTCTTAAGCAAAAAATTCAATATTTATCTTATTTTAGAGATTTTATAAGAAAAGGACAATTAATACATTAAATAAAATATAATAATAATAAATACTGAAGCAAGATGAAACTGTCGTCAATGCGTTAATATATCAAACGTATCTAAAGTTGCTTATTACTATTCTTATATAATGAAACTGCATATGCATGGTACATTATAGTTTTCTTTACACTTTCAGTTACGAAGCACACACACTACTTGTGTTAATTTTATTTAAATACCTGAAAATTCTGCTATTAATAAAGATAGTAGGTTAAACTCTACGATTTCGACGCGCTGCAACATCTCGTGTTTTTATCTTAATACATTTGCTGGCGTCTACATATTTATTTTCGTGGCGATTGAAACTATTCCATGCTAATTTGTGAAGATCTTCTGTAAATCTAAAGATAGGTATTAAGATATCATAAAAAGGAATTCCATATTCTATATATTTATTAAATATAAAACATGAGTAAATACTATAAATTCCGAAGAAACTAAGCATAATGCAATGCTAAGTTAACTTTAAACATTGACAGTAATGATAAATAAACATATAAGAATATATTTAATTCAAAAGAATTACCTACTGCATCGGTTTAGTAGCTACAAATAGTAATAAAATCTTATGTGCCAATCTTCGTGTGTAATAATGTAATACCAATTATTAGAATATTAATAACTTGTATTACATGTAACAACTCAGTTCAATAAAAGCCAAATCTGTGTTCAAATACTACTCCTTGTACCCGAAAAGACTAATCTACTCAATATCTACCTAGATCTTGTTATACGAATTAATATTAGTTCAAAAATCTATACATCAACAAGTTTGATAATTTTTTTGTGTAAAAAGTGTAAACCAGATGTGTTTATAAAAATAAGAATCTTTTAACACAGAAATTTCAATCAAAGCAAAAGTTCAATGTGTTTGGTTACCCTAATTCATCTGTAAATATCTTGTAGTGAATATAAAGCCATCAGTATCGATTAAACAAACTATTCGCACGAAAATAAGAACCTATCTTTGATAATGTAAACAATCGAAGCTGGAACGCCCACGGTGTTATCGCGAAGGGTTATTATACTTCGAATAAAGAATAATAAACATAATAATATGATGGAATTTAAGATATATCATGAATAAGGAAAAAAAATATAAAATTTCATTAATTTTAATATATTTTTTTTTTATTTTCCATATTACATCAATATTATAGCATAACAATGAAACGTTATGATTCATAACCCGTAGTGGTATAACATAACGACGACAGTTAAAAACCAATGTACCTTCTCACATTCGCACATTCCCGCGAATTGACTTCGACCAACATACACAAAAATGCACTTTAACTTGCGACCAAGTCTCAATTGGGAATTTTTTATATTTGCATAAGTAATAAACTAAACAAAACATCGAAGATTAATCTCCAATGGTAGTAGAATGTCAGTTTAATTTATTGTCACCCATTGTCTCCTGAGTGATAACATTTCATATTCGCTTGAGCAGATTAAATAAAAAAATTATTTTGACACGTATCGCTGAATCTATCGGTCTTTCGAGGTTGCTATTACCAAATAACACTAACCCATGAACGAGTATTTGAGGTGAATAATGTTTGGAGAATGCTAACACACCCGCGTAGAAATTCCGGAAGAGCTTTCTTGGCGTTAATAGAAGTTACATGTTTATTTTTGACTGTGTATCTGTTTATTAAACTGTTACACGCTAAGCAGTTTCATTAAAACTCAATTAATTTCGTAAGGTATTTCTATATATTTATTATCCATTATCAATGCTTTAACCGACCGCTTTCACTGCGACCAAAGTGTTTGTTTGCAAGACATCCCGGCCATGCCGTGACCACTACAATCTTCTTGTGTTTCAGGCGACCGCAACGCAAGGCGACTCATGTCATCGACCTATCCGTTCCCTGACCAACACAATTTCTCGAATACGCGCACCACAATCAATGACAAACATTTATAGGCGTTAAATTGTCTTTTAAACGGTCCTATAAAGCAGATGTAATGCGGTCATAAAATCGTTGATGCATTTTCTGAAAATGACGTTGTGGAAACAACGATTTAATCGCACAACTTTGTCGAAACTAATATAGAATATATTTCGAATCCAATAAAACTAAACTATATGCATTTTATGCTTTTTTTTTATTATTTATTACCGTAACATTTCGAGTGTTTAACAGTACTCTTCACCAAAGGAAGACTAAGTTAACAGATGTCTAATGGTAAAATTATCACTTATAAGCTTTCTTATCTACAAACAAACGGGCTGTCTTAAAAACTTCTATTGGCACGTATAGTCTTTGATTCAAATTTTAATAATGAGAAAAAATGTAAGTACAAAAAACAACCGAGTGTGAACGCTCTATAAAACCATAAATACATGCTCGAAATAGACAAAAATCTGAGAATATAAACAGTAACGATGACTAGAAACGCATGTGTCTGTTTATGTATGATGCGGTATTTTGTATAGTCATATTTAAGCGTTAAGTATGCGTGTCTTTTAAAGGGCTGTCAATGAACAAAGGTCTGTCCGCCAGAACACCGCTGGGTGGAGCTAATAAACTATTTGAGTAGAGACCTCGTGTTGACACTGGTGTTTCACACCTGAACAATGCTCCTCGTTTGCATTAATGTAAATTAGGTTAGGCAGCCCGCCGCCGCGCCTACGTTCAATTAGAAGGACCCTAAAGTAGCGCGTGTGTACTCACGTGAAGGCAACCAATAACACGTACATGATAACTTCCACACGTGTAATCATTTTCCGAACATTACACTGATGCAACAGCTCACTGGAACAGTATCGGCCGCCTACGAAACGTTTCCATTTACTAGAGCCGAACGAATTATAAATAGATCTTTATGATGCGAACCGTTAGCTGTCATTTTATACGACGAGCTCATTTGAAAGGCAAATTTGCAAACAAAAGCGAAATGATAGGAAACAATGGCGTGAGAGAGTTAATAAGTCAAAAATAGTTCGGGTTTAGATCGAATGCGGGATGCTGGGAGCTGTGTCAAAGTGTGTGCGTATGTTCAACGTCCATCAGCGCCTATGCTGATCGCGTAAACAGCCAGCCCGCCGCGCCGTACTAAACGATTTGCGTTTTCACGTTTATACGCGCCCGCGATGCGTTATTTATTAAAACTTATCGCGAGCAGTGCTCCCAGACGCTGAATGTTACTGCGTAATATTAAGATGAGTATAGAAAATCTAAGATTTCTAATGATCCAAATACAATGCGCGTCAACTACGAACAATGGTAAGCGGAACAAAAAATATATCAATCGGACGTGCCATTAACGTTTCCGAACGTCACAAATCACACCACCAAAATGCGAGATCTATAACCGAAAAAGATCTATGTTGGGAATGATTTTTTTTTTCTCGTAAGCGGCGGAGTCGCACGCGCGGCTCGATTGTGGCTGTGTGGTCCTCGCTAGCCACTTTGTAAATAGCGCGGTTTACCTTTTTCAACTTTTGTGTTTTGTTACCTTTTGTGCTGTTGTACGACCAATATTACCATAGCTATTTAAGCTCGTCGGATAAATAAATACGTCATTTATCATGATAACTTATGCTTCGGGCTTCTCATGTCGCGGTCAATAAATGAGGTGAGGATTTGATCTTTAGTCCCGCAAACATTTGCAACCTTAATTTATATTTACTTATCTATACATTGCTTTAATCAAATTATTTTATTATCTTGTAATGCCCTCATCACTTAATAAAGAGGAGCCACTACACTTTGATAAATAAATGATTATTATTTTTTTAAGTGTGTAATTTCAGTAACACAAACGTGATAGTAAGTAATGTTTTCTAGTTTTTAATAATGTTGCAAGATGCAATAGGCATTAAAATGATAAAACAATGTTTAGAATTCTTTCATAATAAACCTCCCATAATTTACGACTTCGACGTCACGCATTCGTCGCAGCTGCTTAAATTTTCACAAAAATTCTTTTTTCCTTTGCCGACGCTAAAGTCAAATTGTAACACAATAAATTCACTCCAACCGCAGGCTCTTTCACAATATTTGTATCGGACGCGACAAAAAGGGCCGAAAGGGCGGCCCTTCGGTGAATGAAGGGAAGGTAAATAAATATAAATAAAGGTGAGGGTGGCGGCGGTGTGGCGGAGGGTGGCGGCGGCGTCCCGCGGCGCCTGGGCACAGCCCGCGCGCGCTTCGCTATTAAAAATATGTAAAACACATACATTAAACATAGTTTACCTTTTATATTAATTTAACATGTGTTTTATATAATTCACAATTATCCTATAAACGGTAAATGTTACGTATTAAGTACTATAAAGTACTAAAAGTAGCTCGCTGACCTAATGGTTAGAGCGTGCGGCTTTCATTCCGAAGGTCGCGGGTTCAAACCTCGGCATGTACCGATGACTTAATATTTAAGTTATGTACATTTGTGAACTTTAGTTACAACAGCGAGATACAAAAACGGTGAAGGAAAACATCGTGAGGAAACCCGCACACTTATATCATCTTTGTGTGTGTGTGTGGTGGTCCCAATAAAGTGGCAACAGGCTCGCCCCCTGTTACATGGGATCTAATCTGACCACATCTGGCGAAATGTGGGTAGTTTATTCACCTCTGCCTACCCCTACTGGGAAAAAGGCGTGACTATATAAAAAAAAAAAAAAAAAATAAGTACTATAAGAACAAAAATTACGCAAATATATCGGTATGTAGACATGAACCAACACAGCTTGTACGCACGTAATAAATATTACGTATCAAACAAATATATATATATATATATACATATATATACAAAATTTTATTTGTAATTAATCTAAAGATTATTTTAAGTATTCTGTATCAATTATCATATTTTTTTTAATTTAAATTGTTATATGATACTATCGGATATGATGACAGAAAATTTTCTGGCTGCGATGTAGCGTGTAAACATTACTACTGATCAGAACTTCATTAATAGTAATTTAAAATTATCAAAGTAATTAGATTTATCAACTTTGACTACTCTAGATAACAGGCTAGGAAACGAAATTTTACGGAGCTATGAATGTTCAATATCTGGATTTTTAAGTCGAAAAACCGATGAGACAAGCGTGAAATTCACTTGACGGTAAGCAGTACGCCGTCGTCTAATAACGTGACGCTTGTTACGGTATCAAACACTATGTTGATTGCTTATCGGTGTGAGATACAATATATTGTTAAATCTCGTTACCATTTTAATTTCACAAACTATAATATATCGCTCTTTAAACTGGAGCACAATAATGGTTTTATTTTGTGGCACAAATAAGAAGATAGGTCTTCATCTAAACATAAAAGATTTGAAGATATCATACTTTGAAATTGTGCACATTGTGATAACTGGATCGATATTAGGGAAAGAAGATTTATTTTCTGGTACTCAGCTCTGACGTATTACAAGTATGATGAATAGAGTAAGTAATACATAAATGTGTACATAAAACTGATCGGCGTCAAAAATTTTCGACATTGTAAAAATTCAATTACAAGCTCATTGTTCCCTCGGTTTGAGCCGTCACACGTCATTAAATGGGACCAATGAGAATCGTAAAAGTATGTCCGGCGCGATCGGCTCTCGAGACTGTACTCGTATGGTGCAGGACCAATTACGGCCCTCTGCATGCGCGAGGTGCACTTTTATTGGGTGTAAGATTTAAGTGCCTATGGACACGCCAGAGTACGGCCGTGCCTGATTTTACAGCCACTTCTATCATTTGACCAACAATTTTTTTTTTATCGTGAAATACATGTATCGCAATAATTTCTTTCTTAAAGCTTTCCTAACTTACAGGTTTTCGTTTTATTTCAATACAGACTCGTACTTGGCCACGATTTAAGCTGAAGGTAGTCACAGAAGTAGTCTATCGCTACTGCCGGTGAAGCCTATTCATTCGTCTCTCAATTAGGTAAATAAAACTTTAAATTAGTCATTGAACGCTTGATAATATTACAAATATAATTGATACAAGTATTTTTAAAGGTATATAATGTAATCCAATACTAAAACATGCAAACTATATTAAACTTTTTATAATCAATATATGACAGAATTGATTAGATTTTTTCGTTCTATATACCTAAGATAATGTTTAAGTATACAAAAAATATTGTAGATACTGCTTCAATTATCTAGATTATATTAAAAAACTTTCACTGTTCTTTATTTTTTTACGGTAAATGGCATGGTGGCAAACGACATGATATGTTAAGACTTATTATAGATTAAATACGACATAATTTCCGAAAAGTCAGACATACAATAATTCAGTAAACTTAAAGTATTTTACATATTATTATGTAAAATCGTTATATAGCACAGTTAAAGTTTCCACAGTTAGAAATCAAAGAGTACTTGCAAAGAAAGAGCGACCACCATTTATCCGCCGCTTTTCAACAAAGATGTCACATATCGGTGAAAGTTACGGAGTTGAAACATGTCGGTTCAGTCAGGACATTTTCCATACCAGAAAGCTTAACGAAGTTCGAATCCACGGCTTCCCGAGACATACAGGCCATACGACTACACTTTTAAAACAAGCTATCATCGTTTTCTTAATCATGTTAAATGTTTAATCGTTAAAATTACGAGCTCTGTTTAAGCGCGGATGATGTGTTCCCGTTACTCGTAATACCGCAAAACCGATTTACGGAATACGCTGTTTCTATTACGATCTACTTGGCCCTTATTTGCCTTAACAAAACAGTTAATATTATTCAGCGCCAAAATTAATCGAATTTCATAGTTACATCAACAGGCATATTCTCATCTTATCCCAAACTATAACACTTTGAAGTATCTATTATGTTGCCCTATTTTAACTATTGCAATGAAATCCCTTCGATTTATAGTCGGTACTTAAAGTATTCGTGAAAATTTGTGATTTATGCACTGCTACAAAAACACACACGATTACTCTTACGATCCCTATAGATCTTTAGTTCGGTACGAATTGTTACTTCTTAAGAATTTCCATTTAAAGAAAAACACATCAAAATATTTATACTAAGAAATCAGTACGAAATGTCGTAATTCCTTCATTCTGGTGTCTAGTAGCCCGTGCCTCTTAGCATTGACTGGGGTTTGACAGATAAGAATAAGATAAGCGCCAACAGCTGTACCACGACTAATATTTACTAAAATAATTAAAGCAAACTAACGAGATACCCCCACAAACAATGAGGAACGCTTTTGCAGTTGACATTTTTTATTAGCCTTTTTTAAATGAATTAACTACATTCTTTTAAACCGCATAATGTTTTTTTATAACTCTATATGAAGTACAACCATTTAAATGTCTTTCTAGTAGGTAACATTAGTTTAAAACCTAAGTAAAATCACTACATACAAATCTCTCTATGTATTTACGATATTAAGAAATATCAGTGATATAATGTAAATGCCTATGTATTAACAAAATTTGTTTCATCTTGAGTACGATTTATATTTTGTTATATTTATGTACATTTATATAATTTCGATTATTAATTATTATATTGCATGTATGCGTCAAGAAGTTAGTGGATAATATAAACATTGCCAGTCTACAGTATAAAGGAAACAACGTTGAAAACAGACAGCGCAACATTCTACAGAACAACTCAATAATCTAGCGCATTATCTATGTAAGTCTCAATTATTTTAAGCTGCCATTTGAAGTTATATTTTATGTACGTGGTTAAATCTCATGCGTAAAGAATTAATAATAACAGAATTTTGGTTTCTATTGGAAGAAACAAATATTGTCCATTATTGTCTATTATCATATATAATTAACAATGTAAATTAGATTATTTTAATAAAATAAGAATTATTGTCATAAAAACCCTTTACTAAATCTGAATAAACATATTAATCATAAAACTTCTGTGCCATAGATAATTATCCTTTGAATTGTTAAAAGTTGTTATGAGATGTCATATTGAGAGATCTATTGGAGGTAAGTCTGCTCTTGTTATTAAAGGCCGTCAGGGTATCATCCAGTGAAAGTCCCGTTCGTCTTGTCAATTTATTTGAAGATATTAATTCGTTCTCTAACTTTAGACTTCATGCTTACTATACTGCGTATGCGTGTACCATTTCGTAGTAATGAAATACAGGTGGCAGCTTACGGTTCTGCGTTCACACGGGATCGAAGTTTCCCTGTTGGATATTGACATACTTGCGTTTACATACATCACGAGTGTTTACGTTTGTCGAGAGATGCAAATCGTTAATTTATCGCCACCTTAAGAAGCAACTATATAAAACAAACCGCAAACACGGGTGAGGTTCAAAGACCTATCACTTGAACAGTTCGGCCTGTGTTTAAACAAGTGTGCTTGCGTTCACTAGTAAAAGGGCCCGTACACATTGTTAATATTCACACTCTTACTTTACGCAATCATTTAAATAATTGTATTGCTGAAATTCAAAATAGAGAAAAATCAAAATATCAACAGAAATGAAAAGGTGTAATATCAGTACAGGAATCATTTTTAACCTTTAGAGTTTAACAATATTTTTGAAATTATTTATTTACACAAATAAGAACTATGCTTTTTTCCCAAAATCAAAAGAATTATCAAAATAGGACAAAACGTCCAAAAGTTATTTCTAGACATTTAAAATGAAGGGAGGAGAGAGTACAGCTCATTTTGAGGACCTTCCATCGCTGTCTAAAAAACTTAGTTTGCGCCTCCTTTGAAACTGCGATGCAGTGAAATTTGCATAAACTTCGTTACATCTATAGGAATGTTCAATTGCTCTTTTCGCAATACCGATGCATGGAAATATAGCGTTATCGGTAAGTAATTATAAGGCAGATCACAACTAGTAGACAATAGAAAATAAATTGTTAACCATTGCAAGATAGTTATTAGTTACAATATTTATATTGGTATTGTTTCAATTGGTGTATTCGCTTTGCAGCGGCTAACCGTTTGCCTTATAAATGAAGCTCTATAGTTCCAATTTGTTTTATCGTTTTATCGAACACGCCCGGCAAGCCTATTTCATTACCAATTTACTGCCATATGTACAAAACCCAGAATATTACGAGTAACCATTCTTCATTATCTACGGCCTTGTTAGTTTACGTCATATGAAGTTGTGGTCGAGCTTTAATAAGTAAATGAAAAAGTCTAAATTATAGCATTGAATATTAAACATTATACTGTTTCAATATGATGACCAAAAACAACATTAATAAAAATAGCGATGATTAGGTATTAATTTAAAATTATTTCAAATTAAATTATAACAACATAGTAATAACAACAAACCGGAAAACAGTAATGTTTGCACTATATTTGGCGAGAGCAAAAGGCATTCTAATGGTACGCTAGACGCTCTTAGCAATGGAGCTACCAATATAACAAAGAATCTATCATTTTATGATTATATTGAAAGTAAATATTATTTAGCGGTGAAGAAGGTTAAATTGAAAAACTGTAACGTTGAGAGCCGGAGCTTCTAACATCAAAGCCGATCAATTTATTTAAACCAATATGTTTACTTTATTCAGTAACACAGATGTGGTAGTCTGAACGCATGTTCTCTGTCAGATGATCACAGATTATGCACATTGCGTGCGTAAATGGATGTTTCTATCTATGTGATGAGATGCGAATATGTAATACTCGCTTTTACCAGCGGCATTGCTGAATCATGATTTTGTCAACAAGTCCTGGTTGTTAGTTGATATAAATATCATTAACATAAACATTGTTATTTTATTTACTTAAATTTATTTGTTAATACAAATAGAAGTTAAATAGTTACGAAAAGTTATTGCACATTCATAGTTTCTGCTTCGTCTCTAATAAATCCCACTCCATCTTAAATTAAACCTACAGTTAATTAACATCTCTTATTAACTCCGATGGCTACATATGCAAATCTTAATAAACTGTCATTGTCATAATTATTTCTGTAAAGTTTAAAGTGCAAGTTGAATGAAGCAATACACAGTTCGATTAATAATTTATTCTCCTCCAACCTCTCCCTCACCTAACCTTTTATGTGTTACCAAGAAAAAGTAGCTTATAATCGTGTCTACACTTCCATCGAATCCAATCCAATTCCGTCTATAGTCCCAATACTAAAATATGTCATAATCTTTACAGCAGTTTTAACCTGAAGGCGTTACAGACTAATAAACAAACCATTTTTCGCATTTATAATATGACTTGAGATTTTTCAATACAATTCTTTGCGTATTTATTACATATCAAATTATTCACCTTCCAAAGTAGATAAAAGTCATAAATAACTAGCAAGGAGTAATCTTTCCGGGTAACCAAATATATTGAAGAATATGTCGTTATGTAATATATGAGTTAAATGTGTACAAAATGATAACTCAAGTTATTCATATTTTATATATGTATATAGGCTGACTTAAGAGTAACTAAAAATTTTAACACAATTTACCTTATTACAAAATATCCTTATTTTCTTCAGTTTTATGCGTATGATCATTTATACGGCCATATTATAACATATCTTGTTATAATATGGCTGTTAAGAGGTCTTTATTACATTTTACAACGTAATAAACCCACCGTAGAATTTAGGATTAATTTGATTATAGTCAATTATTCACAAAGCGATGAAGCCCTCATTCGGTTTTTTTACTCAAGGCTAATAAGCCGAAAAGTATCTAATTTGGTTGGCGGTGTCTTTGCTTCTAACAAATTAAATCACTTTAGCGTATCGCTGGGCGAAATAAAATCAATATTAACAATCGATAATTAGACGAACGTAAAAGCATTGGATCCTATAAAATGTTTGTTTGGTTTACCCTGATGACGCGTTTTCATAATGACCTGATAGGAAATTTAAATGTGCCGTAATCGTTGAAATCAAGCTAAAAATCGTAAGGCCCGATAGATCTTATAAGTGTATTTAACAATATTATTATTTAAATTAACTTCCCCAAAACGTAACAAACAGCTTAAAATTGGAGGAAATCAAAATGGAGAAAGAATGTAACCACTATGATCCGGGTAAACGGCGAAGTAGAAAAGCACGAAAATAAAAAAAGTATATAAACGTGGATTAATCTCACTCGTTAGAGAACGTCAAACACGCGTTAATCTGTGTTGTATAAACTTAAAAAAGTAGATAACAAAAGTAAGTGCGGCGGTCGGGATAGTCGCTATCTGCGCGCGCGCCGCTGTAAAAGCTCATTGTAACTTGAGTCTCAAATACGAAATTGAATAATGCTGACCTATCCTGCGACCGCCTTGGCCATAAATCACCGAGATATTTATGTCCCTCTACCCCCGCGCACCTGCCCCTTTCGCCGCCCGTGCTTTATTCGCGTCCAGGGATATAAAATATTAAATAAAAACTTTCATAAAATGGTAAATAACTCCGATTGGAATCGGAGAAGTGCAAGCGATGTGGTCGCGCGCCTACTCTGCGGTCTGCCGACCTAGCCGGCGAGACGTCGCTAACTGATTTTGTAATAGAAAAGCGATACCACGCTAATAAATCTCCTTGGGATCCTATGAATTATGAAAACGTATATTATATTTTATCGCCCTCATTTAAACAACGTATCTAAATAAGTAATCAATGAACGAACAGGATGTTCACTTGGTGGTAGGTAGTTGCACCTAATAACGAGTCGCAAGATACTTAAAACTTGTTATACAAAATTATAATTTTTTTTATGAAATGTCTTGAAAACAAATGTTAACTCTACTTCGCCACGGAATTTATAAACTTATAAACAAAACTGATTCTTTTTTTTTATGTTATTTCATTTACTTTCAGATGACACACTTTCACGACCAAGACATAAAATATTTTGAGATTATGAAATGAAAAACTAAATAAAACATTCGTTAATATTTTTAACGTCGCTATCATTATAACCAACGATTAACTAATGAACGTTACATGAACAGCAAGAGTATAGGTTGAAATTCAGTTTGTCAAAAATGTCCAACATAAATCAAAACAATAATTCATTAACAAAGATTACAAAGTCGTGGGAGCAGCATAAATCCCGCTGTCGCCGCGCCAGTTACTCAACGCAGCCTCCAATGGAACGAGCACAGCGTTTATCTCAGGAGCATGGCATGTAACGCACCGCTTCCCGTGCGCATTAACTTTACGTATATTCCCTCTTATTCATGAGAAATAAATAATACTATTAGAAGGAGATACCGATTCCTGATAAAAAGTGGGCCCGAGTTAAATGGGAGGCACACTGGAGGCAGAAAGAAAGTAATGGAGGAACGAACCGGTTTGGAGATTTTTACGAATGCAAGGCTCCGAGCCGAGCCGGCTATGTGCCGCGGCGGGCACATAACGTAACCCACGGCGGATTCGCGCCGCCGCTTCTTCTCACGCACACACGCGCGCCGCCGATTGTCTGTGCAGCCGTAACGATTATCATCGGCATATAACTGGATTCCGAGTAAGCACATTAGGCTATTAAAATATTTACCTCACAAACCGACGTCAACTATATAACTAAATAAATGTTTGCGGGCCGACAGAAGAATCCTTGAACGTGCTCGAACTATTTCAGGCTACCATCGCGGTAACGATGACGACAAATTATTCGTATTCGCTTTTAAATAAACAACTTGTCCTACACCCGCTAAATCAAGTGAACTAATTTTAACTACCAACTCCAATGGATTGACATTGCGGCAAACATGCATCTGAAATAACAGCGTCGATAAACACGTCACTTTCGATTAGCGACTATGATTAAACCTGGAGCCACTTTTTGCCGCTGAAGGCAACTAACGTTAAGATCAAAAACGGCTTCCAATTTAAGTAAATATCTTTTTCATTTGAACTAATATTTATAAGATTATCTAAGGTTAAAGTTAGTAAGAAGTTTTCGATATCGTGTCAGTAATCATTTTGCTATCTAACAAAAATCACAGAAGATGACTCAAATAAAAATTTGCGGAATGATTGTAGGCTATTATATATAAAACGATCACACGGTTATTGCTTCTATAATTCATAACAATAACATATTACTTTTTGATTTATATACTTGCTATACATATATGATAAAAAATATTCATCACGACCAAGGAAAAATCACGAATCGAGGAAATTGTAGATATAACACAACCTTTTACAAAAAATGGTTAATTCCTTTCTTTAAAGCCCTGCAATGTATATTTTCTTCATAATTACAATAAAGCAACGAGACCCGCGGGACATTCGCGTGATGGTAAGTGATACGCCTGCCCATAACAACATGGCTATAAATGATGTACACTGATGAAGATGAATAAGATACAAGATGTCTAATCTCGTTACCCATGTAATTATACTACCTACAAAGCCCTTCAAATCGGGATACAACTATGTTTGCACAGTACTGTTTGGTGACAGAAATAGGCGCTGCGGTAGTACATACCTAGACTGTCTCCGGCCACAGAGATCTACCATCAGTGTAACACTTAGTAACACTTTCTTGAAACTAGCTATTGATTGATACCAATAAATAGTATTCATTTAATAATAATTATAATTTAATAATAACATTTTTTATTTGTTTGTTTGTTATACTTCGGCCAAACCGTGGCATATTAATAAGAGTAAATGATCACAGTAGATATTGTGATAGAATCCTATTTCGGAACAAGCTCTAAATTACTAAAGTTAATACTTGTAATCAAATCATTATGGCAAATTTATAATAATGAATAAAGCGTCATTTTATTATTCAATAATTTTTTTTATAACCTAAGAAATCTTCTAAATCAGTTCCTTTTACACCAAAACTTTTTCAATAATAACATTGATGACAAAATTCAATTAAAAAAAACGTATATGTGTAACATACAGATGCGTTTAATATATAAATAAATTAGTTTTATAGCTCTAGTCTAAAACCTAACCTAGGATAACCGGTAAATTAAAAAGATCACTATTATGCTAATTAACATACCGAATTTAAATATTTGCCAGAGTAAATAAATATAACTAAGCGCGCTAGTATAAATATTGAAATTCACTTTCACGGTTTCTATCGTAACTTAAATAAATAAATTTTACTTTTATAATAATGATTGAAGAGGAGATTTTAAATTTATGATAAAGATTGAGAAGGGGTGCAAGATGTGCCGCACAACAATTTAAGGGGCCCCAGCCAACTTCAACTGCTCGTGGTGCACCCTGCTAATCAACAAACGAGGCACTGGCTCCCATCCACCCGAATTGAGCCAGCGTGGTAGAAAATGATCCAAAATCCCTATATGAACCCCTACAAACGACGGCCCCTAGTGCCCGGTGGTACCGGAAGCTATGCTGACTGTATGTGGAGATCTTTAGGAAAGGCCTATGTGCAGCAGCGGACGTCTATGATGAATAAAGATTTGCTCTTACTTCCATATTATTCTGTGAAAAATTATAGCTAGCGGTCCTATCTTAGTCTTACTGGTGACAGTCTCTCTTGCTGAAGATCGTCTAGGTAGGTTGCCTATTTCTGCCGCTAAACAATAGTGTGCAGACAGCACATATATAATCTATACTACACATAACTTTTAACTTAATTAACCTCAAAATTAAATACTTGAAATAAAAAATTTTTGGAAGAAAATATTTTTTTAATCGAATTGCTGTAGAAAAGTAGTAAACCTAATGATGCTAAAATTGTCGGAACAAGAGTTTCTTGTTAAATTCAATCTTAGTCATGGCAAAACGGAAAGGATAAATTTTTAGATAAAAACTTAATGTTTTCTATTTTTCTCATGATTTTGAACGTTGGATATAAAGATTAACATTGACTTCCCTGTCCTACCTCTTATTTTGAAAGCGTTAATACCCTTTCAACTTAAGGACTACAAAACATTTAGCAGACGGCGGCTGAAATCTATTTATTCTTATCAAATTAAACCATTGACCGTTTATGTAATAATATTAGCGCTTGTTTTATATTCTAAAGTTTAGAATGTCTTGTATTAAGCAGTTTATCTTATATTTAAAAGCATTTAATAGTTTAAATTCGAGCCATATAAAGCGTGGTTTAGATAACACGCTCCGACCTCTAGGCCACGGTAAAATTTATATAGAACCACCAGAATTGTCATACTCTTTTATCTTACACAGATTTAGTTTATAGCGCGGACATAAAAAAGCTGTTAGGCGTCGATTAGTGAAACCTGAACATGAAGACGATTTAAGTGTGTCGCATTTCGAACTGACCCACTTATTTCCGGAAATAGTACGGACGAACGTTGGCGAATGTTTGTTTGTTTGTCAACATGCGCCCATGTTTGTTGAGCCATTAGAGCGAGGCCATCCGTCGGCCATGCTTAAACCTGACAAAAACTGTAATGAAATGAAGGACCGAATATATTGTGCGATTTACATCGAAATTCATCGAAATCTTAAATCATATTTAAAAATAAAACAATTTACAGATTAGTTTTTCTCCATCAAAAACAGTTGAACCGTTAAAGATCTAAGGTAGGCGTATAGATAAATTGAAACACGCTTTAATCTCATAGCGGACTTTCCGTGGCTACTTTGTCGCCGTGGCGCAGTGGTTAAACAGCTTCCCTTGTAGCATGAATATCCCAGGTTTGGCTCCGGGGCCTCCTCTTATAGAGTTTATTCGTGGTACAGTTTTGCGAACCCGCTTGCCTAGCTACCATCCTCATATTGTAAATCTAGCAAACATTAGCATTGCTGTTTTACTTTTAACATATGAGGGTCAGAAAATTGTAGATGAGCATGCTTCACTGTCCAAAGCCTCACTATAAGTACGAGATAAATAAATAAATGTCATTATGAAACATCTATTCCTATGGAAATGTTAAAAATTAGATGTTTCACGTTTACGGAGTTCATCGCTTGTTGTACATATATGTACAGAGATATCTCGCAACTTAAAGTAAATTGTATGTTCATACACATAATTTGCACAATAATGTTGTTGCATTTGTTATTGCAAACAACCGAGCCTGTAATATGATTCTTAGTCGAACTTACATAAAAAAGTACTTCTTTGTCTTCTTAATTAAATCACTTTTAATATAAAATGTGTTTTTGAATTTTCGTTATGATGCGTTAAATCTATAGTAGTCCTTCAAAAACTATATTTCGTTTCACTTTGACTTTCCATCTACTTTAATTAATCAATGTTATGCGTACATCAATTATC